>JAYESA010000007.1:28111389-29311389 GCA_036927795.1 Iris macrosiphon | reverse complement strand
GTAATTTAGAATAAGAGAGAGAATTAGGTAATAAATATATAATAATCTAAAGCGTTATTTATACTAGTTACCTCCACGTGCGTTGTACGTAAAAACAAAATTATTAAAAAAATATATATAAATTAAAATTATTTTAAAATATTTAAAATATGATTTAAATATATTTTAATTAGAATTTCTTATAGATATGTTTTTACAGTTTTGGATATGTGAGTCAGATAATACCATGTACTTAGTTTAAATATTTAAATATATTTAAATTAAAATTTGTTAAACAATTTTAATTTTTTTGATATTTTTCTTTTAAATTAATCTTTAAATTTAGTATTGTAACATTCGTTCTTTATTAGAATGTTAATTAGACAACCAAATTAGTGCTAAGTGTAATTAGTAGTCAAACTTATAATTAAGAATTTAATTAGGTTAATCATATAAAACAAAAGTGTCATGAGAAGTCAAATCCAATTCGGATTGTTTCACATATAAAACAAGTTTTCATAAGAAGAGAAATCCAATTTAACTTGGATAAAGGACAAAATGGTCATTTTCATAATTGCCAACTTACCATGACACCTCACCTCCTCTCTACACACTTTCTTACACCTCATCACTTCTACACCATTCCACATGACATCATAGATGGCATCACTTTCTACACACTTCCAAGAGGTGACACCTCATCACTTTCTACATAATTCCCTTACCACCTCACATGTCCCCATCCAATCACCTCCTCCCACATCACCACTTCCTACACCCTTCACATGTCCCCATCCAATTCCCTTCTTCCATGTCATCATTCCCCTACACCTCTCCATCATCCCTCTCTCATAAACCCAACTCCTCTCACATGGCCTCCAACCCTTCCCTCTCACTTCCTTTTCTATATAAACACACTCCACACATCTTTCTCATATCATCCCATTTCCAACACATCTTTAAAACCTTGGGAGATTGCTAGCAAGGGATTAGGAGCTCTACTTACAAGGTATGCCTTGATTTTCATTTCATTTCTAACTAGGAGTATGTAGGATAAGTTTAGGATATATATATATATATATATATATATATATATTTGTGTGTGTGTGTGTGTGTGTGTGTGTGTGTGTCTGTCAAGAAAAGGTAGGAGAAAGGGACTGCAGGAGCAGCAGCTGCTGCAGTCGCTGCAGCAGCAGTAGTAGCATGCAGCAGTAGCACCTGCAGCAGCATGCAGCAGCAGTGTATGCAGCAAGCAGCAGAGCAGCAGCAGTAACAAGCAGCAAGCAGCAGAGCAGTAGCAGCAATAGCAAAGCTATATAAATATATGTATTTACTTATATATCTATGTATCTATACATATGTATACTCTATATTATCTATATATGTATACTATATTGTATCTATATATCTTATATATATGTGTATCTATGTATCTATATATCTATGTATCTATATATATATGTATACTCAATATTATCTATATATGTATACTATATTGTATCTATATATATATATATATATATATATATATATGTATCTATATATCTTATATATATGTGTATATCTATATATGTATTTATATATAAATATATATATATATATATATATATATATATATATATTATTTTTATATTTAAGTTTTTTGTCCCATCTATAACCAGAAATAGCATAAAATTGACCTAGAAATCCAGTTGGTTAAATCTACTTAATTATATTTCACCAATTAATGTGAATTATTCATGATATAGGTTATCTGGACCCCGTCACACACTCTGACTTGTTTCACCCGCTTTGGACCCCAAGCAAGTACAGTCTCTGATGGTTTTCTTACTGATAATTTTTATAACACATGTAGTATTGTTGTACTTGATTCATGACATGAAGAAACACGGACTAACATATCTTGTATTTTTAGACCTTGATCTTGTGTAATACTTGATATTCGTGTGATTCATGTATGCTAGTCATGGGAGAAATGCTAGTTTATATGTGATTATACCCTTAAATCCTGTGCAAATATAATTCATGTGCAAAAACTAACCATACACTTCACGTATGATTAGCCGGCTCCCATTGTGCAATCCTAAGTCAATCACATAATCAAACTAGTATTTCAAAACACTTAGTGACTAAAGATTTCCTTGTTGATACATGACATATTTTTCTGTTTATTCATTTTTCTGTTCATTTCTTACCATGCCTTGATGTCAGTTTATTTATCCATCATGTACTACTTTTTCTATCACTGTTTTATAGTCCTTATTTTATAGTCCTTATCATGTATTGAAACTGCAATTAGAATTGTACTCGTTCAATCCAGACTGGATAATATTTCAGGTAGCACTTAGAAGGACCTGTGTCCCATCTATTATAGATTTTTGGAAAAATAGCTTCGAACCTGATTTTACCTCCTGGAGGATCGAGGAAGGTCGCAAGCGGAAGACCTAGTTATGACAATAGTTATAGTTTGCAGACTTACTATAGTTGTATGAGTTATGAATACAAGATTTTATACTGTAACCTTTATACACACACATATATATAGCATGTTTTCACCTACCTTAGTTTTGTGATTGAGTATAATATATGTTTCCTTTATATTATGAGGTGTTGGTTATACAGTACTAGTTCCAGACAACGTTCTACCGCCGACACTGTGGCGTAGGCTGGGCGTGCCCACGCACTCGTACCCGAACACCCGGGTGCGGGTCATGACAAGCATTTAAACGATTTTAAATTTAAGCTGTGTTTGATAGGACTTTTTTTTCCATCAAAAATATTTTCATCACAAATTTTCCACAAATTGTAATGTTTGATAGCTTATATTTTCTATGAATTTATTTTCCAAAAAACTATAATTTTTCATATTTTTCTCCAAAATGGTGAAAAATGAAACTTAATAAACCCATAGAAAATATCACTTTCCATGAAAAATGGTATTTTTCATAGAAAATAATGACAATCAAACACCAATTTAAGTTTTCCATGAATTTTTTTCAAATTTTATGGAATTTTTTCCTAAAAAATAATTTCGTGGAATTAATTCATTTTTCACATATTTTTCATCTTGCAATCAAACACACATTTAGTATTTAGGTTTGGTGGAAGAAAAGAGGGTTACGGATGATGAGAAGGAAGTTGGTTTTAGATTTTTTTTTTTAATCTTCCGTTAATTTTTTTTAATTAAATTGGTTGAGTATTTATTAAGAGTTTGGACGTATAAGATAGAAGTTGGTTTAAGGTTTTATTTATCCACCGTAAGTAATTTTTTAAATTTTAATTGGTTGAGTATTTACTTATGGCTTAGACGGCTCACTTTTGAGCCGTTTAGAAGCCGCTTTATATAATGGAAAGATCTTGAGTGTCAAGAGAAAACATAGTGTTATTATGTCCAATTGCATGTAATTTATGTTTTTAAAAGAGTCCAAGCAATAAAATTTTCATGCTATGAAGTATTTTCTTTCCATACAATTTCCCATGTCCAGATGAAATAAAGTCTCATAGCCTTACCATTTTTCAAATACAATTATTCTTAATAGAGAATGAACAAAAAGAACAAAACATGGACCCTGAATCTCTTGGCAGTGCAAAAAGAAAGCACACACATAGAAATAGTCACATGGAGAAGATGGTGACTGGCATTACCATATTTTAATTGAAATACATGTTGTCCACGTGCATGTAGACTAGTACTACTATATAATATGAAAAGTTGGACTTCACCATAGAAGTTTTTGTTCCAAATATGTCCTGGCTCAAAATTTACCAATTTTAATAGTCATTAAAATTAAGAGGGACGGTTTGGTTATTTAGATAAGAGGGATGACTAAGTACAAGTATATAAGAATCTAAACACTAATTATATGTTGAGTGTTGAGAGAAAACATGATGTTATTATGTCAAAATGTATGTCATTTATGTTTAAAAGAGTTCAAGTAATAAAGTATGCATGTTATGAAATCTCATTTATCCATACAACTCTCCACATTCCAATAACAATAAAGTCTCCTGGAATAGACTTTGGGAAGACGGTGGCTGGCCTTACCATATTCTAACTGAAATACCTTAATTCAAATATGTGCAACACAGTGCATTGCTACTGGTTTATAATAATTATATCTATGATTCAGTTAAGAATGAAATACTTTCAACAGAAATAATAATAATAATAATAAATAAATAAATAAATTCAACTCACCACAAACCGATCAACATAACCTAGACTCCTAGGAAGAACGGAACCTTAGAAAATCGACGATGTGTCCGTGACCATTTTGGATACGTATCCTACATGGCACGTGCACTCCCAAAATTGACAACGACACCCCCTAACCAATGCCGTGTCTGTGTCCGTGTCGTCGGTCTCGCATTTGATCAAAAATACTGATAAGATGTTAATTAATCACAAACCAGCACACAGATCAAGAATCTACTCAGCGCAGATGCGCACTCCGAGTGAAAAAAACAACAACAGCAATCAGTGGTTCCCGTGCCCGTGCCCGTGTCCGAAATTAGTCCGCATAAGAAGAATCCGGGTGCTGACCTGGTAAGTGGTGTCGAACTTGTCGTACATGAACCTGGTGATGATGCTGGTCTTCCCGACGGACTGGTCCCCAATGAACACCAGCTTGTACTTCGCCAGAGCCGACACCACCGGGGCCATTCTTCTTAATTTTTCGTTACGAATAAAAAAGACTATTGATAAAGGCACTACAAAAATGACTCGGAGCAGTCCAAATTTTCACCATTGATAATTTAAGTTTGTCACTTCCAAAAATTACTCACCAGGCTGTCCACTTCCAATTGATTTTTTTTATAATCAGGAGTGTTAAAATTTTAACACTCCTACCAATTGATAGGACTGTCAAAATTTTGACAGTCCTAAAAAATTAACATAAATTTTTTAGGACTGTCAAAATTTTGACAGCCCTTCCAATTTGACAGTCTGGAAGGGAGGACTACGTGAGGTGAGTGGCGGGAGGGAGAGGGGGAGGAGGAGGCGGGAAGGAGGGACGAGGCGGAGGAGCGGGAGGAGGAGGAGGAGGCGAGCGGGGGAGGAGGCGGAGGCGCGCGCGGTGGAGGACGGGGCCGCTGCTACGCGCGGGGACAGCGGTGAGCGGTGGGGGCGGCGACGAGCGGTGGAGGACGGGGCCGCTGCTGCGTGCGGTGATGGCGGCGAACGGTGGGGGCGGCGGCGAGTGGTGGATGAGTAGGAGGAGGGAGGTGAAGAGGGTGGACAGTCCTAGTAAAATTTGGACTAGCCTTAGTAAAAAAAATTCTAACTGGACTAGCACCAATACTGATATAGCCCCGAGTCATTTTTATAGTGTCTTTATCAAGAGTCATAAACACGATTGAAGAATGAAAATAAGCAGCTTTTGGTAATTCAATTGATATTCGTTGACGATTTGCTTTGTTATTAAGATTCTTTTTTTTACCTTTATTTCGCGGCTCTTGACAAAGGCACTAAAAAAAGACTCAGAACGTCCAATTTTTCACCATTGATAATTACAAATTATTTTTTAGGATTGTCAAAATTTTTACAGTTCTTCCAATTAGTAGGACTATCAAAATTTTGACAGTCCGGAGGGACGGGCTACGCGAGGTGACACGAGGGCGGGGCTGCGTGGAGGCCGGAAAGGGGGGGACAAGGCGGAGGAGCGGGAGGAGGAGGAGGAGGCGGCAGGAGGCGGGGGAGGAGGCGGAGGCGCGCGCGCGCGGGTGGTGGCGAGACGTAGGCGCACGCGCTCGCCTCCGCTGCTGTTGTTGCTGCTGCCGCTTCTGATGCTATTGTCGCCGTCGTCAGTGCGAGGCGTAGCCGCAGCCTCCCGCGAGCACATGCCTCCGCCGCACGCAGCCCCCCGCACGCTACTTCTTCTTCATCATCGCCTTCATGACGGAGCCAACGGGAAGGTTCTTGAGGTGCGACGACGCGGTTGATGGCGAGGTCAATGACGCGGAGAGGCAAAAAATCGCGAGAGAAGGGAGGAGGAGAGGCCGGAGGGGATGGGGGTGGGGGAGGAGCAGGAGGAGGGAGGTGAAGAGGGTGGGCAGCCCTAGTAAAAATTGGACTAGTCTAAGTAAAAATTCTTTCTAACTGGGTTAGCATCGATACTAGACTAGCCCCGAGTCATTTTTTTTAGTGCCTTTATCAAGAGCCTATTTCGCGTACGCATCGATGGAAAGAACGTGCAGTTTCGATGAGCGTAGCATGGTCCGCCGGGACAGCATAAGGCATTTCCAAGTTGAGCTATCAAGTGGGCCGGGCCGGACCGAGCTGAACCAAATTTGGGCGGGTCAGACCAGATCTAAGGATAAAAATTTAAGTCCAGTCCAACACATGACCTACGATACGATAAAATTCGGACCGGATCGAACCGGATCGGGTCGGGTCGGACTGGGCCATCATACAGAATATGAAAACTACTTATAGTATTTACAATTTTCTATCTATCTACAACATGTTGAATACTTATTAAAGTAACAGTCATTTAAATCTTGAAATACAAATTAAAATTAACTTAGGGAATGAAGTTTCTCGCTAGGTAGTTGCATGTTGAACTAGACTTGTAAATGATCAATAGCTCATTCCTGCATGCACCTTAGTAAATAAGTGTAGTTTAGTTGACAGAAGGCCAACCAACTCAATGATCCCACTTCCCTTTCTACTTATAAGTAAGATTAACTTCTAAAGGGCCTTGATAAAGGCACTAAAAAATACACTCAGGAGAGTCTAAGTTTTTTTTTTTTTTTAATAATTATAAGTTTACCACTTTCAAAAATTACTTACCGGATTATCCACTCCCAATTAATCTTTTTTCAGGACTGTCAAAATTTTGACAATCCTAATAATAGAAAGGACTCAAAATTTTGACAGTTCTAAAAAAAATATGTTAATTTTTTTTATTGTCAAAATTATGACAGTTCTTCAAATTTGTACTATTGTTAAAATTTTGACAGTCCGGAGGAGGGAGGATGTCAGCGCGAGGCGAGACAAGAGGGAGGAGGAGGGGGAGAAGAAGGAGGCGGCGGCAAGAGCAGTGAGGAAAGGGTGGTCGAGGGAACCGGAGCAGCGGATGCGACGGAGGAGAAGGAGGTGGAGGAGTCGAAGGCGGCGGCGGAGGAGCAGGAGGTGGTGGAGGGGTCGAGGGAGGTGGAGTCGAGACGTTGGCGCTGATGAAAGCGCCGGAGATGAAGAAAAAGTTGTTGTTCTTTTCTTCGAGTTTGCTGCTGCTGTTGACGGTGGTGGTGGTGGTGGCGGTGGAGAAGGAGGAGGCGTATGAGAAGGAATGGCCGTCAAGTGGCTCGACGGCGGCGGTGTGGTCGATGGCGAGATCGACGACGCGGAGAGATGGAGAATTGCAGGAGGAGGGAGGAAGAGAGGTCGGAGGAGAGTGGGAGTGGGGAGGAACAAGAGGAGGAAAATGGAGATGGTGGACAGCCGTAGTAAAATTTGAACTAGTCTGAATATATATATAATTTTTCTTTTAACTAAACTAGCACAAATACTGAACTAGCCTATAATCATTTTTGGTAGTGCGCGCCTTTATCAATGGCCCTTCTAAAATGAAGCCACAATGTTTTGTTTGTTAGCAAGTGATCCGAAAGGAGCGCCTTTACATCACAGAAATGCACAAAAGTGCCAATAACGACATTAGCATTGGTACTTAAGCACAAACAGAGATTCTAGCAAGCCGGTAAATGATTGCTATTGCAATACAGTGGGCCGGGTGGGATAACGTGTTGGGTCAGACCTGGACTTTGGACCGTGCCGTGCAGGGCCGGATCTGACTTCGGGTCATACCAAGTTGGGCCTATCTTATGGACTAATATATATGACCCAGCACGACCCACTATAATGGGCTGGGCCATCCCTTGCTCACAATTAAACGGGGTCGGACTGACACATGGACTAATTTTTGGGGGTGACCTCGTGCCGGACTGGATCGGCATGGCCCAATTGACAGGTCTATTTCCAAGGAAGTTGTCCATCTCATCTTATGGTTGGGATGAGCATTATTCAGTTTTGGACCCAAAACCGAACCGAGTAAGTTGGTTCAGTTTAAAAAATAATTAGGTGCTTGGATTTCATTTTCAAACCAAAATCAAAATATCTAATAAGACTTATTCAATTATGTAAATATTCTAAATTTATGTATATTTTGTGATTAAAAATGTGTATGTTTTGTTATAACAACAATTCTATGTATGTGATTTGAAGTCCAATTTTAGTAATTAAACAAGCAGTCCAACTTTAGTAATTAAACAAGCAGTCCAACTTTGAGCATAATTTTAAAATATAACAAATATAGGAATAAAAATTATAATTTAACCACAATCTTGACTTTGGTTCCGACCAGTTAAACAACAGAAATAGTCCACCTGAATAAATCGAATCGACTATTCAGTTTGGTTTGGTTCGATGTCGGTTTTAGCTAATTTCGGTTCGGTTGATACCGAATAACCGAACACTAACCCCTATCTCATGGTGTTGATTGGTCCAGACACCCTAAAAATCGGCACGGGCCCAATCAAAGCAGTGTTAGACCGACCTAGTCCGGTCAAAGTTCGAGCCCGATCGAGTACCACTACCTGACCGGGCTTTTTTTTCTTTTCTTTTGCAAAACCCAGCCACGGCATGGTCCGGCCCCACTATCGGGTTGAGTTTTTTTTTTTTTTTTTTATCCAGCACGCCACGGGCTCAGTTTGATAGGAGTCCCCATCCCCTATCGGGTTGAGTTTACTCGTACAAAACTGGAGGCATAGTCCCTTGAATGTCAGAGTTTCCCCACCCCCTAACAGCCCCTACCCCCATGTGACCCATACCCCAATTTGACTGGTTAGGGGCTTTCTTGGGGGTAAAAACTCCCTCCAACACATGTACCATGCATAATATGATCATTTTGAGAGTATTTTTACGAAAAAAAATGACCAAAATATTTACATAACAACCTTAAACGACTATATTAGAATATTATTTTAGATAATTATTTTAATCATCTAAAGCTCTATAAATATGGTTTATCTTATCTATTTCTATCAAAAATTCATAATTCAAGATCTTTTTATATCCTCTTATTCACTTCAGCTCTAGTTTCAGACTTCTGATATTTATTAGTCAATCTAAAGCCCATGAATAATTAACAACAGTCACCGCAACAACCGCAAGGTCTGTAAAGTCAATATATGCAACGCAATGGGTACTAACGTTACTGAAGAGAATGATGGCATCACTGTTGCAACCTGACAATATTTTCGAATACTTTAGCTAAATTTATGAGGAGAATATTACACTAGTCAAGGATGTAACTCATGTTGAATGCATGAAGTGTAAAACTCAAATAAAATAGATACCTAATAAAGCAGTGAAATGCTATATAGGCATCTAAATTGTTGTGTCTACTATCTACCCTATTGAATAAGGCAAAGACCAAGGGATATGCGGGATGGACCTCTACATTATTACATTTTGACAAAAGACTTGTTCTAATTTATTTAGCTTACTAGGAACTTAGGTAGTTGCAATTCTAATGTACCAATTTTCTGTTTTTATATCTTTATATTTATATGTTCTCGTAGTGAGTGTATTCAATATTGCATATATATATATTTTTAATTTATATTTTCATCGAATATTAATTTTACATATTTATATTTATTCATTCTATGTAAGTATAATTATAATTTTTAAGTTATAAAATATTATATTAATTCGATCAAAATAGGGTTGTTCGTGCTAAAATGACCAAATTTTGGTCCTATAATCTTCAAACCTCTCATGATATATCATCCGACCATCTCCTCTCTAGCCACTAGAAATAAGCAACCGATTATCTTCTCTCTAGCCGCTATAAGCATGTAAGATGAAAACCCAACATGGCTCCAACCACTGGAGGTCATGCTCCAGCAGGAATATCCTTGTCACTGGAAGCAAAACTCTAGCGAGGATAATTACCTTGTTGTTAGAAGCAAAGCTCCAACAAGGACAACCTTGGCATTAGAATATAGTTTGAGTGCCTCTCTCATTGAACGTTGTCGGCACATCGTCGTGTACGTCACTGTAGAAGCATGGAAAAGATGCAGCCATGCGACCGACGTTAATGCGCCCCCAAATAAAAACTCAACAGATGGATCGCATGGACACCATGCGGCCCAGAAAAGGAATACTCATGCGGTCCAAACAAGCGGCCTGACAACTGGCCGCAGGACGACCTGACATGACGTCCTGAAAACAAAGATGGCCCCTGACACAGAATCCTAACAAAAAAGATTTTTTTCTGATCACCTCGAATGACGAGAACACACTAAGAGACAGAAGTCCCAAGGATGGTGCAGAGCCACGTGGACAACCCGACAAAAAGATCCCATGCGTCTCTGGCCCATGTGTTCCAGACTCCATGTGTTCCATGCGACTCTGGCCTATGCGTTCCAGACTCCACGCGGTCCATGCGTCTTTGGCCCCATGCGTTCCAGACTCTGTGCGTCCTGTGCATCTTTGGCCATATGTATCCCAGATTCTACGTCGACCAAGTCTTGTTGTTACAACTGAGTGGTCCTCTCCAACCAAATAGCGGCCACGTGTCCATTTAACCAAGTCGCGCCTACACAGTTGAGAACCGCCCATATACTTAGCAAACAATAAATTCTAACAAATGTTCACGTGGCAGCGCAGACCGGATTCCCGTGCACAGTTGTAGCACCCTTCCGTTGAGATGGGATACGTGGCAAACCTCGCCACCCATGCGGCCCAAAATCTATGCGGCCATAAATATGACTATAAATAGTAGGGTACCATCCCATGCAAAGGGGCTATCGGCGGATTCACACTAAAAACAAGGAGAGAAACTTTTGCGTCCGGATCGTCCACGGAGTAAAGAGAGTTGCTACACTCCTGACCCTCCATCGTCATCCCCCAGATAAAAAAAAATTGTACTTAGATTGTCTCTTAGGACTCTTCTCTGTACTCTCTAGTTTGTTAATCAAATCAAGTTTTCTTAGTTCTTCCTTTTGATTTAAATGACAAATACGATGGCGACTCTGCTGGAGACCAAATTCTCCTCTGTTGAGAAAATGGTGACGCAATTCGATGCGGCCAAGCTTGGTACAAAGTAAAAGATGCTGGTAGTTCGCTTTGACCAGCAAGCATTCGAGAAAATGCTCTCTGAAGGAAGTGTGAATCCTTCGCCAAGGCAAGCCAATCTCAAGAAGACCCACAGAACGTGGGTAGAAAAGGCCACTATGCCTCGCCCAACTGTGGAGGAGGCAATCTCCGCCTCCCAATCTGTTGCTGAGGAAGTCGACGTCTATGCGGCATCTTCGACTGGCGCAGGAACTGCTCGGCACTCAGAATTTGGCAAAAAAAAATACTACGATGCCAAACGTTCTGGGGCAGGTCCTATGCATCCAAGAAGGAGGCCGCATAATACTGTCCATGCGGCATCAACTCACAGCCGCAGGCAGACAGCCGCATGCGACTCTGACAGCAACATAACTTCTGTTTTCGACCATATCTCACGCTGCGCAGATCCTATGCGACCTACTGAGGGTGGCAAAAACCCAAATATGGACTCTTCATACTACGCGCCTGCGATTGCTAAGTTGAAGAGGTCTAGGGCAGTGCGAGCTCGTCAAGCTCAAGCAACTGCTCATGCGACTGACCGCCAATAGGCATCGCTAACTATTACGCTGGCCTCTGACGGAAAGTTGTACAAAACTGACCCATGCGTCCAACCCATAGGGACCAACAGACAGGGTTCGTTCCAAAAGTCTTCCACCAGTACCTCGGGGCAAGTTCGTGTACAAATCCCAGGTCCGAGAATAAATGCATTGCCTGCACATCCGTATGCCCGGGATACCCGGACTCGCAAAGAGGATGCAAAGGTGAAATACCCTACGCATGATTTGCGTGACGTGATTACTCACAAATGCAAAATAAGGAAAACAACTGCGGCATACGATGTGCCCTCTCCGAGGCACAGCTGCGCCGACATCATTATCAACTGCTACTGCAATAAAGCAGCAATACTCACAGACAGGCAGTCGGCCTTCTAACGACTGCACCAAAAGGCACCTACCCGGCAACAGCCCAGAGATTAGGCATAAGTATCGGAGGAGGAAGAGTTGCCCTTCGCCTCATGCTTCTCGGCTCAAAAGCTTCCTGCCACCAAGAGAGAAAAAAAGTCAAGTACTTCCAATCCATCTCTCTCCGCCAGTGCGTTGCGAAGGTAACCTCCCGAGAGGATATCGACGGCACATGCGGAAGGCGTCTTCCAGGGCACCCACTCAAGGAGGAAGTCGCCAGCTCCTGGGGGTTGTTCTTCTTCAAAACCCCTGGGGGTGGCCCAAGCTGGGGGTAGTGCCCCCTGGATATACGTAATAATCCGACGTTCCGAGGAGACAATGATCCCCACGGGATGGATCCTGAGATCTCGGAGGGTAGCTACCCTTATCAAGACGACGTTATCTCCTACGCTGGAGGTAATATCCCCTCCGAATCTGAGGAGGATACAACGTCACCAGCTCTCCGCGAAGAATACTTACTACAAGGGTATGAGACAGGGGGTACGACCTCCACTGCCCTGTCAGTTTCTTCCCACGTAAGAACGATTTACATGGCTGACGATGGCAAGAGGTGTAAGCACCGCGAGGTGTGAAGCGATCTCGTACGAAACGAATTTCACTTTCCAACCAGAAATGAACGATAGTTGAACCGATTCTTGCAATTGAGGTCAGTCTTGCTATCTCTTAAGTGAAGTTGTCGCCCTCTCCGTGTCTCGAAGACTGAGCTCCAACCTATAGCAGCAGCAAGTGGGGTAGAGAAATTGGTTGACTCATCAGGCTCATGTCCTGAAGTTTGCAGGTTCGAATCCTGTCCCCGCCTAAGAACTTGAGATGATGGGGGAGCCGGCAGCCCGCACGTCGTCGAAGCGGGAGTGGCGAGGAACGACCGGTCTCAGGCCAAGAGTAAGAGCTAGGGCTAAGTGCTCGAGTTACGGTTGTTGACTCAGAATTTTAAGATTCCTGTGACCTGGCCTTGAAACACCCCAAACCCTCGCCGCTTATAAAGTCTTACATATGCCTTATTCTGTCCAAAACTCTTTCATAGCCTTTCTTTCGATTTGAAAGTAGGTCCGCTTTGGTCTCGTTGTATCATGGTATGCACCCCACACTACACTAGTCCGAATAGACTCGAAGGAAATAATATGAGTCTACAAATACTGGGCTATACTAGCAAAAAATAAGCAAAGATCATAATAGCTAAACAATAAAGAAGTAAATACAAATATCGAGTAACAATACCTGCATACTGGTATAATACTCATCAGCAGCTCCAGCCTCCCATCAGCAATCGACCCTACAATCAGGCAATGAATCAGGTCCTCAGAGGGATGTAACAAGGTACAAAAATAATATGTCCTAGTAAAACAGAAAGGAAATATGTGATATGCCGGTGTAATCTAGAATAACCACCTAAGTGATACGCAACTTTGAAGACAATGTTCGACACGTGGGCTTTCCAAATATAAAATCGTAGCTCCGAGGCACAGAGGCACACAGGGTGTACCGTAGCTCCGAGTACAGAGGCATACGGGTGATACTATAACTCTGGATACAGGATCTCTACATAAATAAGAATATATGTATATAGCGTGTGCAAAGTAGCCCAAGCTTCTAGTAACTGTCTTCCCCTCCCAATGCGGTCAACGAGTACTCGCTGAACCTAAACCTCTATCTAACAGTCTCGTCATACTGAAGTAACTATCAACAATCACTATCCTAAAGTCATCACAGATTCTAGTCATGATGACACTATCAGGATACATGAAGTCTGGCATGATGACAGTGTCTGACTATGACCTAGGGTTCTGATGTAACCAAGTAGGTACATCAAAGTGTCACAAATATCTATCAATCGATACTAGACGTTATCGACGGAAGTCTACACCCGAATTTGACCCGGACGCTAAGTAACGATTCCAATCCAAAGCGCACACAATGCATAGATAGAATAAACAGTAAATCTGGAACTGAGATACAGGATGGTAAGGTACACTTGCCTGGAAGCCAGGCGAAGATTCGAACCCGAACTCGCCAAGAAAGTAGCAGCGCAAGATGGAAACTGGAGCAGATGTCTCCGGATACAGTCACAAATATCACCAACACTCCCAGGATGAGTGAGATACTAAAAAAATATATACATACATCCAATTTAGACACAGAGGCAAAAATGCAGTTTCTAGTCAACACGGGGTCCACAAGTGGGCCCGGCCCATCTTGCACCAAAAAATGTGTCAGGAATAAAAGTATCTAAACTTAGCATATTATAGGTCAAACAAGTTCTAAACGATGATACAAACTCAACGGTATGTCCATATTTCGATTCCGATGAGCCAATCACAAAAATTCTCGTTGGAACGGATCGCGAGGCCCGCAAAACGACTATCCGGTCACTGTCTCAGAATCAGGGAAAACTTGGGTCAAAGGACAAGTCGAACGTTGCGAGTCCAATGGAAAAAGTTTTGTAGTGATACGATAAGCGTGCACAAAGTAATTAGGTAATTATAAAAAGTTACGATATGGAGATTTTTGCGGATACGGGTTCGTTTTGTCGTGCACACGCGATCGAATTAAATTCCGTCAAAGCCCACACATCGAGAAATATCGTATGCTTCTTTCGGTGCAATCAGTACGCGGCGAGGTTGTCCGGTTTTTAGGGATCAACTCCGTATCGAAGATTTCCAAGTTTTATAAAAATTGTTTTTCTCATGAATTGGAACTCTAATTACTAACAATAGAATTGAAGCTAAAATATTCTAATTGAACACATTGCAAAAGGGTTAAATAGGGTTCATACCTAAAGAATTGGTTTAAGGATCGGATGAGCGATGAGGGAGATATCACTTCGCAAATCGGGGAGGTTGAACTCGGATTTTTGAACTCGAGTTCGAGTCGCGGTTTCCTCGCGGCCGCAGGAAGGATATGTTCAGCCACGACGAGGCTTGGGGACACTAGAGGGAGGTCGGCCAGCAGGGGGTGCTCGCCAATGGTCGGGGCTCTCCGGGGGTTGCCTACGACACTGCAGTAGTGGCCAGAACAGTAACAGCAGCAGCGACAGCAGTAGTAGGTGCAACAACAGCGGCAGTTGCTGCGACAGCAGCTCGGCCGCGAGGAAGGCCAGGACTGAGGCGGTCAGCGGGGTGAGGGCACGGGGGTAGGGTGATATAGGTAGTGGCGGTGGTGGTGAGCTATGGTGGTGGTTCTCCGGTGGTGTAGCAGCGGGTCGTAAGGTGGTGATGGTGGCAACGGGTCAATGGCAGCACTGTGGGTCATGGTGGCAGCGGCGCTGCGAGTAGTGGAGGTGGAGTTGGTGGTGGCGAAGGTGACAGTGGCAGAGGAGGTGATGGTGGTGGTGGTGTTGGTGTCGTGCTCGGCGAAGGTGGTGGTGATGGAGGTGATGGTGTAGTTGTTTTTGGTCGGAGGGAGCTGTTGTTGGCCGGGGTGGTGGTGTTGGTTGTGGGCTCCGGTGGCAGTGGCGGAGGTGATGGTGGCGAAGGTGGTCGTGGCAGAAGTGGCAGAGGTGATCGGCTCTGGTGGAGTTATTAGAGATGGCTACTCGTGGTGGTCCGGCGACTTCCATGGTGAAGAAGAAGAAGAATGAAGAAGAAGAAGAAGAAGAAGGGAAGAAAAGAAGAAGGATTTTGGCTGTTGTATGTAAAGGGAGGAAGAGAGTGAGGGGTGTCATGCCCCAGTCCCAAAATATCGAGGGACTAGACACGTGGCAATTGCCAGCAGCACACACCGATGGACAAACCCAATTTAATGGATCAATCGGGACATACTTAAGCTGTAATATAACAATAAGGTCTACTAATCTCATCCACAGAAATGAATACAACAATATCAACAAAAGGAAAATAAATATCATCCAGTCACAAGTAATTAAACTCGGGGAATAACCCGATATAAAGTCTGTTACAATTGTTCATTAAACAATAATTAAAAGAGTTTAGAAGCAGCAAGACTAAGCATAGAAGAAGCAGATATTCAGGAAAAATCCTCAACGATCACCTCGTCCTCAGGTGCTGGTACTATTCCGAGAAGTGCTCCTGATCCGTATACCTCAGGATAGATATCCTCTGCTAATCCTGGGGACATAATCTAGATCCAGGTCCTCACGGGACATAGCAAGGTACAAAATAATTCATGCCAAAATAAATACAATGCAGCAATAAATGAAACAATAGGGTAAATAAATAAACCAGCTAAGTGATATGCAAGTGAGAGCATCACTAGTACTCAGGCTGAGACCACTACAAGCTCTGTGTCGGGGAGCCGGTAGCAGTTATACTATGTAGTTATGCTATGTAGTTTACTATGTAGTGGCACCATATATATATAATCAGCTTGTAGCCTGTGTCTCTCTCCCCACCCAATGTAATCACACGTCTCATGTCCACGATGCCTCATGTCCATGTCACGTTAGATCATATCTAATGCAGTGAGTCATACTATGTCTATAAATTTAATGTCTATGTCATAAATCCTGCAGCCTACACAGAATCATCTTGAATATTTTAGGAAGATTCTGTCTTATGATTAGTGTCCGGTGTCCTAGGTTATAACGTACTTGATAATGCAAGTACGAGAATATAAAGGGTGTCGATATCCATCTCTAGGTGACGTTACACAACTCCGCGTACGGGGTTGGCACCCGACTATAATCGGACGCTAAGTAAGTCACACAGTCCTAGGTCAAGCATGTTCAATAATGTATAAATAAGGCAAGGAATAAGTAATAAGAACTGCAGGATTTGGCAAGGTACACTTGCCTGTGGTTCTAGCTCCAACTGTAGCTCTGACTTCAGTGGGAATTGCAGGGACTGCTCCGGTTGCTGAAATAAACATCACCATCAGATTCAAAAAATATCAAATAGCTAGAAATGCCTGTCCTTGAGTCCAATTTGGACACAGGGGCAAAAATAACATTTTCAAGTCTAAGCGGGGTTCACATGTGGGCCGCTTTGCACCGAAAAATGTGTCAGGAATAAAGGTCTTCAAATTCGTCCAACTTAGTGTCAACAAGTCAGGAACGATGATACGAACCCAACGGAACTTTCAGATCTGGATTCCGATGAGCCATTCACAAAATCGCCCGTCAAGTGGAGCCGTGGGGACTACGATACATAATTTTGTCAACGTTCTCAGAATCGAACCAAACTTGGGTCACAGGACCAGCTTATTGCTACGAGTCCGATGGCACAAGTTTTGTTTCGATCTGACGTGTATACACAAAGTTACGACATATTCCAGAACGGACGGATACAGGACGTTGTCGGCGGATACGCGTTGATTCCGGTGTGCACGCACATCCAAATCAACTTCTGCGAAATCTCGCACGTCCGTATCAACGGTGTGCACGTTTCAGTGAAGATCGCACGTGACAAAGTCATCCCGTTTGGCGGGGCATACTCAGTTTTGGGGTGAAACAGGGCGTTGGTTTTTCTGTTTTTGGATCGCGGTTCGTGATCACCACAGGAGGCGATGCACCGAGCGGGTTACACGGGCATCGAGAGGGTCATGTAGTCTACGCGTCACAACTGACAAAACTGAAAATGGGGCAGCGAGAAGAGAGAACGGGTTACCTGAACAGGGCTCCGTGAAACCGGAATTTCACGTGTCCGCGAGGTGAGTCAACACTGTACTGTGTCGTGTCCGGGTCGCTGTGTCGAGTCTAGGATTCGATGCTGGGGTTGACTGCGGTCGGCGGACACGGCGGAGGCGGCCGAGGCCTGCTCGGCGAGCCTCGAGGTGGCTAGGGCTCAGGCGGCCGGGGCTGGGTCGGCCGGATCTCGAGCGGGCGGGGGTCGATGGATCTCGGGTCGATCGGCCGGGGGCTGTGGAGGTCCGGGGAGGTCGGGCAGAGGCGGGGGAGGCTTCGGCTGCTGCTGCGGGTCATACTATATCTATGAATTTAATGTCTATGTCATAAATCCTGCAGCCTACACAGAATTATCTTAAATATTTCAGGAAGATTCTGTCTCATGATTAGTGTCCGGTGTCCTGGGTTATAACGTACTTGATAATGCAAGTACGAGAATATAAAGGGTGTGGATATCCATCTCTAGGTGACATTACACAACTCCGCGTACGGGGTTGGCACTCGACTATAATCGGACGCTAAGTAAGTTACACGGTCCTAGGTCAAGCATGTTCAATAATGTATAAATAAGGCAAGGAATAAGTAATAAGAACTGCAGGATTTGGCAATATACACTTGCCTGTGGTTCTAGCTCCAACTGTAGCTTTGACTTTAGTAGAAATTGCAGGGACTGCTCCGGTTGCTGAAATAAACATCACCATCAGATTCAGAAAATATCAAATAGCTAGAAACGCCTGTCCTTGAGTCCAATTTGGACACAGGGGCAAAAATGACATTTTCAAGTCTAAGCGGGGTTCACATGTGGGCCGCTTTGCACCGAAAAATATGTCAGGAACAAAGGTCTCCAAATTCATCCAACTTAGTGTCAACAAGTCAGGAACGATGATACGAACCCAACGGAACTTCCAGATCTGGATTCCGATGAGCCGTTCACAAAATCGCCCGTCAAGTGGAGCCGTGGGGCCCACGATACGTGATTTTGTCAACGTTCTCAGAATCGAACCAAACTTGGGTCACAGGACCAGCTTATTGCTACGAGTCTGATGGTGCAAGTTTCATTTCGATCCGATGTGTGTACACAAAGTTATGATGTGTTCCAGAACGGACGGATACGGGACGTTGTCGGCGGATATGCGTTGATTCCGGTGTGCACGCACATCCAAATCAACTTCTGCGAAATCCCGTACGTCCGTATCAACGGCGCGCACATTTCGGTGAAGACCGCACGCGACCAAGTCGTCCCATTTGGCGGGGCGTACTCAGTTCCGGGGTGAAATATGGCATTGGTTTTCCTGTTTTTGGATCGCGGTTCGCGATCGCCACAGGACGCGATGCACCGAGCGGGTTACACGGGCATCGAGAGGGTCATGCAGTCTATGCATCACAACTGACGGAACTAAAAATGGGGCAGCGAGGAGAGAGAACGGGTTACCTGAACAGGGCTTCGTGAAACCGAAATTTCACATGTCCACGAGGCGAGTCAACACTGTACTGTGTCGTGTCCGGGTCGCTGTGTCGAGTCTAGGGTTCGATGCTGGGGTTGACTGCGGTCGACGGACACGGCGGAGGCGGCCGGGGCCTGCTCGGCGAGGCTCGAGGTGGCTAGGGCTCAGGCGGCCGGGGCTGGGTCGGCCGGATCTCGAGCGGGCGGGGGTCGACGGATCTCGGGTCGAGCGGCCGGGGGCTGTGGAGGTCCGGGGAGGTCGGACAGAGGCGGGGGAGGCTTCGGCTACTGCTGCGGGTCTCCGGCGAGGTCGGCGGAGCTTCTGGGGAGGAGGAGAAGGGAAGGCGGGGCGGAGGAGCAGGAGGTCGGGGACGGTCGTCTGGGGCAGGTTTATATAGAGGGGGAAAGGAGGAGGACGACCGACGGTTTACGGAAGAGGAAGGGGAGGCGGGTCAGGTGTTCGAGGAAGAGAAAGGGAAAGGGTCGCCGGCGGCCACGGCGGCGGAAACGGCCGCCGGAAGGAGAGGGTTAGGGTTTTAGGCGGGTCGGGTCAGGTCTAAACGGGTCGGGTTGAACCCGGATCCGACCCGCTAAGGTTTGGGCCCGGTTCAACTAGACCGGGTCCGGTTCGGGTCGGTTTGGTTTAATTTGGTTCACGTGAACCGGGTTCAGTCAAGTTTAATTAGGTTTAAATATACAATAGTTTTTAGGGTTTTAAAAATGCTTCCGGGGTCCAATAAATTCCCGAAAAATTATCCTATGTCTAGTTTTTCATTTTACACCAGAAAATATTAATTTCATAATATTTTAATATTAATTAACATTAATTAAAAATTATTTAAAATCAAAATACCTTAGTTTTAATTACAGAAAATCCCAGAAATTTAGAGAAAATTGTGAAAAATTCTAAATTAAAAATTCTTGAAAAATCAAGGGGTTTACAAGGGGGGATTCCTAGGTTTTTTCTAGGGGCTGGCCACATGTGGGGGGGGGGGGGTTGAGTGTGTGTGTTAATATAGAGGGAGTGTATGGTTGTGATGGGGTGGGGATTTGAATCAAGGGTTAGGATGCTTCATGAAGGATTTGTACATAGCAAGGGGGAGAGAGAAGATGAAGTGACCGGTCATGTGAGGTTGGAAGGGGTTCTTCATTGCTTTGCACCAATAGGAGAGTGACACCTAGCACCCTTTTTGCAATTATGCCCCTTAAC
Source organism: Iris macrosiphon (assembly GCA_036927795.1). Lineage (NCBI taxonomy): Eukaryota > Viridiplantae > Streptophyta > Magnoliopsida > Asparagales > Iridaceae > Iris > Iris macrosiphon. The sequence goes on along the minus strand of JAYESA010000007.1, from coordinate 29,291,097 downwards.
ATTTGTGTGTTTACACATGAAGAAAAAATGGTGAAGATTTGATGTGGGAAGTTGTGTTTGGTGTTTTGTAGGGTAAGAGGGTGTTGTATATTTTGTATAGGACTCATGAATGGGTGTTGGATTAAGTTGGGGTTAGGTTAAGTTGGTGTCCCCAATTTAATTAAATAAAGTGTCATATGTGGTCTTAAATTAAATGGGAGTACATGGGGTCTCAATTGGATTTGACACAAAAGTCATGGACGATGTAGGCTTAGTGTCAATCTTGGGCCCTTTAATTGGTTAGGCGAAACGGGTTCAGTTTGTATCCCCAAATTGATGGCAACGACATAAGTATACGACATAGGATTAAAGAATTAATTTTCGTGATTGGGAAGTTGTGCAATTAAATTAGAGCACAAGGGAGTGTGTTTATGAGTGACATAAATGTTCAGTACCTAGGTTGGCTTGTCAGATCAAGAGTGAAAAGATTTATTGGAAAATAAAGGTTATTGTTGGGCTCCAATTATTATAGCAACGGTAAGGTGCACCAAGGGTTTAAATTAAAGAACCAATCTACGCAACCCTAATTTCTAAACCTTAAACAACCTGAAACTAAACTAATTTTTTTTACCATATCTAGCCTACCTAAAATATTATTTTGAGGGGGTTTACATTATTCCCAACTTAGAAGAATTTTGTCCCCGAAATTAAAAGTAAAGCACGAATAAGAGTTACGAGATTAAAAAAAAAATAGCTAGCCGAATTATAGTACATAAATTCGTACCTCGATCCTTAAATAAATACAAAAAATGCCGTCGAATGGAATCCTCGTGGTCCCAGGTAAACTCGTCTGGCGAATGATACTTCCATGCAACCCTGACTAGTCGAATAGTCTGTCCCCTCAAAATTTTCTTACTACGATCGAGTATCCCTACTGGCTGCTCCATATATGATAAACTAGGCCTGACTGAAATCCCTGAATGATCGAGCACGTGGATAAGGTATGCCACATATCTCTATAATTACGATACGTGAAATACGTCGTACATGCCTTCTAATGACGGAGGCAATGCAAGACGATAAGCCACTTCGCCAACTCGCTGCAAGATGTCAAAAGGTCCGATGTACCTCGGACTCAGCTTGCCTCTGCCCCCAAATCTGATGGTACCACGAGTAGGCGATATCTTTAAAAATATATTGTTACCTTCCTTGAATTCTAAAGGTCTGCGGTGCGCATCTGCCCAATGCTTCTGCATGTCCTGTGCTGTGCGCAGGTGGCCCTGAATTTGCTTCACTTTCTCCACTGTCTGTGTCACCAACTCTGGACCAAGTATCTGATGTTCTCCCATGTCACTCCAATATACCGGCGACCTTCACTTCCTGCCGTATAGTACCTCATAAGGTGCCATATGTATGCTTGCTTGATAGTTGTTGTTATAGGAGAATTCCACCAAGTATAGATGATCCTCCCAAGATCCTCCAAAGTCGATTATGCACGCTCTCAACATATCCTCTAGTATCTGAATCGTGTGCTCTGACTGACCATCAGTCTGTGGATGATATGCAGTGCTAAACTTGAAGCGAGTTCCTAGACTCTCTTGCATACTCCGCCAAAAATGCGACGTGAATCTGGAATCACGATTCAATACAATGCTGACAGGCACTTTATGTAGTCGTACTATCTGCCTCATATACATGTCAGCCAATATCTCCGTGGACTGCCCAACTATGAAGGGCAAGAAATGCGCCGACTTGGTGAGTCGGTCCACGATAACCCATACTACATCATTTCCGCTAGGGCTCCTCGGAAATCCCGTGACGAAGTCCATTGTAATGTGCTCCCACTTTCACTCAGGAATTGATGCTAATTGCTGCTGGTGAAGCTCGTTGCTGCTATGGTTCTTCAGTGTTATTGTATACTAGTGCTATGGTTCTTCAGTGTTGTTGTACACTGCTGCTATGGAGGTCCCCGACCTCCCCCTCACACAAACAAAACACACAACTACATAACTAGCACATATCTATATCCATATACTTATATATATATGTAACCACATACTAATAAATACATACATATATATATATATATATATATATATATATATATATATATATATATATATATATATATATATATATATATATATATATATATATATATATATACACTCTCGTACATACATATATATATAAACATACATATATACATATAGGTAACCACTTATGTATATATAAATATAAATCATAGTATATATAAATATAAATCATAGTATATATATATATATATATATATATATGAATAATGCAAATTAAATCTACAATTATAATGCAACAAACACGTGGAGTGCAGCGCACCCGTATCACACTAGATCTATGATACGCTTGCGATACGAGTCCACCACACAACCAAATGTACCCCGAAGGACACGAGCAAGTCTAAAATAGTATATATGAATAATATGAAGAGTAAAATATACATCTACGTGTCTGTGTCAAAATATGACATGCACAAAGTCCCGTGTCGGAGAAAAATTTCCCAAATCAACCCGTATCACCAAATTATTGGGATACGATCTACACGTATCCAATTATGGATACGATACTAGCCACACACAATCAAATACATGTTAATTTGGTCTAATTGACCAATTGACAAACACAACATGTGTCAATCTCGGAATTTTTCTAAAATTGACACAAAATACACCATAACTTTCTCCATAGGCCTCCTATGAACCTAATTTCAATTCCTATGGGTAGCCTCATCATATGGGGTGGTTACTAATGATTAAAACATAGATTTAGAACCTAATTAAAGGGAAAAACTGAATTATAACCAATTGGGAGATGGATTCCCAATGCAACGTCCAAATTAGGTGAAATTGGCCTCCAACTTGTAGATTCTTGCTCCTCTTTATAGATTCTTACTTCCTCCTTCTAGATCCTTGCTCTACTAGCCTCCAATGGTGATTTGGAAAGAAATTGGGAATACATTTGGTAGGAATTTGATGTGGGAATGAAGAAATTTGATTGAGGAAAATTCTAGATCTAAATTTGGAATGAAAAGAGGAGAGAGAAAATTTTCCCCTCTTTTAAATAGCCAGCCGCCTTAGCCCCTCCCTCAAGCTACTATATAATGACCAATATACCCCTTGGGGCCTCTCATGAAGAAATAATTAAGGAGGAAAGGTTCTAATCTAATGGGTTTAATTTAATTAATCATCCTCCTAATGAATGGGCTTCTAATTATGCTCAATTCTAACTAATTGTAAATATTGGTCCATGGGTCTAAACTAAATTAGTTAGGTCCACTAACACAAGTCCAAAATAATAAACTAACATCTAACAATAATTAAATAATATAATAATTAATTATACAACATGCACAATATTTAATTAATTAGGAAATGATCAAAATACCCTTTCCTAGAAAATGTGGTAGTGACATTTTCCTTCCTGTGACGAACAACTGGTGGGATAAATTGTGCGATGAATGCCTACTTAAATATCTACCAAGAGACTTTGGCTTCTTGGTTGGCACCGCACAGTGCTTGTCTTTTTGACTTCCACCAGTCTTCTGCTTTGAGACGTAGTTGCACAGCCGCACAATCCACTCTTTTGGTGCCTTGCACATCCAACATACGAAATATGCCCTCCAAAGACTTTAGGAAGTCCATTACTTCTTCTGGTTCAGCCTTTCTATTGAACTCAGGCGGATTGTATCTTTTGAATTCAGAAAACTTGAATGTTGGTCGCCTTCTTGGAGGCTGTTCAGTTTTCTCTGCTTCTACCACCACTATCTTTAGCGGCAGCCACTATGGTCTCATTGTTATTCTCAGTTAATGTTGCAACCAGTTGAGACAAGTTATCAACTTGCTGTTATTGTGCGTCAAATCATGCTTGAAACTGGTTTGTTAGCTGCGCTTGAAGGTCATGATGTTGTGCCTCAAGCATCTTATGATATGCATCGCTCTGCTTCCTTTGCGCCTCTAACATTTTCATTACTTTCTCTATTGGGTCAGACGATAATGTCGCCCTTGAACTATCACCCTTAGTCATCTGCAAAAGAAATAACTTCCATTAACACTCATAAAATATTTATGGGCTTATTGTATGGAACATTATTTTATTCAGCAATATCGAAAAGCAAAGCATCTGAGAAAATCGTTATTGTTTGAAAACTTTCACTTGAAAACCAGTTTTTTTGAAATTCGAGGAACTTTAAATCATCCTTTGATACCAATTTATCATGCCCCGGTTCCGCAGAACCGATTCGTCCTCGCATTCGATTTCGCAGAACCGTTCATCCTCGTTGGACGTGATATCGTACAAGTCTGGGGTTACACTTGTACAAGGCAAGAACGTGCACACGGGTCAAAAATCTTTTATAACCAGTACCATAACACAACAGCAGAATATAAAGCACACATTTGGATAGGAAGACAAATAATTCTTTTATTGATTCATTACAACGAAGTACAATTTTCTTATCCCCGAAATAGAAATGGATGAACGACTTACATAGCTTTTGTATAAAATAAAAGACTGATAGGCTAATATGAAATGATGTTCTTATCCCATACATTATGCCCCTTTATTACATTATTGGAAACTTGAAAGCAGCAATTAGAAATCTTTGAAATACTTTGAAATAGGAAGAAGCTTGAAAAGACTACAACGAAAGCTTTATCTCCCTTGAGTGTCCACAGTATCTCGGTCACCTGGTTTGCCCATAGAGACTTGGGTCAGTAATCAACTTGTACTGGGGCCAGAACTAACCCACTCACCTAAACCAACACTTCTTAATTAAGGCAGCAGCTTAATAGGCAACATTATATATACAATATTTCAATAGGCAACAGTTCATGCAGTGAAATATATATAAGCTTTGCACATATAGAATCTCTACTCTGGCCAATGGTCGTTCCTGTATAATTTACAGGATTATTCTTACAGCCCCTGCATAAGACATCATTAGTATGCAGCTCATTCCCACTGGGTCATTTGTGGTATAGCACCATGATGGACATGACATATAGGACTTCGTTGGACATGCGATGCGCCATTCAAAGTAGGTAGCAAGCCTCAATGAATGTATTGCTTATACCCGGCGCTACCAAAGCGCTACTATTTCCCCCAGGCCGAACGGTCACCAGTGTCCCAGGTTCCGTTTGAGAAAATTTACTACCTTGTGCACAAGTTGTCCATGACCATACAATGCATCTACGACTATATGATAAGCATAAATTGCAGTGTAAGGTATTAAAATATTTAGAGCAGCAATGCACATTTAACCCTTTCTCATTTTAGCATACTTAATTCATTATTTTGATTACTAGTCCATAGACTCCAATTTACCGCTAAGTCATGGCACCAAACAACGATATAATAATTATATCCTTTCATGTGTTACATAATTGAACTTTCGTCTTATCAATGCAATTCATTAATTTATAATAGTGGTATGAAACTTGTGGCATTAGTGGCTTTATCGATCATTGGACTTAGCAAGGTTGCAAGAGAACATTATTGATTATTGGCATAAAGAAGTAGAAAAGAAGGGAAAGAACCTCTCACCAAAATAGGGAAAGGCGCTTGCTCGCTCAGGCTCCGGTCATGCGTCTATCTGCATTGGCACCAAAATTTTATTAGACTGCCATCTTCATTTCTCTGAGAGTTCTCTAGAATGAATGCATGCAATCGATAAAAATGGCTAAACAATCAATCATCGAAAATCAATCACGAAAATGAATTCATCAAAACCAAGCAGCAAAAATTCAAGAAAGCCAACCAAAAATCTAACGAAAACTATTAGACTCATTCCAACCTGAAAAGGTACTTCTTTATCAAGAGGGGGTAGACCAACTATGGTTAACTCTGTGATGTCCAGTATCCCTCTAATTATACAATATTTTTCTTCTATCTTAAAGTTTGGGTGATTAAAAGGGTAGATAAGATAAGGAGAAGTTTATTTTGTTGCGGAAAAATATATGCCAAGCTTATAGATGCTTAGATTTGTAGTATAGTTCATAAGAACAAAAAAGAAGGGAGTTTGGGGATTACAAATCTTAGAAATCACAATTATGCTCTAACATGAAAATGGTTATGGAGAGCATTAACAAAAAGAGAATCAATTTGGAGCAGGAGAATCAATTTAGAGCAAACATGTTGTTACTAGTTATCAAAAAAGAAATAAATTGCCTTTTTCTTAAAGATAAAGTTCTCGCTCATCTATAAGAAAACATTATCAAAGAAGACAAAAATTAAATGTCCTACATCTAGAAGTTCTCGCACTACCCAGGCCAACCATAACTGAATATGGTTTTAACAACGGAAAATTTTATTCAGAACAACAAAATTAAAATAAATTCTACTGAGAGCATAGAATTTTTAAAATTTTCACAGAAAGCATCATAAAGCCTATCCGAATGGCGTTTTATGACTTCCCAAATTTCTTTTTAATTTTTTGTCTGGTTTCCGTTGCTGCGGTTAATATATATATATATATATATATATATATATATATATATATATATATATATATATATATATATATATATATATATATATAACTTCCTTTGGAAGGACGTTTTTCCAAAGGACGTTTTATATTTAATATTTTTTTAAAATAACTCTCTCTCTCTCTCACTCACTCACTCACTCACTCACTCACTCACTCACTCTCTACTGCTGCTGCTGACCTACCATTGCAGGAGATTCCAACTATTGTGCCTGCAGAGCCTCCTCCTCGTCGAGGGGCAGCCTCTCATACGCGGCGTTCCCGAAGGACGCCGCCATTATAACCACCTACCCCGAAGCTACCAGTGCCCCGACAACGCTCCCCCCGACCACCTGCCCTTACCCGCTGGCCAGATATATGGTCAGCCCTGTTGTCGCCGGCGGGGCGGGCGGGGGCAGAAACGACCCAAAGAGAGACAAGATCTCGAAGCGGCCGGGGAGCGAGACCACCGCGCCAGGGGACGCGGGCTGGCAGAGGGTGATGTTGGGGACGGTGCCGGTCATGCTGAGGATGCATATCCCGCGCTGGCGCCTGTACGCAAAGGTGGCGACGCTCTCGGCGATGTCACACCGGGAGGCAACCTCCATAACGTGGGACCGGAGCGCGTTGGCGCTGTCGCGGGTGATGATGATGGGCGGCTTGGGCTTGTTCTTGGACCCGGCGGGGCAGCCACGAGGAGAGTGATATATATATATATATATATATATATATATATATATATATATATATATATATATATATATATATAACGGCAGCAATGAAAACCAGACAAAAATAAAAAAAAATTTGGGAAGTCATAAAATGCCCTTCGGATAGACATTATGATGCTTTCTGTGAAAATTTTAAAAAATCTATGCTCTCAGTGGAATTTGTTTTAATTTTGTTGCTCTGAATAAAATTTTCTGTTTTAACAATATGCTCTTCTAACCAACTCTTTTGGTAGATTTGACAATCATCCATCAATTTGCATTCTCTAAGGTCCATCTCATTTATTTCAGAGCCCAGTTGAGATACAAATGTTCCCTTTATGTACTTTACATTGATAGAAAGTGAAATGGAGAAGAAATATAAATATTGTTGGTATATTAGAATATATTAGGGATTTTATGTAAGATGGAGAGTTATAAGACTATATATATATAGCCAAGAGATTGTAAAATACAGAACTCCAAATATTCAACATGGTATCAGAGCACAAACCCTAGCCGCCACAAATCCTATATGCCTCTTTCCGCTGCCACACCGCTCGCCAAACCATAGCTGCCAGCATCGTTGTCGCGCCACCACCACCACCGCCGCTACCGCACTTTTGCCACAATCGTGAAGCCGTGACTCCTGCGGAGCACGCAAGAGCCTTTTGTCGCGATTCCCGACGTCTCTCGTGGGTCATTACGGACGTTGATATCGAAGGCCTAGATCCGATAGGGAAAGGCATGATCGGGTCTAGGAGAGGACGAAGAGGAGAAACGTGAATCGTAGGATGGGTATGAGGTAATCGGAGAAGAGGAGGATCGATGGGGAGATTATCAAGAAGTTGGACCATGCGGAGGTCACAACGTTGATGAATCTGATGAAACTGTTGACGGGTGAGAGCGTGACATGAACATTGGCAAAGTTGGAGCTTCCCTCCATTGATCTGAAGCTTGATGGACCGGCCACCTACCTGAGTTGGTCACGAAGGGTGAGAAGAACCCTCGCAGGGAAGAACCTTGAGGGTTTCTTATCAGGGGAGAAGACAGAGTCGGATGAGGGCTCGTCAGGACGTGATGAGTGAAAATCCACTCATATGGTGATATATATTTTTCTCCTCAATTCTTTGGTCCAGTCGATCGTCGCCACAGTGGATGGCCTTGAGATGGTAAATGACGTATGGGAGAAGTTGAGGAGGACCTACGATGGTGTGGGGAATAACTTAAGAATTTTCTAAATCAAGGGGGAGATCGACAATACCGTACAGGGAGAATAGACGGTGGAGGAGTATGCCACGGAGTTGGAGCATCTATAGTTGGATTGTGATCACTCCTCAAATCGGACGAGCTGCGAGGACCCGAAGTGTAAGGAGAGATAGGTATGTCTGCAGGAGAGGACGATAAAGTTTCTTAAGGGGCTGGCCGTAGTATTTTCTTAGAGGACAGTACTACTTCTAGCCCAACCGAAGATCCCTACACTTGAGGAGGCTATCTCAGCCATGATCCAGAAGGAGACTCGTATCAAGCTACAGGCAGGGACAGGTGGTCCTCCTGAAGTGAAGTCAGCGCTGCCAGTGGCCAATTCAGGCGGCACAGGACCTAAGGGAGACCCCTGGCAGTGCTACAACTGCGAAGATATGGGCCATCTAAGGAATGCTTGCACTAAACCACCCAAGGAGAGAGATTCAGGTAGTGGACGTAGACAGTTTGGAGGACATGGCCATGGTCGTGGGGGTCGACAGGGTGGTCGAGGAGGTTATCGGGCGAACCTACTGGTAGCAGAAGGCGATGAGGGAACTGATAGCGCCTATACTGAGGAGGATCAGGCACTACTGGGCATGCTGGAGGTACTCAGGAGAAAGCAGAGAGCGCCAAGTGATGGAGACAGGAGGAGTGGAACTAAGGAGGCGTCCACCTCAGTCTTTTTCAGAGGCAACGCTGCCATGTATGCCCATCCATCAGAAAGTACTAACGACTCACTCGCCCTAGCATCTATGTATTCCCTTAGATCGTCGGACTGGATTATGGATTCGGGTGCGTCTCGACACGTGACAGAGAATGCTAGTGAGTTCTCTTCCTACACTCATCTAGCATCGGCGGACAGCATTCAAATAGCCGATGGTACTTTCCTGCCAGTGGTCGGTAAGGGTACTGTCGATTGTACAGGTTTAGTAAAGTATCCAATATTTTGTATGATTCTTTTCCATTCAGTCTTATGTCCATTAGTTCTATAAACCTCCAAGTAAAATGCATTGTCTTTTTTGATATTCCTAAGGTAATCTTCCAGGAGAAGGAGATGGAATAAAGACTTGGGACTGGTACTTGGCATGATGGATTGTTGTACCTGGATCGGGAAGGGCTAGATTCGATATTGGTGTCTATGGCAGAGTGGGCAGGAATGGGAGGACCAAAGATGAGTGCCGAGGATACACTAATACTCCAACACATACAGTTGGGACACTCCTCTTTTGGTATTTTGAGTATGTTGTATCCATCTATTTATGAGAAAGCAAATAAAGAGAAACCAGTATGTGATGCATGTGATTTAGGCAAACTTACTAGAAGCTCATATATTAGTGTGGGCTATAGGAGCTAATCTATTTTTTATTGATTGTTACAAGTATTTCGTCTCTTTTATTGATTGTTACTCTCGTGTCACCTGGCTGTATTTGATGAAGAATAAGATTTATGTGTTTGCCTATTTTTAAACTTTCATAAATATGTCTAGACTCAGTACAGAGCAGTGGTGAAGCTACTGAGGTCTGACAATAGAACAGATTATACCAAGAAGGCACTTGAGGAATACCTGTCAGCCCAAGAAATACAGCATCAGACCATATGTGCATACACACCAGCACAAAATGAAGTGGCAAAAAGGAAGAACAAACACCTTCTGGAGGTGGCAAGTAGCATGATGATCACCATAAATATCTCATAGAGTATATGGGGGCATGCAGTGTTGACAACAGCTCAACTGATAAACTGGGTGCCCTCGAAAGTACTGGGATGGAAGTCTCCATGTAAAATATTGCAAGAAAATAATAGTGGGATACTCCGGATGAAGGTGTTTGGCTGCGTATATTTTATGGAGGACAACACACTGTCTGTTGGAAAACTTGACCCTAGAGCAGTCAAGTGTGTCTTCGTGGTCTATTCGGTGACTCAGAAGGGGTACGTGTGCTGGAGCCCAGTAGAGAAGAAAAGGTTTATGAGCATGGATGTTTACTTCAGGGAGCTTGAGCCATACTACCGTTAGGAGGGAACCTCATCCATAGGCAACTCGCCTGACACTTAGAGTATGAGGCGAGAGAGGGAGATTGGTGAGAGTTTGGTGACCGATTTAAGAGTATGGCATGGAGGAACGGTTAATGTGGAGAGTGAAGAGGAACAAGGGGAGGAGATGAGAGGTGTTAGGCATACGACAGTTGAGGAGATGATGTCATGCCCCAGTCCCAAAATACAAGGGACTAGGCCACGTGGCAATGGCCAGCTACGTACCAAGGGGACTCTGGTCTGACTCTGAATACGTATAAGCTGTAAATGAGGGTTACTATCTAGATAACGTGTCTATATTTCTATGTCTCAAACCACAAGGATATGTAATAAAGAAAGGACAACATGTATCATGGTATGCACCCCACACTACACTTGTCCGAATAGACTCGAAGAAAAATAATATGAGTCTACAAATACTGGGGTATACTAGCAAAAAATAAGTAAAGATCATAATAGCTGAACAATGAAGAAATAAATACAAATATCGAGTAACAATACCTGCCTACCGGTATAATACTCATCAGCAACTCCAACCTCCCGTCAGTAATAAACCCTACAATCTGGCCGGGGACTAGGTCCTCAAAGGGACGTAATAAGGTACAAAAACAGTATGCCATAATATAACAGAAAGAAACAAGTGCAATACCGGTGTAATCTAGCATAACCACCTAAGTGAAACACAACTTTAGAGATAATGTTCGATGCGTGGGCTGTCCAAATATAAATCCGTAGCTCCGAGCACAGAGTCACACGGGTGATACTACAACTCTGGATACAAGAATACTACATAAATTGGAACATATATATATATATAGAGCGTGCAGAGTAGCCCAAACATCTAGTAACTGTCTTCTCCTCCCAAAGCGGTTAACGAGTGTTCATTGAACCTGAACCTCTATCTAACAGTCTCATCATACTGAAGTAACTATCAACAATCACTACCCTAAAGTCATCCCAGATTCTGATCATGCTGACAGTATCAGGATACAGGAAGTCTGGTACGATGATGGTGTCTGAATGTGTCCAAGGGTTCCGATGTAACCAAGTAGGTACATCAAGGTGTCGAGAACATCTATCAATCGATACCAGACGTTACCAACGAACGTCTGCACCCGGTTATGACCCAGAAACTAAGTAACGATTCTGATCCAAAGCGTGCACAATGCATAGATAAAATAAATAGTAATCTAAAACTGAGATACAAGATAACAAGGTACACTTGCCTGGATCCGGATGCTGAAGGTGAGGCTCCGGTACAACGTCCAAGTCCGCAGATCCCGAAGTACCTAGAGATAATATATAAAATTAATCAATATCTATCACGATGTTATTCTAAAATAAGAGGTGACACACGTCTAGCATAGGCTTCTGTCTTAGTTATATAGCTCACATAGATACTAACTAGAGGGTTGACCCAAGTTGACTATGGTAACGTTACATCAAATACGATCAACAATCAGTATAACGTCATCAAACAAAATCTCCAATCCCCTAATATTTATCACAGTGATTTCAGTCGTTCAACCTATGCTCATCGTCAACCATACCATCCTTGTATTCACAGACGTTATTATGTACATCCAAATTATTCATCCTCAAATAAATTAGTTATAAATTATCAAGTTCATAATAAATAATCGTAATTATAACATTATAACTTCATTTCACATATATACCTAATCCTCAATATTCACCATAAAAATACGCATGTAAAGTATTCATGAAACCCTAACCCTAACTAGGGTCTCTTTAGCACAATAACATAACTACACTAAAAGAGAAGGGTAAGGAGTTACCTCGATGGCTGCGGGTGGTGGCAGCGGCGATGTTGCAGCTTCGGTCAGGGATGGCGTGGACCGCAGGGGTGGCGCGCGTGCCGACCAAGGTGTGGGGGTGCTCGGCTACGTGAAAGAGGTGTTGCTCGGATACGTGAAGGAGGTGTAGCTGGAGGTGGTGGTCGTAGGGGTGGTAAAGCTGGTCGTGGAGGTGGTGGTGCTGGAGGTGGTTGTCGTGGTGGTGCTGGTCGTGGAGGTGGTGGTCGTGGTGGTGCTCGCCGTGGAGGTGGTGGTGCGAGGGTGTTGATGATGATGGCGGGTGGAGGTAGAGGTGTAGGAGGTAATGGTCGTGGTGAAGGTGCGGTGAAGGTGGTGGTGAAGGTGGCCGGTGAAGGTGGTGGTAAAGGTGCGGGTGAACGTGGTGGTGAAGGTGGCCGGTGAACGTGTGGGTGAACGTGCAGGTGAACGTGGTGGTGAAGGTGGCCGGTGAAGGTGGCAGCCGCGTTGGTGCAGTGGATGGATGGAGATGGCAGCAGGTGGTGGCGGCGTTGGCAGCGGATGGTGGCCAGAGATGGCAGCAGGTGGAGGTGAAGAAGAAGGAGAAAAAGTAATGAAGAAGAAGAAGAAGTGAAGAAGAAGTATATTTTGGCTGGATGAAAAAGGAAGAGGGAGGAGAGAGAGAGAGAGAGAGAGAGAGAGAGAGAGAGAGGGGAGGGGGGTTTCCTAGGTTTCTCTTAGGATTAGGGCCGACCACTTTGGGAATGGTGTGAGGAGGTATTAATATAGGGGGATGTGTGTGGTGATAAAGTAGTAATTTGAATCAAGGGTCTTGATTCATCATGAAAAATTATACCAAGCAAATAGGGAAAGAGAGAGGGACATGACCGATCATGTGAGGTTGGGGGGTTCTTCATTTGCTTTAACCAATAGGGGGGTGACACCTAGCATCCTATTTGCTATTAAGCCCCTTAACTTTTGGGTATTTGCACATGAAGGAAAAATTGTGAGGATTTGGTGTGGGAAGTGGTGTTTGGTGTTTTGTAGGGTGAGGGGGTATTGTATGATTTACATGGGCTTCATGAAAGGGGTATTGGATTAAATTGGAGTTAGGTTGGGATTAGTTTAAGTTGGTGTCCCCAATTAAATTAAATAAAGTATTATGTGCTCTTAAATTAAATGGAGGCACATGGGGTCTCAATTAGGAGTGACACAAAGGTCATGAATGGTGTAGGCTTGGTATCAGTCTTGGCCCCTTTAATTGGTTCAGCGAAACGGGTAGAGTTTGTGTCCCCAAATTTATGGCAATGCCATAGGTACGCGACATAGGATTAAAGAATTAATTTTGGGACTGGAAAGTTGTGCAATTAAATTAGAGCACAAGGGTGTGTGTTTGTGAGTGACAGAAATATCCAGCGCCTAGGTTGGCTTGTCAGGTCAAGAATACAATAATTTGTTGAAAATTAAGGGCTATTGTTGGGCTCCAATTATTTTAGCAACGGTAAGGTTCACCAAGGTTTTAAATTAAAGAACCAATCAACGTAGCCTAATTTTTAAACCTCAAATACCCTGATGCTAAACCAAAATTTCTAACCATATCTAGTCTTCCTAAAAAAAATTGAGGGAGTTTACATCATTCCCAACTTAGAAGAATTCTGTCCCCGATATTAAAAGTAAAGCACGAATGAGAGTTACAAGAACTTAAAAAGTTAACAGGTAATCGAATGCAGTACATAAATTCGTACCTCGATTCTCAAATAAATATAAGAAATGCCGTCGAATGGAATCCTCGCGCTCCCAGGTAGACTGGACTGGCGAATGATGCTTCCATGCAACCCTGACCAATCGAATAGTCTGTCCCCTCAAAATTTTCTCATTACGATCGAGTATCCCCACTGGCTGCTCTGCATATGATAAACTGGGCCCGACTGTAATCTCTGAATGATCGAGCATGTAGCTAGAGTTTGCTACGTATCTCCTCAATTGCGATACGTGAAATACATATGCACCCCTTCTAATGATGGAGGCAATGAAAGACGATAAGCCACTTCGCCAACTCGCTCCAAGATGTCAAAAGGTCCGATATACCTCAGACTCAGCTTGCATCTGCTCCCAAATCTGATGGTACCACGAGTGGACGATATCTTCAAAAATATATGACCAACTTCTTTGAACTCCAAAGGTCTGCGATGTGCATCTTTCCAATGCTTCTGTCTGTCCTATGGTGTGTCCAGGAGGCCCTGAATCTGCTTTACTTTCTCCACTGTCTGTATCACCAACTCTGGACCAAATATCTGACGCTCTCCCATGTCACTCCAACATACCGGTGACCTACACTTTCTGTCGTACAGTACCTCATAAGGTGCCATCTATATGTTGGCTTGGTAGCTGTTGTTGTAGAAAAATTTCACCAAGTGTAAATGGTCCTCCCAAGATCCTCCAAAGTCGATCATGCACGCTCTCAACATAACCTCTAGTATCTGATATCGTGCGCTCTGACTGACCATCAGTCTGTGGATGATATGCCGTGCTGAACTTGAGGTGATTTCCTAGACTCTCCTGCATACTCCGCCAAAAATATGACGTGAATTCTAGAATCATGATTCAATAAAATGCTGATAGGCACTATATGTAGTCATACTATCTGCCTCATATACATGTCAGCTAATATCTTCGTGGACTGCCTGACTCTAAAGGGCAAGAAATATGCCGACTTGGTGAGTCGGTCCACAATAACCCAGACTGCATCCTTTCCGCTAGGGCTCCTCAGAAATCCTGTGACGAAGTCCATGGTGATGTGCTCCCACTTCCACTCGAGAATGGGAAGCGGCTACAATAGTCCGTTGTCCTTTCTTTATTACATATCCTTGTGGTTTGAGATATAGACATGTAGACCGTGTTATCTAGATAGTGACCCTTATTTACAGCTTATACGTATTCAGAGACGGACTGGAGTCCCCTTGGTACGTAGTTGGCCATTGCCACATGGCCTAGTCTCCTGTATTTTGGGACTGAAACATGACAGCAAGAATGCTACAACCGATTGATGGAGTTGATTATAGAGATCTTGCCGGCGGATGCTAAGTTACCTAAAGAATTTTACCGGTCTTGGACGATAGTGAGATCGCTCTAGATGAGATACAAAAAAATTGATGCATGTCACAACGGTTGTATATTGTACTACAAAGTTGACAAGAATGACAATGTGTGAAGATTTTGTGGTGTTGATCGCTACAAGGCAACTGGTACAGAAAGGTATATCGGTACAAGGAAGCCGACCGATTCGATGCACTACTTTCCTTTAACGCCGCAGTTGCTGAGGTTGTTTATGGTGAAAGAGACTGTCGAAAATATGAGTTGGCACAGACGAGAACAAATTGAAGGAGTGTTGGATCACCCATCTGATGGAAAAGCATGGTAGCACTTCGATCGAGAGTATCACAATTTTGCTTTGGATCCACATAATGTAAGATTGAGGCCCTACTTTGATGGTTTTACCTCATTCAGATTTTCAGGCTCTCAGTATTCGTGTTGGCCTATGATCATCACCCTGTACAACCTACCGCCTTGGATGTTTATGAAGACTCCGGTTATGTTCTTAACCATCATTATTTTGGGTTCGAACAATCTAAAGAGGAACATTGATGTGTACTTGCAACCATTGATAGATGAGTTGAATCAGCTGTGGGAAGTAGGCGCCAACACGTATGATGTTTCAAAAAAATAAAATTTTCAGATGAGGGCAGCACTTATGTGGACCATCAACGACTTTTCGCCTTATGGTATATTATCAAGATGGAGCACGCATGATCGTCTCTCATGTCCGTATTGTATGGACCGCACTAAGGCTTTTAGTTTAAAACATGGAGAAAAATCATGCTTTTTCGATTGTCATCGACAATTTCTGCCGTCGGATCATCCGTTCCGGAGAAACATGAATGCATTTCGTGCCGGCATTATGGAGAAGGAGAATCTACCTCCAAGGTGGCCCGAAGACACGATATGAATAGAGGTTAAAGATTTACCAAGTGCTATCGAAGAGCCTACTGAGGGGTACAAGTGCGATAGATTTGGTCACACTCATAACTGGACGAAGAGGAGCATATTTTGGGATATACCATATTGGAGGACCAATATGATCAGACATAACCTTGATGTCATAGATATCGAGAAGAATGTGTTTGAGAACATAATTAATAATATGATGGATGTAAAGGGGAAGATGAAAGACAATCCCAAGGCCAGATTGGACTTGGAAAAAATATGCAGACGTCCTGTGTTGTATTTGATAGAGGAAGGGAATGAGAAGTATAAGCAGCCTAAATTTTTTTTTTTACTGGACAAGAAGGATTAATGGAGACTTTGTAGGTGGATTCATGAGCTAAAATTTCTAAACGGGTATGTGTCGAATCTGAGAAGATGCATTGTCCCAAAGGAGAATAAACTGACGGGTATGAAGAACCATGACTGTCACGTATTCATAGAGAGGTTAATTCTATTTGTATTTTGAGAATTCTTACAGCAGGTAGTTTGGGATCCATTGACTGAGCTTAGCATATTCTTTAGGGATGTTTGTTCTACAAAGTTGATCGTCGATCGTCTAGAAAAATAAGAGAAAGACATTACGGTAACACTGTACAAGCTTGAAAGAGTTTTCCCTCCTGGATTCTTTGACTCTATGGAGCATTTACCAATTCATCTTTCTTACGAGGCACGTGTTGGTGGGCTTGTTGGTTATCGGTGGATGTACCTGTTTGAGCATCAACTGAACCACCTAAAGAGAAAGGTAAAAAATAAGGCACAGATTGAGGGTTCTATTTGTGAAGCCTATGTTCTTGAGGAGATTACAAACTTTTGCTCGATGTATTTCAAGCCGCATGTTGCTACTAATAGAACAAGAGTTCCCAAAAACGACGATGGATATCAGGAATCTAATGATGCAATACTGAAAGTATTCAATGCTTTAGGTAAGCCTTCGGGCAAAATTATTAAGAGATATCTGAATGAAGACGGGCTAAGGGCTGCTCAGTTGTATATATTACTCAACTGCGACAAGGATAAAATGGAGAAGTTAGAGGGGTAAGTAATTAATACGTCAACGTTTAAGTCATCTTAATGTAATAGTATATGCTAATATTGTTACACTAATCGGATAATATTTTATTATTTTTTAGCACGTTTAATGATGAGATGAGACCATATATAACAGATGAAGAAGTATACCATGAAATGAGACTTCATTACCCTTCTTGGTTGAGTGTATATGTAAGGATCTTTTTGTGTATGCACTATGCACAATAATTAACATAACGTTGAACTTAATATCGTATCCTTGGAATTTATGTCGATCTTTCCCACACAACATTCCAGAATGAGTCTATTAGAACTCTAGCCAAGGGGCCAATTTATGTCGTCAAAATCTTGCCAACCTACTGTGTGAATGGGTTTAGGTTCAAGTCAACAAAAGGCCCGATAAGAGACAGCTTCTTCGATCTCAATTCTATGAAAAATAGTTGTTTGTGTATCAGATCTTCGAGCTACAAAGATGTTGATCCAGGTAATGATTTCTGTGGTGTCTTATAAGAGATTGTGGAGTTGACATATAATTATGGAACATAGCCTGCTAAGATCGTGTTATTCATGTGTGATTGGTTCGATCCGATCCAAGATCAAGGTTGGAAAATAGACAAGCATGATCTTGTGGATATAAACTACCGGCGTCGATATCAAGACTATGAACGATTTTTCCTATCAAGTCAGGCTCAACTCGTGTACTTCACAACTTATCCTAAATGGGGAACAACGAGGTCGGACTGGTAGGCAGTATGCAAGACGAAAGCTAGAAATACCTTTGACGTTAACGAAATAGCTTATCAAGAGAATGAGCTACCTATTGTAATAAATATTATAGATGTGGACTCAACGGAAGTTCCTTATTATATATCTAATCATGTGGAAGGGGTAGAATTATCTGAAGAGGAAGATGAAGTAGATAAAAATGAAGATGAGGAGGGAGAGGAAGAAAAGGACGAGGAAAACAAAGAAAATAAATTTTAAGAAGAGGATTGAAAGTAAAATGAAATCTATTTAGAACTCTAGCCATGTATTATTTTTTTAGCGTGAAATATAACATCTATTTTTAATGTGGAATGTGCTTATTATGTGACTATGATACTTTTATATTGCGCTTATTATGTGACTGTGATACTTTTATATTATGCTTATTATGTGACTATGATACTTTTTATTGTGATATTTCATACCCAGGAAATTCAACGGAGGGTTGCTCCGGGTCTGTATATTTTGATGAACTGTTAAAAGTCTGTGTATTTTTTTTATCATCATATGTTATTATCAGGTATGACAGGATGACGAGGATCATACAGAGGTAGATTCTCTAAATGGAGTGCTCCTCCAGTACCGACTACTGGTTCCGGATCCTCGTCGTGGAGTACTTCAGTGTATCGACCTATCACATCTCCGACTCCGTCGATGGTACATGGCAATACTCCTAGGACCAGTAGTTATATGCTTGAGGCTACTCCCCCGTCCATCCTTCCTCCTGCTGACGGTACCATGGAGATAGAGGAGCAGATGTAGGAGGTTGAGCCGACTTCGTCTGCGCATGATTAGAATGATCCTCCATGCGCGGTACAGAGAGCACTGGGGCATTTTCTGTGGTAGATCTATGGTGGACCTTGGATCAACTACTCAGATGCTCCTAAAGATAGAAAGGCATTTTGGTTTGCCCACTTCAAGGTAAAAATATATTTATTTTTAATATCAATAATTATTTATGCATATTGTGTAACTCTCTATTTTACTTATTGTAGAAAACCTATTTTTATCCACCACACCGGGCTGAGAAGATCGAGGAGCAATTTTCTGTCGTCGCTACCAAGCTGATCCGTGATGCGATCAACGACTAGAAGGTCCGTGATCGCGACGGAGAACCAATCCACGGTTGGATCACGCCTGAGCAGTGGACTGTGATAAATGAGAGATTCAACGAAACCAAGTACAAGGAACGGTCGGAGAAGGCAAATACGGCTAGGTCGAAGGAAAAAAAGTGGTGTGGTGGCTCAATTCCTATGACATAATATTTCCGTCATCTGATATGTATTCTATTGAATATATATTATTTTAATGCAAGTAGGATAAGATGTTTAATTCTAATAACAAATAATATAATTTTTAACAGGTACAGAGGGGTGAGGATGCCAATATGGTGACAGACTTCCTGGCCACCCATCGGAAGGGCGAAAAGCTCATCGATGAGAAGGCCATGCAGACCTATGTACATTTTACTACCCTATGTTAGTTTTAATATAACTTAGAAAATATAAAAATATATATTTATATAGTTAGTACTAAGTAACTTAGACGTTAGCAACCACTTTTCTAGGACGAGTACCTTAAACTATGTGTAGGGGCGACTGCTAGTGCACCTGCAGAGGGAGGGGCTGGTACTTCCTCGCAGCCCTCTACAGCTCTATCGGCGGACGAGCTCTGGATGACCGCCGTTGGTGGTCTTCAGAGGGGTACATACTACGGTACGGGATCCTACGACGCCTATATTGCAACACAGTCATCCAAGGCCCCCTCTGTCAGTGTGTATTTCTCACAGCCTTCTTAAGCGTAGGTACGAGCCCAAGAGAGCCTTAACCGTCTGATTTCTGACCTGTATGACGAGTTTCTAAGGAGGATTATGGAGCGACCACAGTCTGCGCCGCAGACAGATGATGCGACAATCACCGCACATTTTCATTCGCTCGAGCATAGCCTTATGGAGCTCAGGACTCTGAGCCATACGACAGAGCACATCCTTATGGATCTCAGGACTATGGGACAGACGACAGAGCACAGCTTGGCAACTCTGGCCGCATCTACGGAGCGCATATAGACGAAACTGGAGGATTCAAATACGGCCATGAGAGACACACTTGTGAGGATCCATGCGACACAGGATTTATTGAGCCGATCGGTGGTGGAGAACACTTCGAGGGTGGTATCTGCCATGGATTCATACCATGCTCGACTGTTAGCATTGGATCAGATACATCCTCCTGGTTCGTCGGCATCGACACAGCCTCCATCACTGCATCCTCCATCGGCATCGGTAATGCTTTCACAGGAGCAGTATGAGTTTCTTCTATCCCAGATGCGCGGCGGTGCTCCTCTTGATCAGTAGTAGTCTTTATTTGGACATGTTTTAGTGTGTTTGTGTGTATTGACCCATCATTGGGTCTTTGATGTATTTATTTTATACTTTTAATTACATTTTGAGATACATGTGACACTTATTCTAAATTTATTTATCTACTTCTTGGGACAAATTTAGTGCAATATAACTTTGTAGATTTCTTTCTATGTGAGTTTAGTTTATTATTCATATTAAGTTTACTCCAAAATTTTCTTGTGTTGAGTGTTCTACCGAAGGTGTCGGGGAACCTAAGGAATTCAACGGAGGGTTGCTCCGGATTTATTTATATAAACTATAATTTTATAACTACATGTAGAGTTTTGTTGGAAAATATTTTACAAATTGCATTATGTTTTTATAAAAAAATTTTAATTTAGCGACGTGTTGTGACGTATTACCATATTTCGTGACGTACATTTACATCACTAAAAAGTATCGGAACGTCGCTACCTGATACCAAGGACATCGCTAGTATGTCGCTAAATGTTGCTAACATGCTGACATGGCAAAACTTGCCATGTCAGCATTGTTGTAACAAAATGTCTTGCCATGTCAGCATTGTTATAGCAAAACGTCGCTCATAAAGTCGCTAATGTAGCAACATTTTGCGATCAAATATTATGTCGCCATTTAACGATGACACATCGCTAATCGTAGTATATTCTGCGATGTCATCTCGTCGCAAATATACGTTGCTACAGCGATGACTAGCAACATTTTTGTTGTCAGCGACCATGAAATACGCGACACCGTAAAAACATCACTAAATTATTTTAGCAACGTTAGTTTACCTATTAGCGACATTTTTAGGCATCGCTAATATGTGTTATTCTGGTAGTACAAAATTCTCTTATTTGTGTGGTCTGACGGCTAAAACAGTGATGGTGGTATCGACAATGACGGTAAGGCGTATGCTATATTTGGGGTATGAAGGATACCTTGCTTCTGTGTGGGACACTCGGATGAAGGACGAAGACTTGGGTAGCAAAATTCCCTTCCCCGATGTGTTTTCAGAGGAGATACCTGGAATGCCTCAAGACCGAGAAATTGAGTTCAGTATTGACACCTTTCCAGATACTCGGCCAATATCAAAAGCTCCGTATTGGATGGCTCCTGCCGAATTAAAATAACTGAAGTCACAACTACAAGAGTTACTAGATCGTGGCTATATTCGTCACAGTATTTCACCTTGGGGAGCTCCAATACTGTTTGTGAAGAAGAAAGATGGCATAATACGTCTTTTCATAGATTATTGGGAATTAAACAAAGTGACAGTCCAGAATAAGTATCCATTTTCAAGCATTGATGTTCTGTTTGACCAAATTCAGGGGGCAACAATTTTTTTAAAGATTGATCTTCTTTCAGGGTATCACCAGTTGAAGATCAAACAAGAGGATATTCATAAGTCGGCTTTTCGTTCAAGATATAGACACTACGAGTTTTTTGGTTATGCCGTTTGGTTTGACCAATGATCTAGTGGCTTTTATGGATATGATGAATCGAGTATTCCGACCCTTCTTAGACAAGTTTGTCGTCGTGTTCATCGATGATATTTTAATCTAATCAAGAGACATAGAAATTCATGTTGAACATTTAAGGACCGTACTGCAGACACTTCGTAAACATTATTTATATGCCAAGTTAAGCAAGTACGAGTTTTGGATGAGCATTATATTTTTCCTTGGGCATATTATTTTAGCAGATGGTGTATCAGTTGACACAAAGAAAATGGAGGCAGTGGTAGACTGGAAATAACCCACATCGGCTAGTGAGATTAGAAGTTTTCTTGGCTTGGATGGATACTATCGGATATTCGTGAAGAACTTTGCGAAGATTGCATCGCCTCACCCAAAAGGGAGTTGTATTCAAATAGACAGACGACTATGAGGGCAATTTTCAGGAACTGAAGCAGCGGCTCATCTCGGTTCCAATCCTTACTCTTTCAGATGGACCTGAGGGATTTCAGATATACAATGATGCATCTCAGCTTGGATTAGGATGTGTTCTTAAGAAGCGTAGGAAAGTAATTGCGTATGCCTCAAGAAAGCTGAAACAACATGAAAAGAATTACCTGATGCATGATTTGGAACTTGTGGCAATTATGTTCACGTTAAAATTGTGGCAACACTATCTCTATGGAGTGTCCTGCAAGATCTTTACGGATCATAAAATCCTCAAGTACATATTCATGCAAAAGGAATTAAACTTGAGGCAACGACGATGGTTGGAATTGATAAAGGATTCTGATTTGACAATTGCTTATACGCCCAGAAAGGAAAATGTTGTGGCAGATGCATTAAGTCAGAAATTTATCGGATCGTTATCTTTGTCAAGAAGGTTACTTCAAGAGTTGGAAGAAATGTGCATCAAATACAAAGTCTGTACATAGGGAGCGCAGCTGGCTCAATTGCAGCTAGAACCAAACTTGCTCAAAAAGTTCAAATTCGTGAAAATGGATGACCTATTCATGCAAAAGATACGCGAGTTAATTTCAGCAGGAAAGACAACCAATTTTGTGGAAAGTGAGGATAGAATGTTGTGCCTTAAGGGAAAATTATCTGTACATAAGGATGATGCACTCAGGAAGTAGATACTGATTGAGGCTCATTATGCTAAGTACACCTTGCATCAAGGAAGCACCAAAATATACAAGGATATGCGCACAAGATTATGGTGGCATGGCATGAAGAAAGATGTAGCATTGTTCGTGTCACGATGTCTGAATTGTCAACGTGTGAAGGTAGAACACCAGCGACACGGTAGAGAGTTGTAGAACATCGCCATTCCAGAATGGAAGTGATATGACATCTCAATGGATTTCATAGTGGACTTACCAAGGACGCCAAAGAGAAATGATGCGATTTGGTTCGTCGTGGATAGACTGACCAAGTCGGCTAATTTTATAGCAATCAAAAATATATGGAGCGCTGACCGTTTGGCTCAAATTTACTTAGATCAGATTGTTCGGTTACATGGAGTTCCTTTCTCAATAGTGTCGGATAGGGATGGACGGTTTTTATCTCAATTCTGGAAAAGCCTTCAGGCTACAATGGGCACCAAGTTAAATTTTAGTTCAGCATACCATCCGCAGACTGATCGACAGACCGAGAGAGTACATCAAATCCTAGAAGAGATGTTGCGACTGTTCGTGCTAGATTTGAAGGCAAGTTGGGATACCTATCTATCGCTGACAGAGTTCGCTTATAACAATAGTTATCAAGCGAGTATTCAGATGGCCCCGTATGAAGCATTGTATGGATGCAAGTGTCAATCGTTGATATGTTGGGAAGAAGTCGGTGAACGACAAGTACTTATACTGGAACTTATTGATCAGGCCATTTAGAAAGTTCGCATGGTTCATGAAAATCTTCGAGTTGTTCAAAGTCGTTAGAAAATCTTCGCGGATATACATCGACAACCTTTGGAATTCATAGAGGGTGATCATATGTTCCTAAAGGTGACACTTATGCGAGGTGTGATGCGGTTCAGCATCAAAGGGAAGATGAGTCCACGGTTTTTCGGGCCCTTCGAGATTCTAGATAGGGTGGCACCAGTAACTTATCGACCTGCTCTACCTCATGCTTTTAAGGAAGTGCACGATATCTTCTATGTTTCCCAACTAAGGAGATACGTGCATGACCCAAGTCACGCAGTAAACTTCGATCAACTTGAGCTGAGTGCTAATCTATCTTACTCGGAAGAACCTGTTCTGATCCTAGACAGGAAATAGAAGACCCTACAAAATCGATCAGTGGCTTTGGTCCGTGTGTTCTGGCAGAATCATGCAGTCGAGGAATTGATATGGGAGCCTAAGGAAGAGATGCAGAAGTAATACCCTTCCTTATTCGATAACCTAGAGGTAGAACCTTTGTTTTAAGTTTCAGGGACGAAACTTTTCTTAGTGGTATACTATGTAGTGAGCCGCTCCTAGCGGTGCAATATATAAGATTTTTGGCTCGATTATCTCAGTAGGAATTGAGTATGGATAAACTTTATAGCGGAATCAATCACGAACAATGCAATGAACCTTTCCAATTGATGGATCGGCTTTTATTGGAATGAGTCCAATTATTTTTGTTGGATTTTTGGTTGACTTTCTTGGATTTTCTCTGCTTGGTTTTGATGAATGCATTTTCGTGATTCACTTTTGATGATTGATTGTTTAGTCCATTTTCATCGATTTTATACATTCATTCTAGAGAACTCTGAGAGAAATAAAGATGGTAGTCTAACCAAATATTGGTGCCAATGCAGATAGACGCATGACCGGAGCCTGAGCGAACAAGCGTCTTTTTCTCTCGGCATTCTCTATTTTGGTGAGCGGTTCTGTCCCTTCTTCTCTACTCATTCATGCCAATAATCAATAATGTTCTATCGTAACCTTGATAAATCCAATGATCGATAAAGCTACTAATGCCACAAGTTTCATACAACTATTATAAATTAATAAATTATATTGATAAGAGGAAAGTTTAATTATGTAATAAAGGGAAAGATATAATCATTATGTCGTGGTTTGGTAGTACGACTTAGCGGTAAATTGGAGTCTATGGACTACCAATCGAAATAATAAATAAGTATGCTGAAATGAGAATGATTAAATGTGCTTTGCTGCTCTAAATGTTTCAATACCTTACACTACTATTTATGCTTATCATATAGCCGTAGATGCATTGTATGGTCATGGACAACTTGTGCAAAAGGTAGTAAATTTTCTCGAACAAAACCTGGGGCACTGGGGACTGTTCGACCGGGGGAAAATAGTAGCGCTTTGGTAGCGCCAGATATAAGCGGCACATTCATTGAGGCTTGCTACCTGCTTTGAATGGCGCATCGCACGCCCTTCGAAGTCTTATATGTCATGTCCATCGTGGTGCTACACCACAAATGACCCAGTGGGAATGAGTTGCATACTAATGATGTCTTATGTGTGGGCGGTAAGAACAATCCTCTAGATTATACAGGAATGACAATTGGCCGGGGTAAGGATTCCATATGTGGAAAGCTTATATATATTTTACTGCATGAACTGTTGCCTATTGAAATGTTGCATATATAATATTGCCTATTAAACTGCTGCCTTAATTAAGAAGTGTTGGTTTAGGTTAGTGGACCAGTTCTGCTTACCAGTACAAGTTGAGTACTGACCCACGTCTCTGTGGGCAAACCAGGTGACCGAGATACCATAGGCACTCAAGTGAGATAAAGCTTTCGTTGCAATTTTTTCAAGCTTCTTCCTATTTGAAAGTATTTCAAAGATTTTTAATTGCTGCTTTCAAGTTTCGATGAATGTAATAAAGGGGCATAAAGTATAACATTAGAATATTATTTCATGTCAGCCTATCTGTCTTTTTTTAATGTAAAATCTATGTAAGCCGTTCAGGCATTTCCATTTTGGTGTTGAGAAAATTGTAGTTCATTGCAATGAATCAATAAAAAAATTATTTTTCTTCCTAAACAATGCTTTAAAAATTGCTGCCGTGTTGTGAAATTGGTTATAAATTTTTTTTGACACTTGTGCACGTTCTTGTCTTGTACAAGTGCAACCCCAGACTTGTACGACATCACGTCTAGCGATAACGAACAATTCTGTGGTACCGAATGCACGGACGAATCGGTTCTGCAGAACTGGGGTATGGCAATTTGTTATCAGAGCACGGTTTAAAGTTCCTCGGATTTCAAAAAAATGGTTTTCAAGTAAAAGTTTTCAAACAATAACGATTTTCTCAGATAATTTGCTTTTCAATAGTGCTGCATGAAATAATATTCCATATAATAAGCCAATAAATATTTTATGAGTGCTAATAGAAGTTATTTTTTTTGCAGATGACTAAGGTGATAGCTCCAAGGCGACATCATCGTCTAACCCAATGGAAAAAGTAATAAAAATGTTAGAGGCACAAAGGAGGCAGAGCGATGCACATATAAGATGATTGAGGCACATTATCGTGAGCTTCAAGTGCAGCTATCAATCTAGTTTCAAGCATAATTTGACGCACAACAGCAGCAAGTTGATAACTTGTCTCAATTGGTTGCTACATTAACTGAGAATAACAACGAGACCGCAATGGCTGCCGCTAAAGAGACAGTGGTGGTAGAAGCAAAAAAAACTAAACAACCTCCAAGAAGGCAACTGACATTCAAGTTTTCTGAATTCAAAAGCTGTAATCTTCCTGAGTTCAATGGCAAGGCTGAACCAGAGGAAGTAATAGGCTTCCTAAAGACTTTGGAGGGCATCTTCCATATGTTGGATGTGCAAGGCACCAAAGGAGTGGATTATGCGGCTGTGCAGCAGCGTCTCAAAGCAGAAGACTGGTAGGAGTCAAAGTGACAAGCACTGTGCGGTGCAACTAAGAAGCCAAAGTCTATTGAAAGATATTTAAGCAGGTATTCATTGCACAGTTTATCCCACCAACTGTTCGTCACAGAAAGAAACAAGAGTTCATAGCACTCAAGCAAGGTAATATATTCGTCAGCAACTATGAAGTAAAGTTCTTAATGCATCTAAGTTTAGTGGCTACATGATACCGAACAATGAGGCAAAACAACTGTGATTCATTGAGGGTCTGAATAAAGGCTTACAACGTGATGTTCTCAACATAAAGTGTATAACATATCGGGAAGCCTATAAAGCGGCTCTCGAGATAGAGAAATTTTATCCTCTAGGAGCGACACAGAATAATCGTAGGAACAACTACAAACGACCCATGGCAGCAAGCGGGTCTAATGCTTCCAAGTGTCAGAACACAAATAATAACAGGGACCCTATCAGCGACCGTACTGTAACAGGTGCAAGCGGGTTGGACACCGTCAAGACGAGTGTCAGGCTGGATGTTTTAAGTGTGGCAGTTTGGATCACAAATCTGCGTGGTGCAATAGTGGGGGAAGAAATCAAAATTACGTTCAATATCGTAATCAGAATCATGATCAACAGTACAATCAGAATCGTGGACAAGCGCCACGAGTTCCACAGGCGACAGCCGTGAATGCTCAGAACCCACGACCCAGAGGATAGGGTAGAGTGTTCATACAGACTCAAGAAGAAGTTCTTGACTCAAACACTGTCATAACAGCTATATTGCTTTACAAAGAAATATATTCTCGTGTACTATTTGATTCTGGTGCTACACATAGCTTCATATTATCTGCATTTGCTAATGAACACAAATTTTGTAAGACATTGTTAGATATTAATCTTAGTGTCAATACTTCATCCGGAATAGATTTTCTTGCTAGTTCGATTTGCAGGAATGGTTACATTTGCATTGGGGGAAGTACATGTCCTTGGATTTAATAGTCTTGGACATCGTCAATTACGACATCATCTTGGGCATGGATTGGCTCGAGGCATGCAATGCGACAATTGACTGTGCAGAGAAAAGGGTTATGTTTCGCATTCCTGGCGAGACAGAGTTCTTTCAGTCGTGTAGTCTGGCGACTAAAACAGTGATGGTGGTTTTGTCACAACTGGCACCCGGTATAAGGGTACAAGTCGGGAACAATGCCCAGCCTATGCCACAAAATCGACAGTAGAACATTGTTTGGGTAATCTATCTAACAATATAAAAGCCACCAACAATATCAATATACTCAATCACAGATCTAAGATAAAAACGAGCACGAATATGATAAAGAATAGAATAGTCACATACAACTCATAAGTCTAAAATATTAACATCAATGAGTTTGAAGAAATACTAAACAATAAGCTGGAGAAAAATCCAGTACAAAAGAATACTAAGAAGCTACAAGTCCCGGGTCATCTGTCTCAGTCGGGATAAGTCCCTCCTGAGCCAGGGTCTCTGACTCTAAATCCGCAACATCCTGAGGCCTGTAATGTGTAGGGTACCACTCCTCAGTATCATCTGGAAAAAATATATCCAGTCAGGAAAGAAGCAGAGTACATCTCTAACAGCAGTTCTAATCAATGATAAAAACTATGTAACAGTAAATAGATGTGAATATACAAGATGCAACAACAGATACAAGAGAGATATACAATAAGAAAATACTGGAAGTAAATATAAGAATGAACAATATGACAATGAACAAGAATACTAATGACTAAGTGAGTGAGTACTAGCTTTAATATGTGATCGGCTTGGGAACTTGATACAAGATTTATGGCATGGCTAATCATATGTGCGGTGTATAATTAACACTATACAAGAACAAGATACAAGATGGGTATGATCACATATCTAAACTACATACTCCCTGACCCCGACTGTATAGTGGATCCAACCATGGTAAGCTATGGCACGAGATTCCCTAGGAAGGTAGCAAGTCTCCCCGAGAACCAGTGTCTATACATGTACAAGAAGAATAATGAAATAAGGCTTGCACAAGATACACCATATACCAAGGAATAACATCTCATGACGAGATCCGGATATACCAATCCGTGTAACCATCGTGTCAAGAAAACATGTATATCAACACTAGATACAATGAACATAGAGGATATCATAAATGAGAAACTATCGGAGAATGTACTCACTTGAAGTCAGGTGAATAGTCTCACAGTTGTCAGATACGGTGCTTCAAAGACCTAGATAGGGAATATAACATTAATACAAGGTTTCGAAATAAAAATAAGTTAAACTAGTCAACTTCTAGGTCAACAAGCCATTTCTAAGTCAAAACAGTCAAACTAGGTCAATTCTAAGTTAAACTGGTCAAACTTGGTCAAACTACTTATTTCTAGGTTGCATGAGTCTATCTCAAAGTTGTTGGGTTCATAAACTATGAATCTAGGTCATACAAGCTAAATCTAGGATACTAAGATACCGTATCGCAAGATACGCAAACAAGAGGTATGAAATACCATATATACATATCCAAACAATATTAATTATAAAAAATCCTAATTACAATTAATAAATGGATACCTTGGTTTTGAACCAACGCAGTATCGCACTACTAAATCTCCCTCTTGATACGCAAACCCAATACCTTGGGTATCCTCAATACCTTGGCACTTACCTTGGTATCTCAAGGTAATTGTCTAACACTCAACTTAAATATATGATAATCAATTAGCTACTAAATATAACATACCAATATAATATAATACAATACTTATAATATATATAGTTTAAAATCTAACTAATACCTTATCATACATATAGCTACTTACTAATACCTTACCATACATAGATATAAGTATGGTTACCAACTATAACCCATAACTAACTAACTATAATACTAACAAAGCATATACTACTAACCCAACTAGCTAACTTATAGCTTGTTAGCCCTCCCCGATACACGCTGCTGCTCCCTTGAGCTTGCATTTGTTGCTTCTGTCGCTATTGCTGCTGCTGCTGTCACTATTGCTGTTGCTGTCACTAATGTTGATGCTGCTGTTCCTAAAGATGCTGCTGCTGTTGCTATTGCTGCTGTCTCTAATGCTTTGCTGGTGTTTTCTATTGCTGCTTTCGCTAATGCTGCAGTTGCTGTTGCTATTGCTGCTGTCGCTAATTCTGTCGAGCCCCCTCTTCTCTTATACAATAACACACACACACACACACACACACACACACACACACACACATATACACTAATATATATACCAACTATATATATATGTATATATACACATTCTCACTCAAATATATATATATATATATACACACTCTCACTTATATATATATATATATATGTATATATATATATATATATATATATATATATATATATATATATATATATATATATATATATATATATATAACATACAAGTATACATATATAACATAACTTAATATAACATAACTTATTCAATAGCTATTTTATATATATATATATATATATATATATATATATATATATATATATATATATATATATACATACATATAAATACATTTATTATAAATGATTAAGAACAATAGAAAATAGATCTAGAAATGCAACACAACAAACACGTGGAGTGTACCGCACCCGTATCACACTAGATCTATGATACGCTTGCGACACGAGTCCACTACACAACCAAACGTACCCCGAAGGACACGAACAAGTCTAATATATAATTTATGAATAATACGAAGAGTCAAACACATAACTACGTGTCCGTGTCAAAATATGACATGCACAAAGTCCCGTGTTGGAGGAAAACCTCCCAAATCAACACGTATCACCAAATTATTGGGATACGACCTACATGTGCCCAATTATGGATACGACACTAGCCCCAAAAACACAAGCACATGCCAAGTTGATCTTTAGGACCAATTGACAAACACAACAAGTGTCAATCTCGAAATTTCACCAAAATTGACACAAAAAGTACCATAACTTTCTCAATAGGCCTCATATGAACTCAAATCCAATTCCTATGGGTAGCCTATGCATATGGGTTGATTTTTCATGGTTAAATCTTAGATTTAGAATCTAAATTAAGGAAAAAATTGAATTGTACCTATTGGGAGATGGATTCCCAATGAAACCTCCAAATGTGATAAAATTGGCCTCCAACTTGTAGATCCTTGCTCGTCTTTGTAGATCATTGCTTTCTTCTTCTAGATTCTTGCTCCACTAGCCTCCAAAGGTGATTTGGAAAGGAATTGGGATAAAATTTGGTAGGAAAATGATGTAGTAATGAAGGAATTTGGTTGAGGAAAATTCTAGATCTAGATTTCAAATGAAAAGAGGAAAGATAAACTTTTCCCCCTCTTTTAAATAGGCCGCCCCCTTGCCCCTTCCTCAAGCTACTATGTAATATCCATTATACCCCTTGGGGCCTCTCATGAAGAAATAATTAAGGAGGAAAGGTTCTAGTCTAATGGTTTTATTAAATTAATTACCCTCCTAATCAATAGGCTTTCTAGTTGGGCTAAATTTTAACAATTAATACATGTTAGTCCATGAGTCTAAACTAATCTAGTTAGGTCCACTAACACAAGTCCAAATCAATAATCTAACATCTAATAATAATTAAATAATATAATAAATAATTATTTAACATGCATAATATTTAATTAAATATGAAATGACTAAAATATCCTTTCCTAGAAAATATGGTAGTGACAAGTCTACCCTCCTTAAAATAATTTCGTGTAAACCCCCTCACCCAAAATAGGTATTTTGTGTGTATTTTATATTATTATATTTATTATCGATGTTGAATTTATTTAGAGTATTCTCTTAGTTAATTAGATTTTTTTTTTTAGTATATTTACTTATATAAATATTTATTTAGAATTATTTTTAGGCTATTTTAGATTATTGGGATTTTTCCATAATTTTTAGTTAATTAAAAACTAGTAACAGTAATTTTTTAGGACTTTGAAGAATTTATTTTATGTTCAAACTTAATTAAAAATATCCTAAACTTTTATTTTAGGTTCTAAATAATAAAATATATTTTCTAGAATTTTTTGGGAATTTTCTGATTATTTTTAGCATTTATTTTGAGTTAATTATGAAAAACTGAATTAAAAACTAATTTCTGAAAAAGAAAACCCAAAAAGTAATTAATTCTGCCCAGTCAGCAAACAGGTGGTCCACCTGTCAGCCTCCCGCAGCAAACAGTGTCGGGCCCGCCTGTCAGTGACCGCGGGGTGAAGCCGAGCCGACCTCGAGCCGAGCCGAGTCAGAGTTCGACTCGGACTCAGCTGAGCCGAGCCGCGTCAGTTTCGGACCGTCCGATTTGGGCGGGGCAGCGTGGATGGCTGCCACGTGGCGCTTTCCGAGCCGCGGCTGCACTGTCTCTCCTCTCTATATATAATAGTTTAAGTTATTTTCTAGGATTTTTCTTGAGCCAATTTTTGGAGAATTGCCATCTAGGGTTCCTCCATCTTCCAGAAGCCATTACGCATAGCTTCGGACTCCAAACGAGATTTGTAGAGCACAGCATGTCCAAACGAGATTTTCTAGGTTAGCTTTCTGATTATACAAATTGTTTTTCGAAATTATTAGTATTAAATTCTAAAAAATTTGTAGAGCACAGCATGTCCGAAAATAGACATGTTTCGATGTTTTCATAATTTCGGGAGAACCCGGAATCAGAATCATGAACAGTTTAAAGTTTCAGAAAGCTAATGTCGAGATCATCGACATATATTTTTTCCAGAATTTAATTCGAAGTATTTTCATTCTGTTAATTCTGTAGAACTTCTAGGTTAGAATTTAACCATCGGTGCACAATACAAAATTTGTATGTGCCATAATTCCCAAACGAATTTGAATTCGGGTGAGCCATAAATTTTAGTATGTTTTTGATGCTAAAATGTACAGGAAATCATACATGAAAGTCGAGTTTGTGTCGGTTGACTTTTCGGTCAACAGATTGCCTCGATTTGCGTGCCATGAGTCTCGAGTTGATAAAATTCAGTTTCTTTGGACAAAATTTAGGAATTAACATAAAAATCAGAATAATAAGATTAAAATAGGATTTTTGCGTAATTATTCTAGAATTAAATAAATTAAAATAAATTATCTTTTGACTTGATAAACTTGTAATACATAGGCTATTTGGACTGTGACTTGGACTCTGATTCACACTAGCAGCAGGACCCCAGGCGAGTACATTCTCTGATAGTGTTCCAGTAGGACGTTAGTATTTAGCCACCACGGTTAGTTTACATCAAACCCTGAGTCGGAGAACCTAACGCGCGTTCGTACATTTACATGTACGCAAATATTATTCAGTTTGGTATATATATTTATGTACGTAATTACTATATGTATTCCAATAATTATGTAAATAAAATTGCTAGATATATTATTATATAAATATGAATATATATGTAAGTAAATGCAAATTGATAATTATGACTAAATATTCAGACTGTACGACCCTAGGACACCGTGGACTATCCCATTCTTACCTTGACCATGTTGACCCTAAGAACTTGTGAATTTGTCTGCCTTGCATACATTAACGTACTGGCATAGACACATGTCAGTTTACTGACTGATTTCGTACAGTACTTGAAGATGCGAGACCCGCGTAATTCAACGCATAATTGACCGTGTTAGATGACTAGTGTTACCCCTAGTATACCCCCTGAGTCCAGTGTAAATATGGTTGTGTATATGCTAGTGTAATGACTAATGATTTATTTGCATTATATTATATGTACATAGGATGTTGGATTTATTCTGCGCGACTTTTGGAGCAGGTTATTGGTACATTGCAGCTTCCTTGCCAGGCAAGTATACCTTGCCATTGTACTGTTATTTATATTCCATATGTTGCATGCATCTTTATTTTCTGTCTTTAGTTCATATATTTTAACTGTTATATAAAATGCGCGCGACGGTGTCGTCGCGGTATATTTTTATTTATGTATTTGCATTGACCTTGTTTATGAGACTACCCCATTATCATGTAGCATCTTTAGGTTCATCGGCCGTGACACAGTTGTTACACGAGTTGTGAGTCTCATATAGATCACGGACTGGCGTACAGGGTTGGCCTCCTGTACGTATGAGCTGTGCGTTAGGAATAACTGCTGTTAGAAACTTTGTATGCTAGTAGACTTAGCAGTTATTAGAGGTCTAGGGACATAGCCTATTGTAGTACGGTGGTCCCATCCTTGTCCTTGTTTGGTTGCAGGATTGGGCTAAGGTACTAAGAATAGGCTATGGTGTCACGCCCCAGTCCCAAAATACCGTGGGACTAGACACGTGGCAATGGCCAGCAGTACGCACCGATGGACCAACTCAATATAATGGATCCATCAGGGCATACTTAAGCTGTAAAACAAGTCTACGACAATCATGGCACAACTAATCCCATCCACACAAGATATAAAATATGATCCACAGAATAAATAAGGAATGTAAATCATCAGCAAGTCTCACAAAGTACTTCGGGGAACAACCCGATAAATATCTAGTACAATGGTTCAAATGACCAGAATATAAAAGACTGGAAGAAATAATGAAAGCTGAGCATAAACATGGATGCTCAAGAGAAGTCTTCAGCTAAGACCTCGTCCTGGATGGTGGTACAGCTCCTGGATCAGCTCCTGCTCCAGTCCCGTAAACCTCGGGATAAATCACGTCTGCAAAATCTGGGGACAGAAATCCGGATCCAGGTCCTCAGGGGACATAGCAAGGTACAAGAAAGCTCATGCCAATAAATAAATAAACAGTGCAGCAAATAAATAACTAAATGAAACAATGGGGTAAATATGTAACCATCTAAGTGAAATGCAAGTGAGAGCAGCACGAATACTCAGGCTGAGACCACTACAAGCTCTGTGTCTGGGAGCCGGTAGCAGCAATAACTATGTGTTTACTATGTGTTTACTATGTTTTATATATATATAATCAGCCTGTAGCCTGTGTGTCTCTCCCCACCCAATGTAACCACGCATATCATGTCCATAACGTCTCATGTCCATGTCAAGCGCGATCATAGCTAAATGCAACAAGTCATAATGTATATAGAATATAAAATCTATGTCAAGTCCTGTATCCTATACAGAATCACCACGAATATCTCGGGAAAATCCTGTCTCATGAATAGTGTCAAGTGTCCTGGGTCATATGGTACTTGATAAGACAAGTACGAGAATATAAAGTGTCACGGATGTCCATCTCTAGATGACCGTACCCAACACTGCGTACAGTGTCGGCACCCGACTGATAATCGGACGCTAAGTACGTCACACGGCCCTAGGTTGAGCATGCACAGTAATATATATATAACAAGGAAAATAAATAACTCAGCTGCAGAGTTTGGCAAGGTACACTTGCCTGATGGTTGAATATCAACAGTCGTCCTGGTACCAGTGGATCCGGTAGAGACTACTCCGAAAGCTGTAATAAATATCACCAACAGTCTCAGAAGATGTCAAATAGCTGGAAATGCCTGTCCTTACGTCCAATTTGGACACAGGGGCAAAAAGGTTATTTTCGGGCCAAAGCGGGTTCCACATGTGGGCCACTTTGCACCGAAAAGCGTGCCAAGGGTAACAGTCTCTAAATGGGACAAACTATGGGTCAAACAACTCTAAATGTCAATACAATCCCAACGGTATGTCCAAATTTGGATTCCGATGAGCCGAACATAATTTGGTCCAAAAAGTCAACTATGGGGCCCGCCAATTGGCGATCTGGTCAACCGTCTCAGAAATGCGTGAAAATTGGGTCACAGGACCAGCATGTTACCACGAGTCCAGTGGCGCAAGTTTCGTCACAATCTGACAAGCGTGCACAAAATACTCGCGAGTTCCACAAAAGTGGCGACACAGAATTTGTTCGCAGATACGGCTTGATTCCGGCGCGCACACGTGTCCAAATCAGTCCCCACGAATTTTCACGTGTCCCGTTATGCTGCGTGCACCATTCGGTACACTTGGCATACGGCGGGGCGGTCCCGTTTGGCGGGACGCGCTCCGATCTCCCACTTTTAGAAAACCGGAAAAAGTGGGTGCGCGCAATTTTGTGACGACTACAATTTTATCCACAGCAACTAATAGCACAAAGTTATAATACAAAAAATAAACTAGGTCATGTAATCTACAGGTATCAAAAAGAATCGTCGAATTCGGATCTCTGTGGTGGGAGATACGAACTCGACAATATGGGTGGTCATCGCAAGTTTCTGCGATTGCAGAATTCTGTCCGCTCGCGCTGACTTGGGTGCTGTTTTTACCTAGGGGCACACGTTTTCCGAGGTTGACTATAAAACAAATATTTGAGAGGATTGAGGGAAGATCATACCTATAAAAACGGAACAACGTTTGGTCGAGCGAGTCAACGGGAAATCACGCCGGAGCGAAGGTGCCTCGAGTGGGAGACTGCAGTTCGCAATGTCGGCGTCGACGGGATGGTTGGATGGCTTGGGGAGGCTTCTCTGGCTGCGGTGACGGCTCTAGATGGGAAGAGGAGGTCTGGAAATTAGGTTAGGGTTTTGAGAGAGAATTATATATATATATATTATATATATTAGGGAAGAGAGAGGGATCGGATGGAGGCGGGTTTGGGTGAAGCCGTTGTAGCAATTACGTTGCTAGCGGGCTCCCTGGGTGAATTATGCCAATGTGTGGGCGGAAGGGTTTCACAACAAGCCAGGATTAAAGTTGCTGCAAGTGGGTTGCTAGGAATGGTTCAAGTAGTAGTTGAAGTATAGTATTAAGTGGTTGATTAATATTATTATTATTATTATTATATTAATTCTTTTTCTTTCTTTTTTTTTTTTCTTTAAATATATATATATATACATATATATAGATTTGTATGTACATATATATATATATATACTCATAAGAAAATTTATATAATAGGGTATTGCACATCGTTAGGCTAGCAACTGCTCAAGGGGTCTCCTACATGGAATAAATTCCAAAAAATTCCTGATGGTCCCACAAGTCCTCTAAGTGCCCGAACACCTAGTATAAAAATTATTAAAAATCTATTTCTCCTATTTAGACCTAATTACTATAATTTAATTAATAATTAATAAATAAAAAGGTATTTACGATTTTCTGGGAAGGGGGTTTTACATATGGACCAAATCGTATAATGGATGTGACATGCTTAGAGCATGGGGTGGGGAGAACAACAAGTACCGCATTTGAGCTCCTTTATACTTTTCCTTCTGTAACCCGAAAGCTCCGCTGGAGATACGGGCGGTGATGACCCCTTTACTACTTGGCGGGCCTCTGTCGTTCAAAAGACGACATGCCTTTGAGGCCCCTGGTTCTCCGAGAGAGTCATGCCAATCCCAGTTCTCAGCCAGATAGCTCACTTGTTAGAAAGTTGTTCTCAAACTGCATTCACATAGATGGTTAGGTGACCCATTGGATATTTATTTCAGTACTTTATTGGCATGTGTTTAAGTATCTTGTTATGTCCCTCTGAGGACCTGGTCCGCTGCCAGGTGTACCTGTTCTCGAGTATTTGTAGGAGCGCAAATTTGGATGGTTATAGATGCTTCGTGGATGTCTTCTCTTCGAGCCGTGATCGATAGCTGGTATACTTATATTGGGTTTGATTGTGTTGTACTTATTTTGTATTTGCTCTTATATTCGAGTTGGTAGTGGATTTGTTTCCATCCAACTATCATCCTTAGATATTTCTTATTGAGATCTAGTTTCATAGATACTGGTTATTTATTTCTATATGATTTTGGTGGATGAGATTTAGATTTTACCCTGTGACTTGTACTACATTTTATACCACTTGTGGATTTGATATTCATATTACAGCGTACGTATGGATTTGGTTTCCATATATTGGAGTTATCATATCCATGCGGCTGGCATGCTTACGTGTCCTAGTCCTACATATTTTTGGGACTGGGGCGTGACATGTTTTTGTGGTGGCCCATGCAGGTCGAGAGCATATTGTCTCGGTTACGTTACTATACCGAACAAGCCTGCACCTAGGACTAGAGTATAGGATCTTATCCACAATTGACTATGATTCATCTTTCTCCTATCTGTTCTATTTTGAACAATTGTATCCTGCTTGATTCCTGTACTTCCCTAATAGTTCTTTGAGTATAGCCTTCTGCTAGAATATTGGAACCCATGTTAATAGGATGATAATTAGGGTAGCACACCTATTAAGAATACAACGAGAATATAGACACACCACTAAGTTTGGAATTTCTAGTGAACCCTAGAATCCCTTATCTCTAGAATTGGTTTACCATTACCCCTGATGTATTATGAGGACCTGTGAGTAGTATAGATACAACTAGAGTTAGTTAAAAGTCTTACCATGATATTTGACCCTAGTATTGAGGAACCAATAGAAACCAAAATTTAGAATTAGGACTGAACCTAACCTTCATAGTTAGATAATATTAGAACTATAAACTTAGATCATTGTCTTTATTATTAGTAGACAGCACCTTAGAAAGCCAAGAGCATTGAATATAGTATTTTCTTGATCATACCGCAAACACAGAGAGTAGCGTAGCATCTCCCTTTAGGAAAACTTGACATTATCTATAGCCTCTCTATTTTATTTCATATATTGTTCCCCTGTGACCATAGCGCTCGCTAGTGTGCGACGACTGATTACGTTTCTTCTCTTCATCTTTCAACTCGTGCCATCTGATACTTCTGATTGTAGGCCAAGTGATTTTATCCTATTTTAGGATATATATAGCTTGCTAGGATTTTGGTTGTTACTCTTAAATTTTTGAATTATGTGATTGGTAATTAGAACTTGATAGTTTAAGTTATTATTGTAGATTATGACCTAATGATTACCCCTTAGTTTTAAGTCGCGTAACTTGTACCCCACCTCAATATAAGTTATATCCCCTTTTCCCTTGAGGCTAGTAACTCTTCTATCCTTACTATTGACACTTGTTCTATAAGCACTATGACTAAGGCTTAAGACGACCATGACCTATATAATGCAATAGGAGACCCTAATAAGTACCAAGATCTTTCCTCATATACCCTAATAAAGATTTTCTGTTTTATTTACATGTGCAAGATTATTTTGTAGGATCCTCTTAAGACTGTCACAGTATTAGTTTAATTCTTTTAAGTTGGGTAGTATGCCTCACAACCTAGTATCACATAGTCCACTTGACCCATCAAGGTAGTGTAACTGAATGACATTAATTGCATGCTAGCAAAAGACGACAGTGTTTATTCAGACGATAGAATTTAAAGGTCCTTGCCCCTATTTGGTCGACTAGCGACTTAGACAAGGAGGTTGTATGATAACTATAGGGATTGTAGAGTCTTTATTTATTGTTTCTTAGTTGTTTTTATTTTGTGAACTTGAATTAATTTGTACCTCCTTTCATCATCATCTAGCGTACTTATATTTGCTGCACTACCTTGACTTATGCTGCTATTATAGCCTAGTTTTACAAGCTTACTTTTTTATCGAGCTTGATCATGAGATATGTATTATTGGGGACGCCTACTAATACATTTTCTAATCAGAATCAGTGTATTACGGTCTGATCAACCATAGTGCGCTTGATTCGCCCTTCGCAATGATGCTTTACGGGGATTGAGATATATAGTTGACTAGTAGACACCTGTACTTGCCCTCTAGATATGTCTGAGCGTATCGTATCGGCTACATAACTGTACTAATACGAGCATGTGAATAGGAATTACCAAAATAGGACTTCAATCCACAACTGCTTTGACAATTCCTATTTGAATTCTTTAAACGCCTTGATCCCGATACTTCTATTCTATTACCTCGCCCTTGAACTCTTTATTATTGATCTCCGTCTTCCCTTATTTCGGGAAGACGAAACCTCGTGCTTGGTATAAGTTTGATACACAGAGAGTACTAGATATACCCCATAGGCCGATCACATACTTGAGAATTATTCTTTCGTAATTAAGGACATATCATATATGATATAATCGACATTGAAGTTTTGAGGATTGAATGACATGATTAAATAATTTGAGAAATATCTTTCTTAAACGTATAGCCTTATGTGATAGATGGATAAATTCTAAGTTGGGTAGAAGTTGCATTATCAACTTGAAAGGAATTTCTTTTAGATTGTGATCAAGTAAGATTAGATTGGGAGGTTCAAGTCATTTTAATTTTAAAATTTTTTAAAAGAAGGATTAAGATAATGAGGATTTAACGAATTTTAAAATCTTGATATTGTGGACCAAATATTTATACTTTGAACACATGATTTAAATTTTGATTATTGAAGGATGAATCATCGATTTAAATTTTGAGGATAAATATAGAATTTCAGACTTGAACATTGGTGAACTGCATTTAAATTATTTTTCAATTTGATGATTTAAATTAAGAATTAAAATTTGATGGTTGGACTACCTATTTGAAATATTGAGGATGTGAATGGAATTTAAAAAGTTGAAGAATACAAAAATTTATAAGTGAAAATAGGAATAATATTGGACTCGAATTACTTCTAGAGGAGATTATGATAGTTGGAGATCGTGAGGTAAAATTTAATATGGGTTATTTAAATCTTGAAGATATTATATGGATTCAATTTAAATTTGGATATTGATGATTTGGAAAAGTGAGAAGAGATTACAGTAGGTTAAATTTTGATTTGAACAATGATTATCTTAATTTTGAAATGATCGCGATAGATTTGAATAGATTTTGTTATTTAAATTTTAGGAAGAGATTGCAATTGACGTACCTTATGTACGAATGTGAATGATTTATCAAACCATGCCTTATTTTTAATTTCGAGGACGAAATTCTTTTAAGTTGGGTAGATTGTAAATTCCCTCACCCAAAATAGGTATTTTGTGTGTATTTTATATTATTATATTTATTATCGATGTTGAATTTATTTAGAGTATTCTCTTAGTTAATTAGAAAATTTTTATTTAGTATATTTACTTATATAAATATTTATTTAGAATTATTTTTAGGCTATTTTAGATTATTGGAATTTTTTCATAATTTTTAGTTAATTAAAAACTAGTAATAGTAATTTTTTAGGACTTTGAAGAATTTATTTTATATTTAAACTTAATTAAAAATATTCCAAACTTTTATTTTAGGTTCTAAATAATAAAATATATTTTCTAGAATTTTTTGGAAATTTTTTGATTATTTTTAGCATTTATTTTGAGTTAATTATGAAAAACTGAATTAAAAACTAATTTCTGAAAAAAAAAACCCAAAAAGTAATTAATTTTGCCCAGTCAGCAAACAGGTGGCCCACCTGTCAGCCTCCCGCAGCAAACAGTGCCGGGCTCGCCTGTCAGTGACCGCGGGGTGAAGCCGAGCCGACCTCGAGCCGAGCCGAGTCAGAGTTCGACTCGGACTCAGCTGAGCCGAGCCGCGTCAGTTTCGGACCGTCCGATTTTGGCGGGGCAGCGTGGATGGCTGCCACGTGGTGCTTTCCGAGCCGCGGCTGCACTCTCTCTCCTCTCTATATATATAATAGTTTAAGTTATTTTCTAGGGTTTTTCTTGAGCCGATTTTTGGAGAATTGCCATCTAGGGTTCCTCCATCTTTCAGAAGCCATTGCGCATAGCTCCGTACTCCAAACGAGGCCTAGTTTCTTGCGTTAGAAAGATATTGAGGTTAGCTTTATGATTATATAATTTTTTTTTCTAAATTATTAGTATTAAATTCTGGAAAATTCGTAGAGTATAGCATGTCCGAAAATAAACGTGTTTCGATGTTTTCACAATTCTGAAAGAACCCGAAATCAGAATCATGAACAGTTTAAAGTTTCGGAAAGATAATGTCGAGATCATCAACATATATTTTTCCCAGAATTTAATTCAAAGTATTTTCATTCTGTTAATTCTATAGAACTTCTAGGTTAGAATTTAACCATCGGTGCACAATACAAAATTTGTATGTGCCATAATTCCCAAACGAATTTGAATTCGGACGAGCCATAAATTCCAGTATATTTTTGATGCTGAAATGTACAGGAAATCATGCATGAAAGTCGAGTTTGTGTCGGTTGACTTTTTGGTCAACAGATCGCCTCGATTTGCGTGCCATGAGTCTCGAGTTGATAAAATTCAGTTTCTTTGGACAAAATTTAGAAATTAACATAAAAATTAGAATAATAAGATTAAAATAGGATTTTTGAGTAATTATTCTAGAATTAAATAAATTAAAATAAATTATCTTTTGACGTGATAAACTTGTAATACATAGGCTATTTGGATTGTGACTTGGACTCTGATTCACACTAGCAGCAGGACCCCAGGCGAGTACATTCTCTGATAGTGTTCCAGTAGGACGTTAGTATTTAGCCACCACGGTTAGTTTACATCAGACCCTGAGTCGGAGAACCCAACGCGCGTTCGTACATTTACATGTACGCAAATATTATTCAGTTTGATATATATATTTATGTACGTAATTACTATATGTATTCCAATAATTATGTAAATAAAATTGCTAGATATATTATTATATAAATATGAATATATACGTAAGTAAATGCAAATTGATAATTATGACTAAATATTCAGACTGTACGACCCTAGGACACCGTGGACTATCCCATACTTACCTTGACCATGTTGACCCTAAGAACTTATGAATTTGTCTGCCTTGCGTACATTAACGTACTGGCATAGACACATGTCAGTTGACTGACTGATTTCGTACAGTACTTGAAGACGCAAGACCCGCGTAATTCAACGCATAATTGACCGTGTTAGATGACTAGTGTTACCCCTAGTATACCCCCTGAGTCCAGTGTAAATATGGTTGTGTATGTGCTAGTGTAATGACTAATAATTTATTTGCATTATATTATATGTACATAGGATGTTGGATTTATTCTGCGCGACTTTTGGAGCAGGTTATTGGTACATTGCAGCTTCCTTGCCAGGCAAGTATACATTGCCATTGTACTGTTATTTATATTCCATATGTTGCATGCATCTTTATTTTCTGTCTTTAGTTCATATATTTTAACTGTTATATAAAATGCGCGCGACGGTGTCATCGAGGTATGTTTTTATTTATGTATTTGCATTGACCTTGTTTATGAGACTACCCCATTATCATGTAGCATCTTTAGGTTCATCGGCCGTGACACAGTTGTTACACGAGTTGTGAGTCTCATATAGATCACGGACT
The DNA here is from genome assembly GCA_036927795.1 of Iris macrosiphon. Classification (NCBI taxonomy): domain Eukaryota; kingdom Viridiplantae; phylum Streptophyta; class Magnoliopsida; order Asparagales; family Iridaceae; genus Iris; species Iris macrosiphon. The sequence continues at coordinate 29,248,143 of JAYESA010000007.1, read as the reverse complement.
GGCGTGCAGGGTTGGCCTCCTGTACGTGTGAGCTGTGCGTTAGGAATAACTGCTGTTAGAAACTTTGTATGCTAGTAGACTTAGCAGTTATTAGAGGTCTAGGGACATAGCCTGTTGTAGTACGGTGGTCCCATCCTTGTCCTTGTTTGGTTGCAGGATTGGGCTAAGGTACTAAGAATAGGCTATGGACCAAATCGTGTAATGGATGTGACATGCTTAGAGCATGGGGTGGGGAGAACAACAAGTACCGCATTTGAGCTCCTTTACACTTTTCCTTCTGTAACCCGGAAGCTCCGCTGGAGATACGGGCGGTGATGACCCCTTTACTACTTGGCGGGCCTCTGTCGTTCAAAAGACGACATGCCTTTGAGGCCCCTGGTTCTCCGAGAGAGTCATGCCAATCCCAGTTCTCAGCCAGATAGCTCACTTGTTAGAAAGTTGTTCTCAAACTGCATTCACATAGATGGTTAGGTGACCCATTGGATATTTATTTCAGTACTTTATTGGCATGTGTTTAAGTATCTTGTTATGTCCCTCTGAGGACCTGGTCCACTGCCAGGTGTACCTGTTCTTGAGTATTTGCAGGAGCGCAGATTTGGATGGTTATAGATGCTTCGTGGATGTCTTCTCTTCGAGCCGTGATCGATAGCTGGTATACTTATATTGGGTTTGATTGTGTTGTACTTATTTTATATTTGCTCTTATATTCGAGTTGGTAGTGGATTTATTTCCATCCAACTATCATCCTTAGATACTTCTTATTGAGATCTAGTTTCATAGATACTGGTTATTTATTTCTATATGATTTTGGTGGATGAGATTTAGATTTTACCCTGTGACTTGTACTATATTTTATACCACTTATGGATTTGATATTCATATTACAGCGTACGTATGGATTTGGTTTCCATATATTGGAGTTGTCATATCCATGCGACTGGCATGCTTACGTGTCCTAGTCCTACGTATTTTTGGGACTGGGGCGTGACATTTCGTCCTCGAAATTCAAAGACGAAAACTATCCCAGAAAATAACAGAACAAAAGAACAGAACATAACTATGAAAGAACATATCATAACATACCTCAAGGCACAAACAAATATGGATAACGCTCTCGCATTTCATCCTCTCTCTCCCAGGTAGAATCCTCCGGAGAGTGATGCTTCCATGTGATGCGTACCAAAGGAATAGTCTGGTTCCTCAGCACATTCTCTCTCTGATCCATAATCTTAACTGGCTGCTCTGGATAACTAAGAGCAGGGCCCACCTCTATCTCCGAGTGATCCAACACATGACTAGGATCCGCCACGTACCATCTCAACTGCGACACATGAAACATGTTGTGCTCTTCCTCCAATGCAGGTGGCAAGTCTAGTCTATAAGCAACTGCACCGATCCTCTCTAGAATAGTGAAAGGTCCGATGAATCGCGGACTAAGCTTTTTGCCTCCACCAAAATGAATCGTGCCTCGTGTCGGAGAAATCTCCAGAAACACCAAACCACCCACCTAGAATAAAACATCACCTTAATAACTTAATCTATAACAAACAACCAATAACAAGCACAAAATAAAAATCTAAAACTATACCTCAAACTCCAAAGGTCTCCGGTGGCTATCGGTCCAATGTCGCTGTCTGTCTTGCGCCACTCGAAGTCGGTCTATGATCAACTGAACCTTCTCCGCTGCATCCACAACCATCTCTGGCCCAAGCAAAACTCTCTCTCCAACATCGTCCCATGACAAGGGAGTACGATATCTCTGACCGTACATAGCTTCAAATGGTGACATCACTATACTAGCCTAGTAGCTGTTGTCGTAAGCAAACTCTACCAAATGAAGATGGTTCCTCCCAAGAACCCCCAAAATCTAGTACACAAGTGCACAACATATCCTCAAGAGTCTGAATAGTCCTCTCTGACTGCCCATCTGTCTGGGGATGATATGCAGTACTGAACTTGAGCTGAGTGCCCAAACTTGCCTGCAAACTCCTCCAAAAATGAGAAGTAAAACGACTATCCCGATCCGAAACTATGCTGATGGGAACTCCATGTATCCTGACAATTTTTCTCACATACATCTCCGCCAGCTTCTCTGTAGACAAACCCACCTTGAAAGGCAAAAAGTGGGCCGACTTGGTCAACCTGTCAACGATGACCCAAATTACGTCTTTCCCTCCTGGAGATCGTGGTAGTCCGGACACAAAATCTATAGTAATGTGCTCACACTTCCACTCTAGAATGGGTAATAGATGAAGTAAACCTCCTGGCCTCTGTCTCTAGGCTTTTACCTACTGGCACACTAAGCACCTGGATACAAACTGTGCCACTTCCCTCTTTATGCCATACCACCACACATTCTCTCGCATATCCCGATACATCTTGTTGGCACCTGGATGTATGGAATACTGAGAGCGATGCACTTCCTGCAATACCTCCTCACATAGCTCCCCACTAGGCACACACAATCTAACTCCATGCCGCAAAGAGCCATCCTCAGCAATGGTGAAATTATCCTCCAATCCTGCTCTCACTTGAGCTCTGATGCTCCTCAGAGATACATCCTCATACTGGGCTGCTTTGATCCTGTCTATCAACTCTAAGTGTATCTGCAATCTCCACATCTGCATAGCCAAACCAGGAACTATCACCTCAATGCCCAAGCTCTCCAAGTCTTCCAATAGATATCGATCATGCGTCAAGAACATAGCTACCGGATACCTTCTCAAGGCATCGGCAACTATATTAGCTTTCCCAGGATGATACTGCAAAGAGATCAAAATTCTTCATAAGTTTCAACCACCGACGCTGCCTCATGTTCAATTCCTTCTGTGTGAAAATATACTTCAAGCTCTTGTGGTCTGTGAAGATCTTCACATGCTCTCCGTACAAATAGTATTTCTACATATTTAGGGCAAAGATGACTGCTGCCAACTCCAAATCATGGGTATGATAGTTCTTCTCATGAGGACTCAATTACCTGGATGCATAAGCAATCACTTTCCTATTCTGCTGAAGAACACAATCCAAACCTTTCCCTGATGCATCACTATAAATAGTGAAACCTCCAAACCCTGATGGCAACGTCAAAATAGTAGCAGACATCAACCTCTTCTTCAATTCCTCAAAAGCAACCTGGCAATCCTCCGTCCAAACAAACTCTATATCCTTCCTGGTGAGTCTGGTCATCGGCTCGGTAATCCTAGAAAAATCTTGCACAAACTTCCTATAGTATTCTGTCAATCCTAAGAAACTCCTTATCTTTGCTACCGAACTCGGGGTCATCCAAGACTCCACTGCTGCGATCTTCTTCGGATCTATTAAAATACCATCACCAGTCACAATATGTCCCATGAACTCCACCTTGTCCAGGAAGAACTCACACTTGGACAGCTTCCCATATAGCTTCTCCTTCCTCAGCATCTCCAACACAATCCGTAAATGCTCCTCGTGTTCCTCCAGTGTCTTCGAGTATATGAGTATGTCGTCGATGAACACCACCACAAACTTGTCAAGGTACTGATGGAACACCTTGTTCATCAAGTTCATAAATACCGCCGGGGCATTAGTCAACCCAAACGACATCACCATAAACTCATACTGACCATACTGAGTTTTAAAAGCAGTCTTCGGTATGTCCTCCGACTTTACTTTCACCTGGTGGTAGCCTGATCTCAAGTCTATCTTAGAAAATACCTTGGCACCACTCAACTGATCGACCAGATCATCAATCCGTGGCAAATGGTACTTATTCTTGATAGTAAGATTATTCAATGCCCTATAATCAATGTACATGCGCACCGATCCATCCTTCTTCAGTACAAATAATACCGGGGCTCTCCACGGTGAAGAACTCGATCTGATAAACCCCTTATCCTATAATTCGTCCACCTGCTTCTTCAGCTCAACCAGCTCGCTGTTGTTTACTCTATAGATATGTTGTGAAATTGGTTCTGCACCTGGCACTAAGTCTATAGAGAATTCAATATCTCGATCTGGCGGCAATCCTGACAATTCTTCAGGAAACACATCCAAGAACTCTACTATCAACGGATGCGGCAACTCCTTGTCTTCCACCATAGCTCCACAAATAATGCCTTCTTCCTGCTCTGCAGCTCCTCTAGCAAACTCGAACTCTGGCTCTCCTGGCGGACCAAACAAAACTCTACCTCCTGTACAGTCTATACTAGCATGGTGCCTACTCAACCAATCCATCCTGAGTACAATGTCGTAGCTCGGAAGTGGCATTACAAGTAGACACGCACTCAACTTCCGGCCTCCCAGAATAACTCTTCAATCCTTACAAATATTATTAACCAGGATAATGCCTCCCTCGGTCATGATCTTGCAAGTCCTAAGCAAAGACTCAGCTACCAAACCATGCTTTAGAGCAAAAAAAATAGATACAAAACTATGGAAAGCACCACTATCAAATAAAGCTAAAGCTAGAATAGAATCAAGAAGAATAGAACCTACGATGATATCTCCGGTAGGCTCGTCCTTCTCGATAGTCATAGCAAACGCTCCTCCCCGACGTGCACCTCCCTGCTGCTGATGCTGGACATAACGCTGTTGCTGAGTTGGAAGCGGTCCCCTTAGTTGTATTATAGGTGGTCTCGCTTGTGCCCTCGGAGCTGAAGCTGCTCCCTGGGCTGCATGACGAGGACACTCTCTCATCTGATGCCCTTCAGTACCATAATACAAACAAACTCCAAACCTTCTCCTGCAAACTTCCCAGATATGGTCGAGTTTCTTGCAGAAGTGGCAATGAGCTTGCTGTGACTGCCTCTGCGGTTGTGGTACCTGGTAAAATGATGCCCTAGTTGGAGTCTGGTGCTGCTGTGGATGCTGAAAAGGCCTGGACTGGAAATGAGGATGTTTGGCAGATACTGTACTGTTGTTGGCCCCTAGAAAAAAATTACGGTCTATCTTGGGCTTCAAACCCAACTCTGGCTCAAGCTTGCGTGCCTCCGCAAGTATCTTCGAGTACGTCTCATAAAAAGATGGAATGAGAATCTTCACTTCCCAGTTTAGACCCTCACAGAAATGAATAGCCCGAACCTTCGACTCTCTCACCAAATACTCTGTAAATTGGCTCAACCTGCCGAACTCTGCAGCGTATTTCTCCATAGACATGCTCCCCTGAATGAGGCTCTCAAACTGCCTCCCCAAGTCTAGCCTGTCTGCCCGAGCAAAGAACTTCTTCTTGAAGAGTTCCTTGAATACCTCCCAATTACGAATCACACTAATTGCGACCTCGAAAAGACCTTCATGGGCCACCACTAAAAATGTATCATGACCCACACCCAGTGTAAGGGTACAAGTCGGGAATAATGCTCAGCTTACGCCACAGAATCGATGGTAGAACGCTGTTTGGATAATCTATCTAACAATATAATAAGCCACCAACAATATCAATATACTCAATCACAGATCTAAGATGGAAACGAGCACAAATATGATAAAGAATAGAATAGTCACATATAACTCGTGAGTCTAAAATATTAACATCAATGAGTCTGAAGAAATACTAAACAATAAGCTGGAGACAAATCTAGTACAAAAGAATACTAAGAAGCTACAAGTCCCGGGTCATCTGTCTCAGTCGGAATAAGTCCCTCATGAGCCAGGGTCTCTGAATCTAAACCCACAACATCCTGAGGCCCGTAATGTGTAGGGTACCACTCCTCAGTGTCATCTGGAAAAAATATATCCATTCAGGAAAGGAGCAGAGTACATCTCTAACAGCAGTTCTAATCAATGATAAAAACTATGTAACAGTAAATAGATGTGAATATACAAGATGCAACAATAGATACAAGAGAGATATACAATAAGGAAATATTGGAAGTAAATACAAGAATGAACAATATGATAATGAACAAGAATACTAATGACTAAGTGAGTGAGTACTAGCTTTAACATGTGATCGGCTTGGGAACTTGATACAAGATTTATGGCCTGGCTAATCATACGTGCGGTATATGATTAATACTATACAAGAACAAGATACAAGATGGGTATGATCACATATCTACACTACATACTCTCTAACCCCAACTGGTATAGTGGATCCAACCATGGTACGCTATGGCACGGGATTCCCTAGGAAGGTAGCAAGTCTCCCCGAGAATCAGTGTCTGTACATGTACAATAAGAACAATGAAACAAGGCTTGCACAAGATACACCATATACCAAGGAATAATATCTCATAACGAGATCCGGATATACCAATCCGTGTAACCATCATGTCAAGAAAACATGAATATCTACACTAGATACAATGAACATAGAGGATATCATAAATGAGAAACTATCAGAGAATGTACTCGCTTGAAGTCCGGTGAATAGTCTCACAGATGTCTGATATCGTGCCTCGAAGACCTAGATAGGGAATACAACATCAAGGTTTCAGAATGAAAATAAGTTAAACTAGTCAACTTCTTGGTCAACAAGTCATTTCTAAGTCAAAATAGTCAAACTAGGTCAACTCTAAGTCAAACCGGTCAAACTTGGTCAAACTACCTATTTCTAGGTTGCATGAGTCTATCTCAAAGTTGTTAGGTTCATAAACTATGAATCTAGTAATACAAGCTAAATATAGGATACTAAGATACCGTATCGCAAGATACGCAAACAAGAGGTATGAAATAACATATATACATATCCAAAAAATATTAATTATAAAAAAAATCCTAATTACAATCACTAAATGGATACCTTGGTTTTGAATCAACGCGGTATCGCACTACTAAATCCCCCTCTTGATACCCAAACCCAATACCTTGGGTATCCTCAATACCTTGGCACTTACCTTGGTATCTCAAGGTAATTGTCTAACACTCAACTTAAATATATGCTAATCAATTAGCTACTAAATATAACATACCAAAACAATACAATACTTATAATATATATAGTTTAAAATCTAATTAATACCTTATAATACATATAGCTACTTACTAATACCTTACCATAGATAGATATATGTATAGTTACCAACTATAACCCACAACTAACTAACTATTATACTAACAATGCATATACTACTAACCCAACTAGCTAACTTACAACTTGTTAGCCCTTCCCGATACACGCTACTCCCTTGAGCTTGCATTTGCTGCTGCTGTCGCTATTGCTGCTGCTGTCACTATTGCGGCTGCTGTCGCTAATGCTGCTGTTGTTGCTAATGCTGCTGCAGCTGTTGCTGTTGCTATTGTTGCTGTCGCTAATGCTACTACTGCTGTTTGCTATTGCTGCTGTCGCTAATTTGCTGCTGCTGTTTGCTATTGCTGCTGTCGCTAATGTTGTTGTTGTTGTTGTTGCTATTGCTGCTGTCGCTAATTCTGTCGAGCCCCCCCTTCTCTTATACAATAACACACACATATATATACACTAATATATATACCAACTATATATATACACACACTCTCACTCATATATATATATATATATATATATATATATATATATATATATATATATATATATACTTGTAAGTTATGTTATATCACGTTATATCCTTCCAGTCTATATATGAAATTTTCATTAGGCTAGTGATAAGAGCACTACACATTTTACTTGGGGCTAGCCCATTGAAAATTTACCAAAAATTACAAGTTTGCCATTCTAAAAGTTACTTGGGGCTAGCCCAAATTTTTATCATTGATAATTACAAGTTTGCCACTCCCAAAATTCACTCGGGACTGTTATAATCAGGACTGTCAAAATTTTGACAGTCCTACCACTTGGAAGGACTGTCAAAATTTTGACAGTCCTACAAATTGTTAGGACTATCATAATTTTGACAGTCCCACAAGCTATGTGGACTGTCAAAATTTTGACAGTCCTAATTTTAAACCCACTGAAAATTTTATATAAAACTTGGACTGTCAGGATTTTGAGAGTCCCAAAAGCTATGAGGACAGTCAAAATTTTGACAGTCCTAATTTTATACAAGACTGTTCAAATCAAGTTAAGTCTACAATAGTGTAGTATCTGAAAAGTAGAAAAAAATCCCATCCAAACAAGCAGCAACTTGTAGTATATGTCCAATAATGTAGTATTAGAAAAAAGAGAAAAAAATGAAATCAAATTTAGTATATGGGAATACACATTAGTATATATGGCAAAAACTTACACTCAAAACCAACACAAATCTAAAAATCAAGATACTCAAACAAAGAGAAAAATCAACTGATATATCCAGGTATAGGCAGCAGCGTTTTAATAAGTTTTTGATAAACCATCTCGTATACCCACTTGTTCTCTCTTTTTCCAAAGGTAGGACTCATTTTCTTTCAATAAAATTTTCAAACATATAGCCAACATCAAAGATTGGGCTCAGAGTATTAGAAATAACTGGTTTGAAGGCAACCAGCCAACTTCTCTTATTTAGGACTGTCAAAATTTTGACAGTCCTTCCAATTGGTAGGACTGTCAAAATTTTAACAGTCCTAAAAATATATATTAATTTTCTAGGACTGTCAAAATTTTGACAGTCCTTCTAATTGGTAGGACTGTCAAAAGTTTGACAGTCTTAAAAATATATGTTGAATTTTTAGGACTGTCAAAATTTTGACAGTCCTAAAAATGAACATATATGTCAAATTTTGACAGTTCTTCCATTTTTTCTTCTTCTTTTTTGGTTTTCTGTGTGCTGTTATTTTTCTTTGTCATTGTGCTATTATTCATGTCCTCCACGACGCTGGAGTGGAGGACCTGGTGGTAGCGACGGAGGAAGGAGGGGAGGGAGGAGTGGCGGACGCCGAGGGTGCCGAGGTAGTCGAGCACCAAAAGTGGGTACGAGAAGGAGGAGCGGGAGGGGAAGGAGGCGACGGGAGGCGGGAGAGGAGGCAGAGACGGCGACGGCGACGGGAGGCTGCGGTGGAGGACGAGGGAGGAGGCGGAGGAGGAGGGCTCCGACAAGAAAGGGAGGAGGGAGGAGAACTCCGGTGGAGATTAGAGGGGTTTGGGCTAGTATGAGTAAACTTTTGGACTAGTATGAGTAAATTTTATTCATTAATGGGCTAGCCCCAATCCTGGACTAGCCCTAAGTAAACTATGTAGTGCCCTTATCAACAACCTTTCATTATCACGAATGGAAGAGGGATATAATAGGAAAAAAAAGAAACAAAATAATAAAATTTTATGGTCAAAACTTTCCAGTTAGACATGTCAAGGCTCAAACTTTAAGCTGGTATAAAATCCAGGATCTAAACACAAATTAGCCCAAAAATGAAACCACTCTCGTGATTTCTTTCTTCCTTGATGCAAAAAAATGAAGGAGAGTTTAAGAAAACAAAGTAGTATTGATTTTAGAACGAACAGCAACCTGTGTAAAAGTTGAATGTATTTATATGCAAATTAGCCTAAAATTTGTACCATAAAAAAGAGTTTCTCACATCAATATACTCTTGGTTCTCATTCATAAAATTATCGATAGAGTTGTAAAACACTTTTATCAATTGAACCAGTGGTAGACATGAAATCAGGATACATAAGTATTTCATTCTTGGGTCCAAAGGATGCCAAGCTTATATAAACAAACAAGTTGTAGCCCACTTTTCCACTATACCAAACCCTCTCTCTCCAAATGACTGTCACCTGCGGTGTGTCAAAATTATGGACAAGATCGAATGCTCGCTCGAGCGAAGTGGCCAGGCTTTTGTGCCATTTCTCTCTAATGATGCATCTGGCTATTATGATAGCACTGGAATAGTTTTTGGGCCCTAAGAATAGTACCACATCGGCCAGAACGAAGCAATTGAGACTTCTTATAATAAACATGTTAAGAAACCTGGACGAGCAATGAAGATGTTGCTTGTGTGGAATGGTTTCCCACAAACCATCAGATTATTGATGATTATGTCAAGTCTGAGCTCTTATTTTTTCTTTTTTAATTAGTCATTTTTGTTTCAAAGCCGATCATTCTAGAGATTTTTTTTTTTTTCGAAAGCTGATTGCTTGATGGAAGAGTCTGCAACAGCGCTTCCGTGTTTGTTTGAGAAAAGAAAATTTGATAGTTCATAGCATTTCAGAAGTTGTATTATGCTCTCTGCGTAATGTTGAATCTTAATTTGAACAATAATGATCTTCATTATCCAAGTTGATTTGCTAACTTTGATAGCATCTCTTATCGGTCTTTGACTACTCTTAGTTCTATTAGTAGTTTAGTTTTTACTGCTCTTTAGCGAATTCTTTCTAAACTTATACGAGAATATTTGCAATAGAACTCATGTTGGAAATTTTTAATTTGTTGTATAATCCATAATTCATGTTCAAAATCCTTAAGTTTTAGTAAAATTCATATTCGAAAAATCTTAATTGGTTTTAAAGTCCTTGTTTATATGTCTGATACAAATTTGTAGTAAAAGTCTGTCATCAAAATCGCAAATTGCTAATAACGTTTGTGTTCGAAATCCTTAAAATTTGTAGTAAATTTCATGTTCAAAATTCCTAATGGACAGTAAGGTTGATGTTCATATGTCTGATACAATTGCTAGTAAATTTCAAGTTCAAAATTACTAATTGGTAGGAAATTCATGTTTGAAATCCCTAGTTTGTATAAAAATTAATGTTCAAAATTCTTAATTGTTACTATAGTTCAGTTCATTTGCATACGTCTAATACAACTGGTACTAAATCATGTTCGAAATTCCTAATTGGTGGTAAAATTTATGTTCGAAATCCTATCATGTAGTAAATTTATATCCCTAAGGAGGCATGTGGTACCCGGAATTCTATATTTCCAGGAATCAAATTTTCTGAAATTAAATTTCATTGAAAATTATATTCCAATATTTGATAAATATATAAAATAAATTCGGTAAGAAAACTAAAAAAATAAAAGTTTTTCTATAAAAATAAATAATAAAAAAATACCGAAAAATAAAATTAAAAAGAGTAGGAAAAAAAATTAGCTGGCCAAAAAATATATATTCCCGTATTCTTTAGGGATAAAATTTTCATGTTTTGTGAAAAAATACTTTATCTGGGTATTCTTAATTTCTGAAAATAAATTTCTATAACCTAAGCTAAACATGGATACAGATTTTTCACCTTAAATTTGTTCGAAAAAAAAAATCACATACCTAATGCCCCCCCACCCCTATTAGTAGTAAAATTCATGTTCGATATCCCTAATTTGTTTAATGTTCAATGCCTCATTTGTTGTAAAATTTATGTTCGTAAACCCAAATTTAACCCCTAATTGATTGTCAATTCATGCCACTTGGAATTTACAAAACCTTATTTTGGGTTGTCATGATATGAACTTTTGCATGTATATTCAAGTCTATGGTATGATTTGATCTTATGCGAAGGGCCAGGCTATTCGGCCATTTTTGTCTAAGTCTAATGATGCAAGAATAGTCCCCACATCGGCTAGGACGTTCGAATAGAGGCTTCTTATAAAGAACATATTCACTTTGTTGGGCGGGCAATGAGGAATAATTTGTGAGGAATGGGTTCCCCTTACCGTCAGATATATAATGTTAGTGTAAATCTGAGCTCTAATTATGTTATTATTATTATTATTAGTAATGTTCCTTGGACAACTAAAAATAGACATTTTGAACATAAAACCTTTTTTTTTTCTTCACAGATACTATTTGCTGTACAATTCGGCCTAGTCTTCTTTAGATGCCTCAAATACTTCATATTACTTAAAGATTTATATAACTTTATATTTGTAATTTCTAATTTAGTGTACGTTTTTGAAGTTCATGTTCATATGTTTTAATAGCTATTTTATACTATTTGTTAGTGTCTCATATATATATATATATATATATATATATATATATATATATATATATATATATATATATATATATATATATATATATATATATAGCTATGCTTCTATATATAAAATAGCTATTGAATAAGTTATGTTATATATAAGTTATGTTATATATGTATACTTGTATGTTATATATATATATATATATATATATATATATATATAACACATAGGTATATAGATATATGATACACTAACACATATATATATATATATATATATATATATATATATATATATATATATATATATATATATATATAAATACATTTATTATAAATGATTAAAAATAATAGGAAATAGATCTAGAAATGCAACATAACAAACACGTGGAGTGTATCGCATTCGTATCACACTAGATCTATGATACGCTTGTGACACGAGTCCACCACACAACCAAACATACCCCGAAGGATACGAGCAAGTCTAATATATAATTTATGAACAATACGAAGAGTCAAACACATAACTACGTGTCCGTGTCAAAATATGATATGCACAAAGCCCCGCGTCGGAGGAAAACCCCCCAAATCAACACGTATCACCAAATTATTGGGATACGACCTACACGTACCCAATTATGGACACGACACTAGCCCCAAACACACAAGCACATGCCAAGTTGATCTATAGGACCAATTGACAAACACAACAAGTGTCAATCTCGAAATTCCACCAAAATTGACATAAAAAGTACCATAACTTTCTCAATAGGCCTCCTATGAACTCAAATCCAAATCCTATGGGTAGCATATGCATATGGGTTAATTTATCATGGTTAAATATCAGATTTAGAACCTACTTTAAGGGAAAAAATTAAATTGTACCTATTGGGAGATGGATTCCCAATAAAATCTCCAAATGTGATGAAATTGGCCTCCAACTTGTAGATCCTTGCTCCTCTTTGTAGATCGTTGTTTCCTCCTTCTAGATCCTTGCTCCACTAGCCTTCAAAGGTGATTTGGGAAGGAATTAGGATAAAATTTGGTAGGAAAATGATGTCGGAATGAAGGATTTTGGTTGAGGAAAATTCTAGATCTAGATTTCAAATAAAAAGAGGAGAGAGAAACTTTCTTCCCTCTTTTAAATAGGCCGGCGTCCCTTGCCCCTTCCTCAAGCTACTATGTAATGTCCATTATACCCCTTGGGGCCTCTCATGAAGAAATAATTAAGGAGGAAAGGTTCTAGTCTAATGGTTTTATTAAATTAATTACCCTCCTAATCAATGGGCTTTCTAGTTGGGCTAAATTCTAACAATTAATACATGTTGGTCCATGAGTCTAAACTAATCTAGTTAGGTCCACAAACACAAGTCCAAATCAATAATCTAACATCTAATAATAATTAAATAATACAATAAATAATTATTTAACATGCATAATATTTAATTAAATATAAAATGACTAAAATACCCTTTCCTAAAAAATTTGGTAGTGACAGGTTTCGGCAATAACGACACGTCGTATGCTATATTCGGGGTATGAAGTATACCTTTCTTCTGTGCGGGACACTCAGATGAAGGGCGTAGACTCGATCGGGTAAAACCAAAGTCGTAGCAGAATTCTTCGACATGTTTCCAGAGGAGATACCTGGAATGCCTCTAGACCGAGAAATTAAGTTCAATATTTACACCTTTTCGGATACTCGGTCGATATCAAAAGATCCGTATCGAGTGGCCCCTGCCGAATTGAAAGAAGTTAAGTCACAACTATAAGAGTTACTAGATCATGGCTACATTCGTCCTAGTGTTTCAACTTGGGGAGCTCCAGTGCTGTTTGTGAAGAAGAAAGACGGCACAATGTGTCTTTGCATAGATTACCGAAAATTAAACAAAGTGATAGTCCAAAATAAGTTTTCTTTGCCTATAATTGATGATCCGTTTAACCAACTTCAGGGGGCGATAGTATTTTTAAAGATTGATCTTCGTTCATGGTATCACTAGTTGAAGATCAAACCAGAGAATATTCCAAAATTGGCTTTTCGTACAAGATATGGACACTACGAGTTTTTGGTTATGCCTTTTGGTTTGACCAATGCTCCTGCGGCTTTCATGGATATGATGAATCGAGTATTCTGAACCTTCTTAGACAAGTTTGTCGTCGTGTTCATCGAAGATATCTTAATCTACTCGAGAGACGGAGAAACTCACGTTGTACATTCAAGGACCATACTGCAGGCACTTCGTGAACATCAGTTATATGTGAAGTTAAGCAAGTGCGAGTTCTGGATGACAGTGTATCTTTCCTTGGGCATGCTATTTCAGTAGATGGTGCATCAGTTGACCCAAAAAAATAGAGGCAGTGGTGGACTGGAAACAACCCACATCGGCTAGTGCGATTAGAAGTTTCCTTGGATTGGCTAGTAACTATTGGAGATTCTTAAAGAACTTCGCGAAGATTGCGTCACCTCTGACTCGTCTCACCCAAAAGAGAGTAGTATTCAAATTGACAGATGACTGTGAGAGCCATTTTCAGGAACTGAAGCAGCGACTCATCTTGGCTCCAATCCTTACTCTTCCAGATGGACCTGACGGATATCAGATATACAACGATGCATCTCGGCTCGGATTGGGATGTGTTCTTACGCAGAGTGGGAAAGTAATTGCGTATACCTCAAGATAGCTAAAACAACATAAAATAAAATACCCGACGCATGATTTGGAACTTGCGTCAATTGTGTTTGCGTTAAAATTGTGGTGACACTATCTCTATGGAGTGTCCTGCGAGATCTTCACGGATCACAAAAGCCTTAAGTACATATTCACGCAAAATAAATTAAACTTGAGGCAACGACGATGGCTGGAATTGACAAAGGATTATGACTTGACAATTGCTTATACGTCCGGAAAGGCAAACCTTGTGGCAGATGCATTGAGTCAAAAATTTATCGGATTGTTATCTGTGTCAAGCAGGTTACTTCGAGAGTTAGAATAAATTGGCATTAAATACAAAGTCTGTACACAAGGAGTGCAACTGGCTCTATTGCAGCTAGAACCAAACTTGCTCGAAAAGATCAAATCCGCGCAAAAGGAGGACCTATTCCTGTAGAAGATACGTGAGTTGATTTTAGCAGAAAAGGTAACCGATTTCATGGAACACGAGGATGGGACGTTGTGGCTTTAGGGCAGATTATGTGTACCTAAGGATGATGAAATCAGGAAGGAAATACTGATTGAGGATCATTATGCTAAGTACACCTTGCATCCAGGAAGTACCAAAATATAAAAGGATCTGCGCACAATATTTTGGTAGCATGACATGAAGAATGATGTGGCATTATTCGTGTCACGATGTCTGGATTGTCAAAGTGTGAAGGCAGAACACCAGCGACCCAGCGGAGAGTTGTAGAACCTCGCCATTCCGGAATGGAAGTGGGAGGATATCTCAATGGGTTTCATAGTGGGCTTACCAAGGAGGCCAAAGTATAAACACCCTAATTTTTTAGAATTTAATTTAAATTTTTTATTAATTATTATTGTAGAATTTTTTATTATATTTAGTTAATTATAATAAATGTTGGTTCATGAATTTATATTTTTGTGAATTAAATTAATTATTTAAATTGTACAAAAAATATATTTTGGGGTGTAAAATTAATAATAAAGTATTGTGTAATTTTTCTAGAATTTATTGGGGTCTAAAACTATTTTTAATGACCATATATATATTAAACTAACCCAAACCAAAACAAACCGAACTAAACCGAACCAACCCAAACCAAACTAATAAACCCGGATCTTAACCCGTACCCACTAACCGGAAACCCACTAAAACCCAAAACCGAAACCTTCCCAACTTCAGCTACAGTAAACTGTAAACACCGCATCTCTTCCCTCTCCCGAAATTGCCTGACCCCCTCCATTCGTCTCCTTGTAACTCCCTCCCCTCACCCCTATTTAAGCCCTAGCCTAGCCGATCACCACCACCATCATCTCCTCTACCACCCCGACCAACCTCAGCCATCGACGACCGTCGGACAGTCGCCTCCGCACGCCGCAAGAAACTACTGTACAGCCACCCAAAATTCTGAGCAAACAACACAGCGAGGTACCCAACTTCTAGTCCTTGTATCTTCCTGCACAGTAATAAAAATATTGACTCGTCAAATCCTATGCGAAGACCACATGACCCTCTTAAATCCTGTATAATTAGTTCGGTGTATCGTGTCCTGTGTCGGTCGTAATTTGTGACGCAAAACATAAAAAAATTACCAATTTTATAGTTCAAAAACTGTCCCAAACATCCATGTTCATGTCTATTTTTCTTCCAACCTATTTAATATTTTTAAATTAAACTTGAACAGTAATTTAGATAACATAAACAAGTTTTAATCTCTTCAATTAGTTTATTTTAATTTGTTGTATGCCGTGATTTATTCGCTGTTGAATTTGACAAAAACTTGGTTTTCTAAAGCCGAATTTTTTCGAAACGGGGTGCGTCCTGCTAAATAAGGCGACTTCATCATGTACAAATTGCACCAAAAGGCGTGTATCGTTAATACAGACGTGTAAGAATTTGCGAAAATTAATTTGGATGTGCGTGCACACTAGAATCAAGGTCCAAATCAACGTGTATTCGTCAAATTTTTTGTATCGTCCAGTTCTGACACTCATCATAATTTCGTGTGTGCTTGTCATTTCATAAAGAAACTTATGCCATCGGATTCGCAGCATTACGTTGGTCCTGTGACCCAAGTTTGATTCGATTCTGAGAACGTTGACGAAACTCCGTTTTAGTAGGCCCCACGGTTCCACTTGACGGACGATTTCATGACCGGCTCATCGAAATCCAGTTCTGGACATTCTGTTGGGTTCGTATCATCGTTTTTAACTCGTAGACTCTAAGTTTGACAAATTTGAAAAACTTTGCCTCTGGCACATTTTTTGGTGCAAAGTGGGCCACAAATGGACCCCCTTTGACCAGAAACTATCAATTCTGCCCCTATGTCCAAATTGGACTTATGGGTAGTCAATCCTAGCTATTTCAAGTTTTCTGAGATAAATGATGATGTTTGTTTCAGCATTCAGAGGTATACCAGGAGATTCCACTTATATCAGAGCAACTGACGGAGCTCAGAACCCAGGCAAGTGTACCTTACCAACTTGCAGTAAATCTTGTGATATTAATTGCTTGTGTTATTTTTTTTACTTCTGTGATTTACTTGTTCACCATAGGACCGTGGGAAATTATTTAGCGACCGAACGAGATTCGGGTGTCAACGCCGTACGCGGAGTCGTGTAACGTCACTTAGAGAGTTGATACCACGATCCCATTTTTACGTGCTTGCACTACTAGTACGACAGACCATAGGACACCTGACACTGATTACATAAGAGAGAGTTCATCTTGATGTATTTCTTGGTACCAGGATTATGTGTAGCACTATAGGCTTCATAACGTTTACAAACTTACTTATATACTTGTACTTATGACTCGTGGTGATAGATAGAGGTCTTGGCCCTGCGTGTTACTATGTGATACTTGAGGTTACATGGGAGGGGAGAGTCTCACCATACAATAGGCTGATTATGTTTATATATATATATATATATATATATATATATATATATATATATATATATATATACTACATTACTGGGGGTGCCTTAGACTCTGTCTTTGGCTTATTTACTGGCCCTTCGAGATATTACATGCTACTATGGGCTCCCCGACACAGAGCCTGTAGTAGTTTTAGCCTGAGTATGAGTAATGCTCTCATTTGTATTTCACATAGCTGGTTACATAGCTTGCCCTGAGGATCTATTTTTACTTATTGAATTTCTTTTGGCTTGTGTGTTTATTGTACCTTACTATGTCCCCTGATGACCTGGATCCAGATTATGTCCCCAGGTACAGCAGAGGAGGATTACCCCGAGATATACAAGACATGAGCTAACGTTGGAGCAATACTGGCACTAGAGGATGAGGTTATGCCTGTCATGACCCGATTTCGTAGAATCGTTGAGGCGTCCCCCCGAATCGTGACCGCCGTGCGGGCCTGGGGTTGCGCCCGCACAAGGCTTTAATGATTTGCATAGCAAGCACATATTCAGAGTACGCAGATAAATTAAAACACAGATTTGAATCATAGAAAAGTTTTCTTTATTGATAATGAACATCTATTACAAACTCCTGAACGAGTCAGCTAATATGCCGCACGGGCTTACAAAGAGAGATGACTCAAAATGAGATAGCAGTCCTGTACATTATATCCCTTTACTAAACTTCAAAAGATATAGACCACCAGGCTGGAGGATAGCTTTGCCACGGAGCTGCATTGGTGTATAAAGAGTTGCAAGCTCCTGTCTTCAAAATGCTTCAAGGACGGTGCGATCAGGGTGCACCTACAGCTGGACTGGATTCGGGAAGACGACTTCGGCTCCTCGCTCGGTTCACCTTAGTGCGGAGAACCTGTTTCAACGAGGGTCAGCATATCAAAACATACTGGTGAAGGCGAGCTAACCGAACTATACCAATCAACACGTTGTTTTAATGAAGCATGCACATTTGTGGGTTTCTATCTTGCCTTAGTTCATTTACAAGTAAGCAGCATATAGAATTTACTGAAATGAATGTGCCACCATTCGGTGGATTTTACCTGACCGTCTGAATTACCTGCACAATACTTACCATGCCTTCCCTGCCACGAAGACACAAGTTAGTTTGCAACAGGTTTAAATATATAAGAGATCACTGGCGTGATGCCACAATGGACACTAGTCACTGGCGGGAATGGTATGCAGCGAAAGTACAAGGAGCGCTATATGCCACCCCGTCCAGCACAATAGACTATACAATAGAGTTCCGTCCGGACCGGATCGGTGCCAGTGCCCCAGTGACCGTCCGCAGGAACCAATAACCTTGTGCACAAGTTGTCCGTGATCGAACAATATGTTTACTTAGTTAACAGTTCATGCTTTTGAGGCAACAAGAGTACAAGACAAGCAATTGTACAAGACAAGCAGTAATTCATAATTTATTCCCAAACGAACAAGCATGCAATTAAGTATCCGTTCATGAAATTATTGACAAGCATAATGAACCAAGTCTATTCTCTTTTATCTTGGTTTCTTTTATTATTACTTGGTATCGTTTGATCGGGGCAAAGAAGAATGCAAGATTTTTAGGGTGTGAAGCTTGGAAGTAGGGCTAGCTAATCGGGTTGGTAGCCACTCACTTAGATTGTTGGAAGGGAGAAGGAAAGAGGTGCTTCACGACTCCGCTCGCAAGCCGCCTACTGCTCGTTCACCTACATTACGAACAACTCGATCAATACCTCTTCCACTTTTCCAATCTCGGAATTGAAGTGCAGTTCAATGAACAAAAATAATAAAAACCATCAAAATGGTTCAAGGAAAACAAGCAAATCCCAAAACCAACTCAAGGCACGAAAGCAACAAGTGACATCGAAAATCGAGGCAATAAAAGATAGCAGCGGAGAGGTCCCTCCAGACTCTGCCGCTAAGTCGATCCCGGGGGCACGGTCCACTGAATATGGGAATCGATTCCGAAGAAACAAATCCATAACGAGGACAGTTCTTAATTCAATCTATCCCGATCGAACGATACCGTCTTGTGTTTCTTAGCCGCGCTCTCCGTACCGGGAGAACGGGGCGCTACATCCTTCCCAACTAATTAGAAGTTTCGTTCCGAAACTTAAGAATTGAACCTACCGTTAGGGATTATTGCGTTCGGGACGACGATCATGACTCAAGGAACAATCACGAAAAGAATGGTCTGATCTGCCACAGGCTAGGCATAAACCAAGTTTCAGGCGACAATTATCCTTCGTATGCCCCGGCTTGTTATAGAAGTAACATAGCTGCCCTGGTTTTCCTCTTTTTGGACCACCGTGGTTTCGGCGCTTTATAGCGGTATTTCCTCTCTCGTCGCTTTGGCATTTGTGACTGGATGTATGCACAGCACCGGCAGGAACGTGAGGATAGTGTGGTTCAAGCGATAGGGCATGATTCATGACTTCACGTATTGTACGATACTGATGAACGACTACGTGCGCATTGATGGCAGGGCATAGTCCACCTTCAAACCTTCTTGCTCGACTCGCTACATCAGGTAAATAGGCCCTAGCGAATTTGGAGAGACGGTTGAATTCGGCGGAGTACTGTTTTACTGTCATACTACCCTGCCTCAGTTGCACGAACTCGTTCTCCATTTGACATTATACTGAAGGGGGTATAAACTCCTCTTCGAACACGGTACGAAAAGTCGTCCACGAGATCGCCTCCTCTCCGTGATCAAATTGAAGAGATCGTCGATGCACGTTCCACCAATCGTGCGCGTTGAGGCGGAGCTGTAGTTGCACGCAGGCGACGCGCTTCTCTTCTGGGACCTCTAGCAGAGCGAAGTGATCTTCAAGTTTGGCCAACCAATCTCGAGCTACGACTGGGTCCTCAGTCCCGTTGAATGGGGTGTGGCAGACTTTCTTGAAGTGGCCAAAGTCGAAGGCAGTCACATCCCTCGGCCTTGGAATTTGCGGTGTCTCTACTTCAAGTGCGGGCTGTTCCACCGGAGTCGACGCTCTTGCCGTGGAATGGTTGGAAGCCAAAGTCTGAACGATCTGTTGCAGGGCATCCACCTGCTTCTGTTGGACTGAGAATCATGCTTGTATATTGTCTTAAAACTTGAGCTGACTCTCTTCCGCCCGCTTCTCGGCCCGTTCATAGCGAGCCTCGTCCCTTTGTTGGTTTGCCTCCAATATCTGCAACATTTGCTGGATGGGATCGATGCTTGGCACTGCTCGCTGGCTCTCTGAACTTCCCGAAGTGCCCAAACTACTTCCTTGGCCTTGCATTTCGTCCGGTGCTTGCGCTGCAGATTGCGTTGGAGCCATTCCTTCAAAAGAAGGTAAATTACATTAGGATCATAATGTATTATGGACTTATTGCATGAACGTATCTCATTTTGGGCCTAGCGAGTTCAAGAGTTCACACAGAAATTTGATCGTTAAAGGAACTTTTCTAGTACGAGAGTCTAAGGAACTTTGAATCTGTGCTCTGATACCACTATGTCACGACCCGATTCTGTAGAATCGTTGAGGCGTCCCCCCGAATCGTGACCTCCGTGCGGGCCTGGGGTTGCGCCCGCACAAGGCTTTAATGATTTGCATAGCAAGCACATATTCAGAGTACGCAGATAAATTGAAACACAGATTTAAAACATGGAAAAGTTCTCTTTATTGATAATGAACATCTATTACAAACTCCTGAACGAGTCAGCTAATATGCCGCACGGGCTTACAAAGAGAGATGACTCAAAATGAGATAGCAGTCCTGTACATTATATCCCTTGTCACGCCCCAGTCCCAATAATACGTAGGACTAGAACACGTAAGCATGCCAGGCGTATGGATATGGCAACTCCAATATATGGAAACCATAACCCATACGTATGCTGTAATATGAATATAAACTCACATGTGGTATATATAATGTCACAAGTCACAGATATGCTAATCTCATCCACACAACAAGTCATAGAAAAAAAATACTAAACTAGAATAAGGAGTCTGAAATATCCAAAATAATAGTCGGGTGGAGACAAATCCACTACCAACGACTATATCCAAAACTAAAATGAGAGAGGAGTATAAAGTCTCCAATATAAAATAATGTGAAGACAGAAGTGTATCAGCTAAAAATAATCCATCGCTAGATGTACTCAAAGATGCTCAGAAGGTAAGACCTCCTCGGCAGAAAGTAATGCGTCAGGTCCAAGCCCGTACTCCTACAAATACTCAAGAGCAGATACACCTGGCAGAGGACCAGGTCCTCAGAGGGACGTAACAAGATACAGAAAAGCGAGCCAACTTGAATACAGTAAACATGCATATAATTTGAAAATAAATAAGTAGGCTGTATAAGACAATCTATATGAATGCAAATGAGGACAACTTTTTGACGTATGGGCAAGGGTAGGCTACTCGATCTACCTCACAACTCACACACGTCAATGGACATCAGAAATCGATATACCGCGGGGGTAGCGACCAACGAGACTCCAGAAATTGACATACCGCGGGGGTAGCGACCAGCGCGACACACGCCCGTAGTGCGAGCTATATACTACGGTTTACCAGAGTGGTTAAAAGTCCATACGCCTAATGATTGTCCTCTCATGATACTTGGTGCCATGTGTGTGTCAACATATCTAATATATAGTATGACTGAAAGAAACTACACATGCAATAAATAAACAGAAATACAATAAATATAAAGAAATATACTAAGCATGCAAAATACTGTAAGCAATTTGGCAAGGTATCTTGCCTGATCTGAAAAAGAATGAAGTCCCAACTCAAGGCGTCGTCCGACCTACCCGTCACATAAATTAAATAAGTTAGGTTACAAAAGTGGGTGAATAGGTTCCTCCATTTTAATCTATTTTAATTCTGAATAAAATAAACTAAAATGGTATTTTAATCTTATTATAATCTGATTTATTGTTAAGATCTAATTTTGTCCAAAGAAACTGAATTTTATCAACTCGAGACTCATGGCACACAAATCGAGGCGATCTGTTGACCGAAAAGTCAACCGACACAAACTCAACTTTCATGCATGATTTTCTGTAGATTTCAGCATCAAAAATATGCTGGAATTTATGGCTCGTCCGAATTCAAATTCGTTTGGGAATTATGGCACATACAAATTTTGTATTGTGCACCGATGGTTAAATTCTAACCTAGAAGTTCTACAGAATTAACAGTATATAAATACTTCAAATTAAATACTGGGAAAAACATATGTCAATAATCTCAACATTAGCTTTTCAAAACTTTAAACGGTTCATGATTCTGATTCCTGGTTCTCCCAGAATCGCGAAAATATTGAAACACGTCTATTTTCGGACATGCTGTGCTCTACAAATTTTTCAGAATTTAATACTCATAATTTCATAAAATAAATTATATAATCAGAAAGCTAACCTCAATATATTTCTAATGCAAGAAACTAGGCCTCGTTTGGAGTCCGGAGCTATGCGCAATGGCTTATGGAAGATGAAGGAACCCTAGATGGCAATTCTCCAAAATCTCTCTCTCTAAAATAATGGGATAATTAGGGTTATAATAATATATAGATGTACCTGCGGCTGAAAAGATATTTATAGGCTGACACATGTCAGAATCTGATTGGATGGTTTTGGATGGTTTTTGTTATATTATTTGTTTTTGATTTGTCTTTATCAAAATATTATTTAAGTCATTTTAAATCTAAATAACTCAAAATAAATATTAAAAATAATCATAAAAATCTGGAAAAATTACAAAAAATTATATTTTAAATTTAAAAACTCTAGAAAAATATTTGGGATAATTTTATATCCATAGATTTTCTACTATAATTAGGAGAAGCTCTAAACATTAGTTTTACCCATATAACTAAAAATAAATACTAAACTTATTCCAAAAATTCTGAAATAATTTCAGAAAATATATAATAATATTATAAACCCTAGAAAATAACATGGGGCCATTCTATATTCCTGAGATTGCACAATAAATTCTATAAGTCCTAAAAATCAGTTATTAGCCTAAATAACTCCCAATAAATACTAAAATATTCAGAAAATTCCCAGAAAATTCTAGAAAATATATTTTATTATTTAGAACCTAAAATAAAAGTTTGGGATATTTTTAATTAAGTTTGAACATAAAATAAATTCTTCAAAGTCCTAGAAAATTAGTGTTACTAGTTTTTAATTAACTAAAAATTATGGAAAAATTCCAATAATCTAAAATAGCCTAAAAATAATTCTAAATAAATATTTATATAAGTAAATATACTAAAAAAATTTATTTTCTAATTAACTAAGAGAATACTCTAAATAAATTCAACATCTATAATAAATACAATAATATAAAATATACACAAAATACCTATTTTGGGTGAGGGAGTTTACAATCTACCCAACTTAAAATAATTTCGTCCTCGAAATTAAAATAAGGCATAATTTGTTAAATCCTTCACATTAGTACATAAGGTACGTCAATCGCAATCTCTTCCAAAAATTTAAATAACAAAATCTATTTAAATCTATCGCGATCACTTCAAAATTAAGATAACCACTGTTTAAATCAAAATTCAACCTGTCGTAATCTCTTCTCGATTTTTAAATAATCAACATCCAAATCTAACTCAAGTCTATATGGCATCCCACACCAAAATTTATATCATAATTTCTAACTATCATAATCTCCTCTAGAAGTAATTCGAGTCCAATATTATTCCTATTTTCACTTATAAATTTTTGTATTCTTCAACTTTTTAAATTCTATTCACATCCTCAATATTTCAAATAGGTAGTCCAACCATCAAATTTTAATTCTTAATTTAAATCATCAAATTGAAAAATAATTTAAATGCAGTCCACCAATGTTTAAGTCTAAAATTATATATTTATTCTTCAAATTTAAATTGATGATTTTACCTTCAATACTCAAAAATTTTAAATTATGTACTTAAGGTATAAATATTGGGTCCTCAATATCAAGATTTTTTAAAATTCATTAATCCTCATCATCTTAGTCATTCTTCTAAAATTCTCAAAATTAAATGGCTTGAACCTCTCCCAATCTAATCTTACTCGATCACAATCTAAAAGAAATTCCTCTCGAGTTGCCAATGCACTGCTACCCAACTTAGAATTTACCCATCTATCACAGAAGGCTATATACTTTAAGAAAAATATTCCTTAATTTATTTACTCATGTCATTCAATCCTCAAAACTTCAACGCCGATTATATCATATATGATATGTCCTTAATTACGAAAGAATAATCCTCAAGTATGTGATTGGCCTATTGGGTATATCTAGTACTCTCTGTGTATCAAACTTATACCAAGCACGAGGTTTCGTCTTCCCGAAATAAGGGAAGACGGAGATCAATAATAAAGAGTTCAAGGGCGAGGTAATAGAATAGAAGTATCGGGATCAAGGCGTTTAAAGAATTCAAATAGGAATTGTCAAAGCAGTTGTGGATTGAAGTCCTATTTTGGTAATTCCTATTCACATGCTCGTATTAGTACAGTTATATAGCCGATACGATCCGCTCAGACATATCTAGAGGGCAATTACAGGTGTCTACTAGTCAACTATATATCTCAATCCACGTAAAGCATCACTGCGAAGGGCGAATCAAGCGCACTATGGTTGATCAGACCGTAATACACTGATTCTGATTAGACAATGTATTAGTAGGCGTCCCCAATAATACATATCTCATGATCAAGCTCGATAAAAGAGTAAGCTTGCAAAACTAGGTTATAATAGCAGCATAAGTCAAGGTAGTGCAGCAAATATGAGTACACTAGATGATGATGAAAGGAGGTACAAATTAATTCAAGTTCACAAAACAAAAACAACTAAGCAACAATAATAAAAGACTCTACAATCTCTACAGTTATCATACAACCTCCTTGTCTAAGTCGCTAGTCGACCAAATAGGGACAAGGACCTCTAAATTCTATCGTCTGAATAAACACTGTCGTCTTTTGCTAGCATGCAATTAATGTCATTCAATTACACTTCAATAGTGGATCAAAAGACTATGTGATACTAGGGTGTGAGGTATACTACCTAACTTATAACAATTGAACTACTATTGTAATTATCTTAAGGATACCATAGAAGCTCCTGTTAAGGTCTACGAGAAAGGGTCTTAGTACCTATTAGGGTATCCTCCTATGTTACATAGGTCATGGTCGTCTTAGCCTTAGTCATAGTGCTTATAGAACAAGTGTCAATAGTAAGGATAGAAGAGTTACTAGCCTCAAGGTAAAAGGGGATATAACTTATATTGAGGTGGGGTACAAGTTATGCGACTTAAAACTAAGGGGTAATCATTAGGTCATAATCTACAATAATAACTTAAACTGTCAAGTTCTAATTACCAAGCACATAATGTTCAAATTCAAGATTACAACTATAATCCTAGCAAACTATGTATCCTTAACAAAGAAATAAATTACTTGGCCTACTATCAGAAGTGTCAGGTGGCACGAGTTGAAAGATGAAGTAAAGAAGAACGTAATTTTAGTCGTCGCAAGATTAGCGAACGTTAAGGTCGCAGAGGAACAACATATGAAATAGAGGGGCTCTAGATAGCATCATGGTTTTCTAAAGGGAGTGGGGTGCTAGTTGCTATGTTCGAGGCATGATTAGGAAAATATTCTATGCATTGCTCTTGGCTTTCTAAGGTACTGTCTGCTTATCTCAAGACAAGAATCTAAATTTATAGTTCTCCAATACTTATCTAACTGCGAAGGTTAGGTTCAGTCCTAATATTAATTTTTTTTTCTATTGGTTCCTCAATACTAGGGTCAAACATTATGGTAAACTTCTAACTAACTCTAGTAGTATCTATACTACTCACAGGTCCTCATAATACATCAAGGGGTAATGGTAAACCAATCTATAGATAAGAAATTCTAGGTTCACTAGATATTCTAAACTTAGTAGGGTGTCAACACTCTAGTTGTACTCTTAATAGGAAGGTTACCCTACTTATCATCTAACAACATAGACTTCTATATTGTAGGAGGGGCTATACTTAAAGAACTATTAGGAAAGCACATGAATCAAGCATGATACAATTGTTCAAATAGAACAGATAGGAGAAAGTTGAATAATAGTCAATGTGGATGAGATCCTTTACTCTAGTCCTAGGTGCAGGCTTGTTCGGTACAGTAACGTAACCGAGACAATATACTCTCGACCTGCATGGGCCACCACAAAAATATGTCACGCCCCAGTCCCAATAATACGTAGGACTAGAACACGTAAGCATGACAGCCGTATGGATATGACAACTCCAATATATGGAAACCATAACCCATACGTATGCTGTAATATGAATATAAACTCATATGTGGTATATATAATGTCACAAGTCACAGATATGCTAATCTCATCCACACAACAAGTCATAGAAAAAAATACTAAACTAGAATAAGGAGTGTAAAATATCAAAAATAATAGTCGGGTGGAGACAAATCCACTACCAACGACTATATCCAAAACTAAAATGAGAGAGGTGTATAAAGTCTCCAATATAAAATAATGTGAAGACAGAAGTGTATCAGCTAAAAATAATCCATCGCTAGATGTACTCAAAGATGCTCAGAAGGTAAGACCTCCTCGGCAGATAGTAATGCGTCAGGTCCAGGCCCGTACTCCTACAAATACTCAAGAGCAGATACACCTGGCAGAGGACCAGGTCCTCAGAGGGACGTAACAAGATACAGAAAAGTGAGCCAACTTGAATACAGTAAACATGCATATAATTTGAAAATAAATAAGTATGCTGTATAAGACAATCTATATGAATGCAAATGAGGACAACTTTTTGACGTATGGGCAAGGGTAGGCTACTCGATCTACCTCACAACTCACACACGTCAATGGACATCAGAAATTGACATACCGCAGGTGTAGCGACCAGCGAGACTCCAGAAATCGATATACCGCGGGGGTAGCAACCAGCGCGACACACGCCCGTAGTGCGAGCTATATACTATGGTTTACCAGAGTGGTTAAAAGTCCATATGCCTAATGATTGTCCTCTCATGATACTAGGTGCCATGTGTGTGTCAACATATCTAATATATAGTATGACTGAAAGAAACTACACATGCAATAAATAAACAAAAATACAATAAATATAAAGAAATATACTAAGCATGCAAAATACTGTAAGCAATTTGGCAAGGTATCTTGCCTGATCTGAAAAAGAATGAAGTCCCAACTCAAGGCGTCGTCCGACCTACCCGTCACATAAATTAAATAAGTTAGGTTACAAAAGTGGGTGAATAGGTTACTCCATTTTAATCTATTTTAATTCTAAATAAAATAAACTAAAATAGTATTTTAATCTTATTATAATCTGATTTATTTTTAAGATCTAATTTTGTCCAAAGAAACTGAATTTTATCAACTCGAGACTCATGGCACGCAAATCGACGCGATCTGTTGACCGAAAAGTCAACCGACACAAACTCAACTTTCATGCATGATTTCCTGTAGGTTTCAGCGTAAAAAATATGCTAGAATTTACGGCTCGTCCGAATTCAAATTCGTTTGGGAATTATGGC
Source organism: Iris macrosiphon (assembly GCA_036927795.1). Classification (NCBI taxonomy): domain Eukaryota; kingdom Viridiplantae; phylum Streptophyta; class Magnoliopsida; order Asparagales; family Iridaceae; genus Iris; species Iris macrosiphon. The sequence goes on along the minus strand of JAYESA010000007.1, from coordinate 29,220,230 downwards.
ACATACAAATTTTGTATTGTGCACCGATGGTTAAATTCTAACCTAGAAGTTCTACAGAATTAACAGTATATAAATACTTAGAATTAAATTCTGGAAAAAACATATGTCAATGATCTCAACATTAGCTTTCCGAAACTTTAAACGGTTCATGATTCTGATTCCTGGTTCTCCCGAAATCGCGAAAATATTGAAACACGTCTATTTTCGGACATGCTGTGCTCTACAAATTTTCCAGAATTTAATACTCATAATTTCGTAAAATAAATTATATAATCAGAAAGCTAACCTCAATATATTTCTAACGCAAGAAATAGGCCTCGTTTGGAGTCCGAAGCTATGCGCAATGGCTTGTGGAAGATGAAGGAATCTTAGATGGCAATTCTCCAAAATCTCTCTCTCTAAAATAATGGGATAATTAGGGTTATAATAATATATAGATGTACCTGCGGCTGAAAAGATATTTATAGGCTGACACATGTCAGAATCTGATTGGATGGTTTTTGTTATATTATTTGTTTTTGATTTGCCTTTATCAAAATATTATTTAAGTCATTTTAAATCTAAATAACTCAAAATAAATATTAAAAATAATCATAAAAATCTGAAAAAATTACAAAAAATTATATTTTGAATTTAAAAACTCTAGAAAAATATTTGGGATAATTTTATATTCATAGATTTTCTACTATAATTTGGAGAAGCTCTAAATATTAGTTTTACCCATATAACTAAAAATAAATACTAAAATTATTCCAAAAATTCTGAAATAATTCAAAAAAATATATAATAATATTATAAACCCTAGAAAATAACATGGGTCCATTCTATATTCCTTAGATTGCACAATAAATTCTACAAGTCCTAAAAATTAGTTATTAGTCTAAATAACTCCCAATAAATACTAAAATATTCAGAAAATTCTAGAAAATATATTTTATTATTTAGAACCTAAAATAAAAGTTTGGGATATTTTTAATTAAGTTTGAACATAAAATAAATTCTTCAAAGTCCTAGAAAATTAGTGTTACTAGTTTTTAATTAACTAAAAATTATGAAAAAATTCCAATAATCTAAAATAGCCTAAAAATAATTCTAAATAAATATTTATATAAGTAAAAATACTAAAAAAATTTATTTTCTAATTAACTAAGAGAATACTCTAAATAAATTCAACATCTATAATAAATATAATAATATAAAATATACACAAAATACCTATTTTGGGTGAGGGAGTTTACATCCCTTTACTAAACTTAAAAAGATATAGACCTCCAGGCTGGAGGATAGCTTTGCCACAGAGTTGCATTGGTGTATGAAGAGTTGCAAGCTCCTGTCTTCAAAATGCTTCAAGGACGACGCGATCAGGGTGCGCCTACAGCTGGACTGGATTCGAAAAGACGACTTCGGCTCTTCGCTCAGTTTGCCTTAGTACGGAGAACCTGTTTCAACGAGGGTCAGCATGTCGAAACATACTGGTGAAGGCGAGCTAACCGAACTATACCAATCAACACGTTGTTTTAATGAAACATGCACATTTGTGGGTTTCTATCTTGCCTTAGTTCATTTACAAGTAAGCAGCATATAGAATTTACTGAAATGAACGTGCCACCGTTCGGTGGATTTTACCTGACCGTCTGAATTACCTGCACAATACTTACCATGCCTTTCCTGCCACGAAGACACAAGTTAGTTTGCAACAGGTTTAAATATACAAGAGATCACTGGCGTGATGCCACAATGGACACTAGTCACTGGCGGGAATGGTATGCAGCAAAAGTACAAGGAGCGCTACATGCCACCCCGTCCAGCACAATAGACTATACAATAGAGTTCCGTCCGGACCGGATCGGTACCAGTGCCCCAGCGACCGTCCGCAGGAACCAATGACCTTGTGCACAAGTTGTCCGTGATCGAACAATATGTTTACTTAGTTAACAGTTCATGCTTTTGAGGCAACAAGAGTACAAGACAAGCAATTGTACAAGACAAGCAGTAATTCATGATTTATTCCCAAACGAACAAGCATGCAATTAAGTATCCGTTCATGAAATTATTGACAAGCATAATAAACCAAGTCTATTCTCTTTTATCTTGGTTTCTTTTATTATTACTTGGTATCGTTTGATCGGGGCAAAGAAGAATACAAGATTTTTAGGGTGTGAAGCTTGGAAGTAGGGCTAGCTAATCGGGTTGGTAGCCACTTACTTAGATTGTTGGACGGGAGAAGGAAAGAGGGGCTTCACGACTCTGCTTGCAAGCCGCCTACTGCTCTTTCACCTGCATTACGAACAGCTCGATCAATACCTCTTTCACTTTTCCAATCTCGGAATTGAAGTGCAGTTCAATGAACGAAAACAATAAAAACTATCAAAACCATTCAAGAAAAATAAGCAAATCCCAAAACCAACTCAAGGCACGAAAGCAACAAGCGACATCAAAAACCGAGGCAATAAAAGATAGCAGCGGAGAGGTCCCTCCTGACTCTGCCGCTAAGTCGATCCCGGGGGCACGGTCCACTGAATATGGGAATCGATTCCGAAGAAACAAATCCATAACGAGGACGAGTTCTTAATTCAATCTATCCCGATCGAACGATATCGTCTTGTGTTTCTTAGCCGCGCTCTCCGCACCGAGAGAACGGGGCGCTACAGTGCCAGAGGATTTCTCCAGAGTATTCTGTTACATACTCAGTTGTTTATGTTTCCAGTTATTTCATATCTTGACTCACGGACTTATGTATTGACTTATTCTTTTTTCTTATTTTATAGGGTTAATCCCCAAGACACTACATATGTTGACTTAATGATAGATTATTTCCTTCATCTGTTATCTTGATTAGTCTATCATATTTAGTTATATTTTTTGTGTGGATGAGATTAGAATTATTCTATTGGACTAGTTGGTGTAGACTGTATTTATATTTATTACAGCTTAAGTACACTCTAACGGGTCCAATAAATTGGGTTTGCCTATTAGAGTTGTGCTGCTGGCTATTGCCACGTGGATAGTCCCTCGGTATTTTGGGATTGGGGCATGACATGATTTTTGTGGTGGCCCATGCAGGTCTATGACTATGTTGCTTCAGTTTCAACTAAGAAACTGAGCAAACCTGCAATTAGGATAGGATAAATTATAGGATCTCATCCACTTGTTGATTTGTTCTTGACCTCTATATCGACTTCAAAATAATTTTTGACTTGCATCCTGCCTTGATTCCTCTGTGCGCCTCTCGTAGTTTACTTTGAATGCAGAGTAACGGATACACGAGCCGGCAATGAGACTTTCGTAGGTACACCACAAGGTGCTGTGGTCATCTACGACGATGGATTGACACCATTGGGTGGAGATCCATCCAGTAAAGAAAGCAATAAAAAGGATCAGCATGCCTCGAGGTTCCGGCGAGATGATATTCTACCACCGTCGTAGTTTACTCCACCGATGCCTATTTTTTCAGCAGGATAGCCAATGGACGGACATCAAATATTCCAAATATTCTATGCAATGATGCAAACCCAATAGCAGGTTCATCAATAGGCTCAACGTTACGAGGCAGAGAACCTGAGAAACAGTATAGTGACTGCACTAGAGCAGGCGAACCCACCAGCTAGACGGCCATCGACGGGATCTATCACTGATTTTTGCCAGCTGAGGCCCCATACATTTTCAGGCAAGAAGGATCCCAATGAAGTTCATGAGTGGGTCACAAACATTCAATACCAATTGGAAGCAACTGAGCTTACGAGGGAGCGTTGGATGACTGCCTTTAGGATGCAGTTGACGAGAAATGCACATCATGTGTGGCTATCTGAAGAGAGACGACTCAGACCGGACCGAGTCACTTGGAAGGAGTTCTCTAGACTCTTCCAGGAGATGTATATTCCAGTCATTGCCAGAGCAGAACTTAGGGATTAGTTTAACCGCCATATTCAAGGCAACATGATGGTAAAAGAGTACAATGCAGAGTTAATTCGTTTGAATCGCTTTGCCCCTACTCTGATCCCGACAAAAGAGGATAAGGCGGAGAATTTCTTCAACGGACTTAGCTTTGAGCTACAGAGATTAATCGGCTCCGTTGCACCTACTTCTTATACGGACGTCCTTGCCGCAGCCCGACGCATGGAGCGTGTCACCAGGAGAGAGTACAACCTGAAATTGCCGTTCATACCAGCACCAGACAGAGCACCACACGGGGAGCCTGAAAAGCGACCCCAGATGAAACCACCACAGAGAGAAGTATCACAATCCCTAGCCCTTCCTACTTGTCACTACTGTGGCAAGGTAGGCCATATTGAGAGGGAGTATAGACTCGAATTGGGATTATGTTTAGCTTGCGGATCCAATCAACATTCAGAAAGGGATTGCCCATCGAGAAGGAGTACCGATGGTAAACCGACAAGCTTTACCAGCACCGGGAGAATATCAGCCGAGGCCACCCTTGGCACCATAGGGAGCACTCTTCCAGCAGGCTCAGGAACAACAGAGGGCACCACCACAAGGACGTGGACATGCTTTTGCGATGGCAGTGGAGGAGGTACAGACTCGAGGAGTAGCGAATATGAGTAAGTTTTAGTTTTATCATAGCTATCTATAATCGCGAGTATTTCTAGTAATACTTTAGCATGTGCCTGTTAGTTCCATTCCCTAGCCTAAACCTAGTATTATGTTAGCATGAACTTGTTAGTCTAGATTAGTAATATATCAGTGCTACCCAAGTTTTTATTTCTTTCCTAAGTGTTCTGCTTCAATAAAATCCTCACCATTCCTTTCGATTTCTCCTTGTTCATGGTTCCTTATTCTTTGTGTCGTGCTTCAACAAACAAGTCTTACAACCACATCATCTCTTCTCGAGCAAACCTTTCTTGACCGGTTATGTTTTGTTTTCTTAATTGCGAGGACACAATTCTTTTAAGGTGGGTAGATTGTAAACATCCTGATTTTTAGAATTTAATTTAAAAATTTTATTAATTATTATTGTAGAAATTTTTATTAATTTTAGTTAATTATAATAAATGTTCGTTCATGAATTTATATTTTGTGAATTAAATTAATTATTAAAATTATGTAGAAAATATATTTTTGGGTGTAAAATTAATAATAAAGTATTGTGTAATTTTTTTAGAATTTATTGGGGTCTAAAACTATTTTTAATGACCATATATATTAAACCAACCCAAACCAACCCAAACCGAACCAAACCGAACCAACCCAAACCAAACTAACAAACCCGGATCCTAACCTGTACCCACTAACCCAAAACTCGTTCAAACCCAAAACCGAAACCTCCCCAACTTCAGCTACAATAAACTGTAAACACCCTATCTCTTCCCTCTCCCGAAACCGCCCGACTCCCTCCCTTCGTCTCCTTGTAACTCCCTCCCCTCACCCCTATTTAAACCCTACCCTAGCCGACCACCACCACCAGCATCTCCTCTACCACCCCGACCAACCTCAGTCGCCAAAGACCACCGGACAGTCGCCGCCGCACGCCGCAAGAAGCCACCGCGCAGCCGCCCAAAATCCTGAGCAAACAACACAGCGAGGTACCCATCTTCTAGCCCTTGTATCTTCCTGCACAGTAATCAAAATATCGACCCATCGAATCCTATGCGAAGACCACATGACCCTCTTGAATCCTGTATAATTAGTTCGATGTATCGTGTCTGTGTCGGTCATAATTTGCGACGCAAAATAGGAAAAAAAGACCAATTTTGTAGTTCAGAAACTGTCCCAACCATCCATTTTCATGTCTGTTTTTCTTTTAACCTAGTTAATATTTTTAAATTCCACTTGAACAGTAATTTATACAACATAAACAAGTTTTAATATGTTCAATTAGTTTATTTTAATTCGTTGTATGCGGTGATTTATTCGCCGTTGAATTTGACCAAAAATATGGTTTTCTAAATCCAATTTTTTTTAAAACGAGGTGCGTCCCACTAAATGAAACGACTTCGTCGTGTACGAATTGTACCAAAATGTGCGTATCGTCAATGCAAACGTGTGAGATTTCATGAAAGTTGATTTGGATGTGCATACACACCGGAATCAACACGTATCCATTGAAAACCCTCGAATTGGCGTGTTCTAACACTCGTCATAATTTTGTGTGTGCTTGTCATTTTGCAACAAAACTTAATCCATCGGATTCGCAGTGTTACGCTGGTACTGTGACCCAAGTTTGGTTCGATTCTGAGAACGTTGACGAAACCCTATTTTTGTAGGCCCCACGGTTCTACTTAACGGACAATTTCGTGACCGGTTCATCGGAATCCAGTTCTGGACATTCCATTGGGTTCGTATCATCGTTCTGGACTCGTATACACTAAGTTTGACAAATTTGGAAAACTTTGTCTCTGGCATATTTTTTGGTGCGAAGTGGGCCACATGTGGACTCCGCTTTGACAAAAAACTATCAATTCTGTCCCTGTATCCAAATTGGACTTATGGATAGTCAATCCTAGCTATTTTAAGTTTTTTGAGAGCAATAGTGATGTTTGTTTCAGCAGTCGGAGGTGTACCTGGATATTTCACTTATATCAAAGTAGCTGACGGAGCTCAGAACCCAGGCAAGTGTACCTGGCCAACTTGCAGTAAATCATGTGATATTAATTGCTTGTGTTCTTTCTTTTTGCTTCTGTGATTTACTTGTTCACCCTAGGACCGTGAGACATTACTTAGCGTTCGAATGAGATTCGGGTGTCAACGCCGTACGCGGAGTCGTGTAACGTCACTTAGAAAGTTGATACCACGATCCCATTTTTACGTGCTTGTACTACTAGCACGACAGACCATAGGACACCTGATACTGATGACATGAGACTGAGTTCATCTTGATGTATTTCTTGGTACCAGGATTCTGTGTAGGACTATAGGCTTCATGATGTTTACAAACTTACTTATATACTTATGACTCATGGTGATAGATAGAGGTCTTGGCCCTGCATGTTACTATGTGATACGTGAGGTTACATGGGAGGGGAGAGTCTCACCATACTATAGGCTGATTAAATATAAATATATATATATATTGTAAAACCCTATATTTTTAAATATTAATTAATTAATTAATTAGTTATTGAATTTATTTATATTATTCCCTTAGTTAATTAGAAAATATATTATTGATTTAATTACCTAGATAAATACGCCTTTAGAAATTTTTGCAGAAAACTATTTTTGGGATCCTTGTGGGAGAGTGTTAGATTTTTAATATTTTAATTGGGTACAAATGTATTTTATACCCTAAATATATACGTAAATAATAAATATTTATTAAATATGATAATAATAATAAATAATAGTTATAATAATATACTAATAATAATAATAAGTGTTAATTGTAATAATAATAATAATAATAATAACAACAACAATAGTAGTAGTAATAATAATTAATAAGAAAAAGAAATAGGAAAAAAGAAAGAAAGAAATGGGAATAGAAAACAATTAGAAAATAGAGAATAAAGGAAAAAGAAAATAAAATGAGACTAAACCCGCAACCCGCTACCCTAACACCTGGCCCACTATTAAGAAAATCAGCAGCAGCAGCTGCAAAGGCCTAACCCCGCGCGGGTTCTTCCCCCCCTCTCAGCTTATCATCAACCGCTCGCTATATATATATATATATATATATATATATATATATATATATATATATATACTATAGTTACAAACCCTAACCCTAAACTCTTCATTACCATCTCGAACACCGTCGCGCCGCCAGAACCCAGAGCCACCGCCGCCGCCGTTCACCGCCGGAGCCCCAGCGCCACGTCCGCCGTGCACGACAGCGCGCACAACCGCGACAGCAAGTACACGGCAGCAAAGCTATGTTCACACCTCGTTTTTCGCGCCATCGCTCGACCAAACTCGATTCCGTCTTCACCAGTATGTTCACGACCTATCCCTCTTCCAACTCTGTGCATTAGTATACTTCAAACAACGCTAAAAACTGGATAAAAATTGACGCCAAGTCGAGGAAAAACCACGTCATTTAATTTCAGAAAAACTGTTGTAACCACCCCTGTTTAAAGACTCGTATCTCCCACCACAGAGATCCAAACTTCAAAATTCCTTTTGCTATGTGAAGACCACCTAACCTAGATTATTTTTTACTAATTACATTATTTTATTTGGTATTAAATACTGAATTAAATTAGGTTAAAAATTACTAAAAATCCATTTTTAAAACCTTCAAAACTTGTGATACGGAGCGCGTCCAGCCAAACGGGACCGTCCCGTCGTGTACCAATTGTACCAAAATACGCGCATGGTATATCCAGATGTGTGGGCTTTCACCGAAACTGATTCGGACGCGTGTGCGCGTCGGAATCGCTCCGTATCCGCGAAAAGTCCCCGTATCGTGACTTTTGCAAAATACTGTACATTTAGTGTACGCTGGTCAGAACGCGATGAAACTTGCGCAATTGGATTCGTGGTATCACGTTGGTCCTGTGATCCAAGTTTTACGCAATTCTGAGATAGTTGACCAACCCGCCCATTTGCGGGCCACACGGTTGACCTTTTGGGCGAATTTGTGTTCGGCTCACCGGAATCCAAAATTGGACGTTCCGTTGAGTTCGTATCGACATTTAGAGTTTGTTTGACCTATAATTTTGTCCCATTTAGAGACCTTTACCCTTGGCACGCTTTTCGGTGCAAAATAGGCCACATATGGACCCCGCTTTGACCCGAAATTACCGTTTTTGCCCCTGTGTCCAAATTGGACGAAAGGGTATTAATTCCTAGCTATATCGCTTATTCTGGAAACATTGGTGATGTTTATTTCAGCATCGGAGACGTTCATTCTGAGGCCGTAGTTTCTGATCCTGTGTGCTTGACTCCTGGACGTTACACTTTGCAGCTTTCTTACCAGGCAGGATACCTTACCAAATTGCTTACAGTACTTTGCATGCTTATTATATTTTTGTATATTCATTGCATGTGTATTTTCTTTCAGTCATAAGTATATGCTATATATGTATATATATATATATATATATATATATATATATATATATATATATATATATATATATGTTGACACATACTTGACACATAGTATGGGAAGGACAATCAGTAGGCGTATGGGCTATAACCACTCTGGTAAACCGTAGTAACTAGCATGCACTATGGTAGTCGTGTCCGATGGTCGCTACCCCCACGGTATGTCGGCTGCTGGTGTTCTTGACGTGTGTGTGAGTTGTGAGATTAGATATAGTAGCCTACCCATGCCCATACGTCGAAAAGCTGTCCTCATTATGCATTTTATATAGATTGTCTTGAACAGCGTACTTATATATTTATTTTTTCTATATTGCATGTTTACTGTATTCAAATTGGCATGCTTCTATGTATCTTGTTACGTCCCTCTAAGGACCTGGTCCCTTTCCAGGTGTAGATGTTCATGACTATTCGCAGGAGCACGGATCAGGACTTACTACTTATCTCTTCCGAGGAGGTCTTACCTTCCGAGCATCCTTTATTATCTCTAGCGATGGATCGCTCGCTGATACCTTTATATCATCATCTTATTTATATTGGAGATTTACCCTTCTCCCTCATTTTAGTATTGATATAGTCATTGGTAGTGGATTTGTCTCCACCCGACTATTATTTTGGATTATTCAGACTCATTATTCTAGTTTAGTTATTTCTTTTCTATGGCTTGTTGTGTGGATGAGATTAATATATTTGTGACTTATGACACTATATATACCACATGTGAGTTTATATTCATATTACTGCGTACGTGTGTATTATGATATCCATATATTGGAGTTGCCATATACATACGGCTGGCATGCTTACGTGTTCCTAGTCCTACGTATTTTGGGACTGGGGCATGATATATTTTTGTGGTGGCCCATGCAGGTCGAGAGCATATTGTCTCGGTTACATTATTGTACCGAGCAAGGCTGCGCATAGGATTAGAATATAGGATCTCATCCACTTAATTATCACCTCCCTTGATTTTGTTCCGCATTCTTATTTGATTGCTTGCATTGCATCTTGCTTGATCCCTTCTTAACGTCAATCTTATCTTTCTTTCGTGCTTGATAGGGGTTTGGAAGGTGCCTTGTACTAGGTATATACACTCTAGTATTCAATAACACTATTAGTTAAATTTTTGTAAGTTTGGTAGTATGCCTCATAACCTAGTATCACATAGTCCTTCTGACCAAGTAATGAAGTATAAATGAATGACACCAACTATAGGCTTGCATAAGAAGATAGTGTTTATCTAGACTATAGAACTTTAGTATTTATCTAGACTGTAGAACTTAGAGGCCCATACACCCATTTTGTTGACTTTAGACTTAGACAAGAAATTAGTATGGCAACTGTAGAGGCATAACACCGGTCTTCTGGATGAACTTAAATTATTCTGTACCTTCCTCCATCATAATCAAGCATACTTATATATTTTTGTACTACCTTGACTTATGCTGCTATTATAGCCTAGTTTTGCAAGCTTATTCTTTTATTGAGCTTGTTCATGACACATGTATTATTGGGGGCCCACACTAATACATTGTCTAAATCAGAATCAGTGCGTTATGGTCTGATCAACCTTAGTCCGCTTGGTTCGATCTTTGTATCACTACTTTATGTGGATTGAGATATAGTTGACTCAACTTGTTAGACGAAGATACTTGCCCTCTAGACTGGTCAAAGCATATCGTGTCAGGTACATGACTATTCTGATGTGAATATGCGAATAGAAATTTACCAAAAATAAGATTTTAATCCACAACTGCCTTGGCAACTCCCTATCGAATTCTCTAATCCCTTTGAATCCCGTACTTGTATCCTATCACCTCCTCCTCGAACTCTTTATTGTTGTTTTTCGTCTTCCCCTATTTTGGAAAGACGAACGTTCGCCAGCCGTATTGGAGCAAGCGAACCCACCAGCTAGATGGCCATCGACTGGATCTATCACTGATTTTTGCCAGTTGAAGCCCCGTACCTTTTCAGGCAAGGAGGAGCCCACTGAAGTTCATGAGTGGCTCACAAACACTCAACACTATCATACCCCTGTCCCAAAATACGTAGGACTAGGAATACGTAACACGCCAGCCGTATGTAGACGAAACTCCAATGTGTTGGAAGATCGTAACACACACGTACGCTGTATATGAATATCCAATCCACAAGTGGTAATATACTGTCAATACAAGTCACACGTAAGATATATCTCATCTACAGCACAAATAAAGAAATATGAATAAATAACTGAATATCAAATATGAAGTATCAAAGTATGATAGTCGGATGGAAACAAATCTACTGCCAATCAACTATACTAAAACTACTAAATGAGAGAAGAGATCAAACTTTAATATAAGATAAATGTCAATAGAGGAAATATCAACTAGAATATCCATCAACTACAATGAATCAAAGGTACTATGAAGGTAAGACCTCCTCAGTCTAGTATTAAGCGTCAGGTCTGGGTCCGTACTCCTGTAGATAATCCTGACCGTCTATACCTGGAAAGGGACCAGGTCCTCAGAGGGACATAACAAGATACATAGAAGCATGCCAATAAAGTACTAAAAATAAACATCAAGTGGGTCGCCTAGCCGTCTATGTGAATGCAGTTTGATAACAACTTTCCAACAAGTGGGCTATCTGGCCAATTGGGATTGGCAAGATTCTCTTAGAGATTCAGGGGCCTACAAAGCATGACGTCTTTTGAACCTCAGAGGCCGCCAGGTAATATATATGTGTCATCATGACCGCACATCTCCGACGGAGCGTACGGGTTACACAAGGAAAGTGCAAAGGAGCCCAAACGCCTTACTTGTTGTTCTCCCCACCCTATGCTCTAAGCATGTCACATCCATGACACGATGATACCTCTAAATAACTGTTAGGTCATCTAGCATGCAATTTCTATCAACAGTTATCCCTATTCGTCGCACGTCCTATACGTACCAGTGGCCAGCCGAGTACGCAAGTTCGTGTCCTACATGAGACTCACACTCGTGTAATAATAGTGTCATGGCCAATGAACTATAATAATGCCTCATGATAATGGGGTGGTCTAATAAACTAGGTTAACATGCATATATATAATAAAAACAGAATACGACGCCACCATTGTTGCACCCAAGTTATTCTTGGACGTGTAGTTTATATAGCAGTTAAAATATATAAACTAAATAAAGAGGAATAAGATACATGCATCATATAAAATGTAAATCATAGTACAATGACAAGGTATACTTGCCTGGCAAGCAATCTGTATAGTGTAAGCGTCTAGATGTCAAGTACACCGGATCAGAAACTAAGGCCTCCGAATGGACGTCTCCGGATGCTGAAATAAATATCACCAACATTCCCGGAATCAGCGAGATAGCTTAAAAACACTACCATTTCGTCCAATTTGGATACAGGGGCAAAAATATAATTTCGGGTCAAAGCTGGGTCCACATGTGGCCCACTTTGCACCGAAAAATATGCCAGGGGTAAAGATCTCTAAATGGGACAAGTTATGGGACAAGTTATAGGTCAAACAAATTCTAAACGTCAATACGAACTCAACGGTATGTCCAATTTTGGATTCCGGTGAACCGAACACAAATTCGCCCTTAAAGTCAACTATGGGGCCCACAAATAGGTGGCTTAGTCAACTGTCTAGGAATCGCGTGAAACTTGGGTCACAGGACCAGCGTGATACCATGAATCCAATGGCGCAAGTTTTGCCGCATTCCGACGAGCGTACACTAAATGGTGCGATGTTTTGCAAAACTCGTGATACAGAGACTTTTTACGGATACGGGTTGATTCCGACGCGCACACACGTCCAAATCAGTTTCCGCAAAATCCCACACGTCAGGGCATACCATACGCGCCTTTTGGTATAATTGGTACGTGACGGGACGGTCCCGTTTGGTAGGGCGCACTCCGTATCGCAAATTCTAAAGTTTTGAAAATAAGTTTTTCATAATTTTTAACCCAATTTATCTCTGCATTTAACACAAAATAAAATAATCTAATTAATAGGAAATAATCTTGGTTATATGGTATTCACATAGCAAAAAGTAGATTTAAGTTGGGATGTCTGTGGAGGAAGATATCAGTCCTTAAATATAGGTGATCGCAATAGTTTTCTGTAGTTCAAATATGTGGTTTTCGTTCAACTTGGCCTCGATTTCTACCTAGTGTTAAGCGTTGTTTGATGGAAACTAATTTACAGAGATGAGAGGGGAATAGGTCATGAACATACCGGTGAAGGCGGTTCAAAAATTGGTCGCAAGATGGAACGGAAAACTTCGCTTGAAGTAGGGTACATCGCTGCAGTTTCTGCGCGGACTACTCGCGCGGTTACGCGGACACGGGGGTGGTCGGCGGTGCTCCGATGGATGCGGGGTGCTCCGACGGTCATCGAGGTCGGCGCTGGGTCGTGGGGGAGTGGGCGATATATTTGTTTCTTTTCTTTTTTTTCCTTTTCTTTTTATTTATACCATTTATATATATATATATATATATATATATATATATATATATATATATATGTGGTAATAAAATTCTAAAAAAATTATATTAGTACATAAAAATAATCTTTTACCCTTCTACAAAGATTTCCTACATAAAATAAAATAACATAAAATAATAATTTTGCTCCATAAATTTCTAGATGAATATTTACCTATTAATTAGAATTCAATAAATTATATTTTCTAATTGGCTAAGAGATACTATAAATAAATTAAATGATTAATTAAATGATTATAATATTTAAAATTAGGGGTTTTTACGTTCTACCCAACTTATAAAATTTTGTCCTCGAAATTAAAACTAAGCCACGGTAGAAAATTAAGGATGGTGTGAGGTAGAAATGAACAAAGTAAATCCATACCTTGATCTACGAATAGGTACAAAAAATGTTTGCGTATGTCGTCCTCGCGCTCCCAAGTGGATTATTTTGGCGCGCCATGCTTCCATGCCACGCGGACCAAGGGAGTAGACTAGTTTCTTAACATTTTCTCTCGACGATCAAGGATCCCCACGGGTTGCTCTTGGTATGACAAGCTCGAACCAATGGTGATCTCAGAATGGTCGAGAACATGACTGCTATCTGCCACATATCGCCTAAGTTGCGACACGTGAAATACATCATGTACTCCCTCGAGTGAAGGTGGTAACGCAAGTCGATACGCCACTTCTCCCGCTCGCTCTAGCACGTCGAATGGTCCAATATACCTTGGGCTCAACTTGCCACACCCTCCGAAAGAATAGTGCCTCTAGTAGGTGATATCCTTAAGAATGGTCCAATATACCTTGGACTTCCGCCAATGACCGTCGGACAGTCGCCACCACGCAGCCGCCCAAAATCCTGAGCAAACAACATAGCGAGGTACCCATCTTCTAGCCCTTATATCTCCCTATACAGTAATAAAAATGTCAACCCGTCGAATCCTATGCGAAGACCACATGACCCTCTTGAATTCTATGTAATTAGTTCAGTGTATCGTGTCCTGTGTTGGTCGCAATTCGTGACGCAAAACAGAAAAAAATGACCAATTTTGTAGTTCTGAAACTGTCCCAACCATCCACGTTCATATCTGTTTTTCTTCCAACCTAGTTAATATTTTTAAATTCTACTTAAATAGTAATTTAGACAATATAAACAATTTTTAATCTCTTTAATTAGTTTATTTTAATTTGTTGTATGCTGTGATTTATTCGCTGTTGAATTTGACCAAAAACTTGGTTTTCTAAACCCGAATTTTTCCGAAACTGGGTGCTTTCCGCTAAACGAGACGACTTTGTCATGTACGAATTGTACCGAAAGGCTCGTATCGTCAACGCGGATGTGTGAGATTTTGCGAAAGTTGATTTGGATGTGCGTGCACACCGAAATCAACGCGTATCCGTTAAAAAATCTCGTATCGGCCTGTTCTAACACTCGTCATAATTTTGTGTGTGCTTGTCATTTTACAACAAAACTTATACCATCGAATTCAGAGCATTATGCTGGTCCTGTGACCCAAGTTTGGTTCGATTCTGAGAACGTTGACAAAATCCTATTTTTGTGGGCACCACAGTTCCACTTGGCGGGCGATTTCATGACCGACTCATCGGAATCAAGTTCTGGATATTCCTTTGGGTTCGTATCATCGTTCTGGACTCGTAGACACTAAGTTTGACGAATTTGGAGAACTTTGTCTCTAGTACATTTTTGGGTGCGAAGTGGGCCATATGTGGACCCCGTTTTGACCAGAAACTGTCAATTCTGCCCCGGTGTCCAAATTAGACTTATGGGTAGTCAATCCTAGCTATTTTCAGTTTTTGAGAGCAATGGTGATGTTTGTTTCAGCATTCGGAGGCATACTTGGAGATTCCACTTATATCGGAGCAACTGACGGAGCTGAGAACCCAGGCAAGTGTACCTTTCCAACTTATAGTAAATTCTGTGATATTAATTGTTTGTGTTCTTTCTTTTTACTTCTGTGATTTACTTGTTCACCCTAGGACCGTGAGACGTTACTTAGCGTACGAACGAGATTCGGGTGTCAACGCCGTACGCAGAGTCGTGTAACGTCACTTAGAGAATTGATACCACGATCTCATTTTTACGTGCTTGCACTACTAGTACGACAGACCATAGGACACCTGACAATGATTACATGAGACAGAGTTCGTCTTGATGTATTTCTTGGTACCAAGATTCTGTGTAGGACTATAGGCTTCATGACATTTACAGACTTACTTATATACTTGTACTTATGACTCGTGGTTATAGATAGAGGTCTTGGCCCTGCGTGTTACTATATGATACATGAGGTTACATGGGAGAAAAGATTCTCACCGTACTACAGGCTGATTATGTTTATATATATATATATATATATATATATATATATATATATATATATATATATATATATATATATATATATACACACTATATTACTGGTGGTGCCTTAGACTCTGTCTTTGGCATATTTACTGGCCCTTCGAGATATTACATGTTGTTATGGGCTCCCCGACACAGAGCCTATAGTAGTTTCTGTAACGCCCGCAACCGCTCGGAGCGTTACGCTGAGTCGGATTGAATCAAACAAATGCTGGTTACATTTGATTTGTTGGACTTTGGAAATAAGTATTGATTGAGTTATTTCGTGTGCAGATGGCTAGCGGGTTCGATGGAAATTAGGTGTTCGTTCAGAGCAGCACTGAGATAGCTGGATTGGAATGATAATGCCATCTTCCTTAGTCCGATCGGTCGGATGATTTGTAGAGCACGGCCTGCTCGTACGGTCATACCAGTTGAGTAGATCGCGCTTGCATCGGACCACGGGTTCAAGGGATTGGCCGTATCGGCAGGACATGATGCCTAACGGGATCAATCATTGTGAGTGGGCTCTTTCTCTTCTCCTCTACTCCTTCATGCCTAATAATATGGAAAACACGTAAAGGCTTGAACACTTGGATAGAAACTTTGGGAATCACTACACTGAGGCGTGCATAGAGTGGACGTCGTTGGCTTGGTAGGATTGTGGCTTGATTTGGTTTGCGCGTTGGATAGTTGGAGCTAGAGTTGGAATATTGCATTGGAGGCAGTTGGTTGATTGATTGAGATTATGCTTGGACAGTTGGAATGAGTCATTGATGCATTGGGAATATCGGGAACCTGGGCGAGCGAGCGTGCATCCGTGTACGAGTATCACTGGGTCGCTTTGTCTTGCAAAGCGAGCAGTTATGGTTCGAAACCAAACAACTGCATCGGCGAGGGTGTTGTGCCTCTTTTGGGGCATTGTGCCATGGGTTAGCTTTGAGAAGGGTTTTGCACCATTGGAAACACTGTGTTGAGAAGAGACATTGTGCCTATGGAAAATAACTTGGATTTGGTGCCTTGGGCTATATGTTGGAAGAATGGTTATGGATGTTTTAGTTGGATAATTCATGGAACGAGTCTAGAATCGCTTGGTGGGGCGAGAATGTTCGATCCTCTCGTCATACCTACTGTGTCTGCATAGTCACGGACAACCTGCGTGGCACAGGGTTTGGTTTCCTGGAACGGGATGAGGCACCGGGGCACCGGGACCGTTCTACCATAGAGGAAACAATGGGCATCGCACGATTGGGCGCAGTGCTGGTAGTCCGATACCACCAGGCGGGAGTAGCTGTCCAACCCTGGATCGGGTAGGATTGCCCTATTGATCTTGGTCCGATCAATGTCCTTTATGGCTTTTAGCCAGTGACTCCATATAGTATAGGTGATGGCTTGCTTTTCTTTTGTTGGTTTGGCTTTCGTGTAGGCGCGGCCACCTTGCCTCGGCAAGAGTGTGCACTGTGAGATTTGGATTGTAAAAGTTGGTTGAGGATGGATATTGAGGCTTGGGAATGGTTCGATATGTTATCGTGCAAGCGATGGCATTGAGTAGGACGGGTTGCGTGTTAGAATCCTTCGAGTTGCTTATATATATTTGCTTGTCGATTGGTTTGAGTTGAATGCTTACATGCTTAAACTGCTTTACAGCTTTCCTTAACATGTCATCCCTATGCCATGAAATGAATCTAGGATTCAACTAGAAAGATCACCATATAACAGTTTGCATTCACTATTTTTACTTAGTGTCGGCTTAGGCGAGTGGGTTACCCCGCTCACCAGTACGGTTGTGTACTGACCCACATTTGTGGGCATTATTTCAGGTACACAAGCGTAGTGGCGCTGCTTGGATATACGAGGCATGATGTATGAACTGTAAGTACCTTTGTGGGCTAGAGAAAAGAGCAAGAGCATTTCATCGTCTTCGTGGCATCGCCTTTGTGGCATTGCCTCGGGGCATTTCATTTGGACCCTATCGTGAGCTTCGCTGCGTATTACTCTGATTGTGTGCTTGGTACACAATACTTGACTTCCGCTGCAACTTGGTTGTTTCAATGATAATATTTGGTGTTTGACAACATCGCCTTGTACGAGCGCAACTCCAGGCTCGTACGGCATCACGTCCCGATGAGAACGATTGTCCTGCGGGAGAGCTGCAACGTGGTGATTCACGTTCAGCGGGGACTATCGAGCTTGCGGGAGATTGGGGCGTGACAAATTGGTATCAGAACGCCCGGTTCATTTTTCTCGGACTTGGTCCTTCGCTTCATCACAAACTCTAAATAGCTTCCGCGTGTCGTCTAGCTCTTGACTCTACTCGGTGCCACATTGGATGTTTCATGCAATAAGTCTATATATTGCTGGTTGTAGCTGCATGTTATTCTTTGTTGGGTTGCCTTGGTTGGTTTTCGTAGGATCGCTTAGCCTCGTTAGGCGTTGTTGCATTCGTGCAGCAAGTTGGGTGGCGTTGTTGCATTTGTGTAACAAGTTGAGAGCTTTCGTTGGGTTGGCTTGGCTTGTCGTTCAGGGAGTTTCTGATTGCATCAGTGGATCAGTTGGTTGGCAGACGAGATTTGGTAGTGTGGCATGTTTTGAGTAGAAACATTCGATGGGAATGGATCATTGCACGAGTTGCTCGTTTAGCGACTGTGTTGGATAGAAGTTAGAATTTTGGCTGTGGCGCATCGGTTGAGCATGTTTGAGTTTGGCTCGGGAATATCAGAATAGTTGGCACGAGTTGCTCGTATAACAAATGTGTGGAACCATTGAGTATTGGGTTGGATTACTTGGAAGAGAGATCGTTGCACGGGTTGCTCGTGTTGCGAAAGTATCAGACGGCTTTGAGAATAGCTGGAAGTATTATGAATGGGATATGGCACGAGTTGCATAGTGAGATTTATGGAAACAGTTGGATAATTCAAGCATTGCCTGAGTTTTTGTGTCAGACTTGAGTTGAGAAAGGCATGATCATGCATGGAGAATGGTTCGAACGGATCTTGGATTCGTGCAAGGAAATCGTAATACGAGTAGCGACTTGATTCGGAGTGGTATATGGGATACCACATTGTGAGCAAGGCACTGAAAATATTTTGGTTTGGACATCAAATGGAAATTGCCTGAACGAACTCGGGTATTGAGAATACATGTTGGTTGGTGCAAGTCGATTGAGTTGGGAAGAATGAAAATGGAGCAAGCGAATATTGAGTTGAGCATATCGTAAACGGACTGATGCAAATGGAAGTATCATTGAGCATAAGAGATGGACGAGATCGGAACGAACAGTTGGGATACGCTTGAATGAGCGATGGGTGAATCGAATGATAGCGAGCATGGACTACGATTTTGAGCAACATATTTGAGCTGTTGGTTGAGCAATGAAACACGATTTGGTTTGGAGGGACAATGCGATGGATTCACACAAACTTGAAAGATTTTGGATATTGCTGCTCGAGAAGTTTGACTCAGGTTTAGCGGAAATAGAATTTTGGGCAATATGGTGCAACAATGGTAGACGGATTCTCCGGAAGATGTGGACGGATTGAGGCAACAACTAAAGGCAAGAATTTATGGCGGACAGACTTTTGAAGATAGCTAAACTTGGGAGCAACGTCGGAGCAAATCACTGTGCTGCTCGAGTAAGTTGGACGTACATTATGGAATGTGGCAAACGGATAGGAATTTGAGCAAATCTGGAGTTTCGAGAATCATTGCAGTGGTAGTGCGAGAAGACGAACATGGCAGTTCGGAAAATTTGATGGATTCAGGGCAGAACGGAGGATTGATGGAAGACGGTTTCAATGAGCACAGTTCTCGAATTGTGGCTTGGTTAGATAGCAAGACTCTAGGTGGTTAAGCGGCATTGGTTGACAGATCAGCAGAGGTAGTGCATGAGTTCTCGGATTCGAAAGTTCGCTCGGATGGAATGGTTGGATTTTGATTCAGATTTTCAGATGAGATATAGCATGGTTTATAGTAACTGTCCATCGTGATGATTACAATTATCGAGCGTAGCTTCGGGACAGCTGACCCTAGCGACTTGCCCGCTGAATCGGAGATTGAATATGGTAGACCCATAGAACAACCCTTGAGGCGGCGTATTTGGGAATGCGTCGAGGGCAGATGTGAGCTATGAGATTTGGCTTATTGACTGAGTGTTGGATTTGAGAGATCCTTGGGATAGCCTTCAGCTGAAGATGCAGCCAGAAGACCGAAGCGATGGTGGAAGTAGCCTTGTCAACTGATGAGATTCAGAGTCACAGATTTTTTATCGATGGCATCGCCTCTGACTCATCGTGCCCTGGAAGGGAATAGCATTCATATGAATTGACGACTGTGAAACTAGCTCGTAAAGTTAAAGCAACGGCTCGTTCAGATCAAATCCTTGCGAATACTGGAAGGGACAGATTTGCCTCAGATTTACAAGATGTCTCGGAACTTAGTCTGGGAAGCGTGCTCATTCGGAAGGCGAAGGTGATATCCTATGCTTCGAGGCAGTGGAAGCAGCGCGAAGAACTATTCCATGTGCAACCTAGGAATTGTGGCGAGTGTGTCCACGTTGAAATCGTGGCGACACTATCCCTTTGGCGTGGCGGCGAGATCTTCGTGGATCACACGAACCTCAATATAGATGTTCACCCAGCGAGGTATTGAGATTGAGGAATAAGTGTTTGGTTGAGCTGATGAGAGCAAATTTGATATTTGGGTAAGTCGCCTAGCTGGGGTAGTATCAGTTGTGATGATCGTTTGGTGCATGAGATTCATATTTGGAGATATTGCTAGTGCGGATTCAGAAATAGTTGGATGGATTGAGTTGGAACACGAACTGATTTAGTCGGTGGAAAATTATCATATTTGAGAATAGTGCTCGAGCGAATATATTGGAATGGAAATCGTGATTTGGTTCAATTGGGAGCAAAGCAAATGGATGCCTCGGACGTAAAGATACTCTTGTAACTTGTCCAAATTCGCTATCGCAAAGCTCGGCTGAAATGCATGTATTTTAGGGACGCCTTAAATATGTGTACGATCCAAAACTAAGCGATACAAAGAATTCGTATTGAGCTGCAAGGAGGATGTGGGAATATGGAACTTGTACGAGCGTTCAGCAGAGCGAGATGCTGAGTCTGGATCAGGATAATGTGAGTTGCATAGAGCAGATCCATGGAATTGGATTATGGCATGTGATAGGAATGAGTACCAGCACGGTTCGTGGACGAATCTGATTCTAAGTGGTATATTATGTAACGCCCGCAACCGCTCGGAGCGTTACGCTGAGTCGGATTGAATCAAACAAATGCTGGTTACATTTGATTTGTTGGACTTTGGGAATAAGTATTGATTGAGTTGTTTCGTGTGCAGATGGCTAGCGGGTTCGATGGAAATCAGGTGTTCGTTCAGAGCAGCACTGAGATAGCTGGATTGGAATGATAATGCCATCTTCCTTAGTCCGATCGGTCGGATGATTTGTAGAGCACGGCCTGCTCGTACGGTCATACCAGTTGAGTAGATCGCGCTTGCATCGGACCACGGGTTCAAGGGATTGGCCGTATCGGCAGGACAGGATGCCTAACGGGATCAATCATTGTGAGTGGGCTCTTTTCTTTCTCCTCTACTCCTTCATGCCTAATAATATGGAAAACACGTAAAGGCTTGAACACTTGGATAGAAACTTTGGGAATCACTACACTGAGGCGTGCATAGAGTGGACGTCGTTGGCTTGGTAGGATTGTGGCTTGATTTGGTTTGCGTGTTGGATAGTTGGAGCTAGAGTTGGAATATTGCATTGGAGGCAGTTGGTTGATTGATTGGGATTATGCTTGGACAGTTGGAATGAGTCATTGATGCATTGGAAATATCGGGAACCTGGGCGAGCGAGCGTGCATCCGTGTACGAGTATCACTGGTCGCTTTGTCTTGCAAAGCGAGCAGTTGTGGTTCGAAACCGAACAACTGCATCGGCGAGGGTGTTGTGCCTCTTTTGGGGCATTGTGCCATGGGTTAGCTTTGAGAAGGGTTTTGCACCATTGGAAACACTGTGTTGAGAAGAGGCATTGTGCCTATGGAAAATAACTTGGATTTGGTGCCTTGGGCTATATGTTGGAAGAATGGTTATGGATGTTTTAGTTGGATAATTCATGGAACGAGTCTAGGATCGCTTGGTGGGGCGAGAATGTTCGATCCTCTCGTCATACCTACTGTGTCTGCATAGTCATGGACAACCTGCGTGGCACAGGGTTTGGTTTCCTGGAACGGGATGAGGCACCGGGGCACCGGGACCGTTCTACCATGGAGGAAACAATGGGCATCGCGCGATTGGGCGCAGTGCTGGTAGTCCGATACCACCAGGCGGGAGTAGCTGCCCAACCCTGGATCGGGTAGGATTGCCCTATTGATCTTGGTCCGATCAATGTCCTTTATGGCTTTTAGCCAGTGACTCCATATAGTATAGGTGATGGCTTGCTTTTCTTTTGTTGGTTTAGCTTTCGTGTAGGCGCGGCCACCTTGCCTCGGCAAGAGTGTGCACTGTGAGATTTGGATTGTAAAAGTTGGTTGAGGATGGATATTGAGGCTTGGGAATGGTTCGATATGTTATCGTGCAAGCGATGGCATTGAGTAGGACGGGTTGTGTGTTAGAATCCTTCGAGTTGCTTATATATATTTGCTTGTCGATTGGTTTGAGTTGAATGCTTACATGCTTAAACTGCTTTACAGCTTTCCTTAACATGTCATCCCTATGCCATGAAATGAATCTAGGATTCAACTAGAAAGATCACCATATAACAGTTTGCATTCACTATTTTTACTTAGTGTCGGCTTAGGCGAGTGGGTTACCCCGCTCACCAGTACGGTTGTGTACTGACCCATATTTGTGGACATTATTTCAGGTACACAGGCGTAGTGGCGCTGCTTGGATATACGAGGCATGATGTATGAACTGTAAGTACCTTTGTGGGCTAGAGAAAAGAGCAAGAGCATTTCATCGTCTTCGTGGCATCGCCTTTGTGGCATTGCCTCGGGGCATTTCATTTGGACCCTATCGTGAGCTTCGCTGCGTATTACTCTGATTGTGTGCTTGGTACACAATACTTGACTTCCGCTGCAACTTGGTTATTTCAATGATAACATTTGGTGTTTGACAACATCGCCTTGTACGAGCGCAACTCCAGGCTCGTACGGCATCACGTCC
This sequence comes from Iris macrosiphon, assembly GCA_036927795.1. NCBI lineage: Eukaryota > Viridiplantae > Streptophyta > Magnoliopsida > Asparagales > Iridaceae > Iris > Iris macrosiphon. Next base: position 29,197,201 of record JAYESA010000007.1, on the reverse strand, counting down.
CGATGAGAACGATTGTCCTGCGGGAGAGCTGCAACGTGGTGATTCACGTTCAGCGGGGACTATCGAGCTTGCGGGAGATTGGGGCGTGACAGTTTCAGCCTGAGTATGAGTAATGCTCTCATTTGTATTTCACATAGCTGGTTATATAGTTTGCCCTGAGGATCTATTTTTATTTACTGTATTTCATTTATCTCAAGTGTTTATTGTACCTTGCTATGTCCCCTGAGGACCTGGATCCGAATTATGTTTCCAGGTACAACAGAGGAGGATTACCCTGAGATATACGGGACATTAGCTGACGCTGGAGCAGTACTGGCACTAGAGGATGAGGTTGTGCCAGAGAATTTCTCCTGAGTATTCTGTTACATACTCAGTTATTTATGCTTCCAGTTATTTCATATCTTGACTCATGAACTTATGTATTGACTTATTCTCTTTTCTTATTTTATCGGATTGTTCTCCGAGACACTAAATATGTTGACTTAATGATAGACTATTTCCTTTATCTGTTATATTGATTAGTGTCACGCCCCAGTCCCAAAATACACGGGACCAGGTCACGTGGCAATGGCCAGCTAATACGACTCTAAGGGATTACCCAATTTAATGGACCCGTCGAAGTGTAATACGCGTCCTAAAATACTAACAAGTCTAATATGCTAACATACAACAGAAAATGCCTAATCTCATTAATAATATAAACAAGAAGTACTTAAATAAATACTGAAAAATAAGTGTCGAGTCTGAAATGTCATAGTACAATCCAGATATGTCTGATGGAAATAAACCCACTATAATGATGAAATAAGAGTACTGAAAGACAGATAAGAGAGTACCACTAGAGCATCGGCTAACTAGATAAGGATGCTCCAGCCCTAGGCGGAAGGCCTACCAGTGATTAAGGGAACTCTGATGGTAGCACCTCAAGCTCCTCCTTGGACGCGTAGCTCGTCTCCTGCCCGGCCCGAACATGGTAGGATAGTATGCCTCATCCAAATCTGGATGGAACCAGGTCCTCAGAGGGACGTAACAAGATACAAAAATATATGCTATATATATATATTGATTAAAATAAAGGGGTGTGCTAACCATCTAAGTGAATGCAATATGAGGACAATCTTGGTACGTATGGGTAGGTGTAGACATAATGTCCACACTCCAAAGAGCGTAGTATCTGTACATGTAACATCCATCATTCTGAAGAACGAGGTATCCGCAAATATATATGTCCATATCGCTCCGAAGAACGCGGTATCTGAATAAACGAAGTCATTGGATTCACGGATCCTCTGGATACTACGGATTTCAATGTGTGTATCTCATACGCCTGCCAGTTGTCCTCCCCGCCTAATACAGATATACAAGTCGAATACACGATGTGCATACCATGTAACTACATGCCAAGTCTCAATAATTAGATAACCCTAATTATGCACTAAATCATAATGCATGTCACACGCACCGATAGCTAGTCGGGTACGCAAACCCGCGTCCCAATATTAGTTTGTCATCGTGATGCATGTAAAAGTGTCAGGGTCTAGGAAGATATTAAAATATCCTTACAATGGTAGGTGAGTTTGCTAATGACTAAGTCAATATACTACACATTGACGCATTCGTCGACTGCACCCGAGTCATTCTCGGACGCGCACAGTTATATGTAATATTACAATATGATATCATACAATATTTTATAATTTAAATTAAACAGTAAATCAGGCAAGGTATACTTGCCTGGGTCCTCAAGCTGTGAGTACCAAAATCCTGCTCCCGAAGTCTCGTCCGAACGGTCCAACGACCATATATATATAATATAATAATATGATCATCAGTCATTACACTATTACGCACAGAAAATACAACTACGCTACACTTAGAACTGACGCAAGGGGGTCACAACTGGTTAACTAGCAGGGTCGAGTGTGCACGCAGCTAAAACATACAAGTGTCATGTCCTCAAATACCATGCACAGTAAGGATACGAGTTACCAAAATATGCTACAAAACAAAATAACGTATAACACCAAAAATATAAGTCCTAGCTAACAGGGTATGTGTGCACAAAGCCAGTTTGTCTAAATACCTAGGTCAACACAAGTATAACACATTAAATAACCAGGATTTCTATGATGTATACACTAACACTAATACTATTCTAAAATGCACACGTACACACACATTGCACTAGGGCTCACATAGGTTGATGTAACAATACATGAAGAAGGAGAAGGGCAATGCAAACCTAGTCGTGATCGTGGCCGAGGGGGGGATGTTCGCGGCTCGTGGATGGCCTGCCTCCGGCAGTGGAAGTGGTGCTCCGGCCAGTACTGTAGCAGCTGCAACACTGGCAGCACACTGGCAGCAGCTGTGGCAATGGCAGCAGCTCGCAGCGGCAGTGGCATGGTCGGCGGTGGCGGGTTTGCTAGCGGTGGGGGGATGGCCGTGGGATAATGGTGGCTAGGGTGGTGGTGGTTTACCGGTGATGGTCGGGCAGTGCTGATGGGGTGCGGGTGCAGGTGATGGTGATGATGGTGTTGGTGATGGTTATGTTGGTGACGGTGATGGGAGTGGTGGAGACGACGGTGCTAAGGTGGTGGCGGTAGTTGTTGATGGTGGTGGAGACGGTAAGGTAGGGATGATGGTGGTGGAGATGGATGGGGTCGAGGGAGACAGGAAGTGGAGATGAACACAAAGGTGAGTTGGGTGGTAGCTGCGGAGGGTGTGCTTGTGATAATGATGATGGTGTTGGTAGTTGTGACGATGACGGAGGTGGTGATGGTGATGACGGTGGTGGTGGAGATGGATATGATGGTGGCGGTGGAGATGGTTGGTTGTGGTGGCCGTGGGGGTGACTGGGGAAGAAAGGGAGTCGGGGAAGGAGAAGGTATGGGATGGTGATGGTGATGAGTGGAGGAGAAGGAGGAGAGTGGCGGTGGTTGCGGTGGTTGAGGGTGGCAGGTAGTGCTGTGGCGACGGGATAGCCTAGGTCGAGGTCGAGATCGAGGGGGCAGGCGGTGGAGAAGGCGGTCGGAGTTGGAGAGAGAGGCTGCTATAGGAGGTGGTGAAGGAGGAGTAGAGAATTAGTTTTAGGGTTTCGGTTAGGGTGGTTAGAATGTGTTGTTGGCTGTAGGTTTTTGGAGAGAGAGAGGTATGTATTTAAGTAGGAGAGAGAGATAGGGTGCTCACCTTGGGATTAGGGCCGGCTGTGGGTTTTTTCTAGGGATGAGGGAAGCTTCTACATGAAGAGTGAGTGGCTAGGATGATGTGGATTTGAATGGAGGGTGGAGATGCAAGGAGAAAAAGTTGCATAAAGTACAACAAATGGAGGAAAAATTTGGGTGGACCAGTCAAAGAGGAGGGGGGGTGAGTTTCTTCATGACTTGGATCCAATGGAAGGTGGATACCTCATTGTATTTTACATAAAAGTCCCTAACAATTAGAAAATTGTACAAATAATAAAATTTGGGATTGAATGAGGAAAAATATCATGTTTGGTATGATGTAGTGGGTTAGAAGGGTGTGTGGTGTTTAGTATAAACCTTGAGGTTGTGAATGGGGGTTTGGGTTGGTGTTGGGTCTAATTTTGGGTTATGTTGGGTCCTTATACCAATTTAATTAAAATTAGTGTAAGTGGTGTTCTTTAATTAATTGGAAATACATAGGGTTAAAATTTGGTGGGACACAAGTATCATAGACGTAGTATGCTCAGAATAGAATATTGTCATAAATTTGGTTGCACAAAATGGGTTGAGGTTGTGTCTCCAATTTCGATTGAAATGGACAAAGATGCAAAGTTGGATTTATTCGGATTTAAAAATGGACGTTTATAACGAATATTATGCGACTAAAATGAAGCACAAAAGAGGGTATTTATGAGTTACACAAGGGTCAGAATGGAAGGTTGGCATGTCTAAGAAAAGTGTATAAAATTGGTTTGAAGGCAAATGCTAGTATAGCGCTCCAAATATCGAAGCAACGGTAAGGTGCACAAAGTGATACAAATATTGCACAATAATCTAAAACACTGTGTTCTAATTCTAATTGGCTCCAAAAATTCCTAGTCTCTCTATCTAAGCCAGGTAGTCCTAAATTTGGTCGAGGGGGTTTACAATTAGTCTATCATATTTAGTTATGTTTCTTTCTATGGATGAGATTAGAATTATTCTGTTGGACTAGTTGGTGTAGACTGCATTTATATTTATTACAGCTTAATTACACTCTAACGGGTCCATTAAATTAGGTTTGCCCATTTGAGTTGTACTGCTGGCCATTGCCACATGGCTAGTCCCTCAGTATTTGAGGACTGGGGCATGACACAAGGAAAATAATATGATTTGGTTCATCGTGGATAGACTGACCAAGTTGGCTCATTTCATAGCAATCAAAAATACATGGAGTATTGACTGTTTAGCTCAAATTTACTTAGATCAGATTGTACGATTACATGGAGTCCCAGTCTCAATTGTGTCAGATAGGGATGGACGGTTCTTGTCTTGATTCTCGAAAAGCCTTCAGGCGACAATAGATACCAAGTTGCAGTTCAGTTCGATATACCATCCACAGACTGATGGACAGACCAAGAGAGTAAATCAAATCCAAGAAGACATGTTGTGACTGTGCATGTTAGATTTAAAGGCAAGTTGGGATACCTATCTATCGCTAACAGAGTTCGCTTATAACAACAATTATCAAGCGAGTATTCAGATGGCCCCGTATGAATTACTGTATGGATGCAAGTGTCGATCGTTGATATATTGGGAAGAAGTCGGTGAATGACAAGTACTAGGACGAGAACTTATTGATTAGGCCATCGAGAAAGTTTGCATGGTTCAAAAAAATCTTCGAGCCGCCCAAAGTCGTCAGAAAAGTTACGCGGATGTATATCGACGACCTTTGAAATTCATGGAGGGTGATCATGTGTTCCTAAAGGTGACACATATGCAAGGTGTGATGCGGTTCAGCGTCAAAGGGATGCCGATTCCACGGTTTGTCGGGACCTTCGAGATTCTAGATAGGGTGGCAAAAATGGCTTATCGACATGCACTACCTCCTGATTTTGCGGAAGTACATGATGTCTTCCATGTTTCCCAACTAAGGAGATACATGCATGACCCGAGTCACGTAGTGAACTTCGATCATCTTGAGCTGAGTGCCGATCTATCTTACTCGGAAGAGCCTGTTCAGATCCTAGACATGAAAGAAAAGACCCTACGAAATCGATCAATGGCTTTGGTCCGTGTATTGTGGCAAAATCATGCCGTCGAGGAATCAACATGGGACCTTGAGGGTGAGATACGGAAGCAATACCCTTTCTTATTCGATAACCTAGGGGTAGAACCTTTGTTTTAAGTTTTGAGGACGATACTTTTTCTTAGTGGTATATTATGTAGTGCCCCGCTCCTAGCGGTGCACTGTATAAGGCTTGTGTCTCGATTGACTTAGTCGAAATTGAGTGTGGGGAAACTTTATGGAGGAATCGATCACGGAGAATGCAATGAACCTTTCCAATTAATGGATTGGCTTCTGTTGGAATGAGTCCAATAGTTTTCATTGAAATTTTGGTTGGCTTTCTTGGATTTTCGCAGCTTGAATTTGATGAATAGATTTTCGTGATTGGTTTTTGATGATCGATTATTTAGCCCATTTTTATCAATTGCATGCATTCATTCTAGAGAATTATGAGAGAAATGAAGATTGTAGTCTAACCAAATATTTGTGCCAATGCAGATAGACGCGTGACCAGAGCCTGAGCGAGCAAGTGTCTTTTTTTCTCGATATTATTTATTTTGGTGAGCAGTTCTGTCATTTCTTCTCTACTCCTTCATGCCAATAACCAATAATGTTCTCTTATAACATTGCTAAGTCCAATGATCGATAAAGCCACTAATGCCACAAGTTTTATACTACTATTATAAATCAATGAATTACATTGATAAGAGAAAGGTTCAATTATGTAACACAAGGAAAGATATAATCATTATGTCGTGGTTTGGTGGCATGACTTAGTAGTAAATTAGAGTCTACGGACTACCAATCAAAATAATGATTAAGTATTCTGAAATAAGAATGGTTAAATATGTATTGCTGCTCTAAATGTTTTAATACCTTACACTGTTATTTATGCTTATCATATAGTCATAGACGCATTGTATGGTCATGGACAAGTTGTAAACAAGGTAGTAAATTTTCTCGAATGAAACCTGGGACACTGAGGACCGTTCAGCCTGGAGAAAATAGTAGCACTTTGGTAGCGCCAGGTATAAGCGGGATATTCATTGAGGCTTGCTACCTGCTTTGAATGGCGCATTGCATGCCCATCGAAGTCCTATACGATATGTCCATCGTGGTGCTACACCAAAAATTATCCAGCGGGAATGAGTTGCATACTAATGATGTCTTATGCAGGGGCGATAAGAACAATCTTGTAGATTATACAGGAACGACCATTGGCTGGGGTAAGGATTCCATATATGCAAAGCTTATATATATTTTACTTCATGAACTGTTGCCTATTAAAATATTGCAAATATAATGTTACCTATTAAACTGCTGCCTTAATTAAGAAATGTTGGTTTAGGTTAGTGGTTCAGTTTTGCTCACCAGTACAAGTTGAGTACTGACCGACGTCTCTGTGGACAAACCAGGTGACCGAGATACCCTGGACACTTAAGGGAGATAAAGCTTTCATTACAATCTTTTCAAGCTTCTTCCTTTTTCAAAGTAGTTTAAAGATTTCTAATTGCTTCTTTCAAGTTTCCAAGAATGTAATAAAGGGGCATAATGTTTGGGATAAGAATATTATTTTATTTTAGCCTATCAGTCTTTTCTTTTATGCAAAAGCTATGTTAGCCGTTCAGGCATTCTAATTTCGGTGCTGAAAAAATTATACTTCGATACAATGAATCAATAAGAGAATTATTATTTTTCTATACAAATATGTGCTTTATAATCTGCTGTTGTGTTGTGGAACTGGTTACAAAAGATTTTTGACGCGTGTGCACGTTCTTGCCTTGTATAAGTACAATCCCAGACTTATATGATATCACGTCCAGCGAAGACGAACGGTTCTGCGGAATCGAATGCGAGGATGAATCGTCTGTGAAATCGGGACGTGACACATGCCACGAATAAAACCCTTTTGATCACGCCCACATACCTAAGAAAAAATGATATAAACTAAAGGTATTTCACTAGTAGTCTAATAGATAGGATTCAATTTATAAAACATATACTAAAATTTTAATCTCACAAACCATTGCAACAGGGTCATTGTCCAAATCCTTTTTGTCCTAAGTGTGGATCATCCTCTATAAGCCTTCTTGTAAACCCCCTCACCAAAAATAGGTATTTTGTGTGTATTTTATATTATACTATTTATTATAGATTATTTTAAATATTGAATTTCTTTAGAGTATTCTCTTAGTTAATTAGAAAATTAATTTTTTTTGATATATATACTTATATAAATATTTATTTATAATTATTTCACAAAGCTAATTTTTCTTATTTAAAAAATATTTTATTAAAGTATTATAAATTTCTGGAAAATAATTCATGAACAATTTTTTTTCCAATGTTTTAGATTCTCATATATATATATATATATATATATATATATATATATATATATAAGTAGTTAAGAAGAGATTAAGAAAATAAAATCATAAAATTCCTAATCCATTCCTTAACTAACCCTAATCCTAACCTTTATCCAATTCCAAATCTATTCCTATAACTACCCGCAACAGACCCACGTGCGGAACACCCAATCGCGGACTCCCCCTCATAATCTCTCTCTATATATATACAATTAATAAACCCTAACCCTACTTCTCACCTCTCCCTCTCCTCTCCCGCACCCCGGACTGTCGTCGCCAAGGCCGGCCGCCGCGACCGTGTGCCGCCGCGATCGCGGAGAAGTCAGCGCCCGCGCGCATAGCAGCTACCCTCATGTGGCTTCCTTCTTAGGTACACATCTCCCGTATCTCTCGATGGTTTTGCGAAAAGTTTGTCTGTATACGCTCACAACCTGACCCCCAAAAATTTTCTTCAAACACAATAAATTTAGGTGTCCCGATTGATCGAAAAATCGACCAAAAGTTGGCCGAAAAATTGTTCATAAATAGTTCATAAATTCAATCCAACCACCCCGGTTCATGCCTAGTTTTCTACCAACTCGTTTAATATTTTTAAAATCTAATTAAAATAACTTCTTCACAATATGACCAAGATTAATTCTGTTCTTTTATTTTTATTCGTTTGCAATATGGATTAAATTATTCTACTTCCAAAATAACCCAAAACTTGGTTTTTCAAACCTAAAATCTTGCGATACGGAGTGCGCCCAGCCAATCGGGACCACCACGTCATGTACCAATTATTTCTGTCATGCCCCAATCCCAAAATCTATGGGACCAAACACATGGCAATGGCCAGCTGGTGCGACTCCGTAGGACTTTCCAATTTAATGGACCCGACAAAGTGTACTTACGCTGTCCACGGGCAAGAGATCCAGTTGATAATCTAATTCTAACATACAAAAAGTAAACTAAATCTCAATCCATGGTAAATAATCTCAAGAAAGAACGATACGCATCATCAGTCTGCATCCCAATAATACATCCGTTCGAATATACCAAAAGAATAACACAGGTCTATAAATACTAGGCTATAAAAGCAGAATAAAAATGGAAAGTAGTACATGACTGTAATAGCGGAAAATGTAAAGATACCTGCAACAATGTCCACACTCTAATGTATATCAAACATCCTGCAAACTGCACAAATAAGCTGGAAGGGAACCAGGTCCTCAGAGGGACGTAACAAGATACAAAAATACATGCCATAAAGTAAATACTGTGGAACTCAGGGGTGAACTAACCAGCTAAGTGAAATATAATTTGAGGACAACTTAGTACATATGGGAAGTGTAGGCTAGACATATGCTGACGTAATTCACCAATCGCCGTGACTGGCTAGTATATGCCACATATGCCCCACATCTTAGGGCACTCTGTAATATAATAACATCCAGCTCTGAAGAGCATGGTATCTGTACATGTAACCTCCATCGTTCCGAAGAACGAGGTATCTGCAATATATATATACGTCGGTATCGCTCCGTGGAGCGCGGTATCTGTATAAAGGAGGAGGGTGTCCCATACGCCTACTAGTCGTCCTCCCCGCCTAATGCCAATTTACAAATCTCAAGTGAGACATAGGCATCTCGTACAATAATGCAAGTCACTAAAGAAATAATACAACTAAACTAAATACCGTCACACACTGCTCATACCGATGGCCAGTCAGGCATGAAGCACGCGTCCCTACATGAACTCACTCTGTGCCGTACAAAGATACGTGTCAAGGCCTGCGAAAGTCATATTGATAACTCTACCACTTTAGGTGGGTCCACTAGACACTAGGTCAGACACAAGTCCTAACGTCAACACCTTCGTTGACTGCACCCGAGTCTTTCTCGGACGCGCACAGTTATATAACATTAAATAAAATATGCAACTAATAACAACTGAATTTAAACAGCACAAAAAGGCAAGGTATACTTGCCTGAGTCCTCTAGCTGCGAGTGCCAATATCCTACTCCTGAAGTCTCGCTTGTACGGTCCAGCGACCCTATGTGATAATATCATCATCAGTCACTACAATAGTGCGATCATGACACACTACGTTGCAGTAACGAACTGACGTAGGGTCACGACTGTCCATCTAGTTGGATCACGTATGCACGAGCTAAACGTACACGTATCGTTCCTCGAGTTCCGTGTACACCAAACACAATTCCTAACATGTTATGAGAATACGCTACAATAGCACTTAATACAAGAATACATAATTCACCTTTAATGTTTAATTGACTCGGATAACATAGTACATATATACATATATATGTACATAAATACATAATAATCATAAATACATAAATAAAATACTATGTACATATTTATATATATATATTCAAATAAACATATATATATATACACATAATAATTTAACACATATACCTGTACGTATACATATAAGACATAAAATAACAACATATATACATAACTATATACATAAATATGTATAAACATAAAGTGTAATACGTATATATATATTTAAAATAAGCATATATATATACATAAATAATATAATACATATACGTATACATATAAGACATAAAATAACAACGTATATACATAACTATATACATAAATATGTATAAACATAAAGTGTAATACGTATATATATATATATATATATATATATATATATATATATATATATATATATATATATATATATATATATATATATATATATATATTTAAAATAAGCATATATATATATATATACATAAATAATATAATACATACACTTATACGTATACATATAAGACATAAAATAACAACATATGTATATAACTATATACATAAATAGGTATAAACATAAAGTGTAATACGAATATATATATATATATATATATATATATATATATATATATATATATATATATATATATATTTAAAATAAGCATATATATATACATAAATAATATAATACATATACTTATACGTATACATATAAGACATAAAATAACAACGTATATACATAACTATATACATAAATATGTATAAACATAAAGTGTAATACGTATATATATATTTAAAATAAGCATATATATATACATAAATAATATAATACATATACTTATGCGTATACATATAAGACATAAAATAACAACGTATATATATAACTATATACATAAATATGTATAAACATAAAGTGTAATACGTATATATTTTTTTTAAATAAGCATATGTATATACATAATAATAAAATACATATACCTTTACATATACATATATATATATATATAGAATAACAACATGTGTATATAAATTCATACATAAAGTATATGTTTTAAATATACATATGTATATATATACATAAACACAATATAGTACGTATATATATACATAATACATTATATAGTATATACACATAACCAATTAAAATCTTATATACATTAATAACATATACAACACAATATAGTTAAATACATATACATAATATATAGCATATACATACAATATATAAATATAACTAACTATACATTGATATACATACATAAATACTCGTATAATACGAGGTGAGTGTACCTCGGTCGTGTCCAGGGGGTGGGGGGTGTCCGCCGTACGTGTCGTCACCGGCGAGGGGGGGCAGAGCTCCGGCAGGGGGGAACACGACATCAGCAGAGGTTGCAGCAGCTGCAGTTGCAGTAGTTGCAGTGGCTGCACGACTGCTGGGGCGGTGGCTAAGGAGGGATCGACGGCAGGGGACGGTAGTGGAGAGGCTGGGGGTGGCATCGGTGAGGGCGGTAGTAGACTGTGGCAGTGGTGGCTACGGTAGGGGGAGTCGGGGGTCGGGTAGTGGTGGAGGTGTTGTTGATGGTGGTGTTGGGGGTGAGGGTGGCTGCTGGCGGCAGAGCAGCGGCGGGTGGTGGCGGCAGAGGGTGATGGTGAGGAGGGAGGTCGGAGGGGGAGTGGTTTCTGGGGTGGCCGGAGGCGGTGGTGGCGGTGGGGAGCTAAGGGAACGGGTCGGGTAGTGAGGGGGAGTGGTGAGGGTGGTGTGGTAGTGTTATTTTCTAGGATTTTCTCTTTGTGTAGTTGGTTTTTGGTGTGGGTTTTAGAGAGAGGATGTAGGTAGTATTTGTAGGAGAGAGAGGGGGTGCCCCTTGGGATTAGGACCGACTGGGGTAGTTTCCTAGGTTTGAGGGAAGCCTCCACATGATGAACATGTGGCTAGGATTTAAGGGGTTTAAAATGTAGGGTTGAGATGTTGTTACATAAAGTTGTGTAGAGTACAATAAAATAGAGGAAAACCCAAAGTGGACCGGTCAAGGAAGGGGGGTTTCATTCTTCATGTGGTTGGACCAATGAGAGGGGGATACCTCATTGCTTATTTGCATAAAAGTCCCTAAACAATTGAGAAATTACACAATAATTGGAATTTGGGATTGGATGTGGCAAAACACCATGTTTGGTGTTATGTAGTGGGCTAGAATGGTGTGTGGTATTTAGTATGAGTCTTGAGGGTGTGAGTGTGGGTTTGGGTTGGAGTTGGGTCTAGTTTGAGTGAGGTTGGATCATTATATTAATTTAATTAAAATTAATGCACATGGTGTTCTTTAATTAATTGGAAATACATGGGGTCAAAATTGGGTGGAACACAAGCGTCATGGGCGTAGTAGACTTAGAATAGAATAATGTCATAATTTGGGTTGGACAAAACGGGTTGATGTTGTGTCCCAATTTCGATTGGAACGGACAAAGAATGCAGAGTTGGATTTAATTGAATTTAAGCACGGACGTTTGTAATAATTTTTGTGCGACTAAAATGAAGCACAAGAAGAGTATTTGTGAGTTACACAAGGGTCAGAATAGTAGGCTAATATGCCTAGGAAAAGTGTATAAAATTTGTTTGAGGGTAATAGCTAGTGTAGTGCTCTAAATATCGAAGCAACGGTAAGGTGCACTAAGTGATATAATTACTGCACAATAAATAATAAATATTGAAATTAAATTTTATTTGGCTCCAAATTAATCCTAGTCTCTCTATATACGCTAAGTAGACCTAAAATTGGTCGAGGGGTTTACAATTTTGAAAGGAGCGTATGGTATATCCGGACGTACATGCATTCGCAGAAGTTGATTCGGACGTGTGTGCGCGCCAGAATTAACCCGTATTCGACTTTTTATGGTCGGGGAGATATCTAAATTTTTTCCTTTCGGGTTCAGATTTGGTGACCGAAACCTTCGCAATATCCCTTTCGGGTACAGATTTTAGTTTTCGAATTGTGACTTTTATAAATAACCATCCTACTTTATGTGCGCTAGTCAGAACGTGCCAAAACTTGCGCCATTAGATTCGTGGTATCACACTGGTCCTGTGACCCAAGTTTTACGCGATTCCGAGATAATTGACCGAGCCACCTATTTGCGGGCCCTATGGTTTGACTTGAAAGGTGAATTTATGATCGGCTCACGGAAATCCAAAATTGGACATACCATTGAGTTCGTATCGTCATTTAGTATTTGTTTGACCTATAATTTATCCCATTTAGAGACCTTTACCCCTGTCACGTATTTCGATATAAACTGGTCCACATGTGGATCCTACTTTGGTCGAAAATTATTGTTTCTCTATGTCCAAATGAGATGAAAGGATATAGTTTTCTGACTATCTTGCTTATTTTGAGAACGTTGGTGATGTTTATTTCAACATCCGGAGATATTCGTGCATCTTCCTCTCTTTGTGCTACTGTTGACTTGAAGTGTTTGCAGCCAGAACATTGTGTAAACTTTGCTCAGACACCAGGCAAGATACCTTGCTATATCTATTGTCAGTTTGTTTCAGCATTTTATTTTATTATTGCATAAATTATTTTCATATATAAACTGCGCGTATAAGAAAACTTGGGTGCGACGATGGTATGCATCATTATTTGTCCTTTATTTTTACTATTCATGTTGACCTAGAGTAAAGAGACTACCCCATGATTTTGAGACAACTTTATGTTTCCATTGGCCATGATACATTTTTTACACGAATTGTGAGTCTCATGTAGGACACGGACTTGCGTATTCGGCTGGCCATCGGTACGTATGGGACGTGCGACAGATATGATATAACTGCTAATAGAGATGCATGTTAGAAGACTTAGCAGTTATTAGTAATCCTAGAACATGGACTACCATGGTATGGGGGTCCAATCCTTGTCCTTATTTTTTTGTAGGGTTGGGCTATTGTGCTGCCATAGGCTATAAACCATAGTTACGACACCGATACTTGCACTCCGTCTCGACGTAGTAGCTAGATTGTGTTGTGGATGCGACATGTATATGAGCATGGGGATAAGGGGGAAGACAGTCATTATGCATATGAGATAGCCAAATCAGTGGCCTTAGTATCCAGATAGAACTTTGGTGATTATTATATCAGATACCCTCTGACGTTGCTGGACGTTATGGATGTTTAGAGCATACGACTGTGTTGCAGTATATGTATATGATGTGATGAGAAGCCAAGAATCCCACTTATACGAACGAATGTTGTTTTCTAAATTGCACATTAGATTGATAGAACACCATTTGCATATTTAATGACTTACTGCAGTTTATATATTTTGCTTCTATGTATCTCGTTACATCCCTTTGAGGAACTGGTCCCTTTCCAGGTGTAGACGATCATGACTATTTGCAGGAGCACGAATCATGACTTGCTACTTCTCTCTTTCGAGGAGGTCTTACCTTTGAGGCTCATTGATCATTAGATGTACTTATTATGTTTTCTCATATATTCTAGTTTGTTAGTGGATTTGTCTCCACCCAACTAATTATTCTTATTAAGCATTGTATACATGATTCACTTATATAGTTGATTGATTATTCATTTCTATTTGATTCTGTGGATGAGATCTAGTTATGCCCTGTAACTTATGACATAAATCTATACTACTTGTGAATTGTTATTTATAATACAGCATACGTATGTGTTATGATTTTTATATATTGGAGTTGTCATATACATACGGCTGACATGCTTACGTATTCCTAATCCTACATATTTTGGGACTAGGGCGTGACATATTTTTCGGGTGGCCCATGAAGGTCGAGAGCATATTGTCTTGGTTACATTACTGTACCGAGCAAGCATGCACATAGGATTAGAGTATAGGATCTCATCCACTTATTTAATCACCTCCCTTGATTTTGTTTTGCATTCTTTTTTGATTGCTTGCATTGCATCTTGCTTGATCATTTCATAGCGTCAATCTTATCTTTTCTTTCGTGCTTGATAGGGGTTAGGAAGGTGACTTGTACTAGGTATATACACTCAATTATTCAATAACACTATTAGTTGAGTTCTTGTAAGTTGGGTAGCATGTCTCACAACCTAGCATCCTATAGTCCTTATGACCCATTAATGAAGTATAATTTAATAACACTGAATATCTGCTAGTGTAAGAGGATAGGATTACCTAGATCGTAGAGTTTTAGAAGTTCATACCCTATAGGCCAATCATATTACTTTGTGACTATCTTTTGTAATTAAGGGCATATCACATGTGATAGGTTTTTGTGTTAAGATTTTAAGGATTAGTAAGCACTATTGAATGATTGAGGATTTTTTTTTTTTGTATTATAGCCTAGTGTTTATGAGAAATGAGTAAATTCTAAGTTGGGTAGAAGTTGCATTATCAACTTGAGCTAAAATTTTATATGAAGATGTCAGACGGTGGTTACGGAGGTTATCAAGTAAGATAAGATCGAGGGAATTAAGTCATTTTAATTTCAAAAAAAATCTTTAGAAGAATAATTATGATGATGAGGATTTAACTTTAAAGATAAGAATGCCTTATAGAATGAATTTTAAAATTTTGATATTGCGGACCAAATATTTATAATTTGAGCACATGATTTAAATTTTGAATATTGTAGATTGAATCAACGATTTAAATTTTGAGGATAAAAATAGAACTCTAAATAAGAACATTGATGGATTGAATTCAAAATTTTACAAATTGATTATTTGAATTAAAAGTTAAATTTTGATTGTTGGATCACATATTTGAAATGTTGAAGATGGAAATTGAATTAAAAATTTGAAGAGTACGAAATTCTTAAGTTGAAAATAGGAATAAGATTTAAATATAGTTGTTTATTATTTAAATTTTAGAGGAGATTATGATAGTTGGAAATCGTGATTTAAAATTTGATATGGGTTATTTAAATCTTGAAGATGTCATATAGATTTGAATAAAATTTGGATTTTAATTATTTGAAAATCGAGAAGAGATTACGATAGGTTAAATTTTAATTTAAAATATGGTTATTTTAATTTTTAAGAGATTGCGATGTATTTGAATAAATTTTGTCATTTAAATTTTTGAGAAGATTGCGGTTGACTTGCCTTAGATACGAATGAGAAGGATTTAAAAAATTATGCCTTATTTTTAATTTTGAGGACAAAATTCTTGTAAGTTGGGTATATTGTAAACTTCCTTACCCAAAATAGGTATTTTTGTGTATTTTATATTATTATATTTATTATAGATTATTTTAAATGTTAAATTTCTGTAGAATATTCTCTTAGTTAATTAGAAAATAAATTTCTTGATATATTTACTTATATAAATATTTATTTATAATTATTTCATAAATCTAATTTTTCTCATTTAAAAAATATTTTATTAAATTATTATAAAATTTTGGAAATTAATTCTTGAACAAAAATATATTTTTTCCATAGTTTTATATATATATATATATATATATATATATATATATATATATATAAAGTAGTTAAGATGATATTAAGAAAATAAAATCATAAAAATCCTAATCCATTCCTTAACTAACCATAATCCTAACCTTTATCCAATTCATAATCTATTCCTAATCATATAACTACCCGCAGCAAACCCCTTAAGGAACACCCAACCGTGGACTCCCTCTCGCAATCTCTCTCTATATATATACAATTAATAAACCCTAACCCTACTTCTCACCTCTCCCTCTCCTCTCCCGCATCCCGGACTACCGCCGCCACGGCCGGCCGCCGTGGCCGTGCGCCGCAGCGCGCTCGCAGCAAAGTCAGCGCCTGTGCGCACAGCAGCCACCCTCTCGAGGCTTCCTTCTCAGGTATACATCTCCCTCATCTCTCGATGTTTTTGCGAACAGTTTATCCGTATACGCTCACAACCTGACCCCCTAGGATTTTCTTTAAACACAATGAATTTAGGTGACCCGGATTGATCGAAAAATTGACCGAAAGTTGGCCGAATTTTTTTCGTAAACAGTTCAGAAATTTATCCAACTACCCCATTTCATGCCCAGTTTTCTACCAACTCGTTTAATATTTTTAAAATCTAATTAAAAGGACTACTTCACAATATGGCCAAGATTAATTCTGTTCTTTTATTTTTTATTAGTTTGCAATATGGATTAAATTATTCTACTTCCAAAACAACAAAAAATTTAGTTTTTTAAAACTGAAATCTTGTGATACGGAGTGCACCCCACCAAACCGGACCACCACGTCATGTACAAATTATTCCAAAAGGAGCGTATGGTATATCCGGACGTGTGGGCATTCGCAAAAGTTGATTCGAACGTGTGTGCGCTTCGAAATTAACCCGTATCCGTAAAAAATTTTCGTATCGTGACTTTTGTAAATAATCATCCTACTTTATGTGCGCTCGTCGGAACGTGATAAAACTTGTGCTATTAGATTCGTGGTATCACGCTAGTCCTGTAACCCAAGTTTCACACAATTCTGAGACAGTTGACCGAGTCTCCTATTTGCGGGTCCTACGGTTTGACTTGAAGGGTAAATTTGTTATCGGCTCACCGGAATCCAAAATTGGACATACCATTGAGTTCGTATCATCGTTTAGATTTGTTTGACATATAATTTATCTCATTTAGAGACCTTTATTCCTGACACGCATTTCGGTTTAAAGTTGCCCATATCTGGATTCTGCTTTAGTCTGAAACTGTCATTTTGCCCGTGTCCAAATGGGAGGGAATGATAGAGTTTTCTGACTATCTTGCTTACTCTGGGAACGTTGGTGATATTTATTTCAGCATCCGGAGACGTTCGTACATCTTTCTCTCTTTGTGCTACTGTTGACTTGAAGTGTTTGCAGCAAGAACATTGTCTAAACTTTGCTCGGACACCAGGTAAGATACCTTGGTATATCTACTGTCAGTTTGTTTTAGCATTTTATTTTATTATTGCATAAATTATTTTCATATAGAAACTGCGCGTCTAAGGAAACTTAAGTGCGACGACGGTATGCGTCGTTATTTATCCTTTATTTTTACTATGCATGTTGACCTAGAGTTAAGAGACCTGGTCCATTTTCAAGTCCCTGGTCCCTTTCCAGGTGTAGACGATCATGACTATTCGCAGGAGCACGAATCAGAACTTGCTACTTCTCTCTTTCGAGGAGGTCTTCCCTTCGAGCCTCATTGATCATTAGATGTACTTATTATGTTTTCTCACATACTCTAATTTGGCAGTAGATTTGTCTCCACCCAACTAATTATTTTTATCAAGCATTTTATACTTGATTCAGTTATATAGTTGATTGGTTATTCATTTCTATTTGATTTTGTGGATAAGATCTAGTTATGCCCTGTGACTTATGACATAAATCTATACCACTTGTGAATTGTTATTCATAATACATCGTACGTATGTGTTATGATTTTCATATATTGGAGTTGTCATATACATACGGCTGACATGCTTACATATTCCTAGTCCTACGTATTTTGGGACTGGGGTATGACATTTCTAATTTTTTCCTACCAAAAAAAAACATACATATATGATCAAACAAAAAACAAAATTAATTACCATCACCAATAGGACTTACAATATTATCATTCGAGATAGTTCAGGATTCAGGATCACTACTCTTGGTCATATGTGTAGCAAAGTATAACTCAGTTCTATTTACCTCACCACTAGGACTTTACTTTTTCTACATCAGATCACAAAAAAGTTAGCATATTAATTTTCATTGCAAAAGAAAAAAATCTTAAGAAAAAACATATAAAGGAGGTAGAGAAGTATATAAATTAATTACCATCCTATGTGCTATTTGTCACACCCCAGTTCCAAAATATGTAGAACTGAGCCACGTGGCATTAGCCAGCAGGTACACTCCAATGGGCATCCCAATCTAGTGGGCCCGTTAGAGTGCACCTAAGATGTACGTAACAATGATATATCTCCACATTTAAACAAAAGTAATATAACTAATCTCATCCACTAACATAAGAAATAAAACACATAGAGAGGCAAGTCCACTAATGTGCAAAAAGAAAATAAGTCTGGAAATATATCATACTACAAACCGGAAAGAGTCACGCGGGGACAAAATGGCTAATACAAGTACTGAATGAAAGGAAGTGCAATAAGATAACTAGAACCAATACCAGCTAACTAGATAAATATACCGGATCCAAGGTGAATTTGCTACCAGAGATCAGGTGAAGTCCTCGGAAATGATCTCATCCTTTGTGTCTAGTCCTGCTCCTAGATATACTCCTGGTCCGTACTCCTCCGGGTAATCCTCCTCGCCTATGCCTGAAAGGGAACCATGTTCTCAGAGGGACGTAACAAGGTACAAAAAATAGCATGCCAAAGTATAACAGAAAATGAACCATATGATACGCCAGTTATAATATAGAATAACCGCCTAAGTGAGACATAACCTGAAGACAATGTTCGACACGTGGGCTTTCCAAAAATAAATATAAATATCTGTAGCTCCAGACACGGAGGCATAGAGAAAATTTGTAGCTCTAAACATGGAATCTCCTGGTACGTAGATAGTAAATGCGTAAATAGTAAATATGTGCGTAGTAGCCCAACGTATAGTAATTGTCTTCCCTGCCTACACGACCTCGTGAATCATATTCACAATACGCTCAACCAGATCCTCTAACTAAAACAATCGAGTCATGACAAAACATAAAAATGTACCACCAAGCTCCTAGAACCCCACAGGGCCCGGTCTCATTGACAACCTCACATACGTAAGTCTGCCTAGATGGAGATGTGTGACATGTGTCCTATGGAACTGATGTACTGAAAGTACATCCAAGGTATTGAGACCAATCTCCAAATCAATACTAAATGTCACTGACGTACGTCTGCACCCGGATATGATCTGGACGCCGAGTATCGAATACGGTCAAAGGGCATCGTATATATACATGATAAAATAACCGAGAATGTATCTGGAACTAAAATGCAGAATGGCAAGGTATACTTGCCTGGTTCCGAAATTCGAGATGTAGTAGCTGGTCCAACGTCCAAGTCCGAAAAGTCCAAAGAACCTATAGATATAATTTAGAAAGTAATTAATTATGGAGCTAATAATCAGCATTGCATAAAAATATATATTACCATACATGTACCACTTGGTATAATCCTATTATTTTACTCACAAACTATACACTCTTCCAAAAGTAACACCCAATTACACCCCCAACTAAATACTCAAGCCCTTGCAGGGTTATATAAAGTACACCAATGCCCTCGACTACATTACTGTTATCCCTACACATTCAACATGCCAAATATTTCGGGTCCCTCCTCTAGCATCTATCATCTATCCCCTTGTTGTTTCTTTCACCCACTATAAAACTTATCAACCTTCCATATTTAACCACCGTGCCTCAAACGATATTCTAACACACAGATTAAATAGAAACATTATTAGTTGAACGATGATCCATCACTAGCCCATTTAATTACACATATACATGTTTCCAACACTCATCAACACTATCAATATTAAAAAGAGGAGCAAGGAATTTAGTGACCCTTACAAACTCACACGGCTCGAAGTAGGACCCTTGAGCAAACACCTTCCAAAACACCGGTCTATCAGTGGCCAGTGCTTGGTTCTAAGGCACCTAATGATGACCACCACATCTAACAATCTTTCATTCATATCATATAATAATATCACCAAGCCAAATCAAGTAACCAAGAAATCACTTACCTATATTCAATTCAACCACCTGCTGCTTCTCATCTTCACGTACACCGATACAACAGTACTACCCCTTCTACTAAACAACATCATCCATGCATTCATTGAAACGTTCACCACAAGAATCAAATACTCACCTCCATTTCTCTCTCTTCCGTGTAATACATGTAGTCCTCAATATTCAATCCACTGTACACCAACTCAGTTTTGAAACACAGTTAACACACCTCTTCACCTATATTTCTATAATACTAAGATCAACAGAGAACAACCATACTACTAAAATTGTTGGTTTTAGTTTTGTTTTCTTGTAAAAGTTCAATTCCTCTTTCTTTCTTTAGTCCCACATCGGATGCACCAAAGCTTTCTTGTGTACATATATTAGTTTCCCTCCTTTGCTCTATTAAGTTGTTGTGTGGGGAACCCCTTGGGCCACACGTGCACCGCCGCCGTCCGGCCTAGTTCGGCGTGCGTAACGGGTGCGGGTACACGCCCACATCTGCGGGCGCCGAATGCCGATTCGATTTCCTTTTCGGGTTCGGACTGGGACCCTAAAATACTTTTTGCTCCTCTTCTTCTTCATTTATTTTTTTTCTGAACGTTGGAATTTATTCTGAACGTTACTTTGTTTCTGAACCGTTATTGTCTCCAGATTCACTCTTTTACTTTGTGTAACGGCTGAATTAATACTCATATTAATTCAGCCGTTACATATTTGTATTATATATTTGGGCTGATTTCTTTGAGAATGATTCAGAAATTTTTCTTACTCCAAACCTCTGTCAACATTCTGTTTAATCTTCATCGTCTCCAAGCTCTGGACAGAGCTAAGTCCTGGTCGTTCTCTCCAAGTCGTGTGCGGCAACGAGATACCGGTAGTGCGGGGGTTTTACCACTAGGAGCTTCGGGAACGTCTGCACACAGATCCCGAATAAACTCTTAGGGCAGTGCTTCGTGCACGACTTCCCCAGAGGCCGGTAACATCTGTTTAATTTTATTTTGTATTCTAAAATTTTCAGAAAAAGAAGACATCAAATTCTAACAATCTAAGAGTTTATTGATCTGTGATAATTTAAATAGTTACTAATAAAATACTTACTGTTGTTTTAGTGCTGTTAGAATTAAACAGTCTCTGTTGCTTTAGTGCTGTTAGAATTAAACATATTCTCTGTTGCTTTAGTGTTGTTAGAATTAAACATATTCAAATTAAACAGTTACTGTTTAAATAAGTTACTAATAAAATAATTACTGCTGCTTAAAGTGAGTAATTTTGTCAACACTTTAGATTTGATTATTTCTAAAATCTAGTCTCTGTTTTATTTCTAAAATAATTACTGCTGTTTTGTCAATAAAATAATTACTGCTGTTTAAACAAATAGTCTCTATTTTATTCTTAGGACAGTTACTGTTTTAAAACACTTTAGATTTGATTATTTCTAACAAATAGTCACTGTTGCTTAGAATTGATTATTTCTAACACTGTTGCTTAAAGTGTTTTAAAAAAATTGTTTGCACATTTCATAATTTTGTCAATTGCAATTTTGATCACAAAAAATTTCTTTCATTTTTTAACATACAATTTACTTCATTTTAATCACTTAGTAATTTTGAAAGAAATCTAGGACCAAAAGAAAATAGTTTAGTAAAAGGAAATTGCAAATAAAATCTTCAAATCTAAAGTTTCAAAGTAGAGACAAACTCAGGCACAAGCCGAAAGGGTCCTTCTGTCAACCGGGTGTAAACAACCCTAAGCGACACGGTACTTAAGAGTCTTCGGACCACCGCTACCTGGGAACCGGCCCCTACAGCTAACCTGAGTTGATCAACACTTGAAAAACTAAAGATTTTAAGATTGATTAGCAAAGACCACCTAAACTATTATCTTGGACATTGTTATTAAACAAATTTATATTTTTCAGACTGCAATCATGACTGGTAAGGAGGAATCCTCTACTGCAAAACCTGCTAAGTTTGATGGCTCATACTTCAAGAGATGGCAGAGCCAAATAAAATTTTGGCTCACGACCTTAGGACTTATTTCTGCCATTGATGGGTCCACACCCATCACAAATGATTCTGATGAAACTGAGTCTGACATAGGAGTGTCCACCTCATCGAAACCAAAAACACCTAAAGAGATAGACTTCCACTGTTTTCATAGAATTCTAAGCGCATTATCTGAATCCTTGTATGATATATTTTTTGAATACAAGAGCGCTAAAGAACTCTGGAAAGCCTTGGAAGATGAATACGGCTGTGATGATGCCGGAATAGAAAGGTTTAATTCTTCAACCTTTAATAGGTATTTCATGGTAGATAACAAGCCAATGAATGACCAGCTCCATGAATTCCAAGAATACCTTAGGCATATTCAAGCCAAAGGAACATCTTTCTCAAATGAGCATAAAATAGCATGCCTAATAGACAAGCTACCTCCCTCTTGGTCTGATATGGCTAAGGATCTTATCCATACACAAGGAGAACTTACCTACAATCAAGTCCTAAAGAAAATTAGAACCGAAGAACAAATTAGATTGAGGTTTAAGCCTAAGACTGAATCTAAAGCTAAGGTAAACCTTGTAGAAGGCCAAGGAAAATCCAAGTCTAATTTTCCTTATAAACCCAAAAAGAATTTCTTCAAGAAGAAGAAAAACTTTCAGCCTAACCACCACAACCTTCATCACCAAAACCAAAAACCTAGAAACTTCAGTCAGACTCAGGATCAAAAGAGATTTTTTTTTGTGTGTGGTAAAACAAACCATATGGCCACCCACTGCTACCATAGGAAGAAGGAAGCTGTCCAGACCTCCTACAAAGGAAAGGGCTCAGTTAGACCAGAAGCGAACATGCTTCACAAAGGTTCTTCGAGTTCCTTCAGGTCTGTAAGCTTTCAACCCCTTATTAACCTCTCTTACCATTCTGATGATTGGTGGTTGGATTCTGGAGCTAATGTTCACGTTTCGTTTGATCGCTCCTATTTTTCAAACTATCAGGAATCAAGTGGAGGAGGTGTGACCCTAGGAGATGGCTCAACGGCACAAATTATTGGAAGAGGAAAAGTTAACCTGAAGATGACATCAGGAAAAATCCTAACTCTTCATGATGTTCTTCATGTGCCGTCTGTCAGAAGAAACCTAGTTAGTGGATCCCTTCTTGTAGCCTCAGGATACAAAATTGTAATGGAGGCAAATAAAGTAGTTTTTTCTAAGCATGACTCTTTTATAGGAAAAGGCTTTGTAAAAGACGGTCTTTTCATTTTAAGTACAATGAATAAAATGTCTGATTGTTCTCTCATTGTCTCCAATATAGAATCTTCAAATGTTTGGCATGGCAGACTAGGTCATGTGAACCTAGGTTCCATTAAAAGAATGATGACTTTAGACCTTATTCCCAAGACTCCAATAGATGACAAACACAAATGTGAAATCTGTGTTCAAGCCAAACACACTAGATTACCATTCAAATCTGTAGAAAAAAATTCTGACCTTCTAGAACTTATCCATAGTGATGTATGTGACTCAAATAGGATTTTGACCAAAGGCGGTAGAAAATACTTTGTTACGTTTATAGATGATTATTCAAAGTATTGTTACATCTACCTTCTCAAAACCAAAGATGAAGTTCTAGATAGATTTAAGGTCTACAAATCTGAAGCTGAGAATCAATTAGAAAGGAAGATTAAGATCCTTAGATCTGATCGTGGTGGAGAATATACCTCAAACGAAATGATTAACTTCTGTGAAGAACATGGAATAATTCATGAGGTAACTGCTCCTTATTCACCTCAGTCTAACGGAGTTGCTGAACGCAAGAACCGCACTCTGCTAGATATGGTGAATGCCATGCTTCTCAGCTCTGGTGCTCCTGATAACTTGTGGAGAGAAGTCCTTTTAACTGCCTGTTACATTCTTAATAGGATTCCTAGTAAGACAAAAGATAAGACTCCCTATGAGATGTGGAAAGGTAGAGCACCTAGGATTAATTACCTTAGAGTTTGGAGATGCCTTGCTAAAGTCGGAATTCCCGAACCTAAAAAGAGGAAGATTGGTCCCAAGACTGTAGACGCTGTTTTCATAGGATATGCCTTAGACAGCTATGCCAATAGATTTCTAGTGACTCACTCAGAAGTAAATAAAATCTCTAACAATACCATTATAGAAGCAAGAGATGCAGTTTACTTTGAAAATATATTTCCTTTTAAGGATAGAAGTTCAATCTCTTCCTCCATACCCTCTACTAGTTCTCAAGTCCATATACCTAGCTCTCAATCTGAACAAGACTTAGAACCAAGACGGAGTAAAAGGAATAGGATTGAGAAAAATTTAGGAGAAGGATTCTTCACTTTTTTGATAGAGGGTGATCCCTCAACTTATGAAGAAGCAATGTCGTCTCCTGATGCTCCCTTCTGGAAAGAAGCCATTAACAGTGAATACAACTCCATCATGGAGAATAACACATGGTTTCTAACATATCTACCTTTAGGCAATAAACCAATATGCTGTAAGTGGATTTTCAAGAAGAAACTCAGAGCCGATGGTACTATAGAGAAATACAAAGCTAGATTAGTTGCTAAGGGTTTTACCCAGAAGAAAGGGTTAGATTATTTTGATACCTACTCTCCTGTAGCTAGGATCACATCCATTAGAACTCTTTTGGCCTTAGCATCCATTCATGATATGTTAATCCATCAAATGGATGTAAAGACAGCATTTTTGAATGGAGATCTAGAGGAAGAACTTTATATGGACCAACCTGAAGGTTTTATTGCTAAAGGTCAAGAAAAGAAAGTTTGCAGACTAGTAAAATCTCTCTATGGCTTGAAACAAGCTCCCAAACAATGCCACAATAAATTTGACAAAGTAATTTGTGAATATGGTTTCTTGTCAAATGAGTATGACAAATGTATATACTCTAAAGGTACATGTAAAAGTTGTGTCATTTTATGCTTGTATGTAGATGACATTCTTATCCTAGGTTCATCACTGGAATTGATAAATATTACAAAGAAATATTTATTTAGCCAGTTTGATATAAAAGACCTAGGAGAAGCCAACTTAATTTTAGGAATGCAAGTGACCAAAGGCAAAGAGGGTTATACTCTATCTTTAGCACATTCAATTAAAAAAATGCTAAAAAGGTTTCAGTTATTTGATAAGAAACTTGTCCTTACTCCTTATGACAGCAGTATTGTACTAAAAAAGAATGAAGGACCACATTTGGAACAACATAAATATTCACAGATGATAGGCTCCCTTATGTATATAACAAACAGGACAAGACCTGATATTGCATTTGCTATTGGGAGACTAAGCAGATATACCAGTAACCCAAATCAGTCACATTGGACTACCTTGGATAGGTTATTTAGATATCTCAAGGGCACCCTAGACTACAAACTTCATTTTACTAGGCACCCTGATATCATATAAGGTTATTCAGATGCAAACTGGGTAACCGACTCACATGATATAAAATCTACTACTGGATATGTATTTACTCTAGGAGGAGCTGCGATCTCCTGGAGCTCTTGTAAGCAAACTATCATAGCTAGGAGTACAATGGACTCTGAAATGATAGCTTTAGATACAACTTGCACAGAAGCTGAATGGCTTAAAAATCTTATTATGCATATACCTGTTTCTCTTAGTCCTTTTCCTGCAATTTCTATAAATTGTGATAATAAATCTGTTATTGAACTACTAAAGCATGATTCTGTGAATGCTAAGATGAACAGGCACATGCAGCTGCGCTTCAAGTCAATAAAAAGCCTACTAGGCAAATATGTGGTTCTTGACTATATAAAGTCAGAAAAGAACCTTGCAGATCACTTGACGAAGGGTCTGTCTAGGACTTTGATCCTAGAATCATCGAGGGGGATGGGGTTAAGCGCATAAGTTAGTCACCAGCAGTGGCAACCCAACCGAGTCTGACTGGAGATCCCAAGAAGCCGGTTCAATGGGTAGAAACAAGCTGAACTTAGGTGACTTTATGGAACACTGACTCGAGATTAAAATCTCATTAAAATAAAGCCCAAGCGGCTGTACATGTGTACAATGACTCCCCATCCCTATGATGACAGTGTTCCTGTGTGATATGGTTAGGATGAGTTTAAAACTCTTAATAGGTCCAAGCTGTAATGCTGGGTTGATTCATATCACCAACCATTAAGGACTTACCTATATGAGAGGTCGTGAAGGCCGCGACTATGGGACAGGGCGATCCCAGACAACTCTCATGAATGTGGAAAATGCGCATGGCCATTTAAAAGCGCCACCCGATAGATCAAGGACCTCTAGAGTACTATGTGTACTATTTTTCTAAATCTGGTTCAAGAAGTCTGATTCAAGGCATAGTCCATCAAGCACTTCTTCAGATTAAGGCAATAGTCACTACGTGAGATTCAAGGCTGTAGTCCATCTCATCTATGCATAGTATTTTACTGCCCAGATGCTCTCTCTCTTTATTTACTTCACTCTTATCTCTGTTTCGGAACTTGACCTTTTGGGGGGGGGGGGGGGGGATTGTTGGTTTTAGTTTTGTTTTCTTGCAAAAGTTCAATTCCTCTTTCTTTCTTTAGTCCCACATCGGATGCACCAAAGCCTTCTTGTGTACATATATTAGTTTCCCTCCTTTGCTCTATTAAGTTGTTGTGTGGGGAACCCCTTGGGCCACACGCGCGCGCCGCCACCGCCGCCCGGCCCGACTCGGCTCGGTTCGGTTCGGCGCGCGTAACGGGTGCGGGTACACGCCCACATCTGCGGGCGCCGAATGCCGATCCGATTTCCTCTTCGGGTTCGGGCTGGGACCCTAAAATACTTTTTGCTCCTCTTCTTCTTCTTCATTTATTTTTTTCTGAACGTTGGAATTTATTCTGAACGTTACTTTGTTTCTGAACCGTTATTGTGTCCAGATTCACTCTTTTACTTTGTGTAACGGCTGAATTAATATGAGAATTAATTCAGACCGTTACATATTTGTATTATATATTTGGGCTGATTTCTTTGGGAATGATTCAGAAATTTTTCTTACTCCAAACCTCTGTCAACATTCTGTTTAATCTTCATCGTCTCCAAGCTCTGGGCAGAGCTAAGTCCTGGTCGTTCTCTCCAAGTCGTGTGTGGCAACGAGATACCGGTAGTGCGGGGGTTTTACCACTAGGAGCTTCGGGAACGTCTGCACACAGATCCCGAATAAACTCTTAGGGCAGTGCTTCGTGCACGACTTCCCCAGAGGCCGGTAACATCTGTTTAATTTTATTTTGTATTCTAAAATTTTCAGAAAAAGAAATCAAATTCTAACAAAAATTTCTTCACATAATCTCAACAGAGGACAAGTTCACAGTTGGCTATCCGAGCACATCCGGTCCTACCAGTTGTGTGTTATAACTTAATATTTTTCCTAAATTTCTTACCCGCTTCACGACGCATCTTATCTTTATTAGTAGAGCAGAAGTCAACAAAATCTTCCCAATCTTCTTTCTTCACAATTATCTTGTTTGGCATATTTCTTTTTCGTTCAGCAACCGTATTATGTTTATCACAAGCTTGTCGAAGGGAATACTTCCAATTTTTTCAAGAAGTGTTAGCGTACTTCAAAATCATAGCCTTATAAATTTCAGGTAATGTATATTTACACTGCAAAGACAATTTGAATATCACTCACATAAAGATTTTACATAAGAACTTGAATAAATCGAGTTTACTCACAACAACACTTTTCCATGTCATCTTTGATGGTTTGTGGAACTCTTTTCCAAGAACTAACTGCAGGTCGACAATGTGCCCTTGTTATCTTTCTAATAGTCGATAAAAATTGTTCTGATCCAATATCAACTGGCCGCCCATATTCGTCGAAAATATATAATTTGATTAGTGGTACCTAATAAAGTGTTTAAATATAACAATTATTTTATTAATGAAGAAGATCAAGAAATTAATATGTGCATCAGGTGTGAAAAATGAACTTTTTAACCAAACTCAAGAGAAACACAACAGAGTACTTACGCACTATCTAGAAAACAATGTCCATTGAATTCTAAACAGAAGAGTGCCACCTGTAGTTGTTGGTATACTGGTACCAATTCTTAACTAAAATCTCATAAATATTTGTACATAGTTCATATCATCAGTTTGGTAGCATATACGCCCAATTTCACATAAAAAGGGTGCAATTGAGCTAATCTATGAAATCAAGAGGATTACAACTGTTTAATGCTTTCAGCAATTTTAGCTATTGAACATGATTTCAAGTAAAAATGAAGTTGGTACCAACTCTTTGAGATGCTGGTTCCCTGTTGCTAGAGTGTATAAGCAGGCACGGATCTATAAACTGCAACTGGGATGGACTACCATAATTTTGGGTGGGCTAGAAGTGGGTTAACCTATATAAAAAAAATCAAAAAAAAAAAATTTATATAGAGAAAAAAGTTCAATTTTTTTTTTGGGTGGGCTCCAACCCACCCCACCCATCCCCTGGATCCGCCCCTGTGTATAAGAAAAGAACAGTTCAACCCCTATGCTAATCTGAATTAATATCAAGAAAAGAACAGATAGCCCTCTTGGTACATGCCAAGGCAAATTCTGATATTAAGCACATATAACCTTTCAAAAGATGACAACAGTATTCTGAGAATAAGCGTGCTGCATCTTAAAACATTTCAAAAGACAATGTAAGACCAATCTAATATTTCGGCACAGTATAAAACATGTACACTGATGGTAAGGGGAAAACAATAGGAAGCTAGACAAGAAGCACTATGCTCAGTATATGGTGATTCCTTGCAAACACTGGTTGTAACATAATAGTCAATACAGAAGCTACAGGTAGCAAATAACCATTTGGTTCAGAGAGACTAAGACAAATTTTACTCGAAACTACTCAATTTAATGGTAAATATTGAACAAATTTCAATTTATTTCGACTGTCTGATTTTCTTTCAGATGAGATATTCCAAGGGCATGAATAAGTTTCTAGATTCTGACAAACAAAGAAAATGTTGCTTAATAGTAAAAACAAACAATTGCAGGATACTGGGCAAAAACACTATTATTAACAATGCTGGTAAGATACAAACTAAAGGGGAAGTTTGTCAGTAGACCTCTGTAATTCAGGAGATGGTTCAGAGCCAGGTCTCAGAGCATCATGTTAATCAAGAACCAAGTGGACAAGAGGCGTAATACACAACCTGTGAAGGTCAAAAAGAAACTGCTTGGGACCTTCAGTAAGGAAACACAATATAGTAAGCAAGGTTTGAAATAAACATATTGTGGTATCTTATAAAACAATATGTTTCAGTTCCCTGTATCTTAGAAAACAATAGAAACTTTGAAAGAGTACCATAGTTTCAGTTCTCTGTTTCAGTTTGAAACTGGTACTGAAACTGAAACTGACATATACAAGTTAAAAGAGTGCTAGTTGAAACTGAAACTAAGGTAAAATGATATATGAAAGAGTATTAGTTCTATCTATTATCAGTTTGTACAAGTTGAAAGAGTAAGCTATGATTCATATGTGCTTAAATCTTAACATGTCAAAGTGTTAGCAATAGACTTCATTGACTACAATAAAGATCCCAAAGCATCATAAAACTTATTAGAGATTATTGAAATAATTACCCGATGGATTAGAAGTACTTCCTTGGCACCTACTAGAATGAACTTCATTATTAGACTCATCATCCATGTCAACTTCCTCTCTATGAACTTCATCTCTATGAAATTCATCTCTACTAGATGGAGATCCATCTCCTGACATCATGAAACTAAAATACCAAACACATTTGTCAAATAAGATTAAAAAAAAAGAGAGCATCAAATTTCAATTTATGTAAGCAATATTGTTAAAAATAGGAGAGAAAGAGTAGCTAGTACAAAAGATAAACTTTTCCATTAAACATCAATATGGAACTACATAACATCAAAATATAAAAACAAAGAAACTTATAATTCAATACAAGATAATCAATCTTCTTCATCTTCTAAATTATCAATAAATTGAGATAATGTAGCTTCATCAGCAGCTCCAATAAAAACAAACGAATCCTCGTAAGCGTCAACATCATGACTTAATTTTTTTGGAGATTCTAAAAAAACATGCCAATTATCCCTTGTTTCATCTTTAAAATAGAAAACTTGAGTTGCGCGCTTGAGAAGCGTGGATAAATGGTTCATCCTCTTCACTTATATTTCTTTGAAACCTCCCAAAATTGACAAAAAAACAAATTTGTTTCAGGATCCACCACACATCCATTTACCGTGTCTTCTATACGCACCCAATCACAATAGAAGAGTATTTCCTTGAAATCATAATAATCCAATTCAAGTATTTGTTTGACAATGCCATAATAAGTCATGTCATCATCCTTAAAATTGGTATCACTAACTGTTGATCTAAAAGTGCCTACAGCCTTCAAAGCGACCCCACTATTTTGTCAGCTGTATAAAAAATATATTCATTTACTGAATACACATTATATGATATAGCTTCAAAATTTGGACCATTCGTAAGCCTCTTTAAAGGCCTCATCTCCTCTTTCTCAAGTTGTTCTCTTAACCAAGGAATATAATCCATGGTCTTCCTTGTATGTTGCTTTCCTCGTTTCCCAGTAGGCTTATTGTGATCCCGAACATATGCATGATATTTCCTGCGAATACATAATAGTAATCATGAAATCATCAAATATCTATTGAGTATATATACATACATACATACATACATACATACATAAATTTAAACACAATTGTAATGATGTTTTACTTACTCCTCCATTCAGTATTATCATCGTAATACGACAAAACCCATCTACGTACTTGTTTGTACTGCACACTAGACAAACAATAGACTTTGCCAACTGAATTCACTGGATATGTACCTTCTTCATCATTATCATCAACGAATGTTCTCCCTCTTCGCTTATAGCTTTTATGTTCACCACAAGGAATGTACTCCATGCAATATCTCATTGCTTCTTCTAATGTGTATTGTTCAGCTATAGAGCCCTCTATAAAAGTCTTGTTCCGTCCATGCCGTTTGTATGTTTTCATCATCCTAAAAATAACGTAACTCTAATTAGTAAAACGTCAAAGGAATAAAACATAAAGTAAAGAGTTTATTACTTCTCTTCACCTCTCAAAAGAATACATCCACCTATATCTGAAAGGTCCGAAAACTAGTATCTCCTCTGCCAAGTGTACGACAACATGTGTCATTGACACAAAAAAACATGACGGAAAATATATTTCAAACACACATAATGTCTCCACAAGATGTTGGTGTATGTTGGAAAGCTCTGATCGAACAATAACCTTTGAACAAAGGATCTTGAAAAATAATAATAGTTGTCGAATTGCAGCACACAAAGGTTTCTCTTTTTAAATGCATGCATTAGAAACACCGGTAGTAACCCTTGCATGAGAATGTGATAATCATGTGACTTCAATCATTTGAATTGGAAATCCTGTAAATCCACCTTATGTTTCCAATTCCCGCTGTACCCAATTGGATCCTTCAATTTACTCAAGGTTTTGCAAATGATTTCTTTCTATGATTGGGATAAATAAAAGGAGCCTTTGGCATAATTTGTTTTCCATTATCATTCACAAGCCACAATTTCTTCTTTATCTTCAATTCCTCTAGATCATTACGAGCTTCAACTCCGTCTTTGGACTTACCTTTAATATTCATTATTGTCCCAAAAAAATATTCAGCAACATTTTTCCTACATCACATCCAAATTATGTCGAAGATGCAGTTCCTGTTATGACAAAGACATTAATATGATACTACATAAAAGCATACAATAAAAAAAGTTTACTTATTTAACAACATAAATTACCTTCCAATATGGCAAATCAAATATAATTGATCACTTTGACCATGGAATAATTACATCAGTGGGTCGCTTCCTCTTCTTACCAATTAACTTTCCAAAATCTGTACATATAGATTCCATTTTACTCAATAACTCTTTACCAGTCAAACATTTGTGAGGCTTTTTGTGTTCTTCAGTTCCGTTAAATTTTGGCTTTTGTAATAAAAAAATGATGTGTAGCACCGCTTACAACCCAAGAACGAAGTGATTACCGTCTTACTAGAGATATAGTCCAAGATGGCTTGGAAAGCCAATGACCTTCATATAGATAGGCACCATGCTAACGTATGTCTTATGCAGGACGGTAACTATTCCCCTTATCTTGTGCATGTAATGCCCTGCAACCACACGGTGCATTACGTTGAGTCGGATTGAATGAGAAAATAGCTGGTTATATTTTGATTTGTGGAATTTGGGAACAAGTATTGATTTAAGTTGGTTTCATGTATAGATAGCAAGTGGAGTTCGATGGAATCAGGTGTTCGTTCAGAGAAGTACTGGGATAGCTGGATTAGAGTGATAATATCGTCTTTCTTAGTCCGATCCGTCGAATGATTTGGAGAGCACGGCCTGATTCCAGATGGAACACGATTTGGTTTGGAGGAGCAATGCGATGGATTCGTACGGACTTGAAGGATTTTGGATATTGGCACTCGAAAAGTTTAACTCAAAAGTTTAGTGGAAGTAAAATTTGGCAAAATGGTGCAACAATGGTAGACGGATTCTCCGGAAGACGTAAACGGGTATGAGGCAAGTCTAGTTGATGTTAAGTCAAATTGGAAGTTAACACTTGCAGTACTGAGACGAATTGAGGCAACGAGTGATGGTGTTATGATTTGAGATTGTGATAGAACTTGTGCACGAGTTATTGAGAGTGTGTTGACTAATTAGAACATAGAGAAATAAGACGGACTAAGGAATGGAACGAGAGCAAAGATTGTGGCGGATAGACTTTTTGAAGATAGCTAAACGAGAGAGCAACGTTGAAGCAAAATACTGTGCTGCTCGAGCAAGTTGGATGTGCACTGTGAAACATGGCATACGGATACGAATTGGAGAAAGTCTATGGTTTCGGGAATCGTTACAAGTGGTAGTACGAGAAGTCGAACATGGCAGTTCAAAAATTTTGATGGATTCAAGACAGAACGGCGGAGTGATAGAAGACGGTTTCAACCAGCGCAGTTCTCGATTTGTGGCTTGGATAGATAGTAAGACTCTAGGTGGTTAAGCGGCATTTGGTTGACAGATTCGTCAGAGGTAGTGCATGAAGTTCTCAGAGTCAAAAGTTTATTCGGATGGAATAGTTGGATTATGGCTTAGATTTGCAGAGGAGATATAGCACGATTAGTAGTAACTGTCCATCGTGATGACTTACAATTATCGAGCGTAGCTTCGGGATAGCTGACCCTAGCGACTTGACCGTCAAATCAGGGATGAATATTGTAGACCCATAGAACGACCCTTGCGGTGGTGCATTTGGGAATGCAACGAGGGTGGATATGAGTGGTGTATGTTGGAGATTGGCCTTAGTGACTGAGTGTTGGATTTGAGAGATCCTTGGGATAGCCTTCTGCTGAAGATGCAGCCGGAAGATCGAAGCGATGGTGGAAATGGCCTAAGTCTACTAATGATATTCGGAGTCACAGATTTTTTTGAAGATGGCATCGCCTCTGACTCATCATGCCCCAGAAGGGAATATCATTCATATAAATTGATGACTGTGAAACTAGCTTGTAAAGTTAAAGCAGCGGCTCGTTCAGATCAAATCCTTGCAATACTGGAAGGGACAGATGTTCCTCAGATCTACAAGATGCATCAAAACTTAGTCTGGGATGAGTGCTCATACAAAAGGCGAAGGTGATATCCTGTGCTTCGAAGCAGTGAAAGCAGCACGAAGAACTATTTTATGTGCGACCTAGAAATTGTGGCGAGAGTGTCCACGTTAAAATTATGGCGACACTATCCCTATGACGTGGCGGAGAAATCTTCGTGGATCACATAAACCTCAATATAGATGTTCACCCAGTGAAGTATTGAGATTGAGAAAGAGGTGTTTAGCTGAGCTGATCTAAGAGTATAGTTTAATATTTTGGTAAGTCGACTAGCTGGGGTAGTATCAGTTGAGATGATCGTTTGGAGCATGAGATAATATTTGAAGACGGTGCTTGCAGAACATTGTGTGATTGGAGTCATGCTAGAGTTTTATTGGTTGAGCTTGGACGGTGCTAGTGTGGATTCAAAAATAGTTGGATGGATTGAGTTGGAACACGAACTGATTTGAGTCAGGCGAAAAAATCGTCAGTGGAAAATCATCGTATTTGAGAATAGCGCTTGTGCGAATGGGTTGGAATGAACGCCAGAATTAGTTCAGTCGGGAGTGAAGCAAATGAATGTCTCAGACATAAAGATACCCTTGTAACTTGTCAAAATTCGCTATCGCTAAGCTTGGCTGAATTACATGTATTTCAGGGACGCCTTAAATATGTGTACGATCCAAAACTAAGCGATATGAGAAATTCGTATTGAGCTGCAAGGACGATGTAGAAATATGAAATTTGTGCGAGCGTTCAGCGCGAGAGAGATGTTGAGTCTGGATCAGGAGAATGTGAGTTGCATGGAACAGAGTTATAAATTGGGCAAACGACATGCGAGAAACTAATGGATACTGGTTTGGTTCGAGGACGAACCTGATTCTAAGTGGTATATTATGTAATGCCCCGCAACCGCATGGTGTATTACGCTGAGTCGGGTTGAATGAGGCAATAGCTGGTTACATTTCGATTTGTGGGATTTAGGAGCAAGTATTGATTTAAGTTAGTTTTATATGCAGATAGCAGGCGGAGTTCGATGGAATCAGGTGTTCGTTTATAGTAGTACTGGGATAGCTGGATTAGAGCGATAACGCCGTCTTTCTTAGTCCGATCGTCGGATGATTTGGAGAGAACGGTTTGCTCGCACGGTCATACCAATTGAGTAGATCGTGCTTTGTATCGCACCACGGGTTCAAGGGGTCGGCCGTATCGGCAAGGCAGGGTGCTTAACGAAATAAAACTTGTGAGTGGGCTCTGTCCCTTCTCCTCTACTCCTTTATGCCTAATAATATGGAACACACATAATGGCTTGAACACTTGGACTGGAACATCGAAATCACCGCATTGTGGCGTGCATAGACTGTGCATTATTTGGTTGGATATGATTTGTGGCTTGAGTTAGTTTTGCGTTGGGCAGTTGGAGCTTGAGTGGATCATCTTGGTTGGAATATCTAGGCACGAGTATCAAGTTGGGCACTTTGTCAAGAAAAGCGTGCAGTGTGGTTCAAAACTGGACAACTGCATCGGTAAGGAAATTGTGCCACTGTTGGGGCATTGTACCACAGAGTTTTCTGAGCGAAGGGGTATTGCACCAATTGGAACACTGTGTCGAGAAGCGGCATAGTGCCTATGGGGATAACTTGAGATGGTGCCTTGGGGTATAAGTTGGAGAATGGTTATGGATAGTTGGATGGATTGAGGCGAGTAACGTTTGGTAGGACGAGAAGGCTCGATTCTCTCGTCATACCTACTTGGTATTTGCATTGGTCCCGGACAACCTGTTGTATACAGGGTTCGGTTTCCTCGAACGGAACATGCTCCGGGGCACCGGGACCGTTCAGCCATGGATGAGACAAATGGTAACGTGTCTTGGGTGCGGTGCTGGCAATTCGATACGACCAGGTGGGCTAGCTACTCAGCGCTAGATCGGGTAGAACTGCAGTTGATTAGTCCTTTTCGCTTGGCCAGTGACTTCATATAGATAAGAGTTGGTTTGCTTTTGGGTTTGGTTTGTGCTTTTCGTATAGGCGGCGGCCACCTTGCCTCAGGCAAGAGTTTGTATATCGATGATTGTATTAGTAAGGCTTGGATTATGGCATGGTTTAAGGATGGATATTGAGGCTTAATTTGTGGTTCGATAGGTTCATGCGTTACTTGGGTTTGAGTAGAACGGTTTGCATGCTAGTTTTCTTTTGAGTTGGATTTATCTACTTGTATATTTGCTTGAGTTGAATGCTTGCATGTTTAACCTGCTTTACAGTTTTCCTTAACATGTCATACCTTTGCCATGAAATGAATCTAGGATTCAAGTAGAAAGATCACCATATGACTGTTTGCTTTCACTATTCTACTTAGTGTCGGTTTAGACGAGTGTGTTATCCCGCTCACCAGTACAGCTGTGTACTGACCCATATTTGTGGGTATTATTTCAGGTATGCAGGTGTAGTGGCGCTGCTTGGATATACGGGACATGATGTATGAAACGGTAAGTACCTTGTAGGCAAGAGAAAGAGCAAGAGTGTTGCATCGCCTTTGTGGCATTCTCCTTTGTGGCATTTTTATTTGGACCTTATCGAGAGCTTCGCTGCATATACTCTAATATGTGCTTGGTACACAATACTTGGCTTTCGCTGCAACTTGGTCGTTTCGATGATAACTATAATGTTTGACATCATCGCCTTGTGCGAGCGCAACTCCAGTCTCGTACGACATCACGTCCCGATGAGAACGATTGTCCTGCAAGAGCGCTGCAACATGGTGATTCACGTTCAGCAGGGACGATTAAGCTTCCAGGAGATTGGGGCATGACAGTACCAGGGTGAGTTCATTGATTGTTGTAAAAAATTACTAATAAGTGACATGGTTCAGTATTTTTCATGTTTGACTTACTCTATCAAGTATAATGTGATTAGATGCTTTCCTGCTTCAATATTATGCCATATATATGAACTGCAATCAATCTAGTTCAATATAGCAAGATCAGCTAATAACTATATGCTTCACATGATTACTTAGTGTCAGTTTAGGCGAATGGACTACCTCACTCACCAGTGCATTTCCATGTATACTGATACCCAACTTCCCAGGTATAGAGATCCGCTCGGCCGTACCAAGGCGTTGGAAGCTCGGATTGGCAACATAAAGATGTTCGGCTGAGGATGCTTGCTTTGATATAGAAGACATGATGTATAGATCGACGAGATCCTTTATGAGCAAAAAAGATCATGAATGTTGTAAGTCAATATGCCCATTCAGTGGGCTATTGAGAGCCTTGTAATCCGCTGCAATTTTTAATAAAATGCTTCATTTTGTATATTCTGTTGTGATTCCTTTATGACTTTATTTTCTTCCACAATGTTGTTGTTTTGAGATAACCATTGACTGTTTTATCTTCTTGCATGGTACAAGTGCAATCTAGACTTATGCGATATCACGCCCAGTAGTTACCTTTAGGTTCTGTGGAACCGAGGAGTGACAGACCATTCCTAAAGAGATTGAAGAATCCCTTATCATCCAACCTTCCAACCGATACCAGGTTGAAGCGGATATCGGGGACATGACGAATATTATTGAGAATAAAAACTACACCTGTCTTGGTTCTCAAATGCACATCTCGAAACACATCTCTATTGTCCATCTTTAACACTCCACAGTCTCATATCGTGTAAATGACAAATGGTGCCCTGATGTGAGATATGTGCGCTGAAGCCCCTGAGTCTAATAGCCAAGAATTGTCATCGCAGGTGAGGTTCATGACTACTTCATCACTTATAATAATCATATTGCCTCCATGTGCTAAGGTAGCTGATGTTGTATTCTCACCTTACTTCCCCTTGTCGCCCTTCTTCTCTCTCTTCCAAGCAAAATATTTCCGTTTGATGTGGCCCTTATTGCCATAATGAAAGCAATCAGAGTCCTCGTATTGACCCTTAGACTTTCTTTTCTCTTGTCTTTGCCACCACCCAGAACCCTGCATCTACTCTTTCTACGGCTCTCTAAAATAAGCGCCTCTGAATGAGATGAAGATGAAGTGACTTGAGATTTTTTCCGTATCTCTTCATTCAACACCCCACCCTTGGTGATCTCCAGACTAACTATGTCTTCTGGAGTAGAACCAATCATAGACACTCATATGGTCTTCCACGAGTATGGCAAAGTAAACAACAACTACATCTCCTGAACTTCGTCATCGAATTTGACTCCCATAGAGCATAACTGGTCAACCATGCCATGGAACTCACTCAGATAATCCGTAGACATACTATCTTTGTACCACAGATCCATCATCGTTCGGATCAGAAATAATTTATTTATCCTAGTCTTCTTCGCATACAAAGATTCCAGCTTCTTCCAAAGTGTCCTTGCATGCTCTATATTGGCAACATGATTATACACGTTCTCGTCAATGAACTACTAGATATACCCGCACACTTGTATATGCTCGAACAGTTCTCTTCGAATTTATCACTGGGCCTCTCGGAAGAAAATACCGAAAGATGCAGCTTCTTGACAAATAACAAATCTTTCATCTTGAACTGCCAATAGTGGTAATTACAAATGTTTAGGTTTACCATGAGTTTCGACTCCACATCCATCTCTTCTCTTTGGCTTGACTGTCAACCCTGACACCAACTTTGAATCCAAAGCACTGATACCACTCTGTTGGGAAAAAAACATGGAAACCGCTCCCTCCCAACCAAAAAGCGGCGAGAAAACCAAAGAAAAGCCCACGAAAACCAAATTGCCAAAATCACATAAAATCCAAATGCAGACACAACAGTTTTTACGTTAAAAATCAAGATAAAAAACTAGGAGACGATTGGAGTCCAACCCTGGAAAGCCTCCACTATTTGAATAAAGAGATACACCGACTCTTTACCGATGTTTCACTGATCCAAAATGGATCATCACAACTACTTGAAAGAAGAAAACCCGATTATAGACTCCGAAGAACAAAGCGATGTCAATTTTTTTTACCCAAAATGATCTCTCCTTCACAATAGCCTTAAATCCTCTTTCTATTTCCTAAAATTTGAAAGCACGTATGTTATATTGATTAAGGTTAGAAAATACCTATATATAATCCCCTTAATCTTGCAACAAATCTGGACTATTAGATATAATCCAACGGTGTATAAAATATCCCAGAACTTCTATAACACCAATAAAATTGAACTCAGACCGAGTTCTGATTTTTCATGCCAACAAGTCCTAACCCCATGGATCGAATTAGATCCGAGTCCCCCCGGGAAAGGACAACAACTCCCTGCTCCGATACTTCGAGTTTCTTCAATTCGCGAATGAAACTCGTTGCACTCCTCGAGATTTTCTAACACATCTATGACGTTCCTCGCACGCCGGGATATTCTCCACATATGTTGGGAATCCCACCAACTCTAACAATACAGGCACTAGAGTCCCTCCGGACTTACAAACATATTATGTACATGATAAAATATACTAAATAAAGTTCAAAATAAACTTATAATAGTTTATAAAAAGAAATCAAAACATTTTATATCCTTGAAAACTCATTTTTAACCTTATACATATAGTTACGGAGCGTTTGGGGAGACCAAATTCCACGAAAATCCTCACATGTAAAACATTATGTTACACATGAATCAAATATTAAGGAAGTGATTTTTTAGAGATTGGATCTGAATTCATGTGTTATAAAGACAAACCAGGGGGCTTTCCTAGCGCACGATCAATCTAACGGTAAACTGCCAATATACCGGCAGTATATTGCCAGTATACTACTAATGCTTGGTACAAGCAGAGGACTGTCCAACACAGTCCTTATGTCATATAGATTTGTTGTATATAGATGGATTCTCATCCAAATTGAAATATGATCGTTAGAATATGACCCCAATTACTAGTGCTTCGTCCAAGCATAAATAATGTTGAATTGGTTATCCATTCAGAGATTGTGTCAATTTCTCAATAAAAGCCAAAAATGTTTACTGAGTAAAATCATTTCTCGATCAAAATGTCAATTGAAACTCATACTATCATCGAATTATCCTAGTGATCAAATCATAACAACTAAAATCAAAGAAATCAAGAAATTTGACAATAAATATGAGGCATGACCTCTACTACAGCAATATATACTTGCCTACACACAGGCAAAATGATCAGTCAATTAGAATATACTGTTCTTGTGCTTGTATCCACTTCCACGTCATCCCAATGGCACAAACCTTGCTTCTTCAACACTCTTGAGCTTTCTAATTCATATAGAGAAGAGGGGGAGAGAGAGAGAGTTCACTCTCTGTTTTCTGGAAAATAGAGAAAGAGAGAGAAAATGAATGAAAACATGATTTAAATTATTTATATAAATTAATTATCCTAAACTATTATGGTCGTTGGAGTTAGATCCAATGGTTGATAATCACATGGAGCTGTTCTGTTGTGAGCATATCCAGCAGGAGAAATATACCGATAATATACTACCGATATACTGTTGACAGTACAAAAATTAGGAAAACCTTAATTTTTCGATAGCATTCTACGTGTGGATCCGAGTAGGGATACATGGTCATGCCAGGGGTCTCTACTAGTTTATGGGGGTTTATAGGTTAGCACATTTGTCCATGAAAACGAAAAAAAATACTTATTAGTTGCATAAGTCACTAATCGATTCAAAAACCATGCGAGTATCTTAGGAGGTATTCTGGTAAGATATTCGATGCATGGATAATCGAGGAAAACTCAAAAAATCTCACCAAACCATAAATTCATAAATACAAATAAAATGCAGTATCATTGGTTGAGAGCTTGCTATGCAAGGATTATGGTATACCATTAGTATATACGAATTCACACACACACACACACACACACACACACATATATATATATATATATATATATATATTAAGGATTTCTAGCTCAAGTGGTTAGAGTGAGACATATCTCCCCAAGAGGTTGCAGGTTCGAGCAATGAAGGAAGCACATTTAATTTCCTGTGGGAGAATAAATGTAAGTGTGGGCCGGATGCAGATGCGGTGAGAGTGTGGTGCGGGAGCGGTGCGATGCAAGTACGGTGTATATATATATATATATATATATATATATATATATATATATATATATATATATATATATATATGCTTTAGAACCATCAGGGTGGTTTCATACTATGGAACCACCCTATGTTATATATGGTTTCATACATGCATCGAATATCTTACCAGAATACCTCCTAAGATACTCGCATGTTATATATATTATTGAAATAAATCAGCAATATTGATTTATTTTATTAATTGATGATGTAAAAAGTCTTACAACTATGAATATATATAGTGGGAGAACGGATCCATGTCCGTATAGGAGTAGGAGAAGAAATATTTATCCATATAGGAGAAAAATCTAATACTAAATCTAATTAATATCTAATCCTAACTATAATTAATCTTAACACCCCCGTCAAACTCATGGTGGGTCAAACAACAAGAGTTTGTCCAATAGAAACTGAAATCGCAATATGGGGTATAACTTTGTAAAAAAATCTGCCAGCTGATCAACTGAAGTCACATGTGGTAAAGAAATAGTGCCTTTCAAAAATGCTGACGGACGAAGTGACAATTAATCTCAATATGCTTTGTTCATTCATGAAAAACCGGATTGTTTGCAATCTGTATAGCACTCTTGTTGTCACAATAAAGAGGTGTAGGTCATGTAGGAGCAATGTCCATATTAGAGAGCAGTCTACATATATGGACGATCTCCCTAGTGGTGGTGTCCATAGCTCTATACTCTGCCTCAGTAGAAGAACATGCAACAACTTCTTGTTTCTTGCTTCGCCATAAGATCAACGAATCACCAAGAAACAAACAAAATCCTCTAGTAAATCGTCTAGTGGTCGGATCTCCTGCCTAATCTGCATCAAAAAATGCTCGAAGCTCCAGGGTAGATAAAAAAGACATAAATAATGAGTGCGTAATGGAACCCTAAAGATATCAGAGAATCCGGAGTAATGCACTATATTGAGCTGATTGGGGCCGAAAATGAACTGACTAACAATACTAACTGCATGAGAAATATATGACCTGGTCAAACAGAGATACACAAGTTGACCCACTAGCCACTTTTAGCAAGTAGGATCTGTGAGAGGCTCACCATCTGTGGGACGAAGCTTCACATGAATATCTAAAGGAGTATCAACTATAAGAATATCTGATAGACCAGCAGACAAAATAATCTCTGAAGTATATTTTTGCTAAGAAACAAGTATCCCTCTCTTACCTTGTACAATCTCTAGTACAAAATATTAAAGATTGCCAAGGTCTTTCATCTGAAGCTGCTGATGAAGGTACCTTTGAATAGCTACAATTTCTGATGAATCATCGCCAATCAGAATCATGTCATCCACATAGAGTAAAAAAAAAAACTCGTCCCTGCGGTGAGGACCGTACAAAAAGAGAATGATCCTGAGAACACTGCTGAAAATCTGCCTCACAAATAGCACTCCGGAAACACTCAAACCAAGCTTGAGGAGCTTGCTTGAGACCATAGATAGCATGACGAAGGCGACAAACATGCTCCGACGGAGTAGAAAGACCTGGAGGAGGCTCCATATAGACAACCTCGGATAAAGAACCGTGAAGAAAGACGTTCTTCACATCCATCTGATAGAGTAGCCACTGATGAGCGGCAACAACAACTAGTAATGAACGAACTGTGGTCATTTGAACAACAAGTTCTTAGGTCTCATCATAGTCAATCCTATGCTCATATGTAAAACCTTGGGCAACAAGTCGAGCCTTGTGTCGCTCAATGGATCCATCAGGTCGATAATTGACCTTGAAGACCCACTTGCAACTAACAGGCTGGACCCCATCTGGAAATGGAACAACATCCCAGGTACCTGTCTGCTAAAATGCTCGAAACTCCTCTGACATACCCTCTTGCCACTCATGGTATTGAATAGCCTCTTGATAAAAATTGGACTCTCCTGTAGTATGGATAGCAGTAAGAAATAAATAAAACTATGGAGAATATGAGACTAAGATGGCAAAACTAAACTTTTTCAGTGTACCGGAATAATCGAGAGTAAAACATGAAGGAGGTCGACAAGTACGTCGGGACTAGCGAAGAGGTTGTGATAGAGGCTTGGATGGTGGAGAAGATGGTGTTACAGGGGCTGGTAGAATTTGTGGAGGATCCTCTTGAGTTAGCCACGGAGACATTGTAGGAGGAGTTGTACCAGGAGAGGGAAGCAAAGGAGTAGGATCAATGAAAACACTAGATGATGGAGCTGGTGGGAACAAAAAGTGAACATCCGGAGGTGGGACCATAAAATATGGAGAGTCCTCTAAAAATGTGACATGACGAGATATACGTAGACGATGGGCCAATGGATCATTACAACGTATCCCTTGTACTCGGAACTAAAACCAAGTAAGAAGCACTTTGCTGATCGGGCTGTCAGCTTTGTGTGCTCAGTCTCAGAAAGAAGGAAAAAACTAGTGCATCCAAAAGCCCAAAACATACAGTAATAAGAAGAACACGAATAAAGACTCTCATGAGGTGTCCTACCAGATAAAACAGAGGAAGGAGTGATATTGATAAGATTAATAGAAGTAACAATAGCTTCTGTCCAGAACTTTTGAGGAACAAAAGAGGATAACAAGAGAGCACGAGTAGTTTCAAGAATATGACGATGTTTGCGTTCGGCTATCCCATTCTTTTCATGAGTATAAGGACATGACTGCTGAAAAAGGGTGTCGTGAGATTGCAAGATAGATCACATCGTAGTGGAGAGATACTCACGAGCACAATCAAAACGAAAAGTTTTAATCCTAACATTGAATTGAGTGTGAATCATAGTAGTAAATGTCCTATAAATGGTTGGAAGATCAGAATGGTGACACATAAGATAGACCCAAGTATAACGAGTGTAATCATCAATAAAGCTCACGTAG
Source organism: Iris macrosiphon (assembly GCA_036927795.1). NCBI lineage: Eukaryota > Viridiplantae > Streptophyta > Magnoliopsida > Asparagales > Iridaceae > Iris > Iris macrosiphon. The sequence continues at coordinate 29,153,002 of JAYESA010000007.1, read as the reverse complement.
TGGACAAAACCACTCATAGATGGGACAAGAGCAGGTCCCCATATGTCAGAATGAACTAATTCAAAAATACTACTATATTTAGATAAACTCTTAGGAAAAGGTAGAGCTATGTGTTTTGCCAACTTACAGGTTGTACATGTGGATAGAGAAGGGAAAGAACCACGTACAAGAGCTCCACTGTGAAATAAAGTTTTTAGACAAGGTTCTGAGATATGACCTAAGCGTCTGTGCCACAAGTCGACAGCAGATGCGACAATAGTCGCATGACTAGAACTCAAAGGTTGAGCTGATGGAAGTTGAATAAACTCTAAGTATTACAACCGTCCCTTCCTACGAACACGACCAATCGTCTGGCCCGTACGAGGATCCTTCACAGAACATACGAGAGAATCAAAAGAAACAATAAATCCACTCTCACAAATACTACTGACTGATATAAGGTGCAAAGTAAGATGTGGAACATGTAAGACAAAAGAAAGATTCAAAGTATCAAAAATAATGGAATCAGATTGAATGATGACCAACTGAGAACCATCAGCTGTGTGTAAAGAAGGAAAGTGAAATGGTAAATGTGTAATACTAGATAAGAGGCTAAGGTCAGAAGTCATATGATGAGAAGCACCAGAGTTTAATATCCAAGAAGTAGACGTACGTACCAGTAGAGGCAGATGCAGAGGAGCCAGTAAGGACAGGCTGATGCTGAAGCCGAAGCTGGATTTGGAACTCTTACTGAGTAAAATGGTGATGAATATCTGCCGATGTCTGTGTGCTATCAACAATATCAGCATAAGGTACTAAAGAGCGAGTCGAGAAATAGTTCTTTATCTTTATCCTCTTGGAAAATTGAGTCCTTAGATGTAGATGAAGCACAAAACAATTATCCACCGTATGACCGAACTTATGGCAGTGAGAACAAATCATACATGACTGCTGACGAACATAACATGTGATAGCATAATGACTATACTTTTTACAATAGATACATAGAGAACGCAATTTTTTTTTTTTATATTTATTTTACTTTGATTTTTTTTTTTTTTTTTGCAACAACAAAATTATTCTTGAAACCCAACTGCAAAAATCCTCCAACCACAAACCAAACTCTCGTTGGCTTGATGCAGTTGGTAGAAGATGGACCTCAAATAAACTTTTGTTGGCTTATGCACTAGGCCAAGTGGTTTTGCTCCAGGAATACTCCTACTTTGTTCTTGAAGAAATAAAATAATCCAAAGGAATCCTATGGATATATATAAGCGGCTGTTTGCTATGGCAACTTGAAGATGGAGAGGAGTCTGCTCGCCGAAGTCGAAGAAGAAGTTCAAATCTGCGCTGAGTCGAACAGGAAGTACTCCGATGTTGACGGAAACAATGGCAGAGTGGATGATAAGAAAAAAAAGAAGATAATCAATAATATTAATTATTTGAAAGAGACTTTGAACTGTCATGGATTAAAAAATTTAGGATCTGATATCATAAAACAAATCAATAATATTAATTTTTTTATTAATGGATGATGTAAAAAGTTTTATAACTATGAATATATATAGTATGGGAACGGATCCATGTCAGTATAGAAGTAGGAGAAAAAATATGTATCCATATAGGAGAAGAATATAATCATAAATCTAATTAATATCTAATTCTAACTATAATTAATTTTAACAATTATGTCCTTATGGGCCCACCCGTAGACCGAGACCCCCGTCCTACTGTTGGACTAGAGCCTATATATATATATATATATATATATATATATATATATATATATATATATATATGCGTGTGTGTGTGTGAGTAAACGAGATATGAGCTATAGTGCTCATATTTTCACATATATATATACTTAGTCTCTGCTATTGAGAGATCAATTGTATCCTATAATTTAGACTTCCAACTTAGATCATATGTGCACCCATGTGCACTAGTACACTCTATTTCTATCGGTCACATGACGAGATATACGTAGACGATGGGCCAATGGATCATTACAACGTATCCCTTGTACTCGGAACTAAAACCAAGTAAGAAGCACTTTGCTGATCGGGCTGTCAGCTTTGTGTGCTCAGTCTCAGAAAGAAGGAAAAAACTAGTGCATCCAAAAGCCCAAAACATACAGTAATAAGAAGAACACGAATAAAGACTCTCATGAGGTGTCCTACCAGATAAAACAGAGGAAGGAGTGATATTGATAAGATTAATAGAAGTAACAATAGCTTCTGTCCAGAACTTTTGAGGAACAAAAGAGGATAACAAGAGAGCACGAGTAGTTTCAAGAATATGACGATGTTTGCGTTCGGCTATCCCATTCTTTTCATGAGTATAAGGACATGACTGCTGAAAAAGGGTGTCGTGAGATTGCAAGATAGATCACATCGTAGTGGAGAGATACTCACGAGCACAATCAAAACGAAAAGTTTTAATCCTAACATTGAATTGAGTGTGAATCATAGTAGTAAATGTCCTATAAATGGTTGGAAGATCAGAATGGTGACACATAAGATAGACCCAAGTATAACGAGTGTAATCATCAATAAAGCTCACGTAGTGGACAAAACCACTCATAGATGGGACAAGAGCAGGTCCCCATATGTCAGAATGAACTAATTCAAAAATACTACTATATTTAGATAAACTCTTAGGAAAAGGTAGAGCTATGTGTTTTGCCAACTTACAGGTTGTACATGTGGATAGAGAAGGGAAAGAACCACGTACAAGAGCTCCACTGTGAAATAAAGTTTTTAGACAAGGTTCTGAGATATGACCTAAGCGTCTGTGCCACAAGTCGACAGCAGATGCGACAATAGTCGCATGACTAGAACTCAAAGGTTGAGCTGATGGAAGTTGAATAAACTCTAAGTATTACAACCGTCCCTTCCTACGAACACGACCAATCGTCTGGCCCGTACGAGGATCCTTCACAGAACATACGAGAGAATCAAAAGAAACAATAAATCCACTCTCACAAATACTACTGACTGATATAAGGTGCAAAGTAAGATGTGGAACATGTAAGACAAAAGAAAGATTCAAAGTATCAAAAATAATGGAATCAGATTGAATGATGACCAACTGAGAACCATCAGCTGTGTGTAAAGAAGGAAAGTGAAATGGTAAAGGTGTAATACTAGATAAGAGGCTAAGGTCAGAAGTCATATGATGAGAAGCACCAGAGTTTAATATCCAAGAAGTAGACGTACGTACCAGTAGAGGCAGATGCAGAGGAGCCAGTAAGGACAGGCTGATGCTGAAGCCGAAGCTGGATTTGGAACTCTTACTGAGTAAAATGGTGATGAATATCTGCCGATGTCTGTGTGCTATCAACAATATCAGCATAAGTGTCACGACCCGCACCCGGAAGTTCGGGCACGAGTGCGTGGGTACGTCCAGACTACGCCGCAGAATCGGCGGTAGTACGCTGTCTAGGTCAAATCCACACTTAACTAAACTAGCTCATCCACAATTAACATAAGCAAGATAATAATGAGAAAGAAAACTTAAGATTGCAACTGAAATAAATGTGACAACAGATTCAAATGTTTAATACAGGAATCAAGAATGAAATCGGGGACAAACCCGATTAAATAAGATAAGAACAGAAATAAAAGATAGCTACGGCTAACTACTCTGCAGCAGGGGTCTCCTGGGTAGGATCTGGCTCCTCACAGGTATCAACTGTATCCTCATAGGGACCATAATAAGTAGGGCAAGTTCTCATCATCACCTAAACAACGGATCCAGTCAGGAAAGGAGCAAAGTACACAGTGCACAACAAAATTAAACTAAATATTTATGACAATTAAATTGAGTATCATATTGAGAACATTGCATAAAGGAAACATCAATATTTCAGAGTTTAATGTTATAAGCAGGAATATGAGAAAAGCAGGAAATAAATGAGACAGAAAATGAACTACAACAGTCAGCAAGAGATATAACAAGACTAGAAACTATGTGTGTGAACTTGTGTATTTAGAATACATAGTTGGCATGTAGGGGCTTATAAGGCTAATCTGGCCGTCCTAGACGGCTATTAAACAATGCAATCGAGATCTGGCTGATGGACAGTCGTGTGCCAACAGCTATTAAACAATCCTTAGGGGAAGGGTAAACTACATGCCTCCTAGTATTCTCCCACCCGATATGTAAACAAGACATGAATTCCAATATTCAAGACATGAGATACAGTATTCTAGCACTACGTGAAATCAGCAAGGGTACTAGTAGAGCAGGGAATTAATTATCACAATATAAAGATTAACTTGAAGTGCAGGTACTTGCCTGTTGTTTGGATCCGATTAAATGTTCTAGGGGAAGTTTCCAGAGATGAGTCCAAAAGCTGAAATAGACGTTACCATCACGCTCAGAAGATATCAAATAGATGAAAACGCCTGCTCTTGGGTCCAATTTGGAGACAAGGGCAGAAACGGTAATTTCGGGTCAAAACGGGGTCCGCCGGTGGGCCCGCTTTGCACCGAAAAGCGTGTCCGGGTCAACGGTCTCCAAATTCACCAAACTTAGTGTCAACAGGTCAGGAACGCTGATACGAACCCAACGGAACTTCCAGATTTGGATTTCGATGAGCCGATCACGAAATCGCCCGTCGAGCGGGGCCTGTGGGGCCCACGACACGCGATTTCGTCAACGTTCTCAGAATCGAACCAAACTTGACCCACAGGACCAGTGTATCGCTACGAGTCCGATGGCGCAAGTTTCGTCTCGATCTGACGAGTGTACAAGAAGTTAGGGTGAATTGCAGAAATTGCGGATACGGGGCGATGTCTGCGGATACGCGTTGATTCCGGTGTGCACGCACACCCGAATCAGCTTCCGCGAAAACTCACACGTCCGTATCGACGCTGCGCACGTATCTGTGAAGACCGTGCGCGACCAAGTCGTCCCGTTTGGCGGGACGTACTCAGTTCCGGGGTGAAACAGGGTCTGGTTTTTCCTGTTTTTGGATCGCGGTGTGCGATCACCACAGGACGCGGTGCCCCGAACAGTTTGTCCGGACACCGAGAGGGTCATACAGGCTTCACAACGCAATTTGCAGAATTGAAAACGGAGCTACGAGGCGAAAGTTATGAGTACCTGAACAGGGCTCGAAACCGGGGCTGAAATCGTGTCCGTGTCGTGTCCGACACGACACTGGCCGATCCGATTCAGGGGAACTAGGGTTCAGGTGAAACCCGGCGAGGATTGCGGCGGGGCCGGCCGGAGGCTGAGGCGACGCTGCTGGGGAGGAGCTGGGGCGGCTCGGGGCGGCGTCGCCGGGAACGGGCGGAGCCGACCGGAGGCACGGCGAGGCTGGCCGGATCGAGCGAGAGGAGGAAGAGAAAGGTGAGGGGAGGCCGGAGGCTGCTGGTGCGGTGGCGCGGCGAGGGCGAGGGAATCCGCGGCGGCGTCTCGGCGAGGCGCTGGAGGCTGTCCGGGGCTGCGGCCTCAGGCGGGCGGCGCGGTGAGCTCGGCTAGGTTTCCGGTGGGGGGTCGACTGGGGGAGAAGAGGGAAGGGGAGGCGGGTTTTATAGGGAGAGAGGGGACTGGGCGAGGCCGTGATAGGCGGAGGGAGAGGGGGATCGTGGCGAGTGGAGCGGCGGTTCGACGCGGGCTCCGGCGACGTGGCCGGAGCCGCCGGCGAGAAACTCGGGGGAGAGAACGGTGAGGAAAGGGTCAGAACGGGTCGGGCGGGTTCGGGTCTGGCAGACCCGACCCGACCCGTTAGCCAACGGTTTGGGCAGGAAGTCGGGCCGCGGGCTGACTGGGCCGAGAAAAAATAAATAAAAAAATAATAATAATAAAAATAATAATAATAATTAGTTTAAATAGTTTTTAGGTATTAAAAAATAGGTCTGAGGCCCAAAAAAATCCAGAAAAATTACCCTAAGTCCAATTTTCTATTTTACACCCAAAAATGTTATTTTCATAATATTTTAACATTATTTATTAGCAATTAAAAATCATTTATTAATTAAAAGCCTTGATTTTAATTACAGAAAATTCCCAGAAAATTCCAGAAAATTGGGAAAAATCCAAGTTTTAATAATTTGAAAATTCAGGGGGTTTACAACCTACCCAACTTACAAAAATTTCGTCCTCGAAATTTAAAATTATAGCAGGGTTCTCTCTGTCCAATCTCACTTGATTGCGGTCGCTACCCAACTTAGAATGTACCCATATATCCTCTAAGGCTGTACAACTAGTAAAGCTAGGTCCCAACTTAATAAATCATGGTATTAAATCTTTTAAGTCTGCAACAAAAACACATCACCTAGGGTATTGCCTAGTCATAAAGGGTTATCATCTAGCACTACAAATCAAACTTATCTCAAACACAGGATTTTGTCTTTCCGAAATAAGGGAAGACGAGGATCAAATAAAGAGTTTAAGGGCGTGGTGGTAGAACAGAGGTATAGGGATCAAGGCGTTTTAAAGAATTCTAATGGGATTTGTCAGGCGGGTATGGATTGAGATTCTATTCTGATAGTCAATTATTCGCATGCTCGTATTAGTTCAGTTATATAACTGATACGATATGCTCAGCATGTCTAGGTCAGGTATATTTGTCTACTAATCACTACGTATCTCAATCCACGTAAAGTAGTCGTGCGAAGTGCGAATCAAAATGCACTAAGGTTGATCAGACCGTAATACACTGATTCTGAATAGACACTGGTATTAGTGTACGCGTCCAATAATACATGTGTCATGAACAAGCCTGATAAAGAGTAAGCTTGCAAAACTAGGCTATAGAATAGCAGCATAAACAAAGTACATCAAAATCAAGTGCGCTAGATGATGATGAAAGGAGGTACAAAATTTAAATTTCACAAAATAAGCAAAATAACAGAAGATTCTACAATCTCTACAGTTATTAAATATAAAAGCATACCAGGTTATTAGCAAGTTCAAAATTTCTAGGTTGGGGCTGAGGTCACGAACCAATAGGCGCGAGCTAAACAATAATAGAAAGGCAGCTAAAAGAAATCACTTACGCGCATTAGTGACTCTAAGAGTCTGCACGTTCTCCATGATCATCGCGTAAGCTTGGAATAACGGCACAGTCCTTCACTCGATGTGCTGCTGATCCACAATACAGACAGGTACCTAGTCTCTTTCTACAATCCTTCCAAATGTGACCCTGTTTTCGACAATAGCCACAAATGGGAACTCGTTTGTTCTGCCCTTGGGTTGGATTCATCTGGGGTCGTTTTGCAGCTCTTTCCTGTTGTGCGTGGTCGGGTGCTGACGCATACGGCCGCTTCCGGCTGGACTCGATCCTTGTGGTGCACTCCACAGGTTGCGCTGCAGTAAGAACGCCCTCGTCGAAGGTAATTGCATTTGAACTGCTTGGCTTCCGTGACTCCGAGCTAATTTTGTCGATGAAGTTCTCCGCCTGGCGTTGTTGAGATTCTTGTTGAACCTTCTGATAGGCTTGCATCATTGCGTAGAACATGCGGAACATCTGTTGTTCGTCCATAGGCGGTCCCAGTGGGAAGGAAGGCATCGGTGGAGTAGGCTGACTTGCTTGACTGCCTTGCGATGATTGGACGACTGGTATCACATTGTCTTCTTGGGTAGCCACAACGGCTTGTGGTGTTTCGGTGTGAGCCTCGTTGCTGGCTGGTGGGTCCATTTCCTGCATTCACAATAACCGATAAGAGGCGCACAGAAATCAAGGCAGGATGCAAGTCAATAAAATGATTCGGAACCGGTATGAATATCAAGAACGATTCAATCAAGTGGATGAGCTTTTCCTAAAATCCTCAATCTTATTGCAGGCCTGTTCGGTCCCTAAGTTGAAACCGAACAATTTAGTCGTTTGACCTGCATGGGCCACCACAAAAACGTGTCACGACCCGCACCCGGAAGTTCGGGCACGAGTGCGTGGGTACGTCCAGCCTACGCCGCAGAATCGGCGGTAGTACGCTGTCTAGGTCAAATCCACACTTAACTAAACTAGCTCATCCACAATTAACATAAGCAAGATAATAATGAGAAAGAAAACTTAAGATTGCAACTGAAATAAATGTGACAACAGATTCAAATGTTTAATACAGGAATCAAGAATGAAATCGGGGACAAACCCGATTAAATAAGATAAGAACAGAAATAAAAGATAGCTACGGCTAACTACTCTGCAGCAGGGGTCTCCTGGGTAGGATCTGGCTCCTCACAGGTATCAACTGTATCCTCATAGGGACCATAATAAGTAGGGCAAGTTCTCATCATCACCTAAACAACGGATCCAGTCAGGAAAGGAGCAAAGTACACAGTGCACAACAAAATTAAACTAAATATTTATGACAATTAAATTGAGTATCATATTGAGAACATTGCATAAAGGAAACATCAATATTTCAGAGTTTAATGTTATAAGCAGGAATATGAGAAAAGCAGGAAATAAATGAGACAGAAAATGAACTACAACAGTCAGCAAGAGATATAACAAGACTAGAAACTATGTGTGTGAACTTGTGTATTTAGAATACATAGTTGGCATGTAGGGGCTTATAAGGCTAATCTGGCCGTCCTAGACGGCTATTAAACAATGCAATCGAGATCTGGCTGATGGACAGTCGTGTGCCAACAGCTATTAAACAATCCTTAGGGGAAGGGTAAACTACATGCCTCCTAGTATTCTCCCACCCGATATGTAAACAAGACATGAATTCCAATATTCAAGACATGAGATACAGTATTCTAGCACTACGTGAAATCAGCAAGGGTACTAGTAGAGCAGGGAATTAATTATCACAATATAAAGATTAACTTGAAGTGCAGGTACTTGCCTGTTGTTTGGATCCGATTAAATGTTCTAGGGGAAGTTTCCAGAGATGAGTCCAAAAGCTGAAATAGACGTTACCATCACGCTCAGAAGATATCAAATAGATGAAAACGCCTGCTCTTGGGTCCAATTTGGAGACAAGGGCAGAAACGGTAATTTCGGGTCAAAACGGGGTCCGCCGGTGGGCCCGCTTTGCACCGAAAAGCGTGTCCGGGTCAACGGTCTCCAAATTCACCAAACTTAGTGTCAACAGGTCAGGAACGCTGATACGAACCCAACGGAACTTCCAGATTTGGATTCCGATGAGCCGATCACGAAATCGCCCGTCGAGCGGGGCCTGTGGGGCCCACGACACGCGATTTCGTCAACGTTCTCAGAATCGAACCAAACTTGACCCACAGGACCAGTGTATCGCTACGAGTCCGATGGCGCAAGTTTCGTCTCGATCTGACGAGTGTACAAGAAGTTAGGGTGAATTGCAGAAATTGCGGATACGGGGCGATGTCCGCGGATACGCGTTGATTCCGGTGTGCACGCACACCCGAATCAGCTTCCGCGAAAACTCACACGTCCGTATCGACGCTGCGCACGTATCTGTGAAGACCGCGCGCGACCAAGTCGTCCCGTTTGGCGGGACGTACTCAGTTCCGGGGTGAAACAGGGTCTAGTTTTTCCTATTTTTGGATCGCGGTGTGCGATCACCACAGGACGCGGTGCCCCGAACAGTTTGTCCGGACACCGAGAGGGTCATACAGGCTTCACAACGCAATTTGCAGAATTGAAAACGGAGCTACGAGGCGAAAGTTATGAGTACCTGAACAGGGCTCGAAACCGGGGCTGAAATCGTGTCCGTGTCGTGTCCGACACGACACTGGCCGATCCGATTCAGGGGAACTAGGGTTCAGGTGAAACCCGGCGAGGATTGCGGCGGGGCCGGCCGGAGGCTGAGGCGACGCTGCTGGGGAGGAGCTGGGGCGGCTCGGGGCGGCGTCGCCGGGAACGGGCGGAGCCGACCGGAGGCACGGCGAGGCTGGCCGGATCGAGCGAGAGGAGGAAGAGAAAGGTGAGGGGAGGCCGGAGGCTGCTGGTGCGGTGGCGCGGCGAGGGCGAGGGAATCCGCGGCGGCGTCTCGGCGAGGCGCTGGAGGCTGTCCGGGGCTGCGGCCTCAGGCGGGCGGCGCGGTGAGCTCGGCTAGGTTTCCGGTGGGGGGTCGACTGGGGGAGAAGAGGGAAGGGGAGGCGGGTTTTATAGGGAGAGAGGGGACTGGGCGAGGCCGTGATAGGCGGAGGGAGAGGGGGATCGTGGCGAGTGGAGCGGCGGTTCGACGCGGGCTCCGGCGACGTGGCCGGAGCCGCCGGCGAGAAACTCGGGGGAGAGAACGGTGAGGAAAGGGTCAGAACGGGTCGGGCGGGTTCGGGTCTGGCAGACCCGACCCGACCCGTTAGCCAACGGTTTGGGCCGGAAGTCGGGCCGCGGGCTGACTGGGCCGAGAAAAAAAAAAAAAAATAATAATAAAAATAATAATAATAATTAGTTTAAATAGTTTTTAGGTATTAAAAAATAGGTCTGAGGCCCAAAAAAATTCAGAAAAATTACCCTAAGTCCAATTTTCTATTTTACACCCAAAAATGTTATTTTCATAATATTTTAACATTATTTATTAGCAATTAAAAATCATTTATTAATTAAAAGCCTTGATTTTAATTACAGAAAATTCCCAGAAAATTCCAGAAAATTGGGAAAAATCCAAGTTTTAATAATTTGAAAATTCAGGGGGTTTACAACAAGATACTAAAGAGCGAGTCGAGAAATAGTTCTTTATCTTTATCCTCTTGGAAAATTGAGTCCTTAGATGTAGATGAAGCACAAAACAATTATCCACCGTATGACCGAACTTATGGCAGTGAGAACAAATCATACATGACTGCTGACGAACATAACATGTGATAGCATAATGACTATACTTTTTACAATAGATACATAGAGAACGCAATTTTTTTTTTTTATATTTATTTTACTTTGATTTTTTTTTTTTTTTTTTGCAACAACAAAATTATTCTTGAAACCCAACTGCAAAAATCCTCCAACCACAAACCAAACTCTCGTTGGCTTGATGCAGTTGGTAGAAGATGGACCTCAAATAAACTTTTGTTGGCTTATGCACTAGGCCAAGTGGTTTTGCTCCAGGAATACTCCTACTTTGTTCTTGAAGAAATAAAATAATCCAAAGGAATCCTATGGATATATATAAGCGGCTGTTTGCTATGGCAACTTGAAGATGGAGAGGAGTCTGCTCGCCGAAGTCGAAGAAGAAGTTCAAATCTGCGCTGAGTCGAACAGGAAGTACTCCGATGTTGACGGAAACAATGGCAGAGTGGATGATAAGAAAAAAAAGAAGATAATCAATAATATTAATTATTTGAAAGAGACTTTGAACTGTCATGGATTAAAAAATTTAGGATCTGATATCATAAAACAAATCAATAATATTAATTTTTTTATTAATGGATGATGTAAAAAGTTTTATAACTATGAATATATATAGTATGGGAACAGATCCATGTCAGTATAGAAGTAGGAGAAAAAATATGTATCCATATAGGAGAAGAATATAATCATAAATCTAATTAATATCTAATTCTAACTATAATTAATTTTAACAATTATGTCCTTATGGGCCCACCCGTAGACCGAGACCCCCGTCCTACTGTTGGACTAGAGCCTATATATATATATATATATATATATATATATATATATATATATATATATGCGTGTGTGTGTGTGAGTAAACGAGATATGAGCTATAGTGCTCATATTTTCACATATAATATATTTATAAATAAATCATGCACACATAGACCGATAGAAATAGAGTGTACTAGTGCACATGGGTGCACATATGATCTAAGTTGGAAGTCTAAATTATAGGATACAATTGATCTCTCAATAGCAGAGACTAAGTACATGACAACAATTGAGATATTATATTAAACTTTTCGATACATTATATTAAACTTTTCGATTACAAGTATCCATCGATAGGTTTGGATATCTCAACAAGCCGCTTATTTATTTTGTGACAGTCAAAGGTTGACATATTTTACCAAAGAACAAAGATATTGAATTCAAGTGTCAAAAAAATAAGGGAACAAAGATATATATGGATTATGTTCATAAAGTCAAATCCCTACGTAATTTGACGTTATTTAAACTACACCGAATTTGAGTGACTCTTGTGGTTACTGTGGATAGGTATAATATCCCGATTGGGTGGTAGAAGGTCAGTGAATTGAGTCATCAGAACGTATTATTTCTTCCATTTATAAATGGTGTGAGTTGGGGGACAGTGGGCCCAAATGCATGCAATGCAGTGTGAGTCACTGTAACGTATTATTCCTTCCATTTATAAATGATGTGAATTGGAGGACAGTGAATCCAAAGACATACAATACAGTGTATACAAAAATTTTGAATTTTACGTCGGATCCCGTATGTTATGCCGAAAAGTCACAAAAAAAAAGGTTATTTAAACTTCACTCTGAGTTGAAGATTTTGCTCAACCCAAGCAAAGGTTGTGACATGTACAATGGAGGTACACCTACATGCTCAAAGACATTGTATTTACTTCCAATGTGGTTAATGAGAATAAAAATAAAGGTGGAGATTGTTAGATTTATAGCTTGTGTTGGTTAAGCCAATCATGTGATTTTGGAAAATCAAAAATTTATTCAGATTTAATTTAATTTAATTTTAATATATTTGTATTTGATCATATTTGTATCTATTCAGATTTGGTTAAATCCATTCAGATTGGATTTAATTACATATATCTGAATTAGATTTAATTACCTAAACCTATTCAATTTGATTTAATAATAATTAGTCAACACGAATGTCAAAATTTACTTTCGATTTATTTCTCAAAATCCAAATGATTATTGTTCTAGCAGGAAAAAGATAGTCCAAAATCAGTTGTGACATGATTGACTCTCTTAATATTGATATTTAATATATATCCTTCAAGTACAAGCAATGGCGTCCATGCAATTTATTAAAATAATATAGATCTTACTAGCCTTAAACTCATGTTAAGGATGTTGCGCGCCAAATGAAAAGGACACCAAAGGACCTCTCAATCCTGAATTGGATGAACAAGCAATAGTGCAATGTTCTCTTTCATCTGGCCCTCGGAGTTGGTGAATGAATCTTCATGCTTGTATATAACTTCGATTACACGAGTAAAATTGAGAGCCAACAGGTTAAGATGCTTTCGTGAAGGCAATGGGTTAAGCCACTCCTTATTTATGTCTTTCCACGCATTTTCAACCATTTCGTTAAGCTTGGCAACTGCCTCTTGCTTCGTGATTCCTTCATCTCTTATGCAGATTTGCAAGCTTGAGTCTAAATGCATTCTCTCTTGTTCAAACTATGAAAAAGAAGAGTAACAAAATTAGTATTAGTCAAGTAAGTGAAAAGAGATATCAAATGCATGTAATTTCTAACCTCAGATGAGACAATGTCATCCATTAGCCTTCCAACCATGCCACAGGCTTCCACAATCTTAGGCGTAATTTGCATCCAATCTAAAGTATCTTTGCTCAAATCTTCCGCCAAAAGACATAGTGAGACAGTAGTGAGCATAGGGTGTGCAGCGCTCATAAGTGAAACATCGAGATATTCTTTGAATGTTGGTTTGTATTTCGCGTCTGTCCATATAGCTTCCTGAAAGTATGCTCTAACCAATGGCTTGAACTGTTCATGAGATATGATTAGGAACCTTAGCATTAATGATAAATAACAGTTTTTCTACAAAATCCAACAATGATACATGACATGTAACTAATTAAGTGTAAGCATTATTCGATTTTTGACCGAGAACCGAACCGAATTGGCTTGAAAAAAATCGGTTCAGTTTTAGTTTTGAAAATACTAAAATTCCTTATTCGGTTGTCTATTTTGGGTTGCGGTTTCAATCCAAAACCGTAAAACGAATAAAACTTGAGGTTTCACTATGCATTATTCGATTACAAATATGAATATTTTGAAAATAATAATTTTATGAATCTATACTACTATATAATAAGAAAAGTTGAGGTTTTACTATGCAAATTTTTATTTCAAAAATGTCCTTACCTATGGTTACTAATTAAAATTGTTCATATGTTTTAACATAGGTAGTTAGATATAGAAAAAAAATTAAGGGGGCTGATGTTTGCTCTTCCCAAAAAGTAAAATAAATTAAAGGATTGTTGTTATCTCTTTTTAGTACTAAAAGAATACATGCAACACACGTGGATATATATACTAATGTGTTTTATAGCCAAACTTTGATAATTTAATAACTACTTCAACTTTGGACCAACTTTGAAATACAACAAACGTATATAAAAAATTATATTTTTAAATATAATTTAAAAATTATTCCAACTTTAGGTCTGAACAATTAAATAATAAAAATATTCCAACAGAATGAACCGAATCGATTATCGGTTCCATTCGTTTTTAGTTATGGCTAATTTCGATTCAGCGTGTTTTTGGATATTTTAGAAGTTTGGTTTTTTCAATTTTGTCTACTTCGATTCGGTATAAAATAAAAAAAAATTGAACGCTTACCCCTACATGCAACTGATGCAAATTACAAATACTTCATATATAAATAGCGACGTTCAGCGACTTCAACTGTCGTCGGTTTCCGTAGTACCTAGAAGTAGTCACTATTTGTCTTAATTCGTTGTTGTCAGTGATGTATTGCGACGCATATGTTTTTCGTCGCTAATTTATAAATTAGCAACATCTGGTCCTGATGTCGCTTTTATATATATATATATATATATATATATATATATATATATATATATATATATATGGTATTTCTTTTTAGATAAAGGCCAGTTTTTCTAAACTGTGCTACTAGTACCAAGACCTCCCTATTAAATCTTGTCCGAGTTAGAGCTGGAGTTGGAATTGGAATCCCACGCCTATTCCTTTCCTGTCTTACTAGTGTTACAATTTGACCACCTCCAAGGTGGTTGTATATTGAATTCATTAATTCACATTTTCCTTTTATTTCATGAATTATTCTTTTATTTTGGCAATTATTTCTAGAATTATATATGTTGCAAAGAATTAAGTTGTGTATCATATGTATTACCTTTTTTTATTAAAATCAGTGTCGCTGCACCAAAACATAAAAGAGGATTGAGACAAGAGTAACACCAACCCGACCTGCCTTCTTACACAGTTTCGAGTTAAGTCTAAATGGGTCGGTCATAAAATGGTGAACCTGCCTAACCCGTTTAATAAATAAGGCTAGTTTTAGTTTAGGAGGCAACTGGTCGTTTTGAACCGTTTACTTAAACCACAGTTTTCTATAGTTCTTCTCCATCTGCCATCACTGCCGCCCCTTGGCCACAGAGTACGCCTGCTCTTTCTCCTTTTGGATTAGTGGATTCAAATTTTCAGAATCCGAGATGAAATATAATAGAAGAAATAAGGTTCAATGTTGTTAGAGTAGGGTTTAATCTCCTTCCATCCGCAACAACTCCATAAAGTAAATTAAGAAAATATTTTAAATGTCGTAACGGGTTCATGACCAAATTATCTGCAGGTCGGGTTTGGATTTACGCTAACCGGTTGATCATAAACGGGTTTTACATACATATGTATTCGTAAAATTATTGAATCGTTTCATTTCATTCGCGAGGAGCTGTATGAGAAGAAACTCTCATGTCCGATTCTGTAGTAGAGATGAGATTCACTACAAAAATACTGTTAAATAGCGACATATCTCAGCGACGGAAACAAATTCGTCGTAGAGTCAGCGACGAAAATTCGACGGAATCAGGACTAAATTATTTATGTAAACAAAATATATTATATTTCGTCAATAATCCGTCGCTAATTCGCTGTTGTTACTTCAGCGACGGAATTATCCGTCGCTGCGAAAACTTAAAATTCTCGGCTGCGTTTCATTTTCTCCCACTCTCTCTCTCTCTCTCTCTCCATCTCTCTCTCCGGCGAATGCCCCCCCCCCCCTTGACCCTCCCCCCTCCGGCGACCTCCCCCTCTCCGGCAGCCCCCCTCACATGCCCTCTCCTCCTCCTCCTCCTCCACTGACCCCCGACCCTCCTCCCCGACCCCCTCCCCCTCTCCGGCGACCTTCCCCTCACTCGCCCTCTCCTCCTCCTCCTCCTCCTCCTTCTCCACCGACCCTCGACCCCCTCTCCTCCTCCTCCTTCTCTGCCTCCTCCGGCGTCCGACTCCCAAGCCCTCCTCCTCCACCCCCAACCCCCTCCGCCTCCGTTAAATCGCCTTCTCCTCCTGCTAAGGTAACCATAATCCTCATTTCGATTTGGTTATTTATTGCATTTGGATTGTGGGGGTCTGAACATACGTACAGACACGATACGTTGGACATGAAAACAAAGAGAAAATGAATGGTTTGGTATTTTTGATACGCTAGACCCGAACATGATATGCTGGACATGGACACGTACGGACACGATACGCTGGGCACGAATGCTGAATTTTGTTAATTATAATTATAAGTTTTTCATACTAGAAAAGAGTCAGGATTAAAAATATATGAGATAATACATTCTGATATATGGAAACACAATATCTCTATAGCATATTCTGAAGAGCAAAAATGAATAAATTTTCCTAATTAGAAGAAAGGTAGCTATATATGAAAAATAGAATCTTCTCATAAATCTAGATAAAAAGTAGACATACCTTTCTTATAATACAATTTAAATTCGCACAACCAAGAAGAACGTCCTACAACTTTTCCGAGATAGAAAAGTGCCTAGTTGAAAAGAATGATAATAAATTTTTGCTTTTTGAAACATGTAAGATCTCTTTAGCACAAGCTAAAGAGCGAAAAGCAATCAAATTTCTTAATTAGAGCAATGGTAGATAAAAACAATAGAGTCTCAATATAAAACCTAGAAAAATAAAATAAGTAAACCTAACTTTTTTTTACCATTTAGTTTAATCTCACGAGACCAAGGAGAATGCCCAAGTATATAGTTGGGAGGAAATCTTTGGCCAACTACGTCTCTTACGTTCTTTGGATGTGTATTGGAAGGGAGACAAGAACTAAAGCAATGATGCCTTTACAATTTTTTTCGGAGATCGTCTCCAAATTTGCAAGGCAAAACAACCACTTCACATCCAAATCTTCTGCACATATGTGAGATGGAAGTGGATAACTTTAATTTTTAAAACTTAAATATTAAATAGCAAGTATAAATTATTAATAAGTTAGATAATTAGTAATAGTACTTAATTATAAATCTAGCTAAATATTAGTTTATAATAAGTTGCATATTTTTTAGTTAGGAAGCATACTAGAAAATTTTAGATCGTATTCTTGCACGCATGGTGAAAATATGGATACATGTTTAATCCATATTGTATCTAATCCATATTATATATATATATATATATATATATATATATATATATATATATATATATATATATATATATATATATATGGCACATGTAGTATATGGCACATGTAGAAAATAAGAGTCGATACTTAGTTAACCGATCGTGGATGTACAATCAGCGACATGAGAGTATGATTGGTTTGACAGATGATTTCAGGACGGGCATTGAGGAATTTCTCAAAAAAATGCCAGTAGTCAACCTTATTTCATGGATGTGAGTCTCATCAAGTACCTTTGTGTCAAATGTTACAATATACCATTCAAAGAGGTGGATCTCGTGAGGGAGCAACTCTACAAGAAGAATTTTGTACCGAACTATAAGGAGTGGACGGCTCAAGGAGAACCTTTGACTCCTCAATATAATTCCTCTTTCAATACGGAGGTAGAAAATACCACTCTCGGAGATAACTTTAAAAATTGACCTCGAAACCTGGCGCGTGAGTTAGTATTTGATGCGGTCGATCAAAGTTTTGATCCGGAGGATCCGAATCCTAATGCGAAAGAATTCGATAATATGTTCAAGAATGCCGATACTCCGTTATACCCGGGTTATGATTCTCATTCTATCCTGTCGGTGGTGATGTAGATCTTGAACCTCAAGTCTGATTTTAACTTGCCACATAAATGCTACGACCGAATAATTCAGTTTGTTAGAGAGTTGTTGCCAAAATAATCAAAGGAGTTGCCTGAAAACTTCTACAAGTCGAAGATGATGATACGAAAACTCAAATTTGGCTACGAAAAGATAGATTATTGTCAAAACGGTTGCATGTTGTACTACAAGGAGAACAATGATAAAGATAGATGTATTTTCTGTCACGCGGACCGGTACAAACCAATTCGGGACAAAGGAAAGTCAAATGTCTGAGCAAGGTTGCGTCCCTACAAGTACGTACAGTTTTTGCCAGTTACAAATAGTAAGCGACACATCTTTGCTACATATTTCAATTCTGTATATACTTGAAAAAAAAATGCTCTAACTATTCTCCTTATTATCATAGTAATTTTAGAGTTGAGGTAAAAATGGAGAGACCTAATATTAATGATGATGATCTTGCTAGAGAGATTGATAGAAAATGTCTATCGTGATTCCATAATTATGTATGGATCCTAAATATTAAGCATTCTAAATTTAGCATTTCGACTAATATTTGTTTAATATCTATATGATACGTGATGTTTCAGGTTTTTCGTCCTGGTACAGAGTTACAGAACGAACGACTTCAAATATTAGCTATCGGACCAAGCAAGAGGGCAAAGTGTTAGACCATCAATGGCTTCAAATTTAGAACCACTGATAAGCCTATTAATCAATTATTTGTCGATGATTAGACTAATTATAGAAAGAATTTTGTAGTATGTGTGAGGGGTTCAGTCTACAATGAGGATCCAGAATTCGACTATTACGGTGTACTAAGAGATGTCGTGGGGCTGGAATACTCTTATGAGACACAAATTGTTCTGTTTAAATGTGATTGGTTTGACACAACACATAAGCAAGGATGGAAAATTGACAACCAGTTTGAGATTTTTGATATAAAATATGGAAAAAGATATGTAGATTTTTAACTATTTGTGTTGGCTAGTCAAACGTTTCAAGTGTATTATACGAGTTATCCTAGTCAACGACGCAATAATAAGGATTGGTGGGCTGTATGCAAAACTAAAGCTAGAAACAAATATAATATTGGGGATCTAGCATACCAGGAGGATGAGGTGGTCATGCCTCAACCTACATATATGAGTTTGGCCGGTGTTGATTGCCTGGAGGTTTATGTTACCGTAGAGGATGATAGAGTTAATGAAGAGATTGACATAGAATATTTAGCTCATATAGAGAAGGACTCTGATACGGAGGTATCGAACGAGGAGCAAGAATTGGAAGATAAAGGTGATAGTGAAAGTAAAAATGAAAACGAAGTAGAAGATGAAGATGAAGACGATTCAAAAAATAATTCGGAAGACAATGACAATTCAGAAGATGAAGAAGATTAGTACGTACACACATATGCATTAGCTTAGATTATTTATTTATTTAATGACACGATTATTATTTATTTTATCATCACACTAGTATTTATTTGTTTCACCGCACCATCCATTACTTTATGATGTCTTGATGTCACTATTTTTTTTTAACACCATCAATTATTCACTGTCAGATTTATTTATGGCGGGACGAAGATGAGGACGAGTACGACGACAGGTTCATAGAGGATCTTCTTCCCAGTATCCTCCAGCTACTCCGGATGTAGGTCGCACACGAATATCAGAGGACGAGTTCATAGATACCTATGATGGTTTATTCCCGCCATATACTCGTTTATCGGTAAGGGGAGCTACTCCATCTTTCAGGTTTTCCACGGCTTCTACCCCTGCCACTCTCCTGCAACTACTAGTACACCGGCTACTCCACTAGTTGCTCCTACCGGATCAAATCCATATCCAGGCTTCCTGGTGGAGCACGAAGTATATGTCCGTCATCCAAGATTTGTAGACCCCCCTACTCTACCAGAGCGGCCAACCAATATCGATCGTCCCGAGATGTGGGCCGATGGAGCGACGTAAGTACTTATTGTCAATTCATACATTTATTTATTTATTTATTCTTTTTTATTCTAATTATATATTGTTTACTTATTTCAGGTTCTTCCCGACCAAGGTTTCCACTGATCTGGGGGACGTCATATGGGAGAACTTTCATGGCCCTTATATCAACTTCAGTGACGTCCCGCTGGATCAACGATTCATTTAGCTGGATATGTTGCGGGTATGTATAAGATTTTTATTTACAATAATATATAATTTTTTGATTAAAATGATAAAAAAATATTTTTTTATTTTTAGAAGAAGTACTAGTGGCCGAATCATAGAGAGTTTACGATCCAGAAGTGCTACAAGACCGTCGCCAGTAGATGGTTTAGGGATATGATCAATAATTAGAAGGCACTGGCGTCACATTTAGGGGATCTTCGTAAGGAGTGGCTTAAGGAGGAGTTCTGGGAGAAGATGAAGGAGAAGATGGAGGACCTGGCCTATAAGGCCAAGTGCGAGAAGGCGAGAGCATCCCGTGCTAAGGGTGGTCTCCACACGGGTGGATATATTCCGACCGTAGAGCATTTTCGACGGATGGTCAGTATTATAATTTTTTGCTAGATCAATTTTTGATAATTCTTATTTTTTTATTAATTAATTACTTTATTTTTACAGTGCGAGGAGGCCATCAGAGCCAAGGAGAACCTAAGACCGTCGACTTCTCCACAATCTTTCAGCTGACGCACAAAAGGAAGAAGGATGGGAAGCTCGTAGATGAGCGGGCAGCAAAAGCAAACGTAAGTTGTGTTTATAAAATTTTGTTAACGAAATTTAATTACATTCTTTTTATAATTTAACTATATTTGTTTACCCTAAAAATCTAACCTTAACTTTAATATTGTTACCTATGATATCTAAAAATCTTAACTCTAAACATAACCTAAAATATCTAAACTTAACTCTAAATCTAACCTTAGTTGTAGTCAATAAAAAGATTAATCCTAACCTACGATATCTAAACCTATTTACATAAATAAATATAGGAGACGTATGAGATGTTGGAGGTAGGGGCTGAGAGAAGTACGCCGACTGAGAGAAACGATCGGTGAGTACAAGCTGTACAGAAAAGGAAATGCGACAACGTATACGAGACTGGATTGTTGGCATCACAGCCATTGGTTCTTTCCAGAGCTCCTCCGACGGCTCCTCTAGTTCCATCAGATCCAGGCCCCAACGTTCCTTCTGGTGCTATGAGTTTGGAGAAGATCACAATGACTCTGTTAGTGGTACAGAGGCAGGTTAGACAACTGACAGAGTCTCGTGATCCTACAACTCCTGCTCCTCCGACGGCTCTAACGATGGCTACTCCAGCTCCTCCTCCGGCTCTATCTTCAATTTCTTCTGCTGCTCTGCATGTCGTTCTTGAGGATCTACAGTAGATAATCGTTGCGGTTATGATGCAGTACATGGCTAGCCGACAGCCGCCACCGCCTCCGCCTCCACCGTCGACTTAATGTATTTTTTTTTTGATAATTTGACAGTTTGTTGGATGTACTGGTTGTATAACTTTATATGTTTGGATTATGGTAGTATATGATAAATTATGGCTATGCACTTGTATTTAATACGTTCTATCGTATTTGATTGTATTTGATATGTTTGAATCTCTGATTGATTTTGTATAATGTTATAGTAGCAGGAAGTAAGTGATTCTATTATGGGGAAAAATATTTATGTTTAGCGACGGACTAGCGACGAAAAACTAAAAAATTCCAGGTCAGTGACGGATCCGTGACGCTTCAACGACGAAAAGCTCCGTCGCTAAATATGTCTTGTCCAAAAAATGTGGCAAATATGTATCAGAATAGTCGCTGAATCCGTGGCTATGTCCGTCTTTGTTAGCGACGAAAATTCAGTCAGTAAGCTTCAGAAAAATTTGGTAAAAATAGGCTCATAATTTTTTTTGCCAATCCATCGCTAATCCATCACCAAATACAGCGACGTAAATAATATGTCGCTAATCCGTCGCCGTGGGTCCGTTGCTAATCCGTCGACATTGCGACGAATTAGCGACAAAAATTTGATAGCTACACTTAAATTAGTGACGCCATATTTCTGTCGTTAATCCGTCGCTATATTAAAATATTGACAAAAATAGTCATTTTAGCGACAAAAAATTTCGTTGATAATACTCTATATTTTTGTATTGATTAAGAAAGATCCATCTATTATAACCCGAAAAAACCGTTTTTCTACAAAGTTGTGATGAAACGTATTATTTGTAAAAAAAAATTCCATTTTTCAATTCGATCTGATCTATTCGTTTGTAGCACTATTTACTCGATCACAGACATTCCTGCAACACCTCTAAGAGAGGAACAAATAGTCAATTTTGAAAAAAATTTATTGTCAGCCTCTTTCAGATATGAATCTATCTGATTTAGAAGGAAAAACTTGCATCAGTATCTCAGTTTCAGAAATCTGACCCGACTTGAATCCGACCCAACCTAACTGATTGTGATGTTAGTTGATATTTACATTATTCAACACATCCCACAAGTCGAACGTCGATTTTCATGGGCCGAAACATGTACTCACACAACGATATATATAATATTTTAAAATATCCGCACTAGAGATTACGTTGGTTACTCCGTTTAATACCTTGCCACTACACCAAAACTCTTGGTGAATGTTAATATTTAGATTATTCAACGATCTTCATGGGTAGATAAGAATTTGTGATCTTTCTTTTGTTAATAAAAATAGTTGATCTTATTTGGCTCAAAGAAAGTTAATTAAATTTGAGAAATGATTCGTGACTTCACTGGAAAATATTCAATCTTAAATAGAATATCGAAAATACCGATTCTATTATGTAGTGCTTATACTGGAGTCTTCCTTTCATCCTCAGTTCCTCATCAATTTCTGTCATGAAACCTGCAAACACATTCGCAAAGATCCTCATGTACTCAGGTAGGCCATCAATATCCTGGAAATCCCATCTGATTGAGTGGAAAAACTTGTCAGCCCAACTTCTTATTACATGTGTTAATGATCATTAACAAAATCCAGACAACATGAAACTTCCCGAAGAGGATAAAATGACTATGTAACAACTTAATATTTCTAAACCTTTCAATTATATCTGTGAAGAGTTGCAGCTCATCAATGGTGCCATATGCATCGTACATGTCGTCGATCACTGTTAGCAGGCATACCAACTTGGCTATGAATAATCTTCCTGTAGAGTACCGTGGTTCGAAACACACTCCTAAGCTCCAGAAATAGCACTCTGCTACTCTATCTCGAGGGAAACGTAGGCTGTTCATAAGGTCCAATTCTTTCCACCATCTGTAGATCCAAGTATATATATATATATATATATATATATATATATATGAAGATGATAAGCAACAGAAGTACATACCATATTATACATAAGAAACATATAATCTATTGTTGTGCACGCAATGCTGCAATTCGAAATTGTGATGCAAGGAGGTTATTTTGTCATGAAACTGTTTTATGATTTTCTATCGAGGTTATGATACTTTTGAGATAATAACTCGTTGATTTTACTAAAAATGACTAATTTACATATAAATACCCTAAACTATCAACATTTGGCATTTTAATACTTTGAACTATTTCTATTGGCCGGTTGCTATTAATTTAACCTGCCATTTCACTTAACAACATAGGACCATTTGGGACAATTTTGTCTGTAAATAATCCACAAATTATTTTCATAAAAAGTCGGTTAAATTAATATTTTGTCAATGCCTAAAGGTCTATTTCTGCAGTGACTTGTCGGCAGATCGTTCCCCATCTGTTGGATTCAAGTATTTTTATCTTATGTTTTTGTTCTATTTGGAATTATGCCCCATACTGGTTAAGAAAGAAAAACATATATAAGCTATAATCATGAGAGTACATAACAAGATCATATACTATCTATCAACGTCTCATTAGACCGTATAAGTATATAACTCGTTTTGAATATAGATATCCAATCATTAGAGAAAGAATGAAAATGTTGATCTCGATGCTCTGCAGCTATGATAATACCAAGGATGAGTGAGAGAGACAAGAAAGAGGTAAAGTTGATGAAAGAGAAACGTACATGGAGAAACTCTTGATCTCGCCCTGGTGGATTGATTGCAAATGATTGAAATCAAGCTTGGCGAGCTCTAACAAAATTGTGTTGCAAGCCTTACTCCTTTTATACAAGGGGATGTAGAGCCTTGCCTCTAGCCTTCTCATTCCGCGATGAAAAGGTGTCTCGAGGGCTCTTCTTATTTGAGCAGTACTGTGCGGCTCCTCCCCGTGCATACGCTCGGCCATATGGCCTCTAGCAAAATCCACGGCTTCTTTGAGGATGGGTTCGTCATTTGTGCCTAGCACGCTCGCTTCGTACATCTGTATTAGTCCCTCTGCATCATAACTCAGTTCCTGCTTGAACTTCCCCTCACTGTCTTTGAACTTACTAAACACATCTGCATTAATTTGCAATATGAATTGTTAATTACTGCTATTGCTTAGGCTGTTCAATATTTTGTATCTGCGTCGAGCATCGACTGGCTAATTACCTGGGGAGACAGCATAACCTTCTTGCCTCAACAATCGGAATCGCAGAGCAACCAATCGTAAGCCACCAATGTCATCGTCGACATGGTCATTAATACATCTGATTGCCTCTCTGATCTCATCCTCGAAGTGATAGTATATGCCGAGGCGATGGAGGTCATCGACCAACGTCAGTTTTTCCGCAAGGTCGTTGGTTGAAAACATTGTCTTCACCTCCTTCTTGAGCTCTTTGATTCTCTGCTCAATCGCAGACATCTGCATTCATATGCGTATATTGGCTCAACCAAGTAAGAAATATAAGACGTTGAGAGTTCCAACTCTCCTTAACTAATTAGTTCAATATTGAGATTGATGGAGAACTTGCCTGTGCCATGGAAAGCGAAGGAGCGTAGTGAAGGAAGAAGTCCCCCCAAACGCTTGGTTTGAAATCTGCGGTTGGCCTGACAACCTCCATTTGTGGCGCGCCCGCTCTTCCAAGCTAGAAATTACTGAGGTTATTGAAGAACACGACTGCTAGAAACTGTGAGTGCAAAAGGCCTCAATGCTGCTGTCTTATTTATAGGACTTGAGTATCAAGTTGATTATTAACTTTGTTTATTAATTAATTAATTAATTTATTTATTTATTTATAAAAGAGAGAGTTGGAAAAAACATTTTTTCCAGTCTTTTGTCAAAGAGAGTGAAAACAAATCAACAATATTAATTTTATTATTGGATGATTTAAAAAGTCATACTACGATGGACAACGAATCTATATCCTTAATTATAGGAGAATGAATTTGTAGCCGAATAGAAGTAGTAAAAATAGATTTGAACATATTCTTAATCCTAAATCCTATCGTATCTTAACACTCCTGTTCAAACTCATGATGAGTCAAACAACATGAGCTTGTCTAATAGAAACTGAAACTGCGGTGTGGGGTGTGAATTTGTAAAAAAAATCTATTAGTTGATCAACGGAAGTCACATATGGTAGAGAAATAGTGTCTGCTAAAAATGTTCACGGGAGAAATGACAATCAAGCCCAATGTGCTTTGTTCGATCATGAAAAACCGGATTGTTTATAATCTGTATAGTGCTCTTGTAATCACTGTACGTGATCCTGTAGGAGCAATGCCCATATTAGAGAGCAGTCTCCGTACATGAACGATCTTCCTGGTGGTGCCAGCCGTAGCTCTATACGCTGTCTCAGCAGAAGAACACGTAACAACTGCTTGTTTCTCCATACATGAAATGAATGAATCACCAATAATCAAACATAATCATGTAGTAGATCGTCTGATGGTCGGATCTCCTGCCCAATCTATATAAAAAATGCTCCAAACTGCAGAGTCGATATAGAAGACATAAATTATGAGCGCCTAATGGAGCCCTGAAGATATCGGAGAATTTGGAGTAAGGCACTATAGTGAGCTAATCGAGGCATGGAAACGAACTGACTAACAATACTAACTATATGAGAAATATCTGGCCTAGTCAAACAGAGATACGCAAGTTGACTCTGTCTGTAGCGAGTATGATTTGTGAGAGGCTCACCATCTGTGGAGCAAAATTTTACATGAAGTTCCAAAATCAGTATCAATTGTCAGACTATCTGATAAACTTGCAGACAAAATAATCTCTGAAGTATATTTTTGCTGAGAAACAAGTATCCCTCTGTTACATTGTGCAATCTCAAGTCCAAGAAAGTAGAGAAGTTAGCCAAGATCCTTCATCTGAAATTGTTGATGAAGGTATCTCTGAGTAGCTACAATCCTAACTGAATCATCACCAGTAAAAATTATGTCATCCACATAGAGTAAGAGAAGAACTCGCCCACGCGGTGACGACCGCACAAATAGAGAATGATCTTCAGAACATTGTTGAAAACTTGGTTCACGAATAGTACTCTGGAAACACTCAAACCAAGCTCGAGGAGCTTGCTTGAGACCATAGATAGCACGTCGAAGGTGACATAGTGGGGGCTGCATATAGACAACCACGGATAGGGGTGACCATTATTCGATTTTGAACAGAAAATCGAACAGAGCCGAACGGAATAAGAGATTCGGTTCATTTTGGGGAAAAATAGGTTCAGTTTTGATTTTGAAAATACTAAAATTTCTTATTCGGTTTTGATTTTAGATTTCGGTTTCGGTCCAAAACCAAAAACCGAATAAGACTTGTACAATTATGTAAACACCCTCAATTTTACGCATATGTTATAATTAAAAGTGTGTATATTTTAAAAGCAATAATTTTACGTATGTGTTTTAAAGTCCAACTTTGGACGCAACTACAACAAATGTGTTTATAAAAATTTAATTTTTAATATCATTTAATAATTATTTCAACTTTGGACCCTACCCATTAAACAATATAAATAACCCAACCAAATAAACCGAATAAATCGAATCGTTATGCTTATTTGGTTTGGTTTCAGCTTTGTCTAATTTCGGTTTGGTTTCGGTTATGGATTTTTAGAATTTTTGTTTATCTGATTTTGACTATTTTGTTTTGTTGAAACCGAATAAACCGAACGCTCACCCCTAACCACGGATAAAGAACCGTAAAGAAAGGCATTATTCACATCCATATAATAGGGTGGCCATCGACGAACGGTAGCAACAACTAGTAATATACAAACTATAGTCATTTGAGCAAAATAGGCAAATGTCTCATCATAGTCAATCTCATGCTCCTGTGCAACAAGGATAGCCTTATGTCACTCAATGGATCCATCAGGTCGATACTTGACAATGAAGACCCTTTTGCAACTAATAGGATAGACCCAATTTGGGAGTAAAATGACATCTCAAGTACCTGTCTGTTGAAATATTCAAAACTTCTCTACCAAAGTCTCCTACTACTCAGGATAGTGAACAACCTCTTGATAAGAATTATGCTCTCGTGTAGTATGGATAGCAGTAAGATAAGAATAGAACTGTGAAGAATATAAGACTAAGATAGCAAAACCAAACTTATCCGGTGGACCAGAACAGTCTGGAGTTGTTAGTCCCGAGGCTTAACCAAAGATGGAAGAACGCGTTATCGAGATCCGAGGTTCACACAAAAGTTTTCACTCTGACTATTCTCGATTTTTACGAAGAACTATATAAGGATTCTGATTACAACTTGCTCTTAAGACTACAAAAGAATCAGAATTAATCAAATTTCTCGTTCTTCTTTGCAATCGTAGTTGCAGACAGACAGAACAGAGTTACAATAAAACAAAAAATACATTCGTCCTTCCTTGCAAAACATAGTTGCAATCAGACAGAACGAACCAAGAAGAAAAAGGAGAAGAAGACAGAATAAAAAAATTATTCTTGCTGGGACGGTAAAGATCACAGTTGCTCAAAGCAAGATTCATCCTCTATAGATGATCTCCTCCCAGGAGCCAGGAAGTTCACAAGAGAACTTCTGGAACGCTTGTAGTCACCTCTTTGTGTGACTCGAACGGACTCATTTGGACTCCTCTTTCTCAAATTTTTGGTCTGTCTCAAAAGGAGGCTAGAGGGCTTCCATCCTTCCCTATATATTGGCTTTTTAGTCTGTATGAATTTTAAAGGAGGCTAGAGGGCAATTTATATAGGGAATGATGGAAGCCCATCCTCCTCTTCTTTCCTATTTGGGACTAAAAAGTCAATATACAAAATTGATATCCCGCAATCGCAGCCCAATGCATAGCCCGCTCAGCGCCCGTTCAACACCTACTCATCACCCGTCCAGCGCCCGTTCAGCGTCCGCTCATGCAACAAGCACATGTAACCCGAGAATAAAACTCGTGCATAAAACGAGCATACGAGCGCAACAACAGCGCATAAGCGCCTTACGACGATGCAGACGTGCTAAGTATAAAGTGTGCCAATAAAGCGCCACTTTGCGCCCTTGATCCCGAATTTGAGTCCGAGTCCGAGTATCTAAGCCCCTTTGTGACTTAACTCCTATAAAAATAATTCCAAGAGCATGACAAAAAGCATAAATGCTTTCATGAGGAGTTAATTATTTTTTCTTCTAGAAAAACACCCCCACATGGCACCTATGTTTTCCACCATACCCCATGTGCATACCTCAACTCATACAAAGTATTATATTGAGATATTCACTTGGTGGTGTAGCTAATATGGGACTATCTTTACTAGTCCAAAGGCAAAAATACCAATAATCCCCTACATATCTCAATATATATGGGTTAAGCGTTCCCTACAGTGACTGCCCATCATACATTAGGATAGATGTCTCTTCGACTTGATGTTATGACCTGCACCCGGATATTCGGGCATGAGTACGTGGGTACGTCTAGGATACGCCAAAACATTGGCGTTATTACGCTGTCTGGGTTAACTCTACAATCTAATTTCTCAACAATATATATATGGTACCTGTCAATCATCTCAACTCCAAACAAAGGAATAATCTGGTATCATATAAATGTAACTATACTCAATCATAATACAAACTAGGGAAGATAAAGCACGAGATAGAATAACGAAGAAAAAGAGTCACAATACAACCACAAATCTAAAATAATATATACATGCCAATAACCTCAATGAAAGTCTAACACAAGTCTAACAAAATAATCTAAACCTCCTCAGGCTCTAGTACTAAGTCCTCCGGGTCTACATGAGTATCCTCTAATGGTATGCCCTCTTGCGGTCGCTAGTATGTGGGACACTGGTTTACGAGCCAATCATCTGAAAAATATATCCAGTCAGGATTGGAGCAAAGTACATACATCTGAAAGCAGTTTCAAATACAGAAACAAGCATATATAACAGATAATAGAAAAGAATACAAGATAAATAAACAACAGAATAAAATAAACTAGAGTAAATAGGTAATGTACTGGAATGAAGAACATATAATAGAATATCTGCAATCTAAGGAAATAACTAAAATCTGGCTAATGTGTCATGGAATACAAGTTCATTATGTGATCGGTTTAGGTTGAACACGAATACAATATGGTAACTCGATTACAAGTGAGGTATGTAATCGACATGTACACTAATACACTGGGGCTTGATCACATAATCAACTTCTACTCCCCCATCCCCAACCAATACCAATGGATCCAATCACGATACGTTACAAACACGAATATGGGCACACTGAACACGAGCAGTGTATATACACGAATATAAGCACACTGAACACGAGCAGTGTGTGAACACGAAGTACACTAAATCAATACCCAATATATATGATTAAATATATGTAAAAGAATACCCGCTGAACACGGTAAGGGATAATATCTTCTGACAGGATCCATGTATTATCAGTCTGTGAAACT
Organism: Iris macrosiphon; assembly: GCA_036927795.1. NCBI lineage: Eukaryota > Viridiplantae > Streptophyta > Magnoliopsida > Asparagales > Iridaceae > Iris > Iris macrosiphon. Next base: position 29,123,358 of record JAYESA010000007.1, on the reverse strand, counting down.
ACTTTGTCGAAATCAAGTATACAGTTCTAAAACATGAGATATATACACTATCATAAAATAAAAACTAACAGAGAAATATACTCGCATGAGGTCCTGAGCAAGGTGTGTCTCTCGATGCCCAAACTGGTGTTACACAGACCTATATATATGGTATATTGCATCAATACAAGGTTTTGGAATGAAAATAAGTTAAACTAGTTGAATTCTAGGTCATAAAGCCATTTCTAAGTCAAAATATTCAAACTAGGTCAACTCTAGGTCAGACTAGTCAAACTTGGCCAAATGAACTATTTCTAGGTTGTATGAGTCAATATCTAGGATATTAGGTCCATACACTATATAACTAGGCTATACTAGGATACTAACAAAATACCGTATCATAAGATACACAAGTTATTAGATATGAAAATACTATAACATATATATACAAGACAAAATATAAAGTACTCCTAGCCAAACTAATGCTATGTGGATATCTTGGCTTTGAACAAATGTGGTATCACACCACCTACATACCCATCTTGATATACAAACTCAATACCTTGAGTATAAACCAATACCTTGACATTACCTTGGTATCACAAGGTAATTCTATATCTAACACATAACTAACTGCCCATACACCTCACTATACACTAATATGCATTTGAACTTAGGACAATACTATACTAAACTAACATACCCCTTGATATTTAATATCCGTACCCAAGATACCTCAACTCTCATTACCTTGGTGTCACTTAAGATAAAATAGAAATAATACTAACCAATGCTAACTAGTGCTTATGTATATATTTCTCTCATATATATATATTTAACTTACTAATATATATATATATATATATATATATATATATATATAAAACTTATCAATAAAAACTAACCTAGCTTATTAACTAGCTTATTAAACTTATCCATAACTAATACTATTGTTGCTTATCGCTACTTCTACTGCTGCTTACTGTTTCTACTGCAGCTGCTTATCGCTGCTTCTGTTGCTGCTCACTGCTTCTGCTTATTGCTGCTGATGTTCAATGCTTCTGCTTATTGTTGCTGCTGCTCACTGCTTCTGTTGCTGCTTCTTGCTGCTTATCGGCCTATAATTCTCCCCTCTAGCTCACATGCACACATCTAATACACACATACACTCACTCACATAACTACATATATATATATATATATATATATATATATATATATATATATATATATATATATATATATATGTCACCACATATCCACACTAGTGATACACATACACTCTCCTATTCTCTCATGACCACCAACTGTCACTACCCGATTCTAGAAAATATGATTTCTTTTTTTTTTTTTTTTTGGTAAATTGTGTATTGTTCATAAATAATTATATTTATATTTAATTGATGGTTGTATTATTTTTTTTATTGGTTATTTTAGAGTTTTGGCTAGTCTGGACCCGTGTCAGACCCTAGTGGACCCATATCAGACCCAACCAACACCCTTGTCAGACTTATTTATGGGTTTAGAATATTTATTATATTTTATTTTAGTTAGTTGGGTTGTTTTGGATTAGTTGGAGAGTGTTTAGTGAACCCCAAACCTAAACCCAAGTTGCATGACTAAAGGAGAGGGTGCTTTAGTCATTTTGCTTTGTGGAAATCCTACTTTAATGCATGGCCGGCCCATTCCTTCATTTCTTATTCTTCTTCTCCACTCTCCACTCTTTCTTTTTTCTTCTTCCTTCTTCCAACTTCCTATTTCAAGCAAGGAAGTTCTCCATTTCTTCTTCTATTCTTCCATTTATGTTAATCCTAACCCTTTACTTTTCCATAACCTAGGTGTGTAGAGCCTAGACTTAGTGTAGAGGCTTGGCTTGGAGGCTTGAGGGTGGTGATTTCAAGGGTTTTGGAGACTTTGGCCTTGGGATTCCAACTCCCAAGAGGTAAACCCTAACTTTTCTCTTAGGGGTTGCTATTATATAGTGTAATTAGTAGTTTAGAACCTTCATAAACCTTAAGGCTACCCGTGGGAGGAAGTTAGAACTTGTTTGGTTGTGTTTGGAGACTTTGACATTAGGTTTTGTGTCAATTTTGGATGAAATCCAAGATTGGCCCAAATTTGGGTGATGCCCTAGGTTAGACGGACCTAGGTAGACGTGCTTGGGTGTCTTGAGGGTAAGTACGTGTCTCCGTTCGGATACGTGAGGTCGTGTCGCAGAGAAATGGGCGTTTCGGGCGATTTGGAAGTTTTCGTCGTCGTAGGTTCTATGTGCATGTGCGTTTTTACCACGGACCTAGAATCGACGAGTTAGCATTTTTTCTAGGTTCTAGACATCGATTAGAACTCGTGGGTAAATTTTGGACCGATTCTGAGTGGGTTTGGTGTGCGTTTCATGAGGTTTCGCGAACCGCACTCCACGTGTTCGTCAAAATGACCGAATGGCCATTTCGACTTGGTTTCTAGGTTTCGGGATTGTGCGCACGTTGGTTTAGCTTCGGGGAGTGTGTGCTAAAGTTATCGAGTTATATTTTATATTTATATGTATTTATGTGCGTTTGGGCCGTTGTGCGTGCATTGGTGTTGTGTGTTATGTGTTGTGTGTTGTGTGCGTTGTGTTTAAGTGTATATATGTGTATATATGAGTTTATATATATATATATGTGTGTCTATATATATGTGTGTCTATATATATATATATATATATATATATATATATATGTGTGTGTGTGTGTGTGTGTGTGTGTGTGTGTGTTTGTATATATGTAGAGTGTGTTTATATATCTATGCGTATGTGTGTTTATATAGATATGTGTGTGTACCTATATACATATGTGTATAAGTGTGTGTGTATATATATATATATATATGGGTGCGTATGTATATATATATATGTATATATGTTTGTGCGTATATATATATATATATGTATATATGTGTGATTGTGTGTTTGTGTTGTGTGTCGAGGGGAGCGAGTTGAGAGGTCAGTGGTGTGGGCGTAGCTGCTGTGAAGAATGTAGTAGCAGCAGCGAGATGGAAAGGGCAACAGAGAGCAGCGAGGGGGGAGTTGAATGGAAGAGAGCAGCAGCCATGAGAGGCCAGCGCAGCGCAGCAGCAACAGCAGCAATTGCTGCAGTGGCAGCAGCAGCCAACTGCAGCAGTGGGCAGCAACAGCATTGCAGCAACTGTAGCAGCAGCAGCCTGCATCCTTGGCACCAGCAGCAATCGCAGCAAGAGCAGCGACATTTGCATCAGCAGCAGCTAGCAGGGAGTAGCAGGTAGCGAGAGGGAGAGAGAGATCTATATATACGTTTAGATATATATATAGATAGATAGATTCATAGATAAGTATAAGTATATATATATATATATATATATATATATATATATATATATATATATATATATGAGGTAAGGGTTATATGTAATTGTGTATGTGTGGATATATATATATAGTTATGTAGGTATATATGCCTATGTGTGTGTGTATATATATAGTAGCCTATATATATATATATATATATATATATATATATATATATATATGCTAGATAGATAGCTAGATGAGTAATGTTAGAGAGGGGTAGTGGATATCTCAATACCTTGAGATATCAAGGTATCTCAATACCTTGAGATACCCAAGGTATTGAGTATCGGGGTAAGATTTTTGAGCAATTGCCTGGGAATAAGTTTAGAGTTGGGTTTTTATGTATTGGTATATATATTTATGCGTGTGAGCATATGTTTTAGTGGGTATAGGCTGGGTGCGTAGCATAGGTCGAGGTATCGGATACCGAGGATATTCCGGTATCTCGAAGAGGCGAGTTTGAGGGTTTACTAGCTTAATGAGCTAGTTTTGACCTAAAATTTTAGGGGCACCCTAGTTTGACCTAGCGTTGACCATAATTGTCCCCGTTGACAGCAAAAGTCAACATTTGACCTAGTTTTGACCCAGAGTTGACTTTTTAGACCGAGGGTTGACTTTTTGACCCAAATTTCACCGGTTTGACCCGTTCGACCTAGAATAACCCTAGAAGCTTATTTTTAGTTATTTTATATCAGTTTAACTCTTTAGAACCCCGTTTAATCTTGCTTTTTGCAATAGATTCTTGCGGCGCCAGTTTGGATCTCGATCCTCATCAGTTGCTCAGGACGTCAGGCGAGTACCTACCTCTGATTATTTCTATTTTATGATAGCATTTATATCACCTATTCTAGAACTGTAATACTTGATTCTGATATATTGTTTCACGAGCTGATACTAGTTGGATCCCGTCATGATATGTTATCCCCCGTACCATGTTTAGTGGGTACTTTATCACGTGTATTTCATCATGTGCTTCGGGTATTGATTCTCATGTGCTATCATGTACTTCGTGTGCTCTCGCCTTCATGTGCGCGAGTTATTTATCGTGTACGTAGCGTGTCATGGTTGGATCCAAGAGTATTAGTGGGAGAGGGGAGTAGGAGTTGGTTATGTGATCAAAGCCAAATAGTATTCATGTGTATGTCAGTTATGCAACTCACACATAACGGAGTTATCGTAGATTATTCATGTGCAACCTAAGCCGATCACATAATGAACTTGTGCTCAAGGCACTTAGCTAGTATTCCTATTTTCTCACATGCAGTTACTTTTCTACTACTTGTATTGTTCTCCAGTTTTATATTGTAGCTACTTTATCTATTTCACCATGTATTTACATTCCTGTGCATCTTGTATACTTTTCTATTGCTAGTCATATACACCTTACCATGTATTTGGAGTTGCTTTCAGAGTTATGTACTTTGCTCCAGTCCTGACTGGGCATATTTTTTCCAGAGGATCCTGAGGATTTTTGTCCGACATTCTACGGGCCAGGTGTCGAGGAGTGTTGTGACCCGAAGATTGAGGAGGAGCCTGTAGAGGAGACGTCGTTAGCACCTTAGTTCACCTAGGTGGGTTTCCTTGGGTTGTTCCCAGTTGCTATTTTGGATGACTGTACTGTATTTAGTTTTTTTCTGATATGAGATATTGTAGACTTTAGACTTGGACTGTATATGGATATTGTACTTGCTCTTTGTTTCTTTGTTTTGTTGTTAATATCTTATCGTGCTTTTACTCTTCCCCTAGTTATTGTGATTGAGGCAAATATATATTGCGTGGTTGCCCTCCTTTGGAGAGGTTATATTGACTGATCATTGTGAGATATAGATATTGTGACCTAGAATAGACCTTTACAGTATTCTACCGCTGATTCTGCGGCGTAGGCTGGACGTACCCACGACTCATGCCATATTTTTCGGGTGCGGGTCATGACACATTTTTGGTGGCGGCCCATGCAGGTCTAGTATGCAGGTCTAGTCTCTAGGTCTACCTGCAATAGGATATAAGATATAGGCTGAGAGAGAGAGTGCTCAATCACAACTAGGACCCTTCCTGATTTCTTTTGCTATCTTTAATTTTTTTGAAATTGTTTCCTTTGCAATATTACTGTCCTTCTTTCACGATATCGTATCTTGCACCGTTGGTGATGTGATCTCTGGTTCTGTTCTTCTTGATTTCATTCCAGCACTTACTTTATTTGATTTCGGTGCTTTCCATAGCTTTGTGTCTGTATCTTTTGCTGTTAGACACCATCTTGTTGCTGAACCTTTAGCTAGACTCTGCAAGATCACGACCGGGGGTGGCATCATCCTAGTCAGTGATGTCTGCAGAAACCAGAGAGTTACCTTGGGAGGCCGGGAGTTGAGTGTGTGCCTACTCGTAATGCCACTTCCGAGCTACGACATTGTACTCGAGATGGATTGGTTGAGTATGCACCATGCTAGTATAGATTGTCGTGGAGGCAGAGTGTTGTTTAGTCCGCCGGGTGAGCCAGAGTTTGAGTTTGCCAGAGGAGCAACAGAGTAGAGCGAGGGAGTCTTCTGCGGAGCCCTGGTAGTAGTGCCGAGGTTGCCACATCCACTGATAGCAGAGTTCATGGATGTCTTTCCGGAGGAGTTGCCAGGGTTACCTCCGGACAGAGATGTGGAGTTCTCTATAGACTTGGTGCCAGGCACGGAGCTGATATTCTAGCACGTCTATAGATTCAGCAATAGTGAGCTGATAGAGTTGTAGAAACAGGTGGATGAGCTTCAGGTAAGGGATTTATCAGATCTAGTTCTTCTCTGTGGGGTGCTCCGGTACTTTTTGTGCCGAAGAAGGATGGGTCGATACGAATGTGTATCGACTACAGGGCTCTGAACAACCTCACAATCAAGAACAAGTATCCGCTGTCGCGTATTAATGATCTTTTTGACCAATTGAGCGGAGCGAGGGTGTTTTCCAATATTGATCTGAGGACAGGCTACCACCAGGTGAAGGTCGAGAGAGAGGATATTCCGAAGACAGCTTTTCGGACCAGATATGGACAATATGAGTTTATGGTGATGCCGTTTGGGTTGACTAACGCCCCGACAGTGTTCATGAATTTGATGAACAAGGTGTTCCATCAGCATCTGGACAGGTTTGTGGTGGTGTTTATAGATGACATCTTGGTGTATTCGAAGACCCCAGAGGAGCATGAGGAGAATCTGAGGATAGTGCTGGAGACTCTCAGAAAGGAGAAGCTTTATGGAAAGCTTTTGAAGTGCAATTTTTTCCTTGAGAAGGTTGAATTCCTTGGTCAAGTGGTGACTGAAGAGGGGATCTCGGTGGATCCGAGAAAGATTATGGCAGTTGAGGCATAGAGTGCTCCGAGTTCAGTAGCAGAGGTCAGAGTTTCCTGGGACTGGCAGGTTACTACAGGAGATTTGTTCAGGATTTTTTCTGGATTGTAGAGCCGTTGGCTGACCCGGAAGGACATAGAGTTTGTTTGGTCAGAGGAGGGCCAGATCACCTTTGATGAGCTGAAGAGGAGGATTCACTATCTATAGTGATGCATCGGGGAAGGGACTGGGTTGTGTGTTGCAGTAGAATGGGAGGGTGATTGCCTATGCTTCTAGGCAATTACGTCCTCATGAGAAGAACTACCCTACCCACGATTTGGAGTTGGCAGCGGTCATCTTTGCTCTGAAGTTATTAAAATACTATTTATACGGAGAGCGTGTCGAGATTTTCACAGACCACAAGAGCTTGAAGTATGTGTTTACCCAAAAAGAGCTGAATAACAGGCAGAGGAGATGGTTGGAGTTGATGAAAGACTTCGACATATTGTTGCAGTACCATCCAGGAAAGGCGAACGTAGTTACGGATGCGCTGAGCAGGTATCCAGTAGCTATGTGCCTGACTACAGATCGTTATCTTCTGGCAGATCTAGAGAGCTTGGGCATTGAGGTGATAGTGCCTGGAGTTGAGATGCAGATAGCTTCTGGCAGATCTAGGCTAGCTTGGGCACCCAGCTTAAGTTTAGTAGTGCATATCACCCACAGACAGATGGTCAGTCAGAGAGGACCATTCAGACACTTGAGGACATGCTTCGCACTTGTGTTTTGGATTTCAAAGGCTTTTGGGAGGGTCACTTGCACTTGGTAGAGTTTTCTTACAACAACATCTACCAAGCCAGTATCGAGATGTCACCATTCGAGGCGTTGTATGGACGAAGATGTCATACTCCGTTATCATAGGATGATGTAGGCGAGAGAGCTTTGCTTGGCCCGGAGATGGTGGTTGATGCAGCGGAGAAGGTCAAGCTCATTAAAGATAAACTTCGGGTAGCGCATGACAGGCAACGGCTTTGGGCCGATAGCCACTGGAGACCTTTGGAGTTCGAGGTTGGTGATCTGGTGTTTCTGAGGATTTCTTCGATGTGGGACACTATTCGCTTCAGTGGAGGCGGGAAGCTTAGCCCACGTTTCGTCGGACCCTTCCGCATCCTTGAGAGGGTCGACGCTGTGGCGTATAGGCTAGATTTGCCGCCTACGCTAGAGGGAGTTCATGATGTGTTCCACGTATCGCAGTTGAGACGGTACGTGACGGATCCCAGTCACGTATTGGATCACTCAGAGATCGTGGTGGGCCCTACTCTTAGCTATCCAGAGCAACTGGTGGAGATTCTGGATCGGCGGAAGAAGGCGTTGAGGAACCAGACTATTTCCTTGGTTCGCATCGCGTGGAGGTATCACTCTCCAGGTGAGTCAACCTGGGAGAGGAAGGATGAAATGCGCGAGCGATACCCCTATCTTTTCGAGCCCTGATGTATGGTTATTTTTCTTTTCCTTGCATTCCTGTCCTAGTTTCGTCTTTTAATTTTGAGGATGAAATTATTTTAAGGAGGGTAGGCTTGTCACTACCCGATTCTAGAAAATAGGATTTTTTTTGGTAAATTGTGTATTGTTCATAAATAATTATATTTATATTTAATTGATGGTTTTATTATTTTTTATTAGTTATTTTAGGGTTTTGGCTAGTCTGGACCCGTGTCAGACCCTAGTGGACCCATGTCAGACCCAACCAACACCCTTGTCAGACTTATTTATGGGCTTAGAATATTTATTATATTTTATTTTAGTTAGTTGGGTTGTTTTGGATTAGTTGGAGAGTGTTTAGTGAACCCCAAACCTAAACCCAAGTTGCATGACTAAAGGAGAGGGTGTTTTAGTCATTTTGCTTTGTGGAAATCCTACTTTAATGCATGGCCGGCCCTTTCCTAACCCTAATTTCTTTTGGCCAAACATATTCTTCTCCATTCCTTTATTTCTTCTTCTTCTTCTTCTTCTCCACTCTCCACTCTTTCTTCTTCCTTCTTCCAACTTCCAACTTCCTACTTCAAGTAAGTAAGTTCTCTATTTCTTCTCTTTCTTCTTCTATTCTTCTATTTATGTTAACCCTAACCCTTTACTTTTCCATAACCTAGGTGTGTAGAGCCTAGACTTAGTATAAAGGCTTGGCTTGGAGGCTTGGAGGCTTGAGGGTGGTGATTTCAAGGGTTTTGGAGACTTTGGCCTTGGGATTCCAACTCCCAAGAGGTAAACCCTAACTTTTCTCTTAGTGGTTGCTATTATATAGTGTAATTAGTAGTTTCAAACCTTCATAAATCTTAAGGCTACCCGTGGAAGAAAGTTAGAACTTGTTTGGTTGTGTTTGGAGACTTTGACATTAGGTTTTGTGTCAATTTTGGGTGAAATATGAGATTGGCCTAATTTTGGATGATACCCTAGGTTAGACGGACCTAGGTAGACGTGCTTGGGTGTCTTGAGGGTAAGTACGTATCTTCGTTCGGATACGTGAGGTCGTGTCGCGAAGAAATGGGCGTTTCGGACGATTTGGGGGTTTTCGTCGTAGTAGATTCTAAGTGGGTGCGCATTTTTGCCACGGACCTAGAATCGACGAGTTAGCATTTTTTTCTAGGTTCTAGACATCGATTAGAACTCGTGGCTAAATTTTGGGCCAATTCCGAGTAGGTTTGGTGTGCGTTTTACGAGGTTTTGCGAACCGTACTCCACGTGTTCGTCGAAATAACCGAATGGCCATTTCGACTTAGTTTCTAGGTTTCGGGCTTGTGCGCGCGTTGGTTTAGCTTCGGGGAGTGTGTGCTTGAGTTCTCGAGTTATATTTTATATATTTATATGTATTTATGTGCATTTGGGCCGTTGTGCGTGCATTGATGTTGTGTGTTGTGTGCGTTGTGTTTAAGTGTATATATGTGTATATATGAGTTTATATATATGTATGTGTCTCTTTCTCTCTCTCTATATATATATATATATATATATATATATATATATATGTGTGTGTGTGAGTGTGTGTGTGTGTGTGTGTGTTTGTAAATATGTAGAGTGTGTTTATATATCTATGCGTATGTGTGTTTAAATAAATATGTGTGTGTGTATATATATATATATATATATATATATATATATATATATATATATATATATATATATATGGGTGTGTGTGTGTATATATATATATGTATATATGTTTGTGTGTATATATATATATGTGTGTGTGTGTGTGTGTGTGTGTGTGTGTGTGTGTGTGTGTGATTGTGTGTGTGTGTGTGTGTGGTGTGTCGAGGGGAGCGAGTTGAGAGGTCAGTGGTGTGGGCGTAGCTGCTGTGCAAAATGCAGTAGCAGCAGCGAGATGGAAAGGGCAGTAGAGAGCAGCGAGGGGGAGTTGAATGGAAGAGAGCAGCAGCAATGAGAGGCAAGCGCAGCAGTAGCGTTGCAGCAACTGTAGCAGCAGCAGCCTGCAGACTTCGCACCAGCAGCAATCGCAGCGAGAGCAGCGGCATTTGCACCAGCAGTAGCTAGTAGGGAGTAGCAGATAGCGAGAGGGAGAGAGAGATCTATATATACGTATAGATATATATATAGATAGATAGATAGATAGATTCATAGATAAGTATAAGTATATATATATATATATATATATATATATATATATATATATATATATATATATATATATATATATATATATATATATATATGAGGTAAGGGTTATATGTAATTGTGTATGTGTGGATATATATATATATATAGTTATGCTGGTATATATGCCTATGTGTGTGTATATATATAGTAGCCTAGATATATAGCTAGGTATATATATATATATATGCTAGATAGATAGCTAGATGAGTAATGTTAGAGAGGGGTAGTGGATATCTCAATACCTTGAGATTTCAAGGTATCTCAATACCTTGAGATACCCAAGGTATTGAGTATCGGGGTAAGGTTTTTGAGCAATTGCCTAGGAATAAGTTTAGAGTTGGGTTTTTATGTATTGGTATATATATTTACGCGTGTGAGCATATGTTTTAGTGGGTATAGGCGGGGTGCGTAGCTTAGGTCGAGGTATCGGATACCGAGGGTATTCCGGTATCTCGAAGAGGCGAGTTTGAGGGTTTACTAGCTTAATGAGCTAGTTTTGACCTAGAATTTTAGGAGCACCCTAGTTTGACCTAGCGTTGACCATAATAGTCCCCGTTGACAGCAAAAGTCAATATTTGACCTAGTTTTGACCCAGAGTTGACTTTTTGGACCCCGGGTTGACGTTTTGACCCAAATTTCACCGGTTTGACCCGTTCGACCTAGAATACCCCTAGAAGCTTGTTTTTAGTTATTTTATATCAGTTTAACTCTTTAGAACCCCGTTTATTGTTGCTTTTCGTAATAGGTTCTTGTGACGCCAGTCCGGATCTTGATCCTCATCAGTTGCTCAGGACGTCAGGCGAGTACCTACCTCTGATCGTTTCTATTTTATGATAGCGTTTATATCACCTGTTCTAGAACTGTAATACTTGATTCTGACACATTATTTTACGAGCTGGTACTAGTTGGATCCTATCATGAGATGTTATCCTCTTACCGTGTTCAGCGGGTACTCTATCACGTGTATTTCATCATGTGCTTCGGGTATTGATTCTCATGTGCTATCATGTGCTTCGTGTGCTCTCGCCTTCATGTGTACGAGTTATTTATCATGTACGTAGCATGTCGTGGTTGGATCCAAGAGTATTAGTGGGGAGGGGAGTAGGAGTTGGTTATATGATCAAAGCCAAACAGTATTCATGTGTATGTCGGTTATGCAACTCACGCATAACGCAGTTATAGTAGATTATTCATGTGCAACCTAAGCCGATCACATAACGAACTTGTGCTCAAGGCACTTAGCTAGTATTCCTATTTTTTCACATGTAGTTACTTCTTTACTACTTGTATTGTTTCCCAGTTTTTCATTGCAGCTACTTTATCTGTTTCACCATGTATTTACATTCCTGTGTATCTTTTATACTTTTCTATTGCTAGTCATATACACCTTATCATGTATTTGGAGTTGCTTTCAGAGTTATGTACTTCGCTCCAGTCCTGACTGGGCATATTTTTTCCAGAGGATCCTGAGGATTTTTGTCCGATATTCTACGAGCCAGGTGTCGAGAAGTGTTGTGACCCGGAGATTGAGGAGGAGCCCGTAGAGGAGACGTCGTTAGCACCTTAGTTCAGCTAGGTGGGTTTCCCTGGGTTGTTTCCAATTGCTATTTTGGATGAATGTACTGTATTTATTTTTTTTGCTGCTGTGAGATATTGTATACTTTAGACTTGGACTGTATATTGGATATTGGATATTGTACTTGCTCTTTGTTTCTTTATTTCGTTGTTGTTATCTTATCATGCTTTTACTCTTCTCCTAGTTATTATGATTGAGGCATATATATATTGCGTGGTTGCCCTCCTTTTGGAGATGTTATATTGACTGATCATTGTGAGATATAGATATTGTGACCTAGAACGGACCTTTACAGCGTTCTACCACCGATTCTGCGGCGTAGGCTGGACGTACCCACGACTCATGCCCAATTTTTCGGGTGCGGGTCGTGACACCAACACATCAAAATAAAATATATAACATACACATAATTATATATATATATATACATATATATATATTATATAACAATTATAATTATAATACTCTAATAGCTATAACCCAAGGTAAATTAAATTAAAATACAAGAAAACAAACAAGTGGAGTGCACCGCACCCGTATCACACTTAATCTATGATACGCTTGTGATACGGCTCCACCACACCACCAAACGTATCCTGAAAGATACGAGCAAGTCTAAAATCATAATTAAAAGCAACGTAAAGTATTAGCTACTCGTCTACATGCCCGTGTCAAAATGTGACATGGTCAAACCTCCGTGCTAGAAGAAAACCCCCAAATCAACCCGTATCGCCAAATTGTCGAGATACGGCCTACATGTATCCAATTGTAGAAATGACACTAGACACACACAATCAAACACATGTTAATTTAATCTAATTGACCTATTGACAAACACAAGATGTGCCAATCTTGTAATTTCTCCAAAATTGACACAAAATACTACATAACTTTTTCCATAGGCCTCCTATGAACCTAATTCCATTTTCTATGGGCAGCCTTAGTACATGGGAGGGTTCCTAATGATTAAATTATAGATTTAGAGTCTAATTAGAGAGAAAAAACTGAATTGTACTTATTGGAAGATGAATTTCCAATAAAATCTCCAAATTGAGTGTCAATAGCCTTCAACTTGTAGATCATTGCTCCTCCTTGTAGATCCTTGCTTCCTCCTTGTTGGTCCTTGCTTTCTCCTTATTCTAATAGCATCCAATGAAGAATAGAAAAGGAATTAGGAAAAAATTTGTGTAAAAATTGATGTAGGAATGAAGGGATTTGGAAGAGAAAAAATTCTAGTTCTAGATTTGGAATAAAAATGAAGAGAGAGAGAGAGAGAGAGAGAGAGTCTCTTCCCTCTCTAATAGGTGGCTGTCCTCTATCCCCTCCTCCAAGCTACTATGAAATATCCACAATACCCCTTGGGGCTTGTCATGAAGGAATTAATTAAGGAGGAAAGGCTCTAGTCTAATTGGTTTAACTAATTAATTCATCCTCCTAATAAATGTGCTTACTATTGAGCGCAATTCTAACTAGAATTAAATGTTGGTCCATGGATTTAATCTAAACTAGTTAGGTCCACTAACACAAGTCCAAAATAAAATTTAACATATAACAATAAATAAATAATACAATAAACAATATTTACAACATTCATAATATTTAATATTATATTCCTAAAATAAATACCCATGCCAAATTACCAAACTACTCTAAGTAGAAAAAGTAAGGGTGACAATCCTATCCACCTTAAAAAAATTCTTTCCTCGAAATTAAGGATGAAACTAACTACCAAAAGCAATCAATACAAGCAAGAAAGAATTATACCTCACGGCTCAAACATATATGGATATTGCTCGCGCATCTCGGCCTCTCGCTCCCAGGTACTCTCTCCTGGTGAGTGATGCCTCCACGCGATACGCACCAAAGAAATAGTCTAGTTCCTTAGCACCTTCTCTCTCCGATCCAGAATCTCAACTGGCTGCTCTGGATAGCTAAGAGTAGAGCCCACCTCGATCTCCGAGTGATCCAATACGTGACTAAGATCTGCCACGTACCGTCTCAACTATGACACATGAAATACGTTGTGCACTTCCTCTAATAAAGGTCGCAAGTCTAGTCTGTAAGCAACTATACCGACCCTCTTGAGAATACTGAAAGGTCCGATAAATCACAGACTAAGCTTCCTGCCTCCACTAAAATGAATCGTACCTCGTATCGGAGAAATCCTAAGAAACACCAAACCACCAACCTAGCACGAAGCACAGCCTTAGCACTCAAATAAAAACAAACAATCACAAGCAATGCAAAACAAAATCTATACCTCAAACTCCAATGGTCTCTGGTAGCTATCGGCCCAATGCCGTTGTCTGTCTTGCGCCACCCGAAGTCTATCCCTGATGAGCTTCACCTTCTCAGCTGCATCCACGGCCATCTCTGGTCCCAATAAGGCTCTCTCACCAATATTATCCTATGATAACGAAATACGACATCTTCGTCCATACAATGCCTCAAATGGTAATATCTCCATACTGGCCTGGTAGCTGTTATTGTAAGAAAACTCTACTAAGTAAAGATGATCCTCTCAAGAGCCTCTAAAATCCAAAATACAGGTGCGTAGCATATCCCTGAGAGTCTGAATAATCCTCTCCAACTGTCCGTCTGTCTGAGGATGATATGTGGTACTGAACTTGAGCTGAGTGCCCAAGCTAGCCTGCAAACTCCTTCATAAGTAGGACGTGAAGCGACTATCCCGATCCAAGACTATGCTCACCGGAACTCCATGTAATCTGACTATCTGATGCACATACATCTCCGCGAGCTTCTCCATAGACGTACCCACTTTGAAAGGCAGAAAATAGGCTGATTTGGTCAACCTGTCTACGATAACCCAAATTGCATCTTTACCTCATAGAGAGCGCGGAAGCCCTAAAACAAATTCCATCTTCACATGCTCCTACTTTTACTCTGGAATGGATAATGGCTAAAGCAATCCACCTGGCCTCTATCTCTCTGCCTTTACCTGCTGGCATACCAAGCATCTAGATACGAAGCTAGCTACCTCATGCTTCATACCATACCACCAAATATGCTCTCTCATGTCTCTATACATCTTGTTGGCACCTGGATGCATAGAGTACTGAGATCGATGGACCTCCAGAAGAATCTCTTTGCGTAATGCTCCACTCAGCACACACAACCTAGTACCGTGCCGTAATAATCCATTATCTGCAATGCTGAAGTCCTCTGCCAATACTATTCAGACTTGTGCTCTGATGATCCTCAGAGACTCATCTTCGAACTGTACAGCTCTGATCTGGTTTATCAACTCTGACTGTACTTTAAGTCCCCATATTTGTGCTATAACTCTAGAAACTAATACCTCAATACCCAAGCTATCAAGATCGGCCAATAAATGTTTGTCCCTCATCAAGTACATAGCCACTGGATACCTGCTCAAGGCATCTGTGACTACGTTGGCCTTCCCTGGATGATACTGCAAAGTAATGTTAAAGTTCTTCATCAACTCCAACCACCGTCGTTGCCTCATGTTGAGCCCTTTTTGTGTTAACACATACTTCAAACTCTTGTGATCTATAAAGATCTCTACCTGCTTTCCATACAAATAGTGCTTTCATAGTTTAAGAGCAAAAATAACTACTGCCAACTCCAAGTCATGGGTAGGGTAATTCTTCTCATACGAACGTAATTGCCTAAAAGCATAGTCAATCACCTTCCCGTTCTGTTGCAACACACAACCAAACCCTTACCCAATGCATCACTATATATAGAAAATTCTTCTATCCCTGATGGCAATGTCAATATTGGAGCTATAGTCAACCTCTTCTTTAGCTCCTCAAAAGTAGAGTGACAATCCTCAGTCCAGACGAACTCTACGTCCTTCCTGGTTAGCCTAGTCATTAGCTCCGCAATCCTGAAAAAATTCTGAACAAACCTCCGATAATAACCTGCCAGTCCAAGAAAACTCCTAATCTCTGCCACTGAACTCGGGGTAGACCA
This sequence comes from Iris macrosiphon, assembly GCA_036927795.1. Classification (NCBI taxonomy): domain Eukaryota; kingdom Viridiplantae; phylum Streptophyta; class Magnoliopsida; order Asparagales; family Iridaceae; genus Iris; species Iris macrosiphon. Next base: position 29,107,511 of record JAYESA010000007.1, on the reverse strand, counting down.
CGACTCAACTGCTAAAATATTCTCTGGTCTACTGAGATCCCGTCTCCTGTAATCACATGCCTGAGAAATTCAACCTTATCAAGGAAGAACTCATACTTCGAAATCTTGCCATATAGCTTCTCCTTCCTGAGGGTCTCCAGAACTATCCGCAGGTGCTTCTCATGCTCCTCCGGGGTCTTCGAATAAATTAATATATCATCAATGAATATTACCATAAACTGATACAAGTACTGATGAAACACCTTATTCATCAGGTTCATGAATACCGTCGGGGCATTAGTCAACCCAAACGGCATCACCAAGAACTCAAACTGCCCATACCGAGTCCTGAAATCTATCTTCGAAATGTCTTCTTTCTTCACTTTTGTCACTACCATATTTTCTAGGAAAGAATATTTTAGTAATTTCATAATTAATTAAATATTGTGTATGATAATAATTATTTGTTGTATTATTTAATTGTTGTTAGGTGTTAGTTATTTATTTTGGACTTGTGTTAGTAGACCTAACTAGTTTTTTAGACTCATGGACCAACATGTATTAATTGTTAGATTTGAGCCCAATTAGAATGCCCATTGATTAGGAGATGGATTAAAATTAATTAAACCTTTAGACTAAAAGCTTTCTTCCTTAATTATTTCTTTATGAGAGGCCCCAAGGGGTATAATAGACATTATATAGTAGCTTGAGGAAGGGGAAAGGGGGCCGGCCTATTAAAGAGGGAGAAATTGATTTCTCTCTCCTCTTTTCATTTCAAAACTAGATCAAGAATTTTTTTCAACCAAATTCCTTCATTCTTACTTCATTTTTCTACCAAATTTTATCCTAATTCCTTTCCAAATCACCATTGGAGGCTAGTAGAGCAAGGATCTAGAAGGAAAAAGTAAGGATCTACAAAGAGGAGTAAGGATCTACAAGTTGGAGGCCAATTTTATCACATTTGGAGGTTTTATTGAGAATCCATCTCCCAATAGGTACAATTCAGTTTTTTTTCCTTAAATTAGGTTCTTAATCTGAGATTTAATCATAAGAAATCAACCCATATGCATAGTCTACCCATAGAATTTGGTTTTATGTTCATAGGAGGCCTATTGAGAAAGTTATGGTATTTTTTGTATCAATTTTGGGAGAATTCCAAGATTGACATTTGTTGTGTGTGTGTCAATTGATCCTAAAGATCAATTTGGCATGTGCTTGTGTGTTTGGGACTAGTGTTGTGTCCACAATTGGGTACGTGCAGGTCGTATCCCAACAATTTGGTGATACGTGTTGATTTGGAGATTTTCCTCCGACATGGGACTTTGAGCATGTCACATTTTGACACGGACGTGTAGAATTGTATATGACTCTTTGTATTGTTCATAAATAATATATATGACTTATTCGTGTCCTTCAGGGTACGTTTGGATGTGTGGTGGACTCTTGTCGCATGCGTATCCTAGATCTAGTGGGATACGAGGTGATACGTTCTATGTATGTGCAATTTAATTATCGATATAATTCTCATGTGTTCTTATTTTATGGAGAAGTATAATTTTATATATATATATATATATATATATATATATATATATATATATATATATATATATATATATATATATATATATATATATATATATATAATGTTGTGTATATATATTTATGTAATGTTGAGTCTTGGATCTATGTATATACTATATGTGTATATATTGTATATAACTATTCTTCTACATGTATATATATATATATATATATATATATATATATATATATATATATATATATATATATATATATATATATATGTATATGTTAAATAGATATTTATATGTGGTTATATTTATAATCATTTAATGTATTATGTATATTGTGTATATGTTTATATGTACGTATACGTATGTATGTTTTTATAAATATGTTACTATGTATATAGGTTTATATTACTATGTGGATATTATGTACTTATATGTGTGTGTGTGTATGTGTATTTATTAGTTGTGATTATATGCATATATATATATTATATTATATTATATTATATTTCTTTGTATATATATATATATATTAGAGATATAGAGAGCAGGGGTTTAGCGACAGCAGCAGGCGTCGCTGAATACAGCAACAGCAGCAATAATAGCAGCAGCAGGCGTCGCTGAATGCAGCAACAGTAGCAATAATAGCAGCAGCAGCAGCCACTATAGCGACAGCAGGAAGCGTCACAACAGCAGCAGCAATATCCAACAGCAGCAGCAGCAAGGGCATCAGTGACAGACAGCAGAAAATTCGTCACTATAACAGCAGTATCAGCAGCCGTATCAGGGGCTTTAGCAAAAATTTTTGGCGACAACAACAGAGGTTCGTCACTAAAACAGCAGAGTATCAGCAGCAACAACGGTTTTCAGCGATAGCAGGCAGGGGCTTTAGCGACAGTTTGACAGTTTTATATATATTAGATATATATATGTATAGATATTTATATATATATATATATATATATATGGCAATTAATATATATATATATATATGTTCCTTATTGCTATTTGTATTATAGTATACTATATATAGATATATGTAGTGTAGCATATAGTATTTTAAAGGGTAGTTAGCATAAGTAAAGTAGTGGGTATTACCTTGAGATACCAAGGTAGGTACCAAGGTAATTAGGGAAACCCAAGGTATTGGGTTTGGGTATCAATATTATGGTTTAGTGTTGTGATACCAAGTTGGTTCAAAACAAAGACATCTATTTAATGTTTATAATTAGGATTTATACAATTAATAATTGTTTGATATTAATACGTGATATTTTCCTTTTGTTTTACGTATCAGAGATACGGTATCCTAGTATCCTAAGATATAGTTTTATGACCTAGACTTTAGTATTTGAACCCAATATCCGTGTGTTAGACTTTATAACCTAGAAATAGATAGTTGACCATAGTTTGACCATAATTGACCTTAGAGTTGACTTAGTTTAACTTTTGACTTAGAGTTGACTTGTTGACCTAGAAGTTGACTAGTTTAACTTATTTTCTTTTCAAAATCTTGTATTAATGTTGTATTCCATATCTAGGTCTTTGAGGCACCGTACAGACATCTGTGAGACTATTTATTGGACTTCAGACGAGTATATTCTCTGATAGTTTCTTATTTATGATATCCTCTATGTTCAGTGTATCTAGTATAGATATCCATATTTCTTGACACGATGGTTACACGGATTGGTATATCCGGATCTCGTCATAAGATGTTATTTCTTGTATATGGTGTATCTTGTGCAAGTCTTGTTTTATTAATTATCTTGTGCATGTACAGACACTGATTCTCGGGGAGATTTGCTACCTTCCTAGAGAATCCCGTGCCATAGCATACCATGGTTGGATCTATTATACCAGTCGGGGTAGGGAGTATTTTAGTGTAGATATGTGATCATATCCTCCTTGTATCAAGTCTTGTTCATTGAATTGTATTAATCATAGACCGCACATATGATTAGCTAGGCCATAAATCTTGTATCATGTTCCCAAGCCGATCACATGTTAAAGCTAGTACTCACACACTTAGTCATTAGTATTCTTGTTCATTGACATATTGCTCATTGTTGTATTTATTCCAGTATTTCTTTATTATATATATCTAATTGTATCTATTGTGCATCTTGTATATTCACATCTATTTACTGTTACATAGTTTTTATCATTGATTAGAACTGCTGTTAGAGATATACTCTGCTCATTTTCTGACTGAATATATTTTTTATAGATGACACTGAGGACTGGTACCCTACACATTATGGACCACAGGATATTGTGGGTTTAGAGTCAGAGACCCTGGCTCAGGAGGGACTTATCCCAACTAAGACAGATGACCCAAGTTTAGTAGCTTCTTAGTATTCTTGGTACTGGATTTGTCTTCAGCTTATTTGTTAGTATTTCTTTCGGACTCATTGATGTATTATTTCAGACTCATGAGTTGTATGTGACTATTCTTTTCTTTATCATATTCGTGCTCGTTCTATCTTAGATCTGTGATTGATTATATTGTTATTGTTGGTGGTTCATTATATTGCTAGATAGATTACCCAAACAGCGTTCTACTGCCAATTCTGCGGCGTAGGCGAGGCAATGTTTCCGACTTGTACCTTTACACCGGGTGCGGGTTGTGATATATTTTTAGTGGTGGCCCATGCAGGTCTAAGCTTCGCAAGTTATATGATATCGTGGTAGTGCGACGACTTAGTTGTACTACTGCGAGCCTGTGTTAGGATATAGGATGTAGGCTATAGACTGAGAATACTCAATCACACCTAGGAAAATTCTTTTGATTCATTTAACTATTCTCCTTTGATATTGATACTTGATCTCTTAATCTGTCCTTTCCTTGAGTGTCTTACATCTTGTGCCATATTGATTCTTTCTTTCGCTTTGTCTCAGGATGCCGTCTAAGACTATATCGCAGCAGGGGAGAGCAGTTTCTGAGAGGTCTGCGATGTCCCGAGGGCCTGCGATGTCCCGAGGGCCTGCACCAGTCACTTCTCTGGTGATTGGAGTGTCAGCTGCTTTTGGAGGTCCACCACCTACTCAGAGGACTGTGCCAGTTGTATCTGAGGGGCTTCCACCTCCACCTCCTGTGCCAGCAGAGGTAACACAGATGTTTACACTATTTTGTAAGATGATCGAGGCACGGAGGACTCAGTCAGAGGCACATCAGAGGCAGACCGACGTTTTATGGCAGGGCATCAAAAGTGCTCATCAGTTTGCTCGTACTGTAGTCGAGAGAGAAGTTCCGATCCAGCAGTAGGATGTTCCTCAGGTTGCTTAGCTTCGGCCAGGCAATATTCAGGACTTTAAGAAACTGGAGCCTAGGGTCTTCAAGGGGATGGAGGGCATCGTCTATGCTGATGATTGGCTCGAGAACATTGAGCGTCTTATGAGGGTGTTCCGTCTTTCTGGGGATCTGAAGGTTGAGGCGGTAGGACTTCAACTATTCGACGTCACTCGCACTTGGTTCAGGAATGAGCCAATTCTTGTTGACGCGGGACAGTCTTGGGAGGTATTCAAGGACCTCTTCAATAAGAAGTTTTTTGCTCGGGCAGACAGGCTAGACTTGGAGAGGCAGTTTGAGAGTCTCATTCAGGAAAGCATGTTTGTAGAGGAGTACGCTGTAGAGTTCGGCAGGTTGAGCCAATTTGTAGAGTATTTTGTGAGATAGACAGAGGTTCAGGCTATTCATTTTCGTGAGGGTCTAAACTGGGAAGTGAAGATCCTTATTCCATCTTTTTATGAGACCTACTTGGAGATACTTGCGGAGGCACGCAAGGTTGAGCGAAAGTTGAGTGTGTGTCTACTTGTAAAGCCACTTCCGAGCTACGATATTATACTCGGGATGGATTGGTTGAGTAGGCACCATGCTAGCATAGATTGTAGAGGAGGTAGAGTTTTGTTTGGTTCACCGGGAGATCCAGAGTTCGAGTTTTCTAGAGGAGCTACAGAGCAGAGAGAAGGCATTATTTATGGAGCTATAGTGGAAGACAAGGAGTTGCTGCATCCGTTGATAGCAGGGTTCTTGGATGTATTTCCTGAGGAATTATCAGGGTTGCCGCCAGATCGAGATATTGAATTCTCTATAGACTTGGTGCCAGGTGCAGAACCAATTTTGTAACATATTTATAGAGTAAACAATAGCGAGCTGGTCGAGCTGAAGAAGCAGGTAGACGAATTGCAGGATAAGGGGTTTATCAGATCGAGTTCTTCATCGTGGGGAGCCCCAGTATTGTTTGTACCAAAGAAGGATGGATCAGTGCGCATGTGCATTGATTACAGGGCTTTGAATAATCTCACTATCAAGAATAAGTATCCTTTGCCACGGATTGATGATCTGTTCGATCAGTTGAGTGGTGCCAAGGTATTTTCTAAGATAAATTTGAGATTAGGCTACCACCAGGTGAAAGTGAAGCCAGAGGACATACCGAAGACTGCTTTTAAAACTCGGTATGGTCAGTACAAGTTTATGGTGATGCCGTTTGGGTTGACTATTGCACCGACGGTATTTATGAACTTGATGAACAAGGTATTCCATCAGTACCTTGACAAGTTCGTGGTGGTGTTCATTGACGACATACTCATATACTCGAAGACACCGGAGGAGCATGAATAGAATTTGACGATTATGTTGGATGTGCTGAGGAAGGAGAAGCTATATGGGAAGTTGTCCAAGTGTGAGTTTTTTTTGGACAAAGTGGAGTTCTTGGGGCATGTTGTGACTGGTGATGGTATTTTAGTGGATACGAAGAAGATCGCAGCAGTGGAATCTTGGAAGACCCCGAGTTCGGTAGCAGAGAAAAGGAGTTTCTTGGGATTGGCAGGCTACTACAGGAAGTTTGTGCAGGATTTTTTGAGGATTGCCGAGCCGATGACTAGACTCAGCAGAAAGAATGTAGAGTTTGTTTGGACGAAGGATTGCCAGGTTGCTTTTGAGGAATTAAAGAGGAGGTTGACGTCTGCTCCTATTTTGATATTGCCATCAGGGTCTGGAGGTTTCACTATTTATAGTGATGCATCAGGAAAATATTTGGGTTGTGTTCTTCAGCAGAATGGGAAAGTGATTGCCTATGCATCCAGGCAATTGCGTCCTCATGAAAAGAACTATCCTGCCCATGATTTGAAGTTGGCAGTAGTCATCTTCGCCCTGAAGTTATGGAAACATTATTTGTATAGAGAGCGTGTGGAGATCTTCATAGACCACAAGAGCTTGAAGTACGTTTTCACGTAGAAGGAGTTGAACATGAGGCAGCGTCGGTGGTTGGAACTGATAAAAGATTTTGATATATCTTTGCAGCATCATCCTGGAAAAGCTAATATAGTTGTCGATGCTTTGAGCAGGTATCCGGTAGCTATGTTCTTGACGCAGGATCGATATTTTTTGGAGGACTTGGAGAGCTTGGGCATTGAGGTGATAGTTCCTGGTTGTGCTATGCAGATATGGGGATTGCAGATACATTCAGGTTTGATGGACAGGATAAAGGCAGCCCAGTATGAGGATGTATCTCTGAGAAGCATCAGAGCTCAGGTGAGAGCAGGATTGGAGGATGATTTCACCATTGTTGAGGATGGATCTTTGAGACATGGAGTTAGATTGTGTGTGCCTAGTGGAGAGATGCGTGAGGAGGTATTGCAGGAAGAATATCGCTCTTAGTATTCCATACATCCAGGTGCCAACAAGATGTATTGGGATATGCGAGAGAGTGTATGGTGGTATGGCATGAAGAAGGAAGTAGCACAGTTTGTATCCAGATGCTTAGTGTGCCAGCAGGTGAAAGCCGAGAGGCAGAGGCCAGGAGGATTAATTTAGCCATTACCCATTCCAGAGTGAAAGTGGGAGCAAATTACTATAGATTTTATGTTCGAACTTTTACGGTCTCCAGGAGGGAAAGACGTAATTTGGGTCAACGTTGATAGGTTAACCAAGTTGGCCCACTTTTTGCCTTTCAAGGTGGATTTGTCTACGGAGAAGCTAGCAGAGATATATGTGAGGCAAATCGTTAGGATACATGGAGTTTCCGTCAGCATAGTCTCGGATCGGGATAGTTGTTTCACTTCTCATTTCTGGAGAAGTTTGTAGGAGAGTTTGGGCACTCAGCTCAAGTTCAGTACTGCATATCATCCCCAAACAGATGGGCATTCAGAGAGGACTATTCAAAATCTCGAGGATATGTTGCGCACTTGTGTACTAAATTTTGGGGGTTCTTGGGAAGACATCTCTATTTGGTAGAGTTTGCTTATAACAACAGCTACCCGGCTAGTATAGAGATGTCACCTTTTGAAGCTCTGTACGGTCGGAGGTGTCGTACTCCCTTGTCATAGGACGATATTGGAGAAAGAGTTTTGCTTGGCCAGAGATGGTTGTGGATGCAGCGGAGAAGGTGCAGTTGATCAGAGACAGACTTCGTGTGGCGCAGGACAGACAGCGACATTGGACCGATAGCCACCGGAGACCTTTGGAGTTTAAGGTGGATGGTTTGGTATTTTTTAGTATTTCTTCGACACGAGGCATGATTCGCTTCGATGGAGGCGGGAAGCTTAGTCCACGATTCATCGGACCTTTCACTATTCTAAAGAAGATCGGTGCAGTTACTTATATACTAGACTTGTCACCTACATTGGAGGGAGTGCACAACGTGTTTCATGTGTCACAGTTTAGATGGTACATGGCAGATCCTAGTCATGTATTGAATCACTCAAAGATAGAGGTGGGCCCTACTCTTAGCTATCAATAGCAGCCAGTTGAGATTCTGGATCAGAGAGAGAAGATGCTGAGAAACCAGACTATTCCTTTGGTGCACATCGCATGGAGGCATCACTCTCCGGGGGAGTCTACCTGGGAGAGAGAGGATAAAATGTGAGAGCGTTATCCATATTTGTTTGTGCCTTGAGGCATGTTCTTTCCTAATTATGTTATGTTCTTTCATAGTTAGTTCTGTTCATTGTTATGTTCTGTTATTTTCTGGGGATAGTTTTCATATTTGAATTTCAAGGACAAAATTATTTTAAGGAGGGTAGACTTGTCACTACCACATTTTCTAGGAAAAGATATTTTAGTAATTTTATAATTAATTAAATATTGTGCATGATAATAATTATTTGTTATATTATTTAATTATTGTTAGGTATTAGTTATTTATTTTGGAGTTGTGTTAGTGGACCTAACTAGTTTAGTTTAGACTCATGGACCAACATGTATTAATTGTTAGATTTGAGCCAAATTAGAAAGCCCATTGAATAGGAGATAGATTAAAATTAATTAAACCTTTAGACTAGAAGCTTCCTTCCTTAATTATTTTTTATGAGAGGCCCCAAGGGATATAATGGACATTACATAGTAGCTTGAGGAAGCTCTCATCTTTTTATTTTAAAACTAGATCTAGAATTTCTCTCAACCAAATTCCTTCATTCCCACTTTATTTTCCTACCAAATTGTATTCCAATTCTTCCCCAAATCACCATTGGAGGCTAGTGGAGCAAGGATCTAGAAGGAGGAAGCAAGGATCTACAAAGAAGAGCAATGATATACAAGTTGGAGGCCAATTTTATCATATTTGGAGGTTTTATTGGGAATCCATCTCCCAATAGGTATAATTCAGGTTTTTCCCTTAAATTAGGTTCTAAATATGAGATTTAACCATAAAAAATCAACTCATATGCATAGGCTACCCATAGGATTTAGTTTTGTGTTCATAGGAGGCCTATTGAGAAAGTTATGGTATTTTTGTGTCAATTTTGGGGGAATTCCTAGATTGACATTTGTTGTGTGTGTCAATTGATCCTATATATCAATTTGGCATGTGCTTGTGTGTTTGGGGCTAGTGTTGTGTCCACAATTGGGTACGTGTAGATCGTATTCCAATAATTTGGTGATACGTATTAATTTGGTGGTTTTTCTCCGACATGGGACTTTGAGCATGTCACATTTTGACACGGACACGTAAAATTGTATTTTACTCTTCGTATTATTCATAAATAATATATATGACTTGTTCATGTCCTTCGGGGTACGTTTGGATGTGTGGTGGACTTGTGTCACATGTGTATCCTAGATCTAGTGGGATATGGGATGATACGTTCCATGTGTGTGCAATTTAATTGTAGATCTAATTCTCTTATATTCTCATGGAGAAGTAAAATTATATATATATATATATATATATATATATATATATATATATATATATATATATATATATATATATATATATAATGTTGTGTATATATATTTATGTAATGTTGAGTCTTAGATCTATGTATCTATGTATATACTATATGTGTATATATTGTATGTAACTATTCTTATATATATATATATATATATATATATATATATATATATATATATATATATATATATATATATATATATATATATATATGGTAGTATGTATAGATATGTATATGTTAAATAGATATTTATATGTGGTTATATTTATAATCATATAATGTATGATGTATATTGTGTATATGTTTATATGTACGTATACGTATGTATGTTGTTATAAATATGTTACTATGTATATAGGTGTATATTACTATGTGGATATTATGTACTTATATATGTGTGTATTTATGTGTATTTATTAGTTGTGATTATATGCATATATTTAGTATATATATATCTATATATATATATATATATATATATATATATATATATTATTTCTTTATATATATATATATATATATATTAGAGATATAGAGAGCAGGGGTTTAGCGACAGCAGTAGGCATCGCTGAATGCAGCAGCAACAATAACAGCAGCAGCAGCCGCTATAGTGACAGCAGAAAGCATCGCAGCAGCAACAACAATATCCAACAACAGCAGCCGCAAGGGCATCAGTGACAGACAACAGGAAATCCATCACTATAACAACAGTATCAGCAGCCGTATCAGGGGCTTCAACGACAGTTTGGCAGTTTTATATATATTAGATGTATGTATATGTACAGATATTTATATATATATATACATATAGTAATTAATATATATGTAAATATGTTTATAATTACTATTTGTATTATAATATACTATATATAGATATATGTAGTGTAGCATATAGTGTTTTAAAGGGTAGTTAGCATAATTAAAGTAGTGGGTATTACCTTGAGATACCAAGGTAAGTACCAAGGTAATTGGGGATACCCAAGGTATTGGGTTTGGGTATCAATATTATGGTTTAGTGTTGTGATACCAAGTCGGTTCAAAACTAAGGCATCTATTTAATGTTTGTAATTAGGATTTATATAATTAATAATTGTTTGATATTAATACGTGATTTTTTTTTTGTTTTACGTATCCAGAGATACGATATCCTAATATCCTAAGATATAATTTTATGACCTAGACTTTAGTATTTGACCCAATATCCTTGTGTTAGACTTTTGTAACCTAAAAATAGATAGTTGACCATAGTTTAACCATAGTTGACCTTAGAGTTGACTTAGTTTGACTTTTGACTTAGAGTTGACTTGTTGACCTAGAAGTTAACTAGTTTAACTTATTTTCTTTTCGAAACCTTGTATTGATGTTGTATTACATATCTAGGTCTTCGAGGCACCGTATCAGACATCTATGAGACTATTCATTAGACTTCAGGCGAGTACATTCTCTGATAGTTTCTCATTTATGATATCGTCTATATTCATTGTATCTAGTATAGATATCTATATTTATTGACACAATGGTTACACGGATTGGTATATCCGGATCTCGTCATGAGATGTTATTTCTTGTACATGGTATATCTTGTGCAAGTCTTGTTTCATTGATTATCTTGTGCATGTACAAACACTGATTCTCGGGGGGATTTGCTACCTTCCTAGAGAATCCCGTGTCATAGTATACCATGGTTGCATCTATTATACCAGTCGGGATAGAGAGTATTTTAGTGTAGATATGTGATCATACCCTCCTTGTATCAAGTCTTGTTTATTGAATAGTATTAATCATACGCGGCACGTATGATTAGCCAGGCCATAAATCTTGTATCATGTTCCCAAGCCGATCACATGTTAAAGCTAGTACTCAGACACTTAGTTATTATTATTCTTGTTCATTGACATATTGCTCGTTATTGTATTTATTCCAGTATTTTCTTATTGTATATATCTTATTGTTGTATCTATTGTGCATCTTGTATATTTACATCTATTTATTGTTACATAGTTTTTATCATTGATTAGAACTGCTATTAGAGATGTACTCTGCTCCTTTCCTGACTGGATATATTTTTCCCAGATGATACTGAGGACTGGTACCCTACACATTATGGACCTCAGGATGTTGTGGATTTAGAGTTAGAGACCTTGGCTCAAGAGGAACTTATCCCAACTGAGACAGATGACCCGAGTTTAGTAGCTTCTTAGTATTCAATTAGTACTGGATTTGTCTCCAGCTTATTTGTTAGTATTTCTTTCAGACTCATTGATGTATTATTTCAGACTCATGAGTTATATGTGACTATTCTTTTCTTTATCATATTCGTGCTCGTTCAATCTTAGATCTGTGATTGTGTATATTATTATTATTGGTGGTTCATTATATTGCTAGATAGATTACCCAGACAGCGTTCTACCATCGATTCTGTGACGTAGGCTGGGCGTTGTTCCCAAATTGTACCCTTACACCGGGTGAGGGTCATGGCAACTTTTACCTGGTGGTACCCCGACCTCAAGTCTATCTTTGAGAATACCTTTGCTCCGCTCAACTGATCAAATAAATCGTCAATCCATGGTAATGGGTATTTCTTCTTGATAGTGAGGTTGTTGAGTGCCCTGTAGTCGATACACATGCTTACCGAACCATCCTACTTTGGTACAAATAGTACCGGAGCACCCCACGGTGATGAACTGGAGTGGATGAAGCCCTTGTCTTGTAACTCATCCACCTGCTTCTTCAACTCTGCCAGTTCATTATTGTTTATCCTATAGACGTGTTGTGATATTGGCTCTACGCTTGGCACCAAGTCTATAGAGAACTCCACATCTCTGTTTGGTGGCAACCATGGTAACTCCTCCGGAAAGACGTCCATACACTATGTAATCAATGGATGTGGCAGCTCCTGCTCTTCTACCAAAGCTCTACAGAAGTCTCATTCGCTTTGCTCTGCTGATCCTTTGATGAACTCAAACTCTGGCTCTCCTGGTACCTGGAACAAAACTCTGCCTCCTCGATAATCGATATTAGCATGATGCCTACTCAACCAATCCATCTCGAGAACTATATCGTAGCTCAAAAGTAGCAATACGAGTAGACACACGCTCAACTCTCTGCCTCCCAAAAAACTCTCTGGTCCTAGCAAACATCACTGACCGTAATAATTCTACCCCCGGTCATGATCTTGCAAGTCCTCGCCAACGGTTCAGTCTCAAGGTGATATTTTATAGCAAAAGATACAGATATAAAACTATGTGAAGCACCGGAATCAAATAAAGCATGATCTAGAAAAGAATCAAAATAGACTGAACCTGAGATAACATCACCGACTGGCTCCTCCTGCTCGATGGTCAAGGTGAAAGCTCTCACCTGAGATGGACGAGCTGGAACTTTAGGACAGGCCCTTAACTGATGGTCTCCTGATCTGCAGAATAAGCACTGGCCCAATCTCATCCTGCATGCATCCCATCCATGTCCTTGCTTCTTACAGAATATGCAAAGAATATATGTCCTCTGGATCTGGTGTATTTGCTGTACCGGCGCTCTATATGTTCCATGATACTGCTGACTCGGCTGTTGGAAATGTCTTTGGTGCTGCTGAAAATGAGGCCGCTTCATTGAACCCGTGTTGGTGCTGGATCCTCCTATGTCTCTAGGCCTTTTAGAGCCAAGCTCTAAATCATCCTCTGCCCGCTGTGTCTGTCTCCGAATCTTCTCAAAATTAGCAGTGGGATCTCCATTCGTATGTGATTTGATCTCCCCATTCAGGCCCTTCCTGAACTTCCTGGCTCTTCCTTTGGGGTTTTTCCCCTCCACAAAGCAGCCCAATCTCCAATACTCTATCGCATACTCATCCACCGTTATACCTCCCTGAACGAGGTACTGGAACTGGCTCTCTAGAGATGTCAGAGCTACATTTGGAAAAAACTTTTCCTTGAAGAGCTCTTTGAAAGTTTTCCAAGTAAGTCCTGGTGCTGAGATTCTGGGGTCCGTCTTGAACCAAGTCAACGCAATATCGAACATCATGCTCCATGCGGCCTCTATTTGCAACCTCTCTAGAATCTGCACCAGTCGTAGATTTTGCTCTATGTCTTTTATCCAATCATCAGTATAAATGATCCCTTTAGTGCCTTTAAAGTCCTTCAGTCCCATCCTCTTAAAATCTATGATAGTCCCTGGCCTCGGCTGTTGCGGGATGCACTGAGGTGGTGTCGTCTATGGCTGGACTAAGGTGACTCTCTCGACTGCTACGAGCGTAATCTAGTGAGCATTCTCAATGTCCTGCCTCATAACCTTCGACTGACATTGCTGCACCTCCATCATCTGCTGAAAAAGTACAAAAAATTGTGTCTGATCGACTGCGGATGGTGGGGGTAGAAGATCCCCTAAAACTGTCGGTGCTGCCCTCTGTACCGGAGGTAGAGCACCTCTGAAAATTGTTGCAGAAACTCCCACCTGGATCGGTAAAACGGACCTCTGAAATATAGCTGCTGGAACAATGTCTGATGGTACTTCCCTCATAGGCGACGAAGTGACCGACTATGTTGACATTGTGCCTAAGCGCTGGGAACTCGCCTTCGGTGGTATCCTGAAGATAGATGGAACAAAGGAATCAATATTGAGTAATATATGATATCGTCAAACAAGGACATATTTTCTTCAAAGCAAACATTCTAATAGAGAAGGATAACAAATCTGATATTGGAAGTATTTCCTAGTTGTGATTGAGTATACTCTCAACCTAAATCATATATCCTAAAGCAGGCTCATAGCAGTACTCTAGGTGAGCACTACTATGATATAGCTCTAATTACGACTCTAGACCTGGATGGGCCACCACTAAAAATGTGTCACGACCCGCACCCGAATATTCGGGCACGAGTGCGTGGGTACGTCCAGCCTACGCCGCAGCATCGACGGTAAAATAATGTCTGGGTCAACTCTACAATCTAACATCTCAACAATATATATATGATACCCGTCAATCATCTCAACTCCAAACGGAGGAACAATGTGGTATCATATAAATGTAACTATACTCAATTATAATACAAACTAGGAAAGATAAAGCACGAGATGGAATGACGAAGAAAAAGAGTTATGATACAACCACAAATCTGAAATAATATATACATGCCAATAACCTCAATAAAAGTCTAACACAAGTCTAACAAAATAATCTAAACCTCCTAAGGCTCTGGTACTAAGTCCTCCAGGTCTACAAAAGTATCCTCTAATGGTATGCCTTCCTGTGGTCCGTAGTATGTGGGATACTGGTCTACGAGCCAATCATCTTAAAAATATATCTAGTCAGGATTGGAGCAAAGTACATACCTCTGAAAACAGTTTCAAATAAATAATCGAGCATATATAACTGATAATAGAAAAGAATAAAAGATAACTAAACAACAAAATGGAATAAACTAGAGTGAACAGGTAATGTACTGGAATGAAGAACATACAATAGAATATCTGCAATATAAGGAAATAACTGAAATCTAACTAATGTGTCATGGAATACAAGTTCATTATGTGATCGATTTAGGTTGAACACGAATATAATATGGTAACTCGATTACAAGTGAGGTATGTAATCGACATATACACGAATACACTGGGGCTTGATCACATACTCAACTTCTACTCGCCCATCCCCAACCAATACTAATGGATCCAATCACGACACGTTACAAACACGAATATAGGCACACTGAACACGAGCAGTGCGTGTATACGAATATAAGTACACTGAACATGAGCAGTGTGTGAACACGAAGTACACTAAATCAATACCTGATACACACAATAAAATATATGTGAAGGAGTACTCGCTGAATACGGTAAGAGATAATATCTCCTGACAGGATCCATATAGTACCAGTCCGTCAAACCACTGTGTCAGAATGAAGTATACAGTTCTAGAACATGAGATATATACACTATCATGAAATGAAAACTAACAAAAAAATGTACTCGCCTGAGGTCCTGAGCAAGGTGTATCTCTCTATGCCCAAGCTGGTGTCACACAGACCTATATATGGTATATTGAATCAATACAAGATTTTGGAATAAAAATAAGTTAAACTAGTTTAATTCAAGGTCATAAAGCCATTTCAAAGTCAAAATAGTCAAACTAGGTCAACTCTAGGTAAAACTAGTTAAATTTGGTCAAACTAACTATTTCTAGGTTGTATGAGTCAATCTCTAGGATATTGGGCCCATATACTATGTAACTAGGCTATACTATGTAACTAGGCTATACTAGCTATAATAAGATACCAATAAAATACCGTACGATAAGATACGCAAGTTATTAGATATAAAAATACTATAATATATATATATATATATATATATATATATATATATATATATATATATATATATACAAGACAAAATATATACTCAAGATAATGTCAAGGTACGCATTGGTTTATACTCAAGGTATTGAGTTTGTATATCAAGATGGGTGTGTAGGTGGTGTGATACCGCATTGGTTCAAAGCCAGGGTATCCACTTAGCATTAGTTTGGCTAGGAGTACTATAGACAAAATATATAGTACTCCTAGCCAAACTAATGCTAAGTGGATACCCTGGCTTTGAACCAATGCGGTATCACACCACCTACAAACCCATCTTGATATACAAACTCAATACCTTGAGTATAAACCAATACGTACCTTGACATTACCTTGGTATCACAAGGTAATTCAATATCTAACATATAACTAACTACCCATACACCTCACTATACATTAACATGCATTTAAACTTATAACAATACTATATTAAACTAACATACTAACTTACCCTTTGATATTTAATATTCGTACCCAAGATACCTCAACTCTTATTACATTGGTGTCACTCAAGGTAAACTAGAAATAATACTAACCAATGCTAACTAGTGCTTATGTATATATCTCTTATATATATATATATATATATATATATATATATATATATATATATATATATATATATATATATATATATATATAACTTATCAATAAAAACTAACCTAGCTTATTAAACGTATCCCTAACTAACACTACTGCTGCTTATTATAACAGTTGTTGCAGCTTATCGCTGCTTCTGCTGCTGCTTACTACTTCTGCTACAGCTACTTATCGCTGCGTCTGCTGCTGCTTACTTCTTCTGCAGCTGCTGCTCTCTACTTCTGCTTATTGTTGATGTTGTTCACTGCTTCTACTTATTATTGTTGCTGCTCAGTGCTTCTGCTGCTGCTTCTTGCTGCTGACTGCAGCTTATCCGGTCTACTTTTTGCTGCTTTTCGGCCTGCTTATTGCTGGTTATCGGCCTATAATTTCTCCCTCTAGCTCACATGCACACATCTAATACACACATACACTCACTCACATAACTATATATATATATATATATATATATATATATATATATATATATATATATATATATATATACACACTAGTGATACACATACACTCTCCTATTCTTTCATGACCACCAACACATCAAAATAAAATATAGAACATACACATAATTAAATATATACATATATATCATATAACAATTATAATACTCTAATAGCTATAACCAAGGTAAATTGAATTAAAATGCAAGAAAACAAACAAGTGGAGTGCACAACACCCGTATTACACTCAATTTATGATACACTTGTGATACGGCTCTACCACACCACCAAACCTATCCTGAAGGACACGAGCAAGTCTAAAATTATAATTAAAAGCAACACAAAGTGATAAAAGAATGAGCTTACTATTGGGCTGAATTCTAACTAATTAATTTATCCTCCTAATGAATGGGCTTACTATTGGGCTCAATTCTAACTAGAATTAAATGTTGATCCATGGATCTAATCTAAACTAGTTAGGTCCACTAACATAAGTCCCAAATAAAATCTAACATCCAACAATAAATAAATAATACAATAAATAATATTTATAACATGCACAATATTTAATATTATATTCCTAAAATAAATACCCATGCTAAATTACCAAACTATCCCTTGTTGAAAAAGTGAGGGTGACACTTGTATCTTGCCGCATTGGTCGAACAACAGTATGATAAAAGAATGGACTAAGCCTTGAATTATGCACCATAGCTGCAATTTTTTTTAATCACACAATGACATCAGCTGTGCTTTCGGTTGCATATTAGAGGCCATGTGCACGCCTGATTTCGGTGTATGTATTTTTGGCATCTATAAGTTTTCCCTCAAGAGACGGCCTATATCTCTTTCTATACACTATAGGTGAGTTCTTTTAAAGAGTCCTTGGCATGAAGCCTCGAGCTTCCTTGTGGTGCTACTCCGCTATGACATGCCCCAGAGCCGAGGCTAAACCTCATCGTGGTGTCATGCCACTGAATCATGAGGTCGCTGCCTCTTTGTTGTGCCAAACTATCCAACATTAAGCCTTACGCTTCTTTACGGTGTTACGCCGCTATGACATGGCTCGCGTAGCCGAGGATTTACATCTTTTACCTATGTGGTATCACACCACTGTAACATAAGAACACTGGCCTCTTTTTAGTGCTACATATACTCTTCATTCTACAGCATTAGGCTACCTGCCTATGTGCGGTGCTATGCCGCTGTGACATGACTAGTGAAGCTGAGGCATTACCCTTACCGAGGAACCTCTTGGTGGTATCACCCACTGTAGAAATGATACCTTACGTTCCTTTGTAGTGCTGCGCTACCGTGCTTCCTGTTAAGCACACCAGATATTCAAAATGTCTGAGAACTCATTAAGGCATCTAAGCCATCCTCCTTCCCACATGACTTGTTCTACACAAAAGAACAATTAGTAGACAACAGTGGTTCTGGGCCCATAATCCCTCAATATCTCAAAGGACTACCAATGTTCCTAATATTCTTCCAGTTAATGGTCATCCCATAAACCAATAGCCAGATGCCTAGTAGATTTCTCTTTGAACTAATAACAAAAAACTAACTGGTAGGATTATAAAAACACAATATCAGAGGTCCTCCAAGCCCATATATGTTGTATCCTTGACTATATATGGTGTTACGCCGCTGTGACATGACCCAAAGCTGAGGTCCACTCCCTCGTATGGTGTCACACCACTGTAACTTGGAGTACTACCCTCTTTTATAGTTCTTGGGATCAGCTGGCGCTGGGGGCCTTACATGAACGAATATGCCAGACTCTTTTGGCTCAGATTATCAAATTTTGTAATGATCTACGCTAGCTGCGCTCATTCAGTGTCATGCACTATCCCTTGAGGTCTATCATAAACAAATCCGCCAGATTTACCTGAATCCGATTATTAAAGCACAGTGATCCACTCAATATGCACTCATTCAGTGTCATGTGTTCTATCCATATAGTTCTTTTTAAATAATTGAAGAGATAAATAAATGCCACTGCTGCAACTTCCTGGTTTTTACAGTATGTTGGTATCACCCGAATCTATGTACTAACCATAGAAAGATCATCTGAGAGCTTCCAGAGCCATTCTGCTTTATATGCTGCAGCTTGATAGTGCAAAGAACTCTGAGAGTAAAGTATGCTGCTTCGACTTCCACGATATAGCAACACCACACCTGGAGAAGTCATGTCCCCCTGTGGATCTTTTACTCTTCTTTCCTGAGCACCAACTGGCATCACCGAAGCTTTCCTTCATATCTGGATAACTGTTGTAGCACATGATATACTATTGAGTTCTCCTGAGAATTCTGGCGACTCTCTTCATAGTTTTCAGTGTTCAACACATATACTGCTTGCGAACTGACTCAGCATCCCTACAGCAAAATCTATGTCAGGCCTGGTGGTACACTCAACTTGAATCATTCACCTGATGATGCTTGAGTACACCAATTTTTTGATACTTTTTCTTGGATTTGGCTTCATATTCATGATACACCTGAGGAGTATCGTCCCTGATACCCAAAGTGTGTGATCAATATTCCATGCTAAGAGCTTGTGACGAAGAAAGCCTAACTGGCATCCAGATTATCTTAGATCCTCAAGATGAAATCCATAATCCCATGTCCTGAGTTTAGACAAAAATGATATCATTGTTAGTGACACTTATGTGTTCACAACTGGGACTAGCAAGTCGTCCACATAGATACAAACGATGACTCCTCAATTAGCAGCAAACTTCGTGTACACACACTTGTCCGTCTCGCTGATCCTGTGACAACTTTGACTAAATGACTTGTCACATTCCCGAAATTTCTTTAGGCCGTATCAAGATATCACCAACTCACAGACTGTCTTCAAACCTGAGTGACAATAGTTTTGACTATTGTCCGTGAATCTCTCATGTCTGTCTTTATCCAAGACTTGTTATCTTTCCATCATCTGATAAATAATCATCTTATGAATAACTGATACGACAATCATCATCCTGATCTATGATACCCTCATCGAGGTACCAAAGAACTCAATCCCCTATTGTCAGAGAAAATTCCTAGGCAGATAGCATGGTCTTGAACTCAACTATTCTGCCTGCGTTCATCTTCATCGACTTGAAGATCTGAAAAGCATCTAATTAGTTTAGCTCCTTCAGGCAGATTGACCAACACCCAAGTGTGGTTGTAGGTTATTGGGTTATACTTATTATTTATAGCCTCCCTCCAGAAGATAGCATCTCTGGTCTTCATCGCCTCATCATAGGTAAGCAGATCTGCTTCCACATGATAGGTGACAAAATCTTCTTCGAAGTCCTTCACTCTCCTCACTCGCTTAGACACCAGCTCTATGAGTTCTGGTTCGATCATTGTCGTTGGGATGACAACTTTTTCTTGGACTACATCTTCGTTGGAAGCTTCATCCTCCTGTGCACCTACACTATTTTTTGAAATATCCGCGATAACAATGTTCTTGTGCCTTGCAAATTTATCTTCGAGGAGTTCTGCGTCGTGAGATTCAATGATACGATTTTATTCGATATCAAAAAATCTTCGAGCATTACTCTTCTCAGGATCACCCTGAAAGATTGACTTCGTAGTCCTTGATTCCACCTTCTGAATCTTTAATTTCGGAAGCTTCAAAGACTCGAGATACCCCCACACTCGAATAACGTTCAAGTTGGGTCTGAATTTGAACCAGAGTTCCTGATGAGTGACATCGAAAGTTGCGTATGGTACTCTATTCAGAATGAACGTAGCTGTCAGCACAACTTCTCCCCAGAAGTAGTTTGGAAGTCCCGTAGTCAACAATATTGAGTTCATCATCTCTGTCAATGATCTGTTCTTCCTTTCTTCTACGATATTTGATTTAGAAGAATACAAAGCAGTTATCTTATTGACAATTCTATTTTATTTTCAGAACGATACATATTCAATAGACTTATACTCTCAGCCTAGATCACTTCTAAGTCTCCTGAGTTGTTGCCCCATTTGAAGTTTAGCCTTAACCCTAAAATTCTTGAACTTCTCGAATGCTTCATCTTTTAACTAAACCAGATAGACGAATGCGTACTTCAAATAGTCATCGATGAAAGTAATGAAGTACTTCTTTTTGTCCTTTATAGAGAACTGCTTGAAGTCACAGATATCTGAGTGAACCAACTCCAGAAGATCTATACTTCAATTTACCCATTTGACAGGTTTTTTTGTGATCTTTGTCTACGCACAGACCTTACACTTCTCCACCTCCTTATCCCCATATTTGAAGATAAACCCTAGACTAGATATCTGGCAGTACGAAGTACCTGTCCTGGTCTGGGGTCCCACAACTCTTACAATGAGACTTCAGTCACAAGTAGAAGCTCGAACATCCATTTGAAACTGAGTGCCTTATTTCAAAGTATGTCTCCTGTCAATATATCACCATATGGAAAACATGGATGTTCACCCTCAAGTCTGCAATAGACTTCCTAAGATCAGGTTTGGTAATCACTGGTACGTTGCTACACACACTCCTTTGACTGTAACTTCTCAAAGTTCAGAACCATTATCCCAATCCCCAGATCCTCTTCTTGATCCTTGCTTGTCATCAAGACCTTCACCACTGAAAGGTTCAACCTTGATCAACAGCTCTTCCTAAAGCACATGTGGCTAGATGCACCAGTTTTCATCCACTAGTTAGCAACCATGCCATAGGACTTAACTTGTGCAATCATAGAAACGAAGTTAAGTAATCAAAGGAACCAAGTTTAGTTATACCTTGCAATATTGGTTCGGATTGGTTCTACTTCCAAGTCCTAATTTCAGCCTTGCGTCAAGTCTTGTATAGTGCAGTGACCTTCATGTGCATAGGCCACCATGCGCTAATCCATGCGCATAGGCCACCATGCGCTAATCCATGTGCATAAGCCACCATGCGTCAATCCATGCGCATAAGTCATCATGCGCCAATCCATGCGCATAAGTGTTTATGTGCGTCCTGCATGCGCAGAGACCTTCATGCGCATTGAGACACTATGCGCCCAGCTCTGCCATGTGCCAAGACGCCAAGTCTTCCAATGCGCTGCCATGCGCCAAATCTTGCAAAGCGCCAAGTCCTGTCATGCGCAAAGGTCTGCCCCTTGTGCGCATACTCTGCAATGCTTGGTCATCTTGTAATCTTCCTTCCAACTGGAATGCGCGTCCTACAGTCGCTATCTCCTCCATTATCAAAAATTGTATGTACCGACAACTCACTTTTAATATTTGACAAAAAACTCATTCCCTCATCCAAATGTTCGAAGTAAATTCTGTCAATCTTCTCAAGTTTGTGAAAACTTGTGTCTAGAAGACTTGAATGGATGTTACCAATCTTTATTCGTATCTTGCTTTAAGATTGTTAGTCCTAAGACTTAATCAAAGATGGAAGAATGCGTAGTCGAGATCAGAGGTTCACACAAAAGTTCTCACTTTGACTATTCTTGATTTCCATGAAGAACTATATAAGGATTCTGATTACAACTTGCTCTCAAGATTGTAAAAGAATCAGAATTAACCAAACTTCTCTTTCTTCCTTGAAATTGTAGTTGCAGATGGACAGAACAGAGTTAAAATAAAATAAAAACTATCTTCGTTCTTCCTTGCAAACGCAGTTGGAATCAGACAGAACGAACCAAGAAGAAAAATAAGAATAAATTAGAATAAAATAGAATAAAAAATTACTCTTGCTGGGGCGGTGAAGACCACCGTTGCTCAAAGAAAGATTCGTCCTCTATCGACGATCTGCTCCCCTAAGCCAGTAAGTTCACAAGTGAACTTCTGGAATGCTCGTAGTCACCTCTTTGTGTGACTCCAACGGACTCCTTTGGACTCCTCTCTCTCAACTTTTTGGTATGTCTCCAAAGGAGGCTAGATGACTCTTTATATAAGGAAGGATGGATGCCCATCCTCCTCTTCTTTCCGATGTGGGAGTAAAAAGTCAATATACAAAATTGATATCCCACAATCGCAGTCCAATGCATAGCCCGCTCAGTGCCCATTCAGCACCCGCTCAACACCCGTCCAGCGCCCGCTCATCCAACCCGAGCATAAAACGAGCGCCTTGCGACGATGTTGACGTGCTAAGTGCACCAACAAAGTGCCACTTTGTGCCCTTGATCCCGAATCCGAGTCCGAGTCCGAGCCAAGAGCATGACAAAAAGCATAAATGCTTTCATGAGAATTAATCCTTTTTTCTCCTAGAAAAATACCCCTACATGGCACCCATGTGCCCCACCATACCCCATGTGCACACCTCAACTCATACAAAGTATTATATTCAAATACCCACTTGGTGGTGTAGCCAATGTGGGACTATCTTTACTAGCCAAAGGCGAAAACACCAACAGGAGTAAAATTAGCATTTAGCATCAATGGGAATACTAGATGACGGAGCTGGATTAACAAAAAAATGAACATCTAAAGTTGGGACGGTGAAATTAGGAGTCTCCTAAGAAGTCATACATTTAGATTTTTTACGTCTTGGATCGTATCAACATCGGCTCAATTTTTTTTCCTTCGATTATGATTTTTCTACTGGATTTTTCAAATCAAGATATTGTTGAAATTAAATCCCTAAAAAATGTTGAGCAACCAGAACGAACCTGCAAAGTCCATTCTTGAAGCCCAACAGTTACAAAATTGGTAAATAATTTCAAATTATTTATGGACATACCGCTCTAGTGCATCCATAAATATAGTCTCATGTCACCAAATTATGGAATGTACTCTTGTTTTAAGTCATACTCTCATCGAACTCGAGTGGCTCTTGTTGTTACCGAAAAGAGGTATAAGATCCTTGCTGGATGGTAGAAGATCAGTGGATCGAGCCACGGGGATGTATTATTTAAATGATAAAAATTAAGGGACAGTGGGTTCAAAGACATACAATACAGTATCGACAAAATTTTGAACGTTATATTAGAAATTCAAAAAAGTTTATCACGTGAGATTTTGATTATTTGGTTCTTTGTTTAGTTTTGAGAGAACTTATAGTTGTAAAACCAAACCAAACAAAACATACTCAGAACCAATTAACCAAGAAGTAAATGTCGATATTTTACGAGTCCCAAATTATTTGGTCCTCGTAAAGGACCTATTTTACCTCTGGTTGAACCTCGGTCAGATCAGTATCAAAGATTTTTGGTTCAATCATCAGTCCGGTTGTTAAAATATTGTCCCAAACATCATCACTTTTGATTTTTCTTCCATTTTTTCTCAACTTTTTTCTTCTTTTCATTTCCCACCCTTCCAAAAGAGTACCTTAGGTTGCTGGCATTATCCACCCAAATTTGTTCCTTTTGGGTGCTTATTATAATGCCATTTCCAATCCATCCTCAAACATTCTTTTTTTTATATTATGCTATCCTAAAAAAAAATGGGTCCAACTCTCTAATTTCTAGTTTATCTGTGTTCCCGTTTTGACTTAAAGCCCCTCTCCTCGGTGTGATTTCTTTGGACATGTAACACGTGATAATTTCAACATTTTTCTAAACTAAAATAGTATATCGTCTTCATCTTTCAGCCGAACCAGAATTTGAAGACCATCCAATCCTATCGTAATGTGAGTGGTTTAATGTGCTCGAAACCTATCCATCTTCCAATATGTTTTGCAATTAACATGCCAATGCTTATTGGCCCCTACTGCTACGTACCAATGTTGACATGATCATGTCTCGACCTTACGAAATTATTGCCTACTCTCCATTAGATAGAGTAATCCAATCCCAGTACTGCTACCGAAATGTTACATGTCCCCCAAATTATTCCATATGGTCAACCTCGTGACACACACTCAGAATACCACAATTTCCTCCAATTATTTCATATGATCAATCTCGTGACTCACACTCAGAACCCAACAATTTCTAACATTGCCTACTCCCACCCCCCAATTATTCCACAATAATGCTAAGTTTACTACCAAATGCTTACAACCTTCTTACAACCCTCTCACCCCTCTCTCCTGCTATGTGTGCCTCCTCCGGTCCCACCTTTCCTCCAATGAACGACCGTCACGTGATATTTCGACCATGTGGCGACCATCCAGACAGCCACCGGGTCTCACCTCCCCCTCCCCTCCTCCAATGGACGGCTGCCACGTGGATGCCACGTGGACGCCACGTGGCAATTGTAAGAGGGTTGTAGGCATTTGGTTGTAGTCATAGCATAGTCCATTTTTTTTTTCAATCTACTAAAGAGAAGAATCAACACACTTTCAATATTAAAATTCACTTGTCACATTCATATGATAATTACTAGAATATATACATGTACGTTCCACGTATTTTAAACAATTTTAGCAATATATTATTTAATTTTTTATGTATTTGGGAAGAGCAAAAGGTACTTTGAAGAGCAAATTTTGTTTAATTGTTTTGCTATACATAATTATCTAGTTGTACTTATTAAATTTAATAAATAATTTTAATTAGTAAAGTTAGATAATGACATATTTGGAAAAAAAAATATTGTGAAACAAAATTTTCTTATTTAATTATATTATACTAGTATAGATGAACATGCATTGCACGTATTTCATACGCGTATTATGATCATACAATTAGAATATAGTATGGGTTCATGAATTATATTTCACTTGATCACTTAGTCAAGAAATAATTATCTCAGTACATATTATCAACACATGATTCATCTACTTTACTAATACATAAAAAATAAAAAAAATCCTGAAAATGATTAATCATTCATGTAGATGTTTATTTATATTATTATTAGGAAGACTAATAGCCTAAATTTTATTCACAATATGTCATCAATTAATGAACAACTAGTCTAATGCATAGCTAGCTACACTTTATTATTTATTGTATGCATGCAATATAATTACTTAGGAAGACTAAGGGTCTGTTTGGATTGAGGGAGAAAAAAAATAAGCAGAGTTAAGTGGGGATAAGTGAGATAGAGTTAAATGAGGGGGAGGGAAGTCAAAACATATAATCTTGCTTGAATTTGAGGGAGAGTTAAGTGGGGTGTGTTTAATAACCCTTGCTTTGATTGAAAATTTTGAGTGAAAGAAAGAGTTAAATGGAGTATATTTATTACTTTTTAAACAAAATTTCTCACTTCTCCCTCGTTAACCCTCCGATTTGGAGGGTTAAAAAATTTGACAAAAGAGGATTAAACAAACTCACACTTAATTCTCTATTACTCTTCCTCCTAAACCTCCATCCTTAAATCAAGTATGGTTTTTTTTTTTTTTTTCACTTAACTTCTTCTTACTTAACTCTCTTAATTCTTAATCCAAGCATATCCTAAAGAAAAAATGTCATAATTTTTGCAAAGCGAAAAGAAAATGTCATTAATGTAGGACCAGGGATTAGATACCATGGAATCCAATCCAACGTAATGGCCAATCTTGATACGATGTTTAATTCAATATGCAATACACATTATGTTCTGGTTTGTTCTTCCCACTGCTAACCCCTTCTATTACCTGCAAATTTGTGCAGTTCACCTTCAATTGAAGACCTAAAGCAATGTCTAAAGTATACTGGAAATAAATTAGGATGACATGCAAGAGGTGAACGAAAGTAAAAGCTAAAGAGTATGGAAATAATTTTGGGTAAGGCACCAGATCCCCAACTAGTCCACTTATACTGTGTTTTGGAACTTTTGTGGAGAGGAAAACAATATTTTGAGGGAAGAAAAAAAAAATGTGGGAGAGTAAAAAAAAAGTAAAGTTAATTTTTTTCTTCATGTCTGGAAGACCGAGGGTAAGAGGAGAAAAAATTTAAAAATAATTTCATGTTTGTTTGCACATAGATATATAATTACTATTTAGTTCTTGGTAAATCATATTTTATTCTTAACTTTTTAAGAGGTAGTTGGGTAAAATTTTCCAAAATCCTCTCCTCTCTCCATTTTTATCGAGTAAAACTTTTGATACAACCTATGGATGACATGTGGGCCCCACATCAAAGTTTATACAGAAAATTTACTGTAGCGAAATAAATTTATATTAAATTCATGTAAACAAAACAATTTGTAAAATTTTAAAAAAAGACAGAGTCTGCCAACAGTGTTGGCGGAAAATACAACTGAAGTACACGTAGGCAGAAAAAAACATAAAAAAATTTAAAATGGGGCCCACAAGCCAATTTTTGCCAACACTATTGGCTGAAATTGGAGGGGAGGGGGACAATTTCAGCAAACACAGTTGGCGAAAATTGGGTGTGGGGGCCCACGGGTTCATTTGATTGGTTCGGTTGGTTTGATTTGTTTGGTTGGTTTATTTTAATTAGTTATATTTTGGTTTTATTTATTTAGTTTTTTTTGTAATTAGATTTAAGAAAATTTATTTTAACGAAATAAAATTAAAATTAATTAATTGTAAAGAAAAATTTAGAAATAATTTTTTCGGAAATTTGTTTCCAGAGGATCAAAATTTGTATAAATTCCATCTAAAGCATAAAAGTTTAAAAAATTACGAAAAAATATCAATTGGGCGTTTATATTTTTAAATATTATATTTTTATCGTTAATTTTCTCGCCGTTAACAGACATTAAAAATAATAATAATAATAAAAATCTGCCGTAAGAATATTACGTCTGCCGTCGAGCAGACTTCGAGCGGCCATAACTATTTGTTTTGAAATCGTTTTTCGTTAAACAATAAGTCAATTTGTATGTTTTCGACGAGAGTAACACAAATCGTGTAGAAAAAAAATTTATCAGAAGCAAAACACACATGTTACAGGCAAAAATATAAAATTTAAAACTTTAAAGTATCATAACTTTTGACTGAGAGGTCGAAACAAGGTCCAGTTTGTGACAAAATGACCGTATCGAAAAGTACTATGGGGGCCCACGAATTTAAAACACTCAAGTTTCACCGTTTGACAGACTTCCCAAATTTTTAGAATTGCAAAAAAATGATGTTTCTACCTCCAAATTTTACTTTTGGTAATTTTATTTTCGAATATTTAAAATTTACTGTAGCGAAATTAATTTATACTGGATGTGAGGGCCCACGGATTTAAAATGATGTTTTGACCTCCAAAAAAAAAAAAAAAAAAAATCGAATTTTTTTTCTTAAATCTAATTATAAAACAAAACTAAATAAATAAAACCAAAACATAACTAATTAAACAAACCAACCAAACAAACCAATCCAACCAAACAAACCAAACCGAACCAATCAAATGAACCCGTGGGCCCCCACACCCAATTTTTGCCAACTGTGTTGGCTGAAATTGTCCCCCCCCCCCCCAATTTCAGCCAACAGTGTTGGCAGAAATTGTCTTGTGGGCCCCACTTTAATTTTTTTTAAATTTTTTCCTGCCTACGTGTACGTAAGTTGTGTTTTCCGCCAACACTGTTGGCGGACTCTGTCTTTTTTCAAAATTTTACAAACTTATTTCGTTTGTATGAATTTAATATAAATTTATTTCGCTATAGTAAATTTTCTGAAGTTTATATATATATATATATATATATATATATATATATATATAAGTATTCACGCTTTACGAAGATAAATAGGGGCCCACATGTCATACATAGGCTGTATCAAAAGTTTGATACAGCCTACTGTATCAAAGTTTTTTCCATTTTTATTCCACTTTTGATAAAAAAAATTTTAGTATGACCCACATAGTTTGTTTTCCTAAACTTTTCGTACCCCATTAATCCCCCCTTCCCCAACCATTGTTTTCAAAACCGGACCGGATCGACGGTTGGATTGGGTTTGACCGAACTGACTTGAACCAGATTTTTTTTTAAGAACAAACATTTTTTCAGGACCGAAGTTTAACCGGGTAACTGTCCGAACCGGTTCACAATTGAACCGACCGATTCACTTTAAAAACAAAATCAAAAAAGTTTATGACGTGAGATTTTGATTATTTGATTCTTTGTTTGGTTTTGAGAGAATTTATAGTTGTAAAACCAAACCAAACTAAACTAAACATACTCAGAACCAATTAACCAAGAAGTAAATGTGGATATCTTACAGGTCCCAAATCATTTGGTTCTTGTAAAGGACCTATTTGACCTCTGGTTGAATCCTGATTGAACCCCGGTCAGATCTGTATCAAAGATTTTTGGTTCAATCATCGGTCCGGTTGTTAAAATATTGTCCCAAACATCATCACTTTTGATTTTTCTTCCATTTTTTCTCAACTATTTTCTTCTTTCCATTTTCCTCCCTTCCAAAAGAGTACCTTAGGGTCAAGTTTGTAGATGTACTTCTTCTGCGAATTCCCAGATGTGCGGGCCTTCGGGCTGGGAGTGTGGCATTCGGGTATAGTTTGTAGGCCTTCGGGCCAGGAGTCTGTAACATAATTACCTTGTTCATATATATATATATATATATATATATATATATATATATATATATATATATATATATATATGCTTTAGAACCATCCGGGTGGTTTTATACTATGGAACCACCATATGTTATATGAGTTGGATTTGGATTTGGTGGTTGAGATTAAAAGGAGTAGACCCTACCACCTTTTAATCTTACCTACTAAATCCCAATCCAACCTATGTAATACATGGTAGGGTTTCATAATATGAAACCAACCGGATGTTTCTAGAACATTGCCACATATATATATATATGTGTGTGTGTGTGTGTGTGTGTGTGTGTGTGTGTGTGTGTGTGGTAGTGTGGGGGGACACCCACGGATAGGTCCTGGGTTCAAATTTTCATCCGGGCGGCTTATATAGCCACGATCCGGTTAGAAAAAAAGACACCAAATATATATATATATATATATATATATATATATATATATATATATATATATATATATATATATATATATATATACTATTGAAACAAATCAACAATATTAATTTTTTTATTAATGGATGATGTAAAAAGTCTTACAACTATGAATATATATAGTGGGAGAACGGATCCATGTCTATATAGGAGTAGGAGAAGAAATATTTATCCATATAGGAGAAGAATCTAATATTAAATATAATTAATATCTAATCCTAACTATAATTAATCTTAACACCCCCCTTCAAACTCATGGTGGGTCAAACAAAGGAGTTTGTCCAATAGAAACTGAAATCGCAGTGTGGGGTATAACTTTGTAAAAAAATCTACCAGCTGATCAACTGAAGTCACATGTGGTAGAGAAATAGTGCCTTTCAAAAAATGCTGACGGACGAAGTGACAATCAATCTCAATATGCTTTGTCCGTTCATGAAAAATCGGATTGTTTATAATCTGTATAGCACTCTTGTTGTCACAATGAAGAGGTGTAGGTCCTGTAGGAGCAATGCCCATATCAGAGAGCAGTCTATGTACATGGACAATCTCCCTGGTGGTGGTGGCAATAGCTCTATACTCTGCCTCAGTAGAAGAATATGCAACAACTTCTTGTTTCTTGTTTCGCCATGAGATTAACGAATCACTAAGAAACAAACAAAATCCTCTAGTAAATCGTCTAGTGGTCGGATCTCCTGTCTAATCTGCATCCGAAAATGCTCGAAGCTCCAGGGTAGATGTAAAAGACATAAATAATGAGTGCGTAATTGAACCCTAAAGATATCAGGGAATCCGGAGTAATGCACTATAGTGAGCTGATCGGGGCACAAAAATGAACTGACTAACAATACTAACTGCATGATAAATATATGACCTGGTCAAACAGAGATACACAAGTTGACCCACTAGCCACCTTTAGCAAGTAGGATCTGTGAGAGGCTCACCATCTGTGGGACGAAGCTTCACATGAAGATCTAAAGGAGTATCAACTATGAGAATATCTGATAGACCAACAGACAAAATAATCTCCGAAGTATATTTTTCCTGAGAAACAAGTATCCCTCTCTTACCTTGTACAATCTCTAGTCCAAAATATTAAAGATTGCCAAGGTCTTTAATCTAAAACTGCTGATGAAGGTACATCTGAATAGCTGCAATTCCCGATGAATCATCGTCAATCAAAATCATGTCATCCACATAGAGTAAAAGAAAAACTCGTCCCTGCAGTGATGACCGCACAAAAAAAGAATGATCCTGAGAACACTGCTGAAAACCTGCCTCACAAATAGCACTCCGAAAATACTCAAACCAAGCTTGAGGAGCTTATTTGAGACCATAGATAGCATGACGAAGGCGACAAACATGCCTCGACGGAGTAGAAAGACATGGAGGAGGCAACATATAGACAACCTCAGATAAAGAACCGTGAAGAAAGACATTCTTCACATCCATCTGATAAAGTATCCATTGATGAGTAGCAGCAACAAATAGTAATAAACGAACTGTGGTCATTTGAGCAACAAGTTCTTAGGTCTCATCATAGTCAATCCCATGCTCCTGTGTAAAACCTTGAACAACAAGTCGAGCCTTATCTCGCTCAATGGATCCATCAGGTCGAAAATTGACCTTGAAGACCCACTTGCAACTAACAGGCTGGACCCCGTTTGGAAATGGAACAACATCCCAAGTACATGTCTGCTGAAATGCTCAAAACTCCTCTGACATAACCTCATGCCACTTAGGGTATTGAATAGCCTCTTGATAAAAACTGAGCTCTCGTGTTGTATGGATAGCAGTAAGAAATGAATAAAACTATGGAGAATATAAGACTAAGGTGGCAAAACCAAACTTTTTCAGTGGACCAGAACAATCGGGAGTAAAACATGAGGGAGGTCGATGAGTACGTTGGAACTGGCGAAGAGGTTGTGGTAGAGGCGTGGATGGTGGAGAAGATGGTGTTACAGGGGCTGATAGAATTTGTGGAGGATCCTCTTGAGTTAGCCACGGATACATCGTAGGAGGAGTTGTACCAGGAGAGGGAAGCAAAGGAGTAGGATCAATGGAAACACTAGATGATGGAGCCGGTGGGAACAAAAAGTGAGCATCCGAAGGTGGTATCATATAGAGAGTCCTCTAGAAAGGTGACATGCCGAGATATACGAAGATGATGGGCCAAGGGATTATTACAACGGTATCCCTTGTACTCAAAACTAAAACCAATTAAGAAGCACTTTGCTGATCGGACTATCATCTTTGTGTGCTCAGTCTCAGAATGAAGGAAAAAACTAGTGCATCCAAAAGTCCGAAGCATATTGTAATAAGGAGGACACAAATAAAGACTCTCATGAGGTGTCCTGCCAGATAAAACAGAGGAATGAGTGATATTGATAAGATTAATAGAAGTAACAATGGCTTCTGTCCAAAACTTTTGAGGAACAGAAGAGGATAACAAGAGAGCACGAGTAGTTTCAAGAATATGATGATGTTTGCGTTCGGCTATCCCATTCTTTTCATGAGTATAAGGGCAGGACTGCTGAAAAAGGGTGCCGTGAGATTGTAAGATAGATCACATCGTAGTGGAGAGATACTCACGAGCACAATCAGAACGGAAAGTTTTAATCCTAATATTGAATTGAGTGTGAATCATAGTAGTAAACGTCCTATGAATGGTTGGAAGGTTAGAATGGTGACATATATGATAGACCAAAGTATAACGAGTGTAATCATCAATAAAGCTCATATAGTAGACAAAATCACTCATAGATAGGATATGAGCATATCCACATATGTCAGAATGAACTAATTCAAAAATACTACTAGATTTAGATAAACTCTTAGGAAAAGGTAGGGCTATGTGTTTTGCCAACTTACAGCCCTTATATGGGGATAGAGAAGAAAAAGAGCCATGTCCAAGAGCTCCACTGTGAAACAAAGTTTTTAGACGAGGTTCTGAGATATGACCTAAGCGTCTGTGCCATAAGTCGACAGCAGATGTGACAATAGCCGCATGATTAGAAATCAAAGGTTGAGTTGATGGAAGTTGAAGAAACTCTAAGTATTACAACCGTCTATTCCTACGAGCACGACCCATCGTCTGGCCCGTACGAGGATCATTCACAGAACATGCGAGAGAATCAAAAGAAACAATAAATCCATTCTCACAAATGCTACTGACTGATATGAGATGCAAAGTAAGATGAGGAACATGTAAGACAAAAAGAAGACTCAACGTATCGAAAATAATGGAATCAGATTGAATGATGACCAACTGAGAACCATCAGCTGTGTGTAAAGAAGAAAAGTGAAATGGTAAAGGTGTAATACTAGATAAGAGGCTAAGGTCAGAAGTCATATGATGAGAAGCACCAGAGTTTAATATCCAAGAAGTAGACGTACGTACCTGTTGATATTAGTTGATTATTTTATTGATTGTCTCATTGGCATTATATAGCCTTACAGTCATTAATACAATGATCTCAATCATTATGACAATAATCTCATAATGGAATATCCTGTGACATATTCTGGCATCCCAAATATGTCCTCAGGATATTCTCATGTGCTTATACTATACTTAAATATGACACCCAACATAACATATCAACACTCCCCCTCAAGATGGGTGAAATATATTCACTAAGCACATCTTGTCACATCCTCTAATCATTCTCACTGAGGCGAGTCCCTTGGTTAGTCCATCTGCTACTTGATCCATGGTTGGAACATGGCCAAGCTCCAGTAATCTACTATCCAACTTCTCTTTGATGAAGAATCTATCAATCTCGATGTGTTTGGTCCTGTCATGCTGTACTGGATTGTTGGCGATACTAATAGCTGACTGATTGTCACACCACAGCTTCATCTTGGCTCCTTGATCCAGCTTCAGCTCCACCAGCATATTCTTCAACCATAGCAGCTCTGCAACTCCCAAGGCCATAGCTCTGTACTCTGCTTTAGCTGTCGATCTGGCCACCACAGACCGCTTCTTACTCCTCCAGGAGACCAAGTTACCTCCTACAAATATGCAATATCCCGAGGTAGACCTCCTGTCATCAGCACAACTAGCCCAGTCAGAATCACAGTAGCCCTCGATGCTCACGTGATTGTTCTTCCTGAATATTAGTCCCTTCCCGGGAGCACCTTTCAAGTACCTCAGAATCTGGTACACTGCATCCATATGACCCTTCCGTGGGTCATGCATGTAGCGGCTCACCACACTTACTACAAAGCAGATATCAGGACGTGTGTGGCTCAAATAGATCAACTTGCCAAACAGTCTCTGGTATCTGTCCCGATCAACTGGTTCTCCAGTATCAGCATCAATCTTGAACCTCTGATCTATTGGTGTAGCTGCAGGTTTGCACCCCAACATCCCAGTTTCTGTGAGAAGGTCCAGTGCATACTTCCTTTGAGAGAGAACAATCCCCTCTGCTTCTCGAGCAATCTCAATCCCAAGGAAGTACCGAAGAAGGCCGAGATCCTTCACCTCGAATTTCTTGCCAAGCTTTCCTTTGAGTTGGGCGATCTCCTGCTCATCATCTCCTGTGATAATCATATCGTCCACATAAACCGCAAGCATGGTGATGTGGCCTCCACTCCGACGGAAGAACACAGTATGATTAGCATTGATCTGCTGATATCCCATCCCTATCATGGCCCTTCTGAATCTGTCAAACCACGCTCGAGGAGACTGCTTCAGTCCATAGAGGGACTTCTTCAACCTGCAGACCTTGCACACTGTCTGATTGGTGCCAAATCCTAGTGGTATCTCCATGTACACCTCCTCCACTAGATCTCCGTGAAGAAACACATTCTTCACATCCAGTTTGTGTAGCTTCCATCCACCATTCGCTGCCAGAGAAATCATAGTCCTGACAGTGCTCATCTTTGCAACTGGTGCAAAGGTCTCGTCATAGTCGATGCCGTACGTCTGACTGTATCCTTTGGCTACTAGTCGAGCTTCGTAGCGCTCAACCTGTCCATCTGGGTTCTGCTTCACGGTAAAGATCCACTTCCATCCAACTGCTCTCTTCCCCTCTGGCAGTCTCACAAGCTCCTAAGTGTGGTTCTTCTCCAGAGCTCCCAACTCCTCGTGCATTGCCGCTTTCCACTTTGCATCGTTCTTGGCAACCTGCCAATTGTTAGGTACGGTAATACTATCTAAAGATGCTATAAAAGCTCTATGAGAAGAAGGGATATGGTCATAAGAAACAAACTGAGCAATATCCCAACCATATCTGTTTGGAGGATTTTCTGCATTGCTGCGAGTGGTCCTCCATACAGATAGTGGTGTTGGAGGAGTAAAAGTAGGAGGAATGATATCTTGTGAAGGAGGGGGTATCACCTGAAGGGGGTTGGTGTCGGTGCCTCAGGAGTTGGGACGAACGCAGGCAATGGACTTGGCACAGGCACTGTCGGTACTGGTCCTACAGTTTGCTTCTCTCTCCTGCTGTAGGTAAGTAACTCTTCCTGAGCCGTAGGCCTAACACCTTCACCTTCTTGTCCCTTTTTCGTGCCTCCGTGCCAAACTTCTAAATCGGTTACCACCAAGTTCTCCATCTCCCCCTCTCGCCTAATACTGGCAGTATTAGGCGTGTTGTGTGAAGTTCCGTCCTGGCGGTAGTATGACTCATGCTCCCGAAAGTGGACATCCATACTGACAAACTTCTTCTTCTCTACTGGACTCCAGCACACATACCCCTTCTTGGTCGCCGAGTAGCCTACGAAGATGCATTTGACCGCTCTAGGGTCAAGTTTTCCAACTGATGGCCTGTTGTCCTTCACAAAACACACACACCCAAACACCTTCAGTGGGAGTATCCCACTATTATTGCCTTGCAATATCTCACATGGGGACTTCCATCCGAGGACCTTTGAGGGCATCCTGTTGATGAGTTGAGCTGCTGTCAACACTGCATGCCCCCACAGACTCTGTGGGACATTCATGTCGATCATCATACTTCTTGCGACCTACAGAAGGTGTCTGTTTTTCCTTTCTGCAACTCTATTTTGTGCTGGTGTGTATACACAGGTGGTCTGATGCTGTATTCCGTGTGCTGACAAGTATTCTGCAAGCGTCCTGTTGGTATACTCTGTTCCATTGTCAGACCTCAGTACCTTCACAACTGCTTTGTACTGAGTCTGGATATGCTTATAGAAATCCCGAAAACAAGCAGGCACATCATTCTTATTTTTCATCAAATATAACCAGGTAACACGAGAGGCACACTCAATAAAAGAAACAAAGTACTTATAACCATTCATAGTGTTAGTAGCACATGGACCCCAGACATCAGAGTGTACTACCTCAAAAGCAAAAGTGTTCCTATGACCCGTGCAAACATATGAGCTCCTAGTAAGTTTTCCTAACTCGCACGCATCACATACTAATTTCTCTTTATTTGTTTTTGCATAAATCTCTGGATACAACTTACTTAGAGTATCAAAGAAAGAATGTCCCATCCTCCGATGATGGAGTATCAAGGTATCCTCAGTCCTCTGCTGCAGTCCTTCCATGCCAGCCTTCTCTGCCATAGATACCAATGCTGAGTCAAGTCCTTCTCAATCTAGGTACCACAGTCCCTCATGCCAAGTGCCAGTCCCAAGTCTTCGTCCTGTCCCTTTCTCCTAGAAGGTCACCTTAGGAATATCAAAAGAAACAATGCATTTAAGTTGGAGGATTATAGAACTAATGGACAAGAGACTGACTGGAAAGGATGGAGCATGTAAAACATTGGATAATCTTACTGAACCTGTACAATTAACAGTACCCTTACCGACCACTGGCTGGAAAGTGCCATCAGCTGTCTGAATGCTGTCTGCTGATGCTAGGTGAGTGTAGGAAGAAAACTCACTAGCATTCCCCGTCACATGCCGAGATGCTCCCGAGTCGATAATCCAGTCTGATGATTTAAGGGAAGAGATAGACGCAAGGGCAAGTGATTCGTTAGTACCTTCTGATGGATGGGCATACATGGCAGCGTTGCCCCTAACAAAAAATGAGGTGGACGCCTCCTCTGTTCTACTCCTCATGTCTCCCAGTGCCCGGTCCTCCACAGTAAAGGTGCCATCAGCTTCTCCGTTCCCTTCTGATATCAGGAGGTTCGCCCGATAACCTCCTCGGCCGCCTCGTTTACCCCCTCGACCACGACCACATCCTCCATTATATCCTCGTCCGCCGAACGGTCCTCGTCCACCACCTGAATCTTCCTCCCTAGGTGGTTTGGTACAAGCATACCGATTATGACCCATCTCCCCACAGTTGTAGCACTGCCGGTTATGCTGCCAGGGCTTTCCCTTAGATCCTGTGTTACCTGAGCTGGTGATCGCTAGTGCTGACTTTACTTCGGGGGGACCACCTGTCCCAGCTTGCAGCCTGATGCGTGTCTCCTCCTGGATCATGGCTGAGATAGCCTCCTCAAGGCTAGGGATCTTTGCTTGGGCTAGAAGTAGGGCCGTCCTCTGTGCGAAAGCTGCAGTCAGCCCTTTGAGGAACTTCATCGTCCTCTCCTGCAGACACACCTGTCTCTCCTTACACTTAGGGTCCCCGCAGCTCGCCCGATCTGAGGAGTGATCATAATCCAACCACAGACGCTCCAACTCTGTGGCATACTCCTGCACCGTCTCCTCTCCCTGTACGGTGTCATCAATCTCCCCATTTATCTGGAAGACTCGTAAGTTATTACCCACACCATCATAGGTCCTTATCAACTTCTCCCATACATCTTTCACCATCTCAATACCGTCTACTGTGGCGACAATAGACTGGACTAAGGAGTTGAGAAGCCAGATGTAGATCACCATATGAGTGGACTTCCACTCATCGCGTCCTGTCGAGCCCTCGTCCGGCTCTGTCGTCTCGCCCGTCAGGAACCCCTCCATGTTTTTTCCTGCGAGGGTTCTTCTCACACGCCGTGACCAACTCAGATAGGTGGCTGGTCCATCTAATTTTAGATCGATGGAGGGAAGCTTCAAGTCCGGCGACGTTCATGTCGTGTTCTCACCAGCCGACATCGTCAACAACTTCATCAACGTCGCCACCTCTGCATAATCTAGCTTCTTGATGATCTTCTCCATCGATGCGTCGTCTATCCAATCACATCACGTTCACTCCATAACTCACGCTCGCTCTCGTCGTCCGCTCCTAGATCCGAACATATCTCCCCTTTTTTCATATCTAGGCATCCCTATTAGGCGCTGTCTCGTGCTGGTGCTGAGGAGGCGGCAGCACGCATGTCACAGCCGCCGTCGCAGCAGCAGCAGCAGTCGCAGCAGCCGCAACAGCAGTAGTAGCCGCAGCAGTAGCGGGACGGGGCAGCAACAGCGAAGGGCGGCCTGCGAAGGGCGGAGAAGAGAAGAGTTCGGTGGAGGAGATCTAGGAAATCCTCCTGTGGGTTTGTGGAAGCTTGGTGACGGCTAGGGTTTGTGGAAACCTGGCTCTGATACCATGTTGATATTAGTTGATTATTTTATTGATTGTCTCATTGGCATTATATAGCCTTACAGTCATTAATACAATGATCTCAATCATTATGACAATAATCTCATAATGGAATATCCTGTGACATATTCTGGCATCCCAAATATGTATATTCCCATGTGCTTATACTATACTTAAATATGACACCCAACATACCATATATAGAGGCGGATGCAGAGGAGCCAGTAAGGACAGGCTGATGCTGAAGGCGGAGCTGGACTTGGAACTCTAACTAAGTAAAATGGTGATGAATATCTGCCGATGTCTGTGTGCTATCAACAATGTCAGCATAAGGTACTAAAGAGCGCGTCGAGGAAGAATCTTTTATTTTTATCCTCTTGGAAAATTGAGTGCTTAGATGTGGATGAAGCATAAAACAATTATCCACCGTATGACTGGACTTATAGCAGTGAGAAGAAATCATACCAGACCGCTGACGAGCATAACATGTGATAGCATAATGATCAAACTTTTTACAATAGGTACATAGAGAACGCATTTTTTTTTTTTTTCTTCAACGAAATTATTCTTGAAACCCAATTGCAAAAATCCTCCAACCACAAACCAAACTCTCGTTGGCTCGATGCAGTTGGTAGAAGATGGACCACAAATAAACTTTTGTTGACTTATGCACTAGGCCAAGTGGTTTTGCTCCAGGAATACTCCTACTTTGTTCTTGAAGAAATAAAATAATCCAAAGGAATCATTTGGATATATATATAAGCGGCTGTTTGCTATGGCAACTTGAAGATGGAGAGGAGTCTGTTCGCCGAAGTCGAAGAAGAAGTTCAAATCTGCGCTGAGTCGAACAGGAAGTACTCCGATGTTGACGGAAACAATGGCAGAGTGGATGATAAGAAAAAAAAAAGATAATCAATAATATTAATTATTTGAAAGAGACTTTGAACTGTCATGGATTAAAAAATTTAGGATCTGATATCATAAAACAAATCAATAATATTAATTTTTTTATTAATGAATGATGTAAAAAGTTTTATAACTATGAATATATATAGTGTGGGAACGGATCCATGTCAATATAGAAGTAGGAGAAAAAATATGTATCCATATAGGAGAAGAATATAATCATAAATCTAATTAATATCTAATTCTAACTATAATTAATTTTAACAATTATGTCCTTATGGGCCCACCCGTAGACCGAGACCCCCGTCCTACTGTTGGACTAGAGCCTATATATATATATATATATATATATATATATATATATATATGCGTGTGTGTGTGTGTGTGAGTAAACGAGATATGAGCTATAGTGCTCATATTTTCACATATAATATATTTATAAATAAATCATGCACACATAGACCGATAGAAATAGAGTGTACTAGTGCACATGGGTGCACATATGATCTAAGTTGGAAGTCTAAATTATAGGATACAATTGATCTCTCAATAGCAGAGACTAA
Source organism: Iris macrosiphon (assembly GCA_036927795.1). Taxonomy (NCBI): domain Eukaryota; kingdom Viridiplantae; phylum Streptophyta; class Magnoliopsida; order Asparagales; family Iridaceae; genus Iris; species Iris macrosiphon. The sequence goes on along the minus strand of JAYESA010000007.1, from coordinate 29,067,760 downwards.
GTACATGACAACAATTGAGATATTATATTAAACTTTTCGATACATTATATTAAACTTTTCGATTACAAGTATCTATCGATAGGTTTGGATATCTCAACAAGCCGCTTATTTATTTTGTGACAGTCAAAGGTTGACATATTTTACCAAAGAACAAAGATATTGAATTCAAGTGTCAAAAAAATAAGGGAACAAAGATATATATGGATTATGTTCATAAAGTCAAATCCCTACGTAATTTGACGTTATTTAAACTACACCGAATTTGAGTGACTCTTGTGGTTACCGTGGATAGGTATAATATCCCGATTGGGTGGTAGAAGGTCAGTGAATTGAGTCATCAGAACGTATTATTTCTTCCATTTATAAATGGTGTGAGTTGGGGGACAGTGGGCCCAAATGCATGCAATGCAGTGTGAGTCACTGTAACGTATTATTCCTTCCATTTATAAATGATGTGAATTGGAGGACAGTGAATCCAAAGACATACAATACAGTGTATACAAAAATTTTGAATTTTACGTCGGATCCCGTATGTTATGCCGAAAAGTCACAAAAAAAAAGGTTATTTAAACTTCACTCTGAGTTGAAGATTTTGCTCAACCCAAGCAAAGGTTGTGACATGTACAATGGAGGTACACCTACATGCTCAAAGACATTGTATTTACTTCCAATGTGGTTAATGAGAATAAAAATAAAGGTGGAGATTGTTAGATTTATAGCTTGTGTTGGTTAAGCCAATCATGTGATTTTGGAAAATCAAAAATTTATTCAGATTTAATTTAATTTAATTTTAATATATTTGTATTTGATCATATTTGTATCTATTCAGATTTGGTTAAATCCATTCAGATTGGATTTAATTACATATATCTGAATTAGATTTAATTACCTAAACCTATTCAATTTGATTTAATAATAATTAGTCAACACGAATGTCAAAATTTACTTTCGATTTATTTCTCAAAATCCAAATGATTATTGTTCTAGCAGGAAAAAGATAGTCCAAAATCAGTTGTGACATGATTGACTCTCTTAATATTGATATTTAATATATATCCTTCAAGTACAAGCAATGGCGTCCATGCAATTTATTAAAATAATATAGATCTTACTAGCCTTAAACTCATGTTAAGGATGTTGCGCGCCAAATGAAAAGGACACCAAAGGACCTCTCAATCCTGAATTGGATGAACAAGCAATAGTGCAATGTTCTCTTTCATCTGGCCCTCGGAGTTGGTGAATGAATCTTCATGCTTGTATATAACTTCGATTACACGAGTAAAATTGAGAGCCAACAGGTTAAGATGCTTTCGTGAAGGCAATGGGTTAAGCCACTCCTTATTTATGTCTTTCCACGCATTTTCAACCATTTCGTTAAGCTTGGCAACTGCCTCTTGCTTCGTGATTCCTTCATCTCTTATGCAGATTTGCAAGCTTGAGTCTAAATGCATTCTCTCTTGTTCAAACTATGAAAAAGAAGAGTAACAAAATTAGTATTAGTCAAGTAAGTGAAAAGAGATATCAAATGCATGTAATTTCTAACCTCAGATGAGACAATGTCATCCATTAGCCTTCCAACCATGCCACAGGCTTCCACAATCTTAGGCGTAATTTGCATCCAATCTAAAGTATCTTTGCTCAAATCTTCCGCCAAAAGACATAGTGAGACAGTAGTGAGCATAGGGTGTGCAGCGCTCATAAGTGAAACATCGAGATATTCTTTGAATGTTGGTTTGTATTTCGCGTCTGTCCATATAGCTTCCTGAAAGTATGCTCTAACCAATGGCTTGAACTGTTCATGAGATATGATTAGGAACCTTAGCATTAATGATAAATAACAGTTTTTCTACAAAATCCAACAATGATACATGACATGTAACTAATTAAGTGTAAGCATTATTCGATTTTTGACCGAGAACCGAACCGAATTGGCTTGAAAAAAATCGGTTCAGTTTTAGTTTTGAAAATACTAAAATTCCTTATTCGGTTGTCTATTTTGGGTTGCGGTTTCAATCCAAAACCGTAAAACGAATAAAACTTGAGGTTTCACTATGCATTATTCGATTAAAAATATGAATATTTTGAAAATAATAATTTTATGAATCTATACTACTATATAATAAGAAAAGTTGAGGTTTTACTATGCAATTTTTTTTTTCAAAAATGTCCTTACCTATGGTTACTAATTAAAATTGTTCATATGTTTTAACATAGGTAGTTAGATATAGAAAAAAAATTAAGGGGGCTGATGTTTGCTCTTCCCAAAAAGTAAAATAAATTAAAGGATTGTTGTTATCTCTTTTTAGTACTAAAAGAATACATGCAACACACGTGGATATATATACTAATGTGTTTTATAGCCAAACTTTGATAATTTAATAACTACTTCAACTTTGGACCAACTTTGAAATACAACAAACGTATATAAAAAATTATATTTTTAAATATAGTTTAAAAATTATTCCAACTTTAGGTCTGAACAATTAAATAATAAAAATATTCCAACAGAATGAACCGAATCGATTATCGGTTCCATTCGTTATTAGTTATGGCTAATTTCGATTCAGCGTGTTTATGGATATTTTAGAAGTTTGGTTTTTTCAATTTTGTCTACTTCGATTCGGTATAAAATAAAAAAAAATTGAACGCTTACCCCTACATGCAACTGATGCAAATTACAAATACTTCATATATAAATAGCGACGTTCAGCGACTTCAACTGTCGTCGGTTTCCGTAGTACCTAGAAGTAGTCACTATTTGTCTTAATTCGTTGTTGTCAGTGATGTATTGCGACGCATATGTTTTTCGTCGCTAATTTATAAATTAGCAACATCTGGTCCTGATGTCGCTTTTATATATATATATATATATATATATATATATATATATATATATATATGGTATTTCTTTTTAGATAAAGGCCAGTTTTTCTAAACTGTGCTACTAGTACCAAGACCTCCCTATTAAATCTTGTCCGAGTTAGAGCTGGAGTTGGAATTGGAATCCCACGCCTATTCCTTTCCTGTCTTACTAGTGTTACAATTTGACCACCTCCATGGTGGTTGTATATTGAATTCATTAATTCACATTTTCCTTTTATTTCGTAAATTATTCTTTTATTTTGGCAATTATTTCTAGAATTATATATGTTGCAAAGAATTAAGTTGTGTATCATATGTATTACCTTTTTTTTATTAAAGTTACTGTCGCTGCACCAAAACATAAAGAGGATTGAGACAAGAGTAACACTTTGGGTATGACCTGCCTTCTTGCACAGTTTGGAGTTGAGTCTAAATGGGTCGGTCATAAAATGGTGAAGCTGCCTAACCCGTTTAATAAATAAGGCTAGTTTTAGTTTAGGAGGCAACTGGTCGTTTTGAACCGTTTACTTAAACCACAGTTTTCTATAGTTCTTCTCCATCTGCCATCACTGCCGCCCCTTGGCCACAGAGTACGCCTGCTCTTTCTCCTTTTGGATTAGTGGATTCAAATTTTCAGAATCCGAGATGAAATATAATAGAAGAAATAAGGTTCAATGTTGTTAGAGTAGGGTTTAATCTCCTTCCATCCGCAACAACTACATAAAGTAAATTAAGAAAATATTTTAAATGTCGTAACGGGTTCATGACCAAATTATCTGCAGGTCGGGTTTGGATTTACGCTAACCGGTTGATCATAAACGGGTTTTACATACATATGTATTCGTAAAATTATTGAATCGTTTCATTTCATTCGCGAGGAGCTGTATGAGAAGAAACTCTCATGTCCGATTCTGTAGTAGAGATGAGATTCACTACAAAAATACTGTTAAATAGCGACATATCTCAGCGACGGAAACAAATTCGTCGTAGAGTCAGCGACGAAAATTCGACGGAATCAGGACTAAATTATTTATGTAAACAAAATATATTATATTTCGTCAATAATCCGTCGCTAATTCGCTGTTGTTACTTCAGCGACGGAATTATCCGTCGCTGCGAAAACTTAAAATTCTCGGCTGCGTTTCATTTTCTCCCACTCTCTCTCTCTCTCTCTCCATCTCTCTCTCCGGCGAATGCCCCCCCCCCCCCCCCCCTTGACCCTCCCCCCTCCGGCGACCTCCCCCTCTCCGGCAGCCCCCCTCACATGCCCTCTCCTCCTCCTCCTCCTCCACTGACCCCCGACCCTCCTCCCCGACCCCCTCCCCCTCTCCGGCGACCTTCCCCTCACTCGCCCTCTCCTCCTCCTCCTCCTCCTCCTTCTCCACCGACCCTCGACCCCCTCTCCTCCTCCTCCTTCTCTGCCTCCTCCGGCGTCCGACTCCCAAGCCCTCCTCCTCCACCCCCAACCCCCTCCGCCTCCGTTAAATCGCCTTCTCCTCCTGCTAAGGTAACCATAATCCTCATTTCGATTTGGTTATTTATTGCATTTGGATTGTGGGGGTCTGAACATACGTACAGACACGATACGTTGGACATGAAAACAAAGAGAAAATGAATGGTTTGGTATTTTTGATACGCTAGACCCGAACATGATATGCTGGACATGGACACGTACGGACACGATACGCTGGGCACGAATGCTGAATTTTGTTAATTATAATTATAAGTTTTTCATACTAGAAAAGAGTCAGGATTAAAAATATATGAGATAATACATTCTGATATATGGAAACACAATATCTCTATAGCATATTCTGAAGAGCAAAAATGAATAAATTTTCCTAATTAGAAGAAAGGTAGCTATATATGAAAAATAGAATCTTCTCATAAATCTAGATAAAAAGTAGACATACCTTTCTTATAATACAATTTAAATTCGCACAACCAAGAAGAACGTCCTACAACTTTTCCGAGATAGAAAAGTGCCTAGTTGAAAAGAATGATAATAAATTTTTGCTTTTTGAAACATGTAAGATCTCTTTAGCACAAGCTAAAGAGCGAAAAGCAATCAAATTTCTTAATTAGAGCAATGGTAGATAAAAACAATAGAGTCTCAATATAAAACCTAGAAAAATAAAATAAGTAAACCTAACTTTTTTTTACCATTTAGTTTAATCTCACGAGACCAAGGAGAATGCCCAAGTATATAGTTGGGAGGAAATCTTTGGCCAACTACGTCTCTTACGTTCTTTGGATGTGTATTGGAAGGGAGACAAGAACTAAAGCAATGATGCCTTTACAATTTTTTTCGGAGATCGTCTCCAAATTTGCAAGGCAAAACAACCACTTCACATCCAAATCTTCTGCACATATGTGAGATGGAAGTGGATAACTTTAATTTTTAAAACTTAAATATTAAATAGCAAGTATAAATTATTAATAAGTTAGATAATTAGTAATAGTACTTAATTATAAATCTAGCTAAATATTAGTTTATAATAAGTTGCATATTTTTTAGTTAGGAAGCATACTAGAAAATTTTAGATCGTATTCTTGCACGCATGGTGAAAATATGGATACATGTTTAATCCATATTGTATCTAATCCATATTATATATATATATATATATATATATATATATATGGCACATGTAGTATATGGCACATGTAGAAAATAAGAGTCGATACTTAGTTAACCGATCGTGGATGTACAATCAGCGACATGAGAGTATGATTGGTTTGACAGATGATTTCAGGACGGGCATTGAGGAATTTCTCAAAAAAATGCCAGTAGTCAACCTTATTTCATGGATGTGAGTCTCATCAAGTACCTTTGTGTCAAATATTACAATATACCATTCAAAGAGGTGGATCTCGTGAGGGAGCAACTCTACAAGAAGAATTTTGTACCGAACTATAAGGAGTGGACGGCTCAAGGAGAACCTTTGACTCCTTAATATAATTCATCTTTCAATACGGAGGTAGAAAATACCACTCTCGGAGATAACTTTAAAAATTGACCTCGAAACCTGGCGCGTGAGTTAGTATTTGATGCGGTCGATCAAAGTTTTGATCCGGAGGATCCGAATCCTAATGCGAAAGAATTCGATAATATGTTCAAGAATGCCGATACTCCGTTATACCCGGGTTATGATTCTCATTCTATCCTGTCGGTGGTGATGTAGATCTTGAACCTCAAATCTGATTTTAACTTGCCACATAAATGCTACGATCGAATAATTCAGTTTGTTAGAGAGTTGTTGCCAAAATAATCAAAGGAGTTGCCTGAAAACTTCTACAAGTCGAAGATGATGATACGAAAACTCAAATTTGGCTACGAAAAGATAGATTATTGTCAAAACGGTTGCATGTTGTACTACAAGGAGAACAATGATAAAGATAGATGTATTTTCTGTCACGCGGACCGGTACAAACCAATTCGGGACAAAGGAAAGTCAAATGTCTGAGCAAGGTTGCGTCCCTACAAGTACGTACAGTTTTTGCCGGTTACAAATAGTAAGCGACACATCTTTGCTACATATTTCAATTCTGTATATACTTGAAAAAAAAGTGCTCTAACTATTCTCCTTACTATCATAGTAATTTTAGAGTTGAGGTAAAAATGGAGAGACCTAATATTAATGATGATGATCTTGCTAGAGAGATTGATAGAAAATTTCTATCGTGATTCCATAATTATGTATGGATCCTAAATATTAAGCATTCTAAATTTAGCATTTCGACTAATCTTTGTTTAATATCTATATGATACGTGATGTTTCAGGTTTTTCGTCCTGGTACAGAGTTACAGAACGAACGACTTCAAATATTAGCTATCGGACCAAGCAAGAGGGCAAAGTGTTGGAATAGATAGACCATCAATGACTTCAAATTTAGAACCACTGATAAGCCTATTAATCAATTATTTGTCGATGATTAGACTAATTATAGAAAGAATTTTGTAGTATGTGTGAGGGGTTCAGTCTACAATGAGGATCCAGAATTCGACTATTACGGTGTACTAAGAGATGTCGTGGGGCTGGAATACTCTTATGAGACACAAATTGTTCTGTTTAAATGTGATTGGTTTGACACAACACATAAGCAAGGATGGAAAATTGACAACCAGTTTGAGATTTTTGATATAAAATATGGAAAAAGATATGTAGATTTTTAACTATTTGTGTTGGCTAGTCAAACGTTTCAAGTGTATTATACGAGTTATCCTAGTCAACGACGCAATAATAAGGATTGGTGGGCTGTATGCAAAACTAAAGCTAGAAACAAATATAATATTGGGGATCTAGCATACCAGGAGGATGAGGTGGTCATGCCTCAACCTACATATATGAGTTTGGCCGGTGTTGATTGCCTGGAGGTTTATGTTACCGTAGAGGATGATAGAGTTAATGAAGAGATTGACATAGAATATTTATCTCATATAGAGAAGGACTCTGATACGGAGGTATCGAACGAGGAGCAAGAATTGGAAGATAAAGGTGATAGTGAAAGTAAAAATGAAAACGAAGTAGAAGATGAAGATGAAGACGATTCAAAAAATAATTCGGAAGACAATGACAATTCAGAAGATGAAGAAGATTAGTACGTACACACATATGCATTAGCTTAGATTATTTATTTATTTAATGACACGATTATTATTTATTTTATCATCACACTAGTATTTATTTGTTTCACCGCACCATCCATTACTTTATGATGTCTTGATGTCACTATTTTTTTTTAACACCATCAATTATTCACTGTCAGATTTATTTATGGCGGGACGAAGATGAGGACGAGTACGACGACAGGTTCATAGAGGATCTTCTTCCCAGTATTCTCCAGCGACTCCGGATGTAGGTCGCACACGAATATCAGAGGACGAGTTCATAGATACCTATGATGGTTTATTCCCGCCATATACTCGTTTATCGGTAAGGGGAGCTACTCCATCTTTCAGGTTTTCCACGGCTTCTACCCCTGCCACTCTCCTGCAACTACTAGTACACCGGCTACTCCACTAGTTGCTCCTACCGGATCAAATCCATATCCAGGCCTCCTGGTGGAGCACGAAGTATATGTCCGTCATCCAAGATTTGTAGACCCTCCTACTCTACCAGAGCGGCCAACCAATATCGATCGTCCCGAGATGTGGGCCGATGGAGCGACGTAAGTACTTATTGTCAATTCATACATTTATTTATTTATTTATTCTTTTTTATTCTAATTATATATTGTTTACTTATTTCAGGTTCTTCCCGACCAAGGTTTCCACTGATCTGGGGGACGTCATATGGGAGAACTTTCATGGCCCTTATATCAACTTCAGTGACGTCCCGCTGGATCAACGATTCATTTAGCTGGATATGTTGCGGGTATGTATAAGATTTTTATTTACAATAATATATAATTTTTTGATTAAAATGATAAAAAAATATTTTTTTTATTTTTAGAAGAAGTACTAGTGGCCGAATCATAGAGAGTTTACGATCCAGAAGTGCTACAAGACCGTCGCCAGTAGATGGTTTAGGGATATGATCAATAATTAGAAGGCACTGGCGTCACATTTAGGGGATCTTCGTAAGGAGTGGCTTAAGGAGGAGTTCTGGGAGAAGATGAAGGAGAAGATGGAGGACCTGGCCTATAAGGCCAAGTGCGAGAAGGCGAGAGCATCCCGTGCTAAGGGTGGTCTCCACACGGGTGGATATATTCCGACCGTAGAGCATTTTCGACGGATGGTCAGTATTATAATTTTTTGCTAGATCAATTTTTGATAATTCTTATTTTTTTATTAATTAATTACTTTATTTTTATAGTGCGAGGAGGCCATCAGAGCCAAGGAGAACCTAAGACCGTCGACTTCTCCACAATCTTTCAGCTGACGCACAAAAGGAAGAAGGATGGGAAGCTCGTAGATGAGCGGGCAGCAAAAGCAAACGTAAGTTGTGTTTATAAAATTTTGTTAACGAAATTTAATTACATTCTTTTTATAATTTAACTATATTTGTTTACCCTAAAAATCTAACCTTAACTTTAATATTGTTACCTATGATATCTAAAAATCTTAACTCTAAACATAACCTACAATATCTAAACTTAACTCTAAATCTAACCTTAGTTGTAGTCAATAAAAAGATTAATCCTAACCTACGATATCTAAACCTATTTACATAAATAAATATAGGAGACGTATGAGATGTTGGAGGTAGGGGCTGAGAGAAGTACGCCGACTGAGAGAAACGATCGGTGAGTACAAGCTGTACAGAAAAGGAAATGCGACAACGTATACGAGACTGGATTGTTGGCATCCCAGCCATTGGTTCTTTCCAGAGCTCCTCCGACGGCTCCTCTAGTTCCATCAGATCCAGGCCCCAACGTTCCTTCTGGTGCTATGAGTTTGGAGAAGATCACAATGACTCTGTTAGTGGTACAGAGGCAGGTTAGACAACTGACAGAGTCTCGTGATCCTACAACTCCTGCTCCTCCGACGGCTCTAACGATGGCTACTCCAGCTCCTCCTCCGGCTCTATCTTCAATTTCTTCTGCTGCTCTGCATGTCGTTCCTGAGGATCTACAGTAGATAATCGCTGCGGTTATGATGCAGTACATGGCTAGCCGACAGCCGCCACCGCCTCCGCCTCCACCGTCGACTTAATGTATTTTTTTTTTGATAATTTGACAGTTTGTTGGATGTACTGGTTGTATAACTTTATATGTTTGGATTATGGTAGTATATGATAAATTATGGCTATGCACTTGTATTTAATACGTTCTATCGTATTTGATTGTATTTGATATGTTTGAATCTCTGATTGATTTTGTATAATGTTATAGTAGCAGGAAGTAAGTGATTCTATTATGGGGAAAAATATTTATGTTTAGCGACGGACTAGCGACGAAAAACTAAAAAATTCCAGGTCAGTGACGGATCCGTGACGCTTCAACAACGAAAAGCTCCGTCGCTAAATATGTCTTGTCCAAAAAATGTGGCAAATATGTATCAGAATAGTCGCTGAATCCGTGGCTATGTCCGTCTTTGTTAGCGACGAAAATTCAGTCAGTAAGCTTCAGAAAAATTTGGTAAAAATAGGCTCATAATTTTTTTTGCCAATCCATCGCTAATCCATCACCAAATACAGCGACGTAAATAATATGTCGCTAATCCGTCGCCGTGGGTCCGTTGCTAATCCGTCGACATTGCGACGAATTAGCGACAAAAATTTGATAGCTACACTTAAATTAGTGACGACATATTTCTGTCGTTAATCCGTCGCTATATTAAAATATTGACAAAAATAGTCATTTTAGCGACAAAAAATTTCGTTGATAATACTCTATATTTTTGTATTGATTAAGAAAGATCCATCTATTATAACCCGAAAAAACCGTTTTTCTACAAAGTTGTGATGAAACGTATTATTTGTAAAAAAAAATTCCATTTTCCAATTCGATCTGATCTATTCGTTTGTAGCACTATTTACTCGATCACAGACATTCCTGCAACACCTCTAAGAGAGGAACAAATAGTCAATTTTGAAAAAAATTTATTGTCAGCCTCTTTCAGATATGAATCTATCTGATTTAGAAGGAAAAACTTGCATCAGTATCTCAGTTTCAGAAATCTGACCTGACTTGAATCCGACCCAACCTAACTGATTGTGATGTTAGTTGATATTTACATTATTCAACACATCCCACAAGTCGAACGTCGATTTTCATGGGCCGAAACATGTACTCACACAACGATATATATATAATATTTTAAAATATCCGCACTAGAGATTACGTTGGTTACTCCGTTTAATACCTTGCCACTACACCAAAACTCTTGGTGAATGTTAATATTTAGATTATTCAACGATCTTCATGGGTAGATAAGAATTTGTGATCTTTCTTTTGTTAATAAAAATAGTTGATCTTATTTGGCTCAAAGAAAGTTAATTAAATTTGAGAAATGATTCGTGACTTCACTGGAAAATATTCAATCTTAAATAGAATATCGAAAATACCGATTCTATTATGTAGTGCTTATACTGGAGTCTTCCTTTCATCCTCAGTTCCTCATCAATTTCTGTCATGAAACCTGCAAACACATTCGCAAAGATCCTCATGTACTCAGGTAGGCCATCAATATCCTGGAAATCCCATCTGATTGAGTGGAAAAACTTGTCAGCCCAACTTCTTATTACATGTGTTAATGATCATTAACAAAATCCAGACAACATGAAACTTCCCGAAGAGGATAAAATGACTATGTAACAACTTAATATTTCTAAACCTTTCAATTATATCTGTGAAGAGTTGCAGCTCATCAATGGTGCCATATGCATCGTACATGTCGTCGATCACTGTTAGCAGGCATACCAACTTGGCTATGAATAATCTTCCTGTAGAGTACCGTGGTTCGAAACACACTCCTAAGCTCCAGAAATAGCACTCTGCTACTCTATCTCGAGGGAAACGTAGGCTGTTCATAAGGTCCAATTCTTTCCACCATCTGTAGATCCAAGTATATATATATATATATATATATATATATATGAAGATGATAAGCAACAGAAGTACATACCATATTATACATAAGAAACATATAATCTATTGTTGTGCACGCAATGCTGCAATTCGAAATTGTGATGCAAGGAGGTTATTTTGTCATGAAACTGTTTTATGATTTTCTATCGAGGTTATGATACTTTTGAGATAATAACTCGTTGATTTTACTAAAAATGACTAATTTACATATAAATACCCTAAACTATCAACATTTGGCATTTTAATACTTTGAACTATTTCTATTGGCCGGTTGCTATTAATTTAACCTGCCATTTCACTTAACAACATAGGACCATTTGGGACAATTTTGTCTGTAAATAATCCACAAATTATTTTCATAAAAAGTCGGTTAAATTAATATTTTGTCAATGCCTAAAGGTCTATTTCTGCAGTGACTTGTCGGCAGATCGTTCCCCATCTGTTGGAATCAAGTATTTTTATCTTATGTTTTTGTTCTATTTGGAATTATGCCCCATACTGGTTAAGAAAGAAAAACATATATAAGCTATAATCATGAGAGTACATAACAAGATCATATACTATCTATCAACGTCTCATTAGACCGTATAAGTATATAACTCGTTTTGAATATAGATATCCAATCATTAGAGAAAGAATGAAAATGTTGATCTCGATGCTCTGCAGCTATGATAATACCAAGGATGAGTGAGAGAGACAAGAAAGAGGTAAAGTTGATGAAAGAGAAACGTACATGGAGAAACTCTTGATCTCGCCCTGGTGGATTGATTGCAAATGATTGAAATCAAGCTTGGCGAGCTCTAACAAAATTGTGTTGCAAGCCTTACTCTTTTTATACAAGGGGATGTAGAGCCTTGCCTCTAGCCTTCTCATTCCGCGATGAAAAGGTGTCTCGAGGGCTCTTCTTATTTGAGCAGTACTGTGCGGCTCCTCCCCGTGCATACGCTCGGCCATATGGCCTCTAGCAAAATCCACGGCTTCTTTGAGGATGGGTTCGTCATTTGTGCCTAGCACGCTCGCTTCATACATCTGTATTAGTCCCTCTGCATCATAACTCAGTTCCTGCTTGAACTTCCCCTCACTGTCTTTGAACTTACTAAACACATCTGCATTAATTTGCAATATGAATTGTTAATTACTGCTATTGCTTAGGCTGTTCAATATTTTGTATCTGCGTCGAGCATCGACTGGCTAATTACCTGGGGAGACAGCATAACCTTCTTGCCTCAACAATCGGAATCGCAGAGCAACCAATCGTAAGCCACCAATGTCATCGTCGACATGGTCATTAATACATCTGATTGCCTCCCTGGTCTCATCCTCGAAGAGATAGTATATGCCGAGGCGATGGAGGTCATCGACCAACGTCAGTTTTTCCGCAAGGTCGTTGGTTGAAAACATTGTCTTCACCTCCTTCTTGAGCTCTTTGATTCTCTGCTCAATCGCAGACATCTGCATTCATATGCATATATTGGCTCAACCAAGTAAGAAATATAAGACGTGGAGAGTTCCAACCCTCCTTAACTAATTAGTTCAATATTGAGATTGAAGGAGAACTTGCCTGTGCCATGGAAAGCGAAGGAGCGTAGTGAAGGAAGAAGTCCCCCCAAACGCTTGGTTTGAAATCTGCGGTTGGCCTGACAACCTCCATTAGTGGCGCGCGCGCTCTTCCAAGCTAGAAATTACTGAGGTTATTGAAGAACACGACTGCTAGAAACTGTGAGTGCAAAAGGCCTCAATGCTGCTGTTTTATTTATAGGACTTGAGTATCAAGTTGATTATTAACTTTGTTTATTAATTAATTAATTAATTTATTTATTTATTTATAAAAGAGAGAGTTGGAAAAAACATTTTTTCCAGTCTTTTGTCAAAGAGAGTGAAAACAAATCAACAATATTAATTTTATTATTGGATGATTTAAAAAGTCATACTACGATGGACAACGAATCTATATCCTTAATTATAGGAGAATGAATTTGTAGCCGAATAGAAGTAGTAAAAATAGATTTGAACATATTCTTAATCCTAAATCCTATCGTATCTTAACACTCCTGTTCAAACTCATGATGAGTCAAACAACATGAGCTTGTCTAATAGAAACTGAAACTGCGGTGTGGGGTGTGAATTTGTAAAAAAAATCTATTAGTTGATCAACGGAAGTCACATATGGTAGAGAAATAGTGTCTGCTAAAAATGTTCACGGGAGAAATGACAATCAAGCCCAATGTGCTTTGTTCGATCATGAAAAACCGGATTGTTTATAATCTGTATAGTGCTCTTGTAATCACTGTACGTGATCCTGTAGGAGCAATGCCCATATTATAGAGCAGTCTCCGTACATGAACGATCTTCCTGGTGGTGCCAGCCGTAGCTCTATACGCTGCCTCAGCAGAAGAACACGTAACAACTGCTTGTTTCTCCATACATGAAATGAATGAATCACCAATAATCAAACATAATCATGTAGTAGATCGTCTGATGGTCGGATCTCCTGCCCAATGTGTATAAAAAATGCTCCAAACTGCAGAGTCGATATAGAAGACATAAATTATGAGCGCCTAATGGAGCCCTGAAGATATCGGAGAATTTGGAGTAAGGCACTATAGTGAGCTGATCGAGGCGTGGAAACGAACTGACTAACAATACTAACTATATGAGAAATATCTGGCCTAGTCAAACAGAGATACGCAAGTTGACTCTGTTTGTAGCGAGTATGATTTGTGAGAGGCTCACCATCTGTGGGGCAAAATTTTACATTAAGTTCCAAATCAGTATCAATTGTCAGACTATCTGATAAACTTGCAGACAAAATAATCTCTGAAGTATATTTTTGCTGAGAAACAAGTATCCTTCTGTTACATTGTGCAATCTCAAGTCCAAGAAAGTAGAGAAGTTAGCCAAGATCCTTCATCTGAAATTGTTGATGAAGGTATCTCTGAGTAGCTACAATCCTAACTGAATCATCACCAGTAAAAATTATGTCATCCACATAGAGTAAGAGAATAACTCGCCCACGCGGTGACGATCGCACAAATAGAGAATGATCTTGAGAACATTTTTGAAAACTTGGTTCACGAATAGCACTCTGGAAACACTCAAACCAAGCTCGAGGAGCTTGCTTGAGACCATAGATAGCACGTCGAAGGCGACATAGTGGGGGCTGCATATAGACAGCCTCGGATAGGGGTGACCATTATTCGATTTTGAACAGAAAATCGAACAGAGCCGAATGGAATAAGATATTCGGTTCATTTTAGGGAAAAAATGGTTCAGTTTCGATTTTGAAAATACTAAAATTTCTTATTCGGTTTCGATTTTAGATTTCGATTTCGGTCCAAAACCAAAAACCGAATAAGTCTTATACAATTATGTAAACACCCTCAATTCTACGCATATGTTATAATTAAAAGTGTGTATATTTTAAAAGCAATAATTTTACGTATGTGTTTTAAAGTCCAACTTTGGATGCAACTACAACAAATGTGTTTATAAAAATTTAATTTTTAATATCATTTAATAATGATTTCAACTTTGGACCATGTCCATTAAACAATATAAATAACCCAACCGAATAAACTGAATAAATCGAATCGTTATTCTTATTTGGTTTGGTTTCAGCTTTGTCTAATTTCGGTTTGGTTTCGGTTATGGATTTTTAGAATTTTTGTTTATCCGATTTTGACTATTTTTGTTTTGTTGAAACCAAATAAACCGAACGCTCACCCCTAACCATGGATAAAGAGCCGTAAAGAAATGCATTATTCACATCCATATAATAGGGTGGCCATCGATGAACGGTAGCAACAACTAGTAATATACAAACCATAGTCATTTGAGCAAAATAGGCAAATGTCTCATCATAGTCAATCTCATGCTCCTGTGCAACAAGGATAGCCTTGTGTCACTCAATGGATCCATCAGGTCGATACTTGACAATGAAGACCCTTTTGCAACTAATAGGATAGACCCAATTTGGGAGTAAAATGATATCTCAAGTACCTGTCTGTTGAAATATTCAAAACTTCTCTACTAAAGTCTCCTACTACTCAGGATACTGAACAACCTCTTGATAAGAATTACGCTCTCGTGTAGTATGGATAGCAGTAAGATAAGAATAGAACTGTGAAGAATATAAGACTAAGATAGCAAAACCAAACTTATCCGGTGGACCAGAACAGTATGGAGTTGTTAGTCCCGAGGCTTAACCAAAGATGGAAGAACGCGTTATCGAGATCCGAGGTTCACACAAAAGTTTTCACTCTGACTATTCTCGATTTTTACGAAAAACTATATAAGGATTCTGATTACAACTTGCTCTTAAGACTACAAAAGAATCAGAATTAATCAAATTTCTCGTTCTTCTTTGCAATCGTAGTTGCAAACAGACAGAACATAGTTACAATAAAATAAAAAATACCTTCGTCCTTCCTTGCAAAACATAGTTGCAATCAGACAGAACGAACCAAGAAAAAAAAGGTATAGAAGACAGAATAGAAAAATTATTCTTGCTGGGACGTTAAAGACCACCGTTGCTCAAAGCAAGATTCATCCTCTATAGATGATCTCCTCCCAGGAGCCAGCAAGTTCACAAGAGAACTTCTGGAACGCTTGTAGTCACCTCTTTGTGTGACTCGAACGGACTCATTTGGACTCCTCTTTCTCAACTTTTTGGTCTGTCTCAAAAGGAGGCTAGAGGGCTTCCATCCTTCCCTATATATTAGCTTTTTAGTCTGTATGAATTTTAAAGGAGGCTAGAGGGCGCTTTATATAGGAAATAATGGAAGCCCATCCTCTCTTTTTTCCTATTTGGGACTAAAAAGTAAATATACAAAATTGATATCCCGCAATCGCAGCCCAATGCATAGCCCGCTCAGCGCCCGTTCAGCACCTCCTCATCGCCCGTCCAGCGCCCGTTCAGCGTCCGCTCATGCAACAAGCACATGTAACCCGAGCATAAAACTCATGCATAAAATGAGCATACGAGCGCAATAACAGCGCACAAGCGCCTTGCGATGATGTAGACGTGTTAAGTACAAAGTGTGCCAACAAAGCGCCATTTTGCGCCCTTGATCCCGAATTTGAGTCCGAGTTCGAGTATCTAAGCCCCTTTGGGACTTAACTCCTATGAAAATAATTCTAAGAGCATGACAAAAAGCATAAATGCTTTCATGAGGAGTTAATTATTTTTTCTTCTAGGAAAATACCCCCACATGGCACCTATGTTTCCCACCACACCCCATATGCATACCTCAACTCATACAAAGTATTATATTGAGATATTCACTTGGTGGTGTAGCTAATATGGGACTATCTTTACTAGTCCAAAGGCAAAAATACCAATAATCTCCTATATATCTCAATATATATGGGTGGAGCGTTCCCTACGGTGACTGCCCATCATATATTAGGATAGATGTCTCTTCGACTTGATGTCACAACCCACATCCGGATATTCGGGCACGAGTACGTGGGTACGTCCAGGATACGCCGCAATATCGACGTTATTACGCTGTCTGGTTAACTCTACAATCTAATATCTCAACAATATATATATATAGTACATGTCAATCATCTCAACTCCAAACAAAGGAACAATGTGGTATCATATAAATGTAACTTTACTCAATCATAATACAAACTAGGAAAGATAAAGCACGAGATAGAATGACGAAGAAAAAGAGTCACGATACAATCACAAATCTGAAATAATATATACATGCCAATAACCTCAATAAAAGTCTAATACAAGTCTAACAAAATAATCTAAACCTCCTCAGGCTCTGGTACTAAGTCCTCCTGGTCTACAGGAGTATCCTCTAATGGTATGCCCTCTTGCAGTCCCTAGTATGTGGGATACTAGTCTACGAGCCAATCATCTAAAAAATATATCCAGTCAGGATTGGAGCAAAGTACATACATCTAAAGCAGTTTCAAATACAGAAACGAGCATATATAACAGATAATAGAAAAGAATACAAGATAACTAAACAATAGAATAAAATAAACTAGAGTAAATAGGTAATGTACTGGAATGAAGAACATGCAATAGAATATCTGCAATATAAGGAAATAACTAAAATCTAGCTAATGTGTCATGGAATACAAGTTCATTATGTGATCGGCTTAGGTTGAACACGAATATAATATGGTAACTCAATTACAAGTGAGGTATGTAATCGACATGTACACTTATACACTGGGGCTTGATCACATAATCAACTTCTACTCCCCCATCCCCAACCAATACCAATGGATCCAATCACGACACGTTACAAACACGAATATGGGCACACTGAACACGAGCAGTGTGTGTACACGAATATAAGCACACTGAACACGAGCAGTGTGTGAACATGAAGTACACTAAATCAATACCCGATATATACGATTAAATATATATGAAGGAGTACCCGCTGAATACGGTAAGGGATAACATCTTCTGACAGGATCCATGTATTACCAGTCTGTGAAACTACTGTGTCAGAATCAAGTATACAGTTCTAAAATATGAGATATATACACTATAATGAAATAAAAACTAACAGAGAAATGTACTCGCATGAGGTCCTGAGCAAGGTGTCTCTCTATGCCCAAGATGGTGTTACACAGACCTATATATATGGTATATTGCAACAATACAAGGTTTTGAAAAAAAAAAGTTAAACTAGTTTAATTCTAGGTCATAAAGCCATTTCTAAGTCAAAACATTCAAACTAGGTCAACTCTAGGTCAAACTAGTCAAACTTGGCCAAATAAACTATTTCTAAGTTGTATGAGTCAATATCTAGGATATTAGGTCCATACACTATGTAACTAGGCTATACTAGCTATACTAGGATACTAGAATACCAACAAAATACCGTATCATAAGATACACAAGTTATTAGATATGAAAATACTATAATATATATATACAAGACAAAATATAAAGTACTCCTAGCCAAACTAATGCTATGTGGATATCTTGGCTTTGAACCAATGTGGTATCACACCACCTACACACCCATCTTGATATATAAACTCAATACACACCCATCTTGATATATAAACTCAATACCTTGAGTATAAACCAATATCTTGACATTACCTTGGTATCACAAGGTAATTCAATATCTAACACATAACTAACTACCCATACACCTCACTATACACTAATATGCATTTGAACTTATAACAATACTATACTAAACTAACATACCCCTTGATATTTAATATCCGTACCCAAGATACCTCAACTGTCATTATCTTGGTGTCACTCAAGGTAAAATAAAAATAATACTAACCAATGCTAACTAGTGCTTATGTATATATTTCTCTCATATATACATATTTAACTTACTAATATATATATATATATATATATATATATATATATATATATATATATATATATATATATATATATATATATATAACTTATGAATAAAAACTAACCTAGCTTATTAACTAGCTTATTAAACTTATCCATAACTAATACTATTGTTGCTTATCGCTGCTTCTACTGCTGCTTACTGTTTTTGCTGCAGCTGCTTATCACTGCTTCTGTTGCTGCTTACTGCTTCTGCTGCTTCTCACTGCTTCTGCTTATTGCTACTGATGTTCACTGCTTCTGCTTATTGTTGCTGCTGCTCACTGCTTCTGCTGCTGCTTTCCGCTGCTTCTTGCTGCTTATCGGCCTATAATTTCCCCCTCTAGCTCACATGCACACATCTAATACACACATACACTTACCCACATAACAATATATATATATATATATATATGTCACCACATATCCACACTAGTGATACACATACACTCTCATATTCTCTCATGACCACCAACACATCAAAATAAAATATAGAACATACACATAATTAAATATATACATATATATCATATAACAATTATAATTATAATACTCTAATAGCTATAACCAAGGTAAATTGAATTAAAATACAAGAAAATAAACAAGTGGAGTGCACCGCATCCGTATCACACTCAATCTATGATACGCTTGTGATACGGCTCCACCACACCACCAAACGTATCCTGAAAGACACGAGCAAGTCTAAAATCATAATTAAAAGCAACGCAAAGTGTTAGCTACTCGTCTACGTGCCCGTGTCAAAATATGACATGCTCAAACCTCCATGTTGGAAGAAAACCCCCCAAATCAACCCGTATCACCAAATTGTCGGGATACGGCCTACACGTATCCAATTGTGGAAATGACACTAGACACACACAATAAAATACATGTTAATTTAGTCTAATTGACCTATTGACAAACACAAGATGTGCCAATCTTGGAATTTCTCTAAAATTGACACAAAATACTACATAACTTTCTCCATATGCCTTCTATGAACCTAATTCTATTTCCTATGGGCAGCCTTAGTACATGGTAGGGTTCCTAATGATTAAATTACAGATTTAGAGTCTAATTAGAGAGGAAAAACTGAATTGTACCTATTGAAAGATGAATTTCCAATAAAATCTCCAAATTGAGTGTCAATAGCCTTCAACTTGTAGATCCTTGCTCCTCCTTGTAGATCCTTGCTTCCTCCTTGTAGATCCTTGCTTTTTCCTTATTTTAATAGCATCCAATGAAGAATAGAAAAGGATTAGGAAAAAATTTGTGTAAAAATTGATGTAGGAATGAAGGGATTTGGAAGAGAAAAAAATTTTAGTTCTAGATTTGGAATAAAAATGAAGAGAGAGAGAGTCTCTTCCCACTCCAATAGCTGGCTGTCCTCTATCCCCTCCTCCAAGCTACTATACCCCTTGGGGCTTGTCATGAAGGAATTAATTAAGGAGAAAAGGCTCTAGTCTAATTGGTTTAACTAATTAATTCATCCTCCTAATGAATGTGCTTACTATTGAGCTCAATTCTAACTAGAATTTAATGTTGGTCCATAGATCTAATCTAAACTAGTTAGGTCCACTAACACAAGTCCAAAATAAAATTTAACATATAACAATAAATAAATAATACAATAAATAATATTTACAATATGCACAATATTTAATATTATATTTCTAAAATAAATACCAATAAAAAATTACCAAACTACCCCCTAGTAGGAAAAGTGAGGGTGACAATCCTATCCACCTTAAAAAAATTCTTTCCTCGAAATTAAGGATGAAACTAACTACCAAAAGCAATCAATACAAGCAAGAAAGAATTATACCTCACGGCTAAAACATATATGGGTATCGCTCGCGCATCTCGGCCTCTCGCTCCCAAGTATTCTCTCCTGATGAGTGATGCCTCTACGCGATACGCACCAAAGAAATAGTCTGGTTCCTCAGCACCTTCTCTCTCTGATCCATAATCTCAACTGGCTGCTCTGGATAGCTAAGAGTAGAGCCCACCTCGATCTCCGAGTGATCCAATATGTGACTAAGATCAACCATGTACCATCTCAACTGTGATACATGAAACACGTTGTGCACTTTCTCTAATGAAGGTGGCAAGTCTAGTCTGTAAGCAACTACACCGACCCTCTCGAGAATACTGAAAGGTCCGATGAATCGCGGACTAAGCTTCCTGCCTCCACCAAAATGAATCGTGCCACATGTCAGAGAAATCCTAAGAAATATCAAACAACCAACCTAGCACGAAGCACAACCTTAGCACTCAAATAAAAATAAACAATCACAAGCAATGCAAAATAAAATCTATACCTCAAACTCCAATGGTCTCCGGTAGCTATCTATCCAATGTCGTTGTCTGTCCTGCGCCACCCGAAGTCTATCCCTGATGAGCTTCATCTTCTCAGGTGGATCCACGGCCATCTCTGGTCCCAATAAGGCTCTCTCACCAATATCATCCTATGATAACGAAATACGGCATCTCTGTCCATACAACACCTTAAATGGTAATATCTCCATACTGGCCTGGTAGCTGTTGTTGTAAGAAAACTCTACTAAGTGAAGATGATCCTCTCAAGAGCCTCTAAAATCCAAAATACAGGTGCGTAGCATATCCCTGAGAGTCTGAATAGTCCCCTCCAACTGTCCGTCTGTCGGAGGATGATATACGGTACTGAACTTGAGCTGAGTGCCCAAGCTAGCTTGCAAACTCCTCCATAAGTAGGACATGAAACGACTATCCCGATCTAAGACTATGCTCACCGAAACTCCATGCAATCTGACTATCTGACGCACATACATCTCTGCGAGCTTCTCCATAGACGTACCCACATTAAAAGGCAGAAAGTGGGCTGATTTGGTCAACTTGACTACGATAACCCAAATCGCATCTTTACCTCATAGAGAACGCGGAAGCGCTAAAACAAAGTCCATCTTCACATGCTCCCACTTTTACTCTGGAATGGATAATGGCTAAAGCAATCCACCTGGCCTCTATCTCTCTGCCTTTACCTTCTGGCATACCAAGCATCTGGATACGAAGCTAGCTACCTCCCGCTTTATACCATACCACCAAACATGCTCTCTCATGTCTTTATACACCTTGTTGGCACCTGGATGCATAGAGTACTGAGATCGATGTGCCTCCAGAAGAATCTCCTCGCGTAATGCTCCACTCGGCACACTCAACCTAGTACCGTGCCATAATAATCCATTATCTGCAATGCTGAAGTCCTCTGCCAATTCTATCCAGACTTGTGCTCTGATGATCCTCAGAGACTCATCCTCGAACTGTGCAGCTCTGATCTGGTCCATCAACTCTGACCGTCCTTTAAGTCCCCATATCTATGCTATAACTCCAGGAACTAATACCTCAATACCCAAGCTATCAAGATCGGCCAATAAATGTCTGTCCCTCATCAAGTACATAGCCACTGGATACCTGCTCAAGGCATCCGTGACTACGTTAGCCTTCCCTGGATGATACTGCAAAGCAATGTTAAAGTCCTTCATCAACTCCAACCACCGTCGCTGCCTCATATTGAGCCTTTTTGTGTTAACACATACTTCAAACTCTTGTGATCTGTAAAGATCTCTACCCGCTTTCCATACAAATAGTGCATTCATAGTTTAAGAGCAAAAATAACTACTGCCAACTCCAGTCATGGGTAGGATAATTCTTCTCATGCGGGCGTAATTGCCTAAAATCATAGGCAATCACCTTTCCATTCTGCTGCAATACACAACCCAAACCCTTACCCAATGCATCATTATATATAGAAAATCCTTCTGTCCCTGATGGCAATGTCAATATTGGAGCTGTAGTCAACCTCTTCTTTAGCTCCTCAAAAGTAGACTGACAATCCTCAGTCCAGACGAACTCCACGTCCTTCCTGGTTAGCCTAGTCATTAGCTCCGCAATCCTGAAAAAATTCTGAACAAACCTCCGATAATAACCTGCCAGTCCAAGAAAACTCCTGATCTTTGCCACTGAACTCGGGGTAGACCACGACTCAACTGCTGAAATCTTCTTTGGTCTACTGAGATCCCGTCTCCTATAATCACATGTCCGAGAAATTCAACCTTATCAAGGAAGAACTCATACTTCGAAAGCTTGTCATATAGCTTCTTCTCCCTGAGGGTCTCCAGAACTATCCGCATGTGCTTTTTATGCTCCTCCGGGGTCTTCAAATAAATCAATATATCATCAATGAATATTACCACAAACTGATCCAAGTACTGATGAAACACCTTATTCATCAGGTTCATGAATACCGTCGGGGCATTGGTCAACCCAAACAGCATCACCAAGAACTCAAACTGCCCATACCGAGTCCTGAAAGCTATCTTCAGAATGCCTTCTTTCTTCACTTTTGTCACTACCACATTTTCTAGGAAAGAATATTTTAGTAATTTTATAATTAATTAAATATTGTGCATGATAATAATTATTTGTTGTATTATTTAATTGTTGTTAGGTGTTATTTATTTATTTTGGACTTGTGTTAGTGGATCTAACTAGTTTAGTTTAGACTCATGGACCAACATGTATTAATTATTAGATTTGAGCCCAATTAGAATGCCCATTGATTAAGAGATAGATTAAAATTAATTAAACCTTTAGATTAAAAGCTTTCTTCCTTAATTATTTCTTCATGAGAGGTCCCAAGGGGTATAATAGACATTATATAGTAGCTTGAGGAAGGGGAAAGGGGGCCGACCTATTAAAGAGGGGGAAATTGATTTCTCTCTCCTCTTTTCATTTCAAACCTAGATCTAGAATTTCTCTCAACCAAATTTCTTCATTCCTACTTTATTTTCCTGCCAAATTTTATCCTAATTCCTTCCCAAATCACCATTGGAGGCTAGTGGAGCAAGAATTTAGAAGGAGGAAGCAATGATCTACAAAGAGGAGCAAGGATCTACAAGTTGGAGGCCAATTTTATCACATTTAGAGGTTTCATTAGGAATCCATCTCCCAATAGGTAAAATTCAATTTTTCCCCTTAAATTTGGTTCTAAATATGAGATTTAATCATAAGAAATTAACCCATATGCATAGGCTACCCATAGGATTTGGTTTTGTGTTCATATAAGGCCTATTGAGAAAGTTATGGTATTTTTTGTGTCAATTTTGGGAGAATTTCGATATTGACATTTGTTATGTGTGTCAATTGATCCTATAGACAAATTTGGCATGTGCTTGTGTGTTTAGGACTAGTGTCGTATCCACAATTGGGTACATGTAGGTCGTATCCCAATAATTTGGTGATACGTATTGATTTGGGGATTTTCCTCCGACACAGAACTTTGAGCATGTCACATTTTGACACAGACATGTAGAATTGTATTTGACTCTTTGTATTATTTATAAATAATATATATGACTTATTCGTGTCCTTCGGGGTACGTTTGGATGTGTGGTGGACTCGTGTCGCATGCGTATCCTAGATCTAGTGGGATACGGGGTGATACGTTCCATGTGTGTGCAATTTAATTGTGATATAATTCTCTTGTGGTCTTATTTCATAGAGAAGTATAATTATATATATATATATATATATATATATATATATATATATATATATATATATATATATATATATATAATGTTGTGTATATATATTTATGTAATGTTGAGTCTTAGATCTATATATATACTATATGTGTATATATTGTATATAACTATTCTTCTACATGTATATATATATATATATATATATATATATATATATATATATATATATATGGTAGTATGTATAGATATGTATATGTTAAATAGATATTTATATGTGGTTATATTTATAATCATATAATGTATTACTTATATTGTGTATATGTTTATATGTACGTATATGTATGTATGTTGTTATAAATATGTTACTATGTATATAGGTGTATATTACTATGTGGATATTATGTACTTATATATGTGTGTGTGTGTGTGTGTATGTGTATTTATTAGTTGTGATTATACATATATTTAGTATATATATATATATATATATATATATATATATATATATATATATATATATATATATATATATATATATACAAAGAAATATAATATATATATATATATATATATATATATATATTATATTTCTTTGTATATATATATATATTAGAGATATAGAGAGCAGGGGTTTAGCGACAGCAGCAGGCGTCGCTGAATGCAGCAGCAGCAGTAGCAGCCGCTACAGCGACAGCAGGAAGAGTCACAGCAGGCATCTATTTAATGTTTGTAATTAGGATTTATATAATTAATAATTATTTGATATTAATACGTGATGTTTTCCTTTTGTTTTACGTATCAGATATACGGTATCCTAGTATCCTAAGATGTAGTTTTATGACCTAGACTTTAGTATTTGAACCCAATATCCTTATTTTAGACTTTTACAACCTAGAAATAGATAGTTGACCACAGTTTGACCATAGTTGACTATAGTTTGACCATAGTTGACCTTAGAGTTGACTTAGTTTGACTTTTGACTTAAAGTTGACTTGTTGACCTAGAAGTTGACTAGTTTAACTTATTTTCTTTTCGAAACCTTATATTGATGTTGTATTCCATATCTAGGTCTTCGAAGCACCGTACAGACATCTGTGAGACTATTTATTAGACTTCAGACGAGTACATTCTCTGATAGTTTCTCATTTATGATATCCTCTATGTTCAGTGTATCTAGTGTAGATCTCCATATTTCTTGACAGGATGGTTACACGGATTGGTATATCTAAATCTCGTCATGAGATGTTAATCCTTGTATATGGTGTATCTTGTGCAAGTCTTATTTCATTGATTATCTTGTACATGTACAGACACTGATTCTCGGGGAGATTTGTTACCTTCCTAGAGAATCTTGTGCCATAGCATACCATGGTTGGATCTATTATACCAGTCGGGGTAGAGAGTATTTTAGTGTAGATATGTGATCATATCCACCTTGTATCAAGTCTTGTTCATTGAATTGTATTAATCATACACCGCACGTATGATTAGCCAGGCCATAAATCTTGTATCATGTTCCCAAGCCAATCACATGTTAAAGCTAGTACTCACACACTTAGTCATTAGTATTCTTGTTCATTGACATATTGCTCATTGTTGTATTTATTCCAGTATTTCTTTATTATATATATCTCATTATATCTATTGTGCATCTTGTATACTCACATCTATTTACTGTTACATAATTTTTATCATTGATTAGAACTGATGTTAGAGGTGTACTCTGCTCCTTTTCTGACTGGATATATTTTTCTCAGATGACACTGAGGACTGGTACCTTACACATTATGGACCACAGGATATTGTGGGTTTAGAGTCAGAGACCCTGGCTCAGGAGGGACTTATCCCAACTAAGACAGATGACCCGAGTTTAGTAGCTTCTTAGTATTCTTGGTACTGGATTTGTCTCCAGCTTATTTGTTATTATTTCTTTCAGACTCATTGATGTATTATTTCAGACTCATGAGTTCTATGTGACT
Organism: Iris macrosiphon; assembly: GCA_036927795.1. Taxonomy (NCBI): domain Eukaryota; kingdom Viridiplantae; phylum Streptophyta; class Magnoliopsida; order Asparagales; family Iridaceae; genus Iris; species Iris macrosiphon. The sequence goes on along the minus strand of JAYESA010000007.1, from coordinate 29,041,511 downwards.
ATTATTTTCTTTATCATATTCATGCTCGTTCCATCTTAGATCTGTGATTGAGTATATTATTATTGTTGGTGGTTCATTATATTGCTAGATAGATTACCCTGACAGCATTTTACCGCCGATTCTATGACGTAGGCTGGTCGTTATTTCCGACTTGTACCCTTACACCGGGTACGGGTTGTGACATATTTTTAGTGGTGGCCCATGCAGGTCTAAGCTTCGCAAGTTATACGATATCGTAGTAGTGCGACGACTTAATTGTACTATTGCGAGCCTGTGTCAGGATATAGGATGTAGACTATAGGCTGAGAATACTCAATCACACCTAGGAAAATTCTTTTGATTCATTCAACTATTCTCCTTTGATATTGATACTTGATCTCTTTATCTGTCATTTCCTTGAGTGTCTTACATCTTGTGCCATATTGATTCTTTCTTTCGCTTTGTCTCAGGATGCCGCCTAAGACAATATCGCAGCAGGGGAGAGCAGTTTCTGAGAGGTCTGCGATGTCCCGAGGGCCTGCGATGTCCCGAGGGCCTGCACTGGTTACTTCTCCGGTGATTGGAGTGCCAGCTGCTTTCGGAGGTCTACCACCTACTCAGAGGACTGTGCCAGCTGTATCTGAGGGGCTTCCACCTCCACCTCTACCTTCTTTGCCAGTAGAGGTAACACAGATGTTTATACTGTTTCGTGAGATGCTCGAGGCACAGAGGGCTCAGTCAGAGGAACATCAGAGTCAGACCGACATTTTACGGCAGGGCATCGAAAGTGCTCATCAGCTTGCTCGTGCTGTAGTCGAGAGAGGAGTTCTGGTCCAGCAGTAGGTTGTTCCTCAGGTTGCTCAGCTTCGGCCAGGCAACATTCAGGACTTCAAGAAGCTGGAGCCTAGGGTCTTCAAGGGGACGGAGGGCATCATCTATGCTGATGATTGGCTCGAGGACATTGAGCGTCTTATGAGGGTGTCCCATCTTTCTGGGATCTGAAGGTTGAGGCGGTAGGACTTTAACTATTCGACGTCGCTCGTACTTGGTTCAGGAATGAGCCGATTCTTGTTGGCGCAGGACAGTCTTAGGAGGTATTCAAGGACCTCTTCAAGAAGAAGTTTTTTGCTCGGGCAGACAGGCTAGACTTGGGGAGGCAGTTTGAGAGTCTCATTCAGGGGAGCATATCTGTGGAGGAGTATGCTATAGAGTTCGGCAGGTTGAGCCAATTTACAGAGTATTTTGTGAGAGAGATGGAGGTTTGGGCTATTCGTTTTTGTGAGGTTTAAACTGGAAAGTGAAGATCCCCATTCCGTCTTTTTATGAGACCTACTTGGAGATACTTGCAGAGGCATACAAGGTTGAGCGAAAGTTGAGTGCGTGTCTACTTGTAATGCCACTTCCGAGCTACAATATTATACTCGGGATGGATTGGTTGAGTAGGCACCGTGCTAGCATAGATTGTAGAGGAGGTAGAGTTTTGTTTGGTCCGCCGGGAGAGCTAGAGTTCGAGTTTGCTAGAGGAGCTGCAGAGCAGGGAGAAGGCATTATTTGTGAAGCTATAGTGGAAGACAAGAAGTTGCTGCATCCGTTGATAGCAGAGTTCTTGGATGTATTTTCTGAGGAATTGTCAGGGTTGCCGCCAGATCGAGATATTGAATTCTCTATCGACTTGGTGCCAGGTGCAGAACCAATTTTGTAATATGTTTATAGAGTAAACAACAGCAAGCTGGTCGAGCTGAAGAAGCAGGTGAACGAATTGCAGGATAAGGGGTTTATCAGATCGAGTTCTTCACCGTGGGGAGCCCCGATATTATTTGTACCGAAGAAGGATGGATCGGTGCTCATGTGCATTGATTACAGGGCTTTGAATAATTTTACTATCAAGAATAAGTACCCTTTGCCACGGATTGATGATCTGTTTGATCAGTTGAGTGGTGCCAAGGTATTTTCTAGGATAGATTTGAGATTAGGCTACCAACAGGTGAAAGTGAAGCTAGAGAACATACCGAAGACTGCTTTTAGAACTCGGTATGGTCAGTACAAGTTTATGGTGATGTCATTTGGGTTGACTAATGCACCGACGGTATTTATGAACTTGATGAACAAGGTATTCCATCAGTACCTTGACAAGTTCGTGGTGGTGCTCATCAACGACATACTCATATACTCGAAGACACCGGAGGAGCATGAAGAGTATTTGAGGATTATGTTGGATGTGTTGAGGAAGGAGAAGTTATAGGATGTGCTGAGGAAGGAGAAGTTATATGGAAAGTTGTCCAAGTGTGACTTTTTTTTACAAGGTGGAGTTCTTGGGGCATGTTGTGACTGGTGATGGTATTTTAGTGGATCCGAAGAAGATCGCAGCAGTGGAATCTTGGAAGACACTGAGTTTGGTAGTATAGAAAAGGAGTTTCTTGGGATTGGCAGGCCACTACAGGAAGTTTGTACAGGATTTTTCGAGGATTGCCGAGCCGATGACCAGACTCAGCAGGAAGGATGTTGAGTTTGTTTGGACGGAGGATTGCCAGGTTGCTTTTGAGGAATTGAAGAGGAGGTTAACGTCTGCTCCTATTTTGACGTTGCCATCAGGGTCTGGAGGTTTCACTATTTATAGTGATGCATCATGAAAATGTTTGGGTTGTGTTCTTCAGCAGAATAGGAAAGTGATTGCCTATGCATCCAGTTAATTGCGTCCTCATGAAAAGAACTATCATGCCCATGATTTGGAGTTGGCCGAAGTCATCTTCGCCCTGAAGTTGTGAAAATATTATTTTTACGGAGAGCATATGGAGATCTTTACAGACCACAAGAGCTTGAAGTACGTTTTCACGTAGAAGGAATTGAACATGAGACAACATCGGTGGTTGGAACTGATGAAGGATTTTGATATATCTTTGCAGCATCATCCTGGGAAAGCTAATATAGTTGCCGATGCTTTGAGCAGATATCCGGTAGCTATGTTCTTGACGCAGGATCGATATTTGTTGGAGGACTTGGAGAGCTTGGGCATTGAGGTGATAGTTCCTGGTTGTGCTATGCTGATATGGGGATTGCGGATCCATTCAGGTTTGATGGACATGATCAAGGCAGCCCAGTATGAGGATGTATCTCTGAGAAGCATCAGAGCTCAGGTGAGAGCAAGATTGGAGGATGATTTTACCATTGCTGAGGATGGATCTTTGAGGCATGGAGTTAGATTGTGTGTGCCTAGTGGAGAGCTGCGTGAGGAGGTATTGCAGGAAGAATATCGCTCTCAGTATTCCATACATCCAGGTGCCAACAAGATGTATCGGGATATGCGAGAGAGTGTATGGTGGTATGGCATGAAGAAGGAAGTGGCACAGTTTGTATCTAGATACTTAGTGTGCCAGCAGGTGAAAGTCGAGAGGCAGGGGCCAGAAGGTTTACTTCAGCCATTACTCATTCCAGAGTGAAAGTGAGAGCACATTACTATAGATTTTATGTCCGGACTTTCACGATCTCCAGGAGGGAAAGATGCGATTTGGGTCATCGTTGATAGGTTAACCAAGTCAGCCCACTTTTTGTCTTTCAAGGTGGGTTTGTCTACGGAGAAGCTGGCAAAGATGTATGCGAGGCAGATCGTTAGGATACATGGAGTTTCCGTCAACATAGTCTCGGATCGGGATAGTCATTTCACTTCTCATTTCTGGAGAAGTTTACAGGAGAGTTTGGGCACTCAGCTCAAGTTCAGTACTGCATATCATCCCCAGACAGATGGGCATTCAGATAGCACTATTCAGACTCTCGAGGATATGTTGCACACTTGTGTACTAGATTTTGGGGGTTCTTGGGAAGACCATCTCCATTTGGTAGAGTTTGCTTATAACAACAGCTACCAGGCTAGTATAGAGATGTCACCTTTTGAAGCTTTGTACGGTCGGAGGTGTCATACTCCCTTGTCATGGGACGATGTTGGAGAGAGAGTTTTACTTGGGCCAGAGATGATTATGGATGCAGCGGAGAAGGTACAGTTGATCATAGACAGACTTCGTGTGGCGCAGGACAGACAGCGACATTGGGCCGATAGCCACCGGAGACCTTTAGGGTTTGAAGTGGGTGGTTTGGTATTTCTGAGGATTTCTTCGACACGAGGCATGATTCGCTTCGGTGGAGACGGGAAGCTTAGTCCGCGATTCATCGGACCTTTCACTATTCTAGAGAGGATCGATGTAGTTGCTTATATACTAGACTTGCCACCTACATTAGAGGAAGTGCACAATGTGTTTCACGTGTCACAGTTGAGAGGTACGTGGCAGATCCTAGTCATGTATTGAATCACTCAGAGATAGAGGTGGGCCCTACTCTTAGCTATCCAGAGCAGCCAGTTAAGATTCTAGATCGGAGAGAGAAGGTGCCGAGGAACCAGACTATTCCTTTGGTGTGCGTCGCATGGAGGCATCACTCTCCGGGAGAGTCAACCTGGGAGAGAGAGGATGAAATGCGATAGCGTTATCTATATTTGTTTGTGCCTTGAGGTATGTTCTTTCCTAATTATGTTATATTCTTTCATAGTTAGTTCTGTTCATTGTTATGTTCTGTTATTTTCTGGGGGTAGTTTTTATCTTCGAATTTTGAGGACAAAATTATTTTAAGGAGGATAGACTTGTCACTACCACATTTTCTAGGAAAGAATATTTTAGTAATTTTATAATTAATTAAATATTGTGCATGATAATAATTATTTATTATATTATTTAATTGTTGTTAGGTATTAGTTATTTATTTTGGACTTGTGTTAGTGGATCTAACTAGTTTAGTTTAGACTCATTGACCAACATGTATTAATTGTTAGATTTGAGCCCAATTAGAAAGCCCATTGAATAGGAGATAGATTAAAATTAATTAAACCTTTAGACTAGAAGCTTCATTCCTTAATTATTTTTTTATGAGAGGCCCCAAGGGGTATAATGGACATTACATAGTAGCTTGAGGAAGCTCTCCTCTTTTTATTTCAAAACTAGATCTAGAATTTCCCTCAACCAAATTCCTTCATTCTCACTTTATTTTCCTACCAAATTTTATCCCAATTACTTCCTAAATCACCATTGGAAGCTAGTGGAGCAAGGATCTAGAAGGAAGAAGCAAGGATCTACAAAGAGGAGCAAGGATCTACAAGTTGGAGGCCAATTTCATCACATTTGAAGATTTTATTGGGAATCTATCTCCCAATAGGTATAATTCATTTGTTTCCCTTAAATTAGGTTCTAAATCTGAGATTTAACCATGAAAAATTAACTCATATGCATAGGCTACCCATAGGATTTGGTTTTGCATTCATAGGAGGCCTATTGGAAAAGTTATAGTATTTTTTGTGTCAATTTTGGGGGAATTCCTAGATTGACATTTGTTGTGTGTGTCAATTGATCTTATAGATCAATTTGGCATGTGCATGTGTGTTTGGGGCTAGTGTCGTATCCACAATTGAGTACGTATAGGTCGTATCCCAACAATTTGGTGATACGTGTTGATTTGTGGTTTTTCTCCGACACAGGACTTTGAGCATGTCACATTTTGACACGGACATGTAGAATTGTATTTGACTCTTTGTATTATTTATAAATAATATATATGACTTGTTCGTATCCTTCGGGGTACGTTTGGATGTGTGGTGGAATTGTGTCACATGCGTATCCTAAATCTAGTGGGATATGGGGTGATACGTTCCATGTGTGTATAATTTAATTGTAGATCTAATTCTCTTGTGTTCTTATTTCATGGATAAGTATATATATATATATATATATATATATATATATATATATATATATATATATATATATATATATATATATAAAATGTTGTGTATATATATTTATGTAATATTGAGTCTTAGATCTATGTATCTATGTATATACTATATGTGTATATATTGTATGTAACTATTCTTCTACATGTATATATATATATATATATATATATATATATATATATATATATATATATATATATATATATATATATATATATATGTTAAATAGATATTTATATATGGTTATATTTATAATCATATAATATATGATGTATATTGTGTATATGTTTATATGTACGTATACGTATGTATGTTGTTATAAATATGTTACTATGTATATAAGTGTATATTACTATGTGGATATTATGTACTTATATATGTGTGTGTTTATGTGTATTTATTAGTAGTGATTATATGCATATATTTAGTATATATATTATGTTGTGCACATATATATATATATATATATATATATATATATATATATATATATATATATATATATATATATATATATATATATATATTAGAGATATAGAGAGCAGGGGTTTAGCGACAGCAGCAGACATTGCTGAATGCAGCAGCAACAATAACAGCAGCAGCAGCCGCTATAGCGACAGCAGGAAGCGTCGCAACAGCAGCAGCAATATCCAACAGCAGCAGCAACAAGGGCATAAGTGACAGACAATAGTAAATCCATCACTATAATAGCAGTATCAGCAGCCGTATCAGGGCCTTTAACGATAGTTTGGCAGTTTTATATATATTAGATGTATATATATGTACATATATTTATATATATATATATGGTAATTAATATATATGTAAATATGTTTCTAATTACTATTTGTATTATAGTATACTATATATAGATATATATATAGTGTAGCATATAGTATTTTAAAGGGTAGTTAGCATAAGTAAAGTAGTGGGTATTACCTTGAGATACCAAGGTAAGTACCAAGGTAATTGGGGATACCCAAGGTATTGGGTTTGGGTATCAATATTATGGTTTAGTGTTGTGATACCAAGTTGGTTCAAAACCAAGGCATCTATTTAATGTTTGTAATTAGGATTTATATAATTAATAATTATTTGATATTAATACGTGATTTTTTTTTGTTTTACGTATCCAGAGATACGGTATCCTAGTATCCTAAGATGTAGTTTTATGACCTAGACTTTAGTATTTGAATCCAATATCCTTGTGTTAGACTTTTGTAACCTAAAAATAGATAGTTGACCATAGTTTGACCATAGTTGACCATAGTTTGACCACAGTTGACCTTAGAGTTGACTTAGTTTGACTTTTGACATAGGGTTAACTTGTTGAACTAGATGTTGACTAGTTTATCTTATTTTTTTTTGAAACCTTGTATTGATGTTGTATTCCATATCTAGGTCTTCGAGGTACCGTATCAGACATCTGTGAGACTATTCATTAGACTTCAGGCGAGTACATTCTCTGATAGTTTATCATTTATGATATTGTCACGCCCTAGTCCCAAAATACCGAGGGACCGGACGCGTGGCAATGGCCAGCAGCACACACCGATGGACAAACCTAATTTAATGGATCCATCGGGGCATGCTTAAGCTGTAATATAACAATAAGTAGGTCCAATGATACCAGTCATAGTCTATACTAATCTCATCCATAATATAACAGTATATAAACTAAATAGCAAACTGGAATAAATGCTGAAGTAAAGATACTGTCGAATATCCAGCAAGAATAATACTAAGTCGGGTGGAGACAAATCCACTACCGATAAATGAAAAATAGAGTCAAGGAAATATAACTAAAACATGCTAGAAAGTAACTAAATATAAGCAGGGCCATCAACTGCTATCGTACCCTCGTCTGGTGTCGATCCGTAAAGCTGCGAGTACTCCTCGTCTGCTAAATCTGGAGAACAAAACCAGGTCCTCAGCGGGACATAACAAGATACAAAAGAATACGAGCCAAAAGTACAGTGAATGAACATGCAAGATAGACCAGAAAATAAACACAAGAGAATCAAATAAGATACGAGAAATCACTACATCTAAGATGGTGGCATGTCGATGGTGCTATCAAACATGACTACAAACAAAATTAGGGTAACCGCAACTCAATGGGAGATAACGGTCCTATAGAAAGTAGGCCAATGGGGACTCCTAATCTATAGTATGGCTCTTTCGCCGCCCTATGGGAGCTCACGAATGAGGTAGTCAAATGAACAAGTCTCTATCGCAGCACAATGGGTACTCACAGTCGAGAATGCTCAAGTATAGTCAATGCCTAATAACGATCATCTAGGAACTAAAGAAACCAACCGAGTCAACTCAAGGAAACATAGAGTAAACATATACCATCACAATATGACTATGAAACAAATGGTGCTATATGGAAAAGAGCAATTAATGTACATGCACATAAAATGAGAAAATAAGACTAGAGCAGCAGGAACAAATCAAATATGAAAAACGCATCAAAAAACTATATACGACAAGATAACAATGAAAAGGAAAGCATGCAAATAATGTACAAGAGTTGGCAAGGTATCTTGTACGACAATGTATAAATATGTCAAGGAAATAAGTAGAAAAACTGCAGGGTTTGGCAAGGTATACTTGCACGACAATGTATAAATATGTCAAGGAAATAAGTAGCAAAACTGCAGGGTTTGGCAAGGTATACTTGCCTGGGGTCCTGCTGCTGGTGTGAATCAGAGTCCAAGTCACAGTCCAAATAGCCTATGTATTACAATTTACCATGTCAAAAGATAATTTATTTTAACTTATTTAATTATGGAATAATTACTCTAAAATTCTATTTTAATCTTATTATTCTGATTTTTAGGTTAATTCCTAAATTTTGTCCAAAGGAACTGAATTTTATCAACTCGAGACTCATGGCACGCAAATCGAGGCGATCTGTTGACCAAAAGGTCAACCAAAAAAACTTAACTTTCATGCATGATTTCCTGTAGATTTCATCATCAAAACGTGCTGGAATTTACGGCTCGTCCGAATTCAAATTCGTTTGAGAATTATGGTACATACAAGTTTCGTATCGTGCACCGATGGTTAAATTCTAACCTAGAAGTTCTACAGAATTAACAGTATGAAAATACATCGAATTAAATTCTGGAAAAAACATATGTCAATGATCTTGACATTAGCTTTCCGAAACTTAAAACGGTTCAAGATTCTGATTCCTGGTTCTCCCGGAATCGCAAAAATATTGAAACACGTCTATTTTCGGACATACTGTACTCTACGAATTTTCCAGAATTTAATAATCATAATTTCGTAAAACAAATTATATAATCAGAAAGATAACCTCAATATCGTTCTAACGCAAAAAACTAGGCCTCGTTTGGAGTCCGGAGCTATGCGCAATGGCTTCTGGAAGATGAAGGAACCCTAGATGGCAATTCTCCAAATCTCTCTCTAAAAATAATAGGATAATTAGGGTTATAATAATATATATATATATATATAGAGATGTTGAGCGGCTGAATGAAAGTTAATAGGGTGACATGTGTCATGATTTGATTGGATGGTTTTGGTTATATTATTTATTTTTTTGATTTGCCTTTATCAAAATATTATTTAAGTCGTTTTAAATATAAATAACTCAAAATAAACATTAAAATAATCATAAAAATCTGGAAAAATTACAGAAAATATATTTTGAACCTAAAAACCCTAAAACAATATTTGAGATAATTATATATTCATAGATTTCCTACTATAATTAGGAGAAGCTCTAAAAATTAGTTTTACCATAAAACTAAAAATAAATACTAACATTATTCCAAAAATTCTGAAATAATTCCAGAAAATATATAATAATATTATAAACCTTAGAAAATAACGTGGGTCCATTCTATATTCCTGGGCTTGTACAATAAATTTTACAAGTCCTAAAAATTATTTATTAGCCTAAATAACTCCCAATAAATACTAAAAATACTCAGAAAATTTCCAAAAACTTCTAGAAAATATATTTTATTATTTAGAACCTAAAATAAAAGTTTGGGATATTTTTTTATTAATATCCTTTAAAAATTATTTAATCACAAAAGACCTTAGTTTTAATTCCCGAAAATTTCAGAAAAATTGGAAAAATTGTTTTTAAAATTTTTGAAAAAATCAGGGGGCTTACAGATATCATCTATGTTCATTGTATCTAGTATAGATATCCATATTTATTGATACGATGGTTACACAGATTAGTATATCCGGATCTCGTCATGAGATATTATTTCTTGTATATGGTGTATCTTGTGCAAGTCTTGTTTCATTGATTATCTTGTTCATGTACAGACACTGATTCTCGGAGAGATTTGCTACATTCCTAGAGAATCCCGTGCCATAGTATACCATTGTTGGATCTATTATACCAGTCGGGGTAGAGAGTATTTTAGTGTACATATGTGATCATACCCTCCTTGTATCAAGTCTTGTTCATTGAATAATGTTAATCATACATCGCACGTATGATTAGCCAGGCCATAAATCTTGTATCATTATCCCAAGCCGATCATATGTTAAAGCTAGTACACACACACACTTAGTCATTATTATTCTTGTTCATTGACATATTGTTCATTATTGTATTTATTCAAGTATTTTCTTATTTTATATATCTCATTGTATTTATTATGCATCTTGTATATTCATATCTATTTACTGTTACATAGTTTTTATCATTGATTAGAACTGCTATTAGAGATGTACTCTGCTCATTTTCTGACTGGATATATTTTTCCCAGATGACACTGAGGACTGGTACCCTACACATTATGGACCACAGGATGTTGTGGGTTTAGAGTCAGAGACCCTGGCTCAGGAGGGACTTATCCCAACTGAGACAGATGACCCGAGTTTAGTAGCTTCTTAGTATTCTTGGTACTGGATTTGCCTTCAGCTTATTTGTTAGTATTTCTTTCAGACTCATTGATGTATTATTTCAGACTTATGAGTTGTATGTGACTATTCTTTTCTTTATCATATTCGTGCTCGTTCTATCTTAGATCTATGATTGAGTATATTATTATTGTTGGTGGTTCATTATATTGCTAGATAGATTACCCAGACAGCGTTCTACCGCCGATTCTGCGGCGTAGGTTGGACGTTATTCCCGAATTGTACCGTTACACCGGTTGCGGGATGTAGCAACTTTTACCTGGTGGTACCCCGACCTCAAGTCTTTCTTTGAGAATACCTTCGCTCCACTCAACTGATCAAATAAATCGTCAATCCATGGCAACGGGTATTTGTTCTAGATAGTGAGGTTGTTGAGTGCCCTGTAGTCGATACACATGCTTACCGACCCATCCTTCTTTGGTACAAATAGTACCGGAGCACCCCACGGTGATGAACTGGAGCAGATAAAGCCCTTGTCCTGTAACTCATCCACCTGCTTCTTCAACTCTACCTGTTCGTTATTGTTCATCCTATAGACGTGTTGTGATATTAGCTCTACGCTTGGCACCAAGTCTATAGAGAACTCCACATCTCTGTTTGGTGACAACCATGGCAACTCCTCCGAAAAGACGTCCATACACTATGTAATCAATAGATGTGGCGGCTCCTCCTCTTCTACCAAAGCTCCACAGAAGTCTTATTCGCTTTGCTCTGCTGATCCTTTGATGAACTCAAACTCTGGCTCTCCTAGTACATGGGACAAAACTCTGCCTCCTCGATAATCGATACTAGCATGATGCCTACTCAACCAATCCATCCCGAGAACTATATCGTAGCTCGAAAGTAGCATTACGAGTAGACACACGTTCAACTCTCCGCCTCCCAAAAGAAACTCTCTGGTCCTAGCAAACATCACTGACCATGATAATTCTACCCTCGGTCATGATCTTGTAAGTCCTCGCCAACGGTTCAGTCTCAAGGTGATATTTTAGGACAAAAGATACAGATAAAAAACTATGTGAAGCACCGAAATCAAATAAAGCATGAGCTAAAAAAGAATCAAAATAGACTGAACCTGAGATAACATCATCGACTGGCTCCTCCTCCTCGATGGTCAAGGCGAAAGCTCTCACCTGAGATGGACGAGCTGGAAATTTAGGACAGTCCCTCAATTGATGGTCTCCTGATCTGCAGAATAAGCACTGGCCCAATCTCATCCTGCATGCATCACATTCATGTCCTTGCTTCTTACAGAATATGTAAAGAATATATGTCCTCTGGATCTGGTGTATCTGCTGTACCGGAGCTCTATATGTTCCATGATACTGCTGACTCGGCTGGTGGAAATGCCTTTGGTGCTGCTGAAAATGAGGCTGCTTCATTGGACCCGTGTTGGTACTAGATCCTCCTATGTCTCTAGGACTTTTAGAGCCAAGCTCTAAATCATCCTCTGCCCACTGTGGCTGTCTCAGAATCTTCTCAAAAGTAGCGGTGGGATCTCCATTCGTATATGATTTGATCTCCCCATTCAGGCCCTTCCTGAACTTCCTGGCTCTTCCTTTAGGGTTTTCCCCTCCACAAAGCGGCCTAATCTGCAATACTCTACCGCATACTCATCCACCGTCATACCTCCCTGAACAAGGTACTAGAACTGGCTCTCTAGAGATGTCAGAGACACATCTGGAAAGAACTTTTCCTTGAAGAGCTCTTTGAAAGCTTCCCAAGTAAGTCCTGGTACTGAGATTCTAGGGTCCGTCTTGAACCAACTCAACGCAATATCGAACATCATGCTCCATGCGGCCTCTATTTGCAACCTCTAGAATCTGCACCAACCGTAGATTTTGCTCTATGTCTTCTATCCAATCATCAGTATAAATGATCCCTTTAGTGCCTTTAAAGTCCTTCAGTCCCATCCTCTTAAAATCTATGATAGTCCCCGGCCTCGGCTGCTGTGGGATGAACTGAGGTGGTGTCATCTGTTGCTGGACTAAGGTGACTCTCTCGACTGCTGCGAGCGTAATCTGGTGAGCATTCTCAATGTCCTGTCTCATAACCTTCGACTGGCGTTGCTGCATCTCCACCATCTGCTGAAAAAGTACAAAAATTTGTGTCTGGTCGACTGCGGATTGTGGGGGTGGAAGATCCCCTAAAACTGTCGGTGCTGCCCTCTATACCGGAGGTAGAGCACCTTTGAAAACTGTTGCAAAAATTCTCACCTGGATCGATGAAACGGACCTCTAAAATATAGCTGCTGGAACAACGTATGATGGTGCTGCCCTCATAGGCGACGAAGTGACCGATTACGTTGACATTGTGCCTAAGCGCTGGAAACTCGTCTTCGGCGGTATCCTGAAGATAGATGGAACAAAGGAGTCAATATTGAGTAAGATATGATATCATCAAACAAGGATATATTTTCTTCAAAGAAAATATTCTAATAGAGAAGGATAACAAAACTGATATTGGAAGTGTTTCCTAGTTATAATTGAGTATACTCTCAACCTAAATCATATATCCTAAAGCAGGATCGTAGTAGTACTCTAGGTGAGCACTACTATGATATAGCTCTAATTGTGACTCTAGACCTGGATGGGCCACCACTAAAAATGTGTCATGACCCGCACCCGGATATTCGGGCACGAGTACGTGGGTACGTCCAGCCTACGCCGCAGCATCGACGGTAAAATACTGTCTGGGTCAACTCTACAATCTAACATCTCAACAATATATATGGTACCCGTCAATCATCTCAACTCCAAACGGAGAAACAATGTGGTATCATATAAATGTAACTATACTCAATTACAATACAAACTAGGGAAGATAAAGCACGAGATGGAATGACAAAGAAAAAGAGTTATGATACAACCACAAATCTGAAATAATATATACATGCCAATAACCTCAATAAAAGTCTAACACAAGTCTAACAAAATAATCTAAACCTCCTAAGGCTCTGGTACTAAGTCCTCCTGGTCTACAAAAGTATCCTATAATGGTATGCCTTCCTGCGGTCCGTAGTATGTGGGATACTGGTCTACGAGCCAATCATCTTAAAAATATATCTAGTCAGGATTGGAGCGAAGTACATACCTCTGAAAACAATTTCAAATAAATAATCGAGCATATATAACTAATAATAGAAAAAAATACAAGATAACTAAACAACAGAATGGAATAAACTAGAGTGAACAGGTAATATACTGGAATGAAGAACATACAATAGAATATCTGCAAAGGAAATAACTGAAATCTAACTAATGTGTCATGGAATACAAGTTCATTATGTGATCGATTTAGGTTGAACACGAATACAATATGCTAACTCGATTACAAGTGAGGTATGTAATCGATATGTACACGAACACACTGGGGCTTGATCACATACTCAACTTCTACTCCCCCATCCCCAATAAATACCAATGGATCCAATCACGACACGTTACGAACACGAATATAGGCACACTGAACATGAGCAGTACGTATACACGAATATAAGTACACCGAATATGAGCAGTATGTGAACACGAAGTATACTAAATCAATACCTGATACACAGAATAAAATATATGTGAAAGAGTACTCGTTGAATACGGTAAGAGATAACATCTCCTAACAGGATTCATATAGTACCAGTCCGTGAAACCACTGTGTCAGAATCAAGTATACAGTTCTATAACATGAGATATATACACTATCATAAAATAAAAACTAACAGAAAAATGTACTCGTCCGAGATCCTGAGCAAGGTGTGTCTCTCGATGCCCAAGCTAGTATCACACAGACCTATATATGGTATATTGAATCAATACAAGGTTTTAGAATAAAAATAAGTTAAACTAGTTCAATTCTAGGTCATAAAGCCATTTCAAAGTCAAAATAGTCAAACTAGGTCAACTCTAGGTAAAACTAGTCAAATTTGGTCAAACTAACTATTTCTAGGTTGTATGAGTCCATCTCTAGGATATTGGGCCCATATACTATGTAACTAGGCTATACTAGCTATAATAAGATGCCAACAAAATACCGTATGATAAGATACGCAAGTTATTAGATATGAAAATACTATAATATATATATATATATATATATATATACAAGACAAAATATATACTCAAGGTAATATCAAGGTACGTATTGGTTTATACTCAAGGTATTGAGTTTTTATATCAAGATGGGTGTGTAGGTGGTGTGATACCACATTGGTTCAAAGCCAGGGTATCCACTTGCATTAGTTTGGCTAGGAGTACCAAGACAAAATATATAGTACTCATAGCCAAACTAATGCTAAGTGGATACCCTGGCTTTGAACCAATGTGGTATCACACCACCTACACACCCATCTTGATATACAAACTCAATACCTTGAGTATAAACCAAGACGTACCTTGACATTATCTTGGTATCACAAGGTAATTCAATATCTAACATATAACTAACTACCCATACACCTCACTATACATTAATATGCATTTAAACTTATAACAATACTATACTAAACTAACATACTAACTTACCCTTTGATATTTAATATTCGTACCTAAGATACCTCAACTCTCATTACATTGGTGTCACTCAAGGTAAACTAGAAATAATACTAACTAATGCTAACTAGTGCATATGTATATATCTCTCATATATATATATATATATATATATATATATATATATATATATATATATATATATATATATATATATATATAACTTATCAATAAAAACTAACCTAGCTTATTAAACGTATCCCTAAATAACACTACTGCTGCTTATTACAACAGTTGTTGCAGCTTATCGCTGCTTCTGCTGCTGCTTACTACTTCTGCTGCAGCTACTTATCGCTGCGTCTGCTGCTGCTTACTTCTTCTGCTGCTGCTGCTCACTACTTCTGCTTATTGTTGATGTTGTTCACTGCTTCTGCTTATTGTTGTTGCTGCTTAGTGCTTCTACTGCTGCTTTCTGCTGCTGCTTCTTGCTGCTTACTACTGCTTATCCGGCCTACTTTCTGCTGCTTTTCGGCCTGCTTATCGGCCTATAATTTCCCCCTCTAGCTCACATGCACACATCTAATACACACATACACTCACTCACATAACTACATATATATATATATATATATATATATATATATATATATATATGTCACCACATATCCACACTAGTGATACACATACACTCTTCTATTCTTTCATGACCACCAACACATCAAAATAAAATATAAAACATACACATAATTAAATATATACATATATATCATATAACAATTATAATTATAATACTCTAATAGCTATAACCAAGGTAAATTGAATTAAAATGCAAGAAAACAAACAAGTGGAGTGCATCGCACCCGTATTACATTCAATTTATGATACGCTTGCGATACGGCTCTACCACACCACCAAACGTATCCTAAAGGACACGAGCAAGTCTAAAATCATAATTAAAAGCAACACAAAGTGATAAAAGAATGGGCTTACTATTGGGCTCAATTCTAACTAATTAATTCATCCTCCTAATGAATGGGCTTACTATTGGGCTCAATTCTAACTAGAATTAAATGTTGGTCCATGGATCTAATCTAAACTAGTTAGGTCCACTAACACAAGTCCCAAATAAAATCTAACATCCAATAATAAATAAATAATACAATAAATAATATTTACAACATGCACAATATTTAATATTATATTCCTAAAATAAATACCCATACCAAATTATCAAACTATCCCTTGTTGGAAAAGTGAGGGTGACACTTGAATCTTGCCGCATTGGTCGAACAACAGTATGATAAAAGAATGGACTAAGCCTTGAATTATGCACCATAGCTGCAATTCTTTTTACTCACACAATGACATCAGCTGTGCTTCCAGTTGCACATTAAAGGCCATGTGCACGCCTGATTTCGGTGTATGTATTTTCGGCATCTATAAGTTTTCTCTCAAGAGAAGGCCTATATCTCTTTCCATACACTCTAGGTGAGTTCTTTTAAAGAGTCCTTGGCATGAAGCCTCGAGCTTCCTTGCGGTGCTACTCCGCTATGACATGCCCTAGAGCCGAGGCTAAATCTCATCGTAGTGTCATGCCACTGAATCATGAGGTCCCTGCCTCTTTGTTGTGCCAAACTACCCAACATTAAGCCTTGCGCTTCTTTACGGTGTTACGCCGCTGTGACATGGCTCGCGTAGCCGAGGATTTATATCTTTTATCTATATGGTATCACACCACTGTAACATGAGGACACTGGACTCTTTTTAGTGCTACCTATACTCTTTATTCTACAGCATTAGGCTACCTGCCTATGTGCGGTGCTATGCCGCTGTGACATGACTAGTGAAGCTGAGGCATTACCCTTACCGAGGAACCTCTTGGTGGTATCACCCACTATAGAAAGGAGACCTTACGTTCCTTTGTAGTGCTGTGCTACCGTGCTTCCTGTTAAGCATACCAAATATTCAAAATGTCTGAGAACTCATTAAGGCATCTAAGCCATCCTCCTTCCCACATGACTTGTTCTACACAAAAGAACAATTAGTAGACAACAGTGGTTCTGGGCCCATAATCCCTCAATGTCTCAAAGGACTACCAATATTTCTGATATTTTTTCAGTCAATGGTCATCCTATAAACCAATAGCCAGATGCCTAGTAGATTTCTCTTTGAACTAATAACAAAAAACTAAATGGTAGGATTGCAAAAACACAATATCAGAGGTCCTCCAAGCCCATATATATTGTGTCCTTGACTATATATGGTGTTACGCCGCTGTGACATAACCCAAAGCTGAGGTTTACTCCCTCGTATGGTGTCACACCACTATAACTTGGAGTACTACCCTCCTTTATAGTTCTTGGGATCAGCTGGCACTGGGGGCCTTACATGAACGAATCTGCCAGACTCGTTTGGCTCAGATTATCAAACACTGTAATGATCTACGCTAGCTGCGCTCATTCAGTATCATGCATTATCCCTTGAGGTCTATCATGAACAGATTTGCCAGATTTACCTGAATTCGATCATTAAAGCACAGTAATGATCCACTCAATCTGCACTCATTCAGTGCCATGTGTTCTATCCGTATAGTTCTTTTCAAATCGTTGAAGAGATAAATAAATGCCACTGCTGCAACTTCCTGGTTTTTACAGTATGTTGGTATCACCCGAATCTATGTACTAACCATAGAAAGATCATCTGAGAGCTTCCAGAGCCATTCTGCTTTATATGCTGCAGCTTGATAGTGCAAAGAACTCTGAGAGTAAAGCCTGCTGCTTCGACTTCCATGATATAGCAACACCACCCCTGGAGAAGTCATGTCCCCCTGTGGATCTTTTACTCTTCTTTCCTGAGCACCAACTGGTATCACCGAAGCTTTCCTTCATATCTGGATAACTGCTGTAGCACATCATATACTACTGAGTTCTCCTGAGAATTCTGGTGACTCTCCTCACAGTTTTCAGTGTTCAACACATATACTGCTTGCGAACTGACTCAGCATCCCTACAACAAAATTTATGTCAGGCCTGGTGGTACATGCAATTTGAATCATTCACCTGATGATGCTTGAGTACAACAATTTTTTGATACTTTTTCTTGGATTTGGCTTCATATTCATGACACACCTAAGGAGTATCATCCCTGATACCCAAAGTGTGTGATCAATATTTTATGCTAAAAGCTTGTGACGAAGAAAGCCTAACTGGCATCCAGATTATCTTAGATCCTCAAGTTGACATCCGTAATCCTATGTCCTGAGTTTAGACAAAAATGGCATCATTGTTAGTGACACTTCTATGTTCACAACTGGGACTAGCAAGTCGTCCACATAGATACAAACGATGACTCCTCAATTAGCAGCAAACTTCGTGTACACACACTTGTCCGTCTCGCTGATCCTGCGACAACTTTGACTAAATGACTTGTCAAATCCCCGAAATTGCTTCAGGCCATATCGAGATATCACCAATTCACAGACTGTCTTCAAACCTGAGTGACAATAGTTCTGACTATTGTTCGTGAATCTCTCATGTCTGTCTTTATCCAAGACTTGTTATCTTTCCATCATCTGATAAATAATTATCTTGTGAATAACAGCTACGATAATCATCATCCTGATCTATGATACCCTCATCGAGGTGCCAAAGAACTCAATTGCCTGTTGTCAGAGAAAATCTCTAGGCATATAGCATGGTCTTGAACTCAACTGTTCTGCCTGCGTTCATCTTCATCGACTTGAAGATCTGAAAAGCATCTAATTGGTTTAGCTCCTTCAGGCAGATTGACCAACACCCAAGTGTGGTTATAGGTTATTGGGTCATACTTATTATTTATAGCCTTCCTCCAGAAGACAGCATCTTTGGTCTTCATCGCCTCATCATAGGTAAGCAGATATGCTTCCACATGATAGGTGACAAAATCTTCTTCGAAGTCCTTCACTCTTCTCACTCGCTTAGACACCGGCTCTATGAGTTCTGGTTCGATCGTTGTCGTTGGGATGACAAATTCTTCTTGGACTACATCTTCGTTGAAAGCTTCATCTTCCTGTGCACCTACACTATTTTTTAAAATATCCGCGATAACAATGTTCTTGTGCCTTGCAAATTTATCTTCGAGAAGTTCTGCGTCGCGAGATTCAATGATACGATTTTATTCGATATCAATAAATCTTTGAGCATTACTCTTCTCAGTATCACCCTGAAAGATTGTCTTCGTAGTCCTTGATTCCACCTTCTGAATCTTTAATTTCGAAAGCTTCAAAGACTCGTGTCACACCCCAGTCCAAAAAACACGTAGGACTAGGACACGTAAGTATGCCAGCCGCATGGATATGGCCACTCGAATATATGGAAACCAAAACCCATACGTACGCTGTAATATGAATATCAAATCCACAAGTGGTATAAATCTATCACAAGTCACAGGGTATAATCTAAATCTTATCCACAAAATCAAATATAAATAAATAACCAGTATCTATGAAACTAGATCTCAATACAAAGTATCTAAGGATGATAGTTGGATGAAAACAAATCCACTACCAACTCGAATATAAAAGCAAATATAATATAAGTACACCACAACAAACACAATATAAGAATATCAACTAACGATCACAGGCTCGAAGAGAAGACATCCTCGAAACATATGTAACCATCCGAATCTGCGCTCCTGCGAATAATCAAGAACAGTGACACCTGGAAGGGCCAGGTCCTCAGAGGGACATAACAAGATACATAAAAGCATGCTAATAAAGTACTGAAATGAATATCCAATGGGTCGCCTAACCGTCTAAGTGAATGCAGTTTGAGAACAACTTTCTAAAAAGTGGGCTATCTGGCCATAAATGGGATTGGCATGACTCTCTCGGAGAATAAAGGGCCTCAAAGCATGTCATCTTTTGAACGGCAGAGGCCTCCAAGTAGTATAGGGGTCATCATCGCCTGTATCTCCAGCGGAGCTTCCGGGTTACAATAAAAAAAGTGCAAAGGAGCCCAAATGCGGTACTCGTTGCTCTAAGTATGTCACGGCCATGACACAATTTGGTTCATAGCCTATCTTTAGTACCCTAGCCCAATCCTATAACCAAACAAAGATAAGGATTAGACCACCGTACTACAATAGGCTATGTCCATGGACCTCTTATAACTGCTAAGTCTTCTAGCATACAAAGTTTCTATTAGCAGTTATCCCTAACGCACGGCCCATACGTACAGGAGGCCAGACCTGTCACGCTGTCTGTGATCTATATGAGACTCACACTCATGTAACAACATATGGAATATGAATAACAGTACAATGGCAAGGTATACTTGCCTGGTAAGAAGCTGCAAAATATAATGTCCAGATGTCAAACACACAAGATCAGAAGCTATGGCCTCAGAATAAATATCTCCGAATGCTGAAATAGACATCACCAACGTTTCCGAAATAAGCAAAATAGCTAGAAAGCACTTTTCTTTCGTCTAATTTGGACACAAGGACAAAATGGTAATTTTGGGACAAAGTGGGGTCCACGTGTAGCCCACTTTGCACCGAAAACCGTGATAAGGGTAACAGTCTCTAAATGGGACAAATTATAGGTCAAACAAACTCTAAATATCAGCACTAACTCAACGGCATATCCAAATATGGATTCCCCTGAGCCAAACACAATTTCGCCCAAAAAGTAAACTGTGGGGCCCGCCAATTGGCGACTTGGTCAACTGTGTCAGAATTGCGTGAAAATTGGGTCACAAGACCAGTACGATACCACGAGTCTAGTGGCATAAGTTTCGTCCAAATCTGACGAGCGTGCACAAAATGCGCAGGGCTTTCATAAAAGATGCGACACGAGGATTGTCCGCGGATACAGAATGATTTCGATGAGCACATGATTCCGAATCAGTTATTGCGAACTCTCACATGTCCGGGTACACTGCGCGCACCTTTTGGTACACTTGGTACACGACGGGGCGGTCCCGTTTGGCGGGGCGTGCTCCGTTTCACAATTTTTGGAAATCTAGAAAAAGTGGATTTTTGGGATTTTCTAACGAATTTAATTCTACATATAGCAGTTAATAATTTTATGTAAATAAAAAAAATTTAACTAGGTCAAGTGGTCTCCGTACCAAAAAGAAAAATCGAATTCGGATCTCTGTGGTGGGAGATACGAATCTGGGAACATGGGTCATCGCAACGAAATTTCTAAAATTTAAAAAGTTGTAGTTTTTTATCGACTTGGCGTCAATTTTTACCTAGGTTTGTACGCTGTTCGAGATAAACTAACACACAAATATGGAAGGAGGATAGGTGAGGATCATACCGGTGAAGACGGGGTCGAGTTTGGTCAAGCGAGGGCGCGGAAAACAGAGCCTGAACAGGGCTTCGCTGTAGTTTAATTTTGTTGTGCGTGGGGTGCGCGGTTGTTCGCGGTCGGCCGGGGATGGCCAACGGTGGCAGCTGGGCGCTGGCGGCTCTGTGTCGGCGGCGTCGAGGCGAGGAGAGAGAGGATGAGAGATTGAGGGTTAGGGTTTGAGTTGTAGAGAAGTTATATATAGAGAGAAAGATGTTGAAAGAGAACGGGGGGGGGGGGGGGGTTCCGCTCGCGGGGGGGGGGGGAGGGGTTTCCATCCGCTGGATGCTGCTGCTGCTTTATAATAAAAGGGGTGCGGGTGGTTGGGTAGAGATTAAGGGAATGGGTTTGAGGTTAACGGGCTTTAGGATAGTGGTTGGGTTTTGGATCCGTTAGGATCCATTAGATTTATTTAATTGTTTTTCTTTTTCTTTTTCTTTTTCTTTCCTTTTTCATTTATTTTTCCTTTAAATATATATATATATATATATATATATATATATATATATATATATATATATATATATATATATATATACACATAGAAAAATCTAGAATTTGTATTAATGCATACCATTAAGCTAGCAACTGTCCACGGGGTCTCCTACATGAAATAAAGTAGAAAAAATTTCTAATGGCTCCATAAATTTTCTAAATGCACAAACACCTAAAATAAAAATTAAATAAATTCTATTTCTCCTAATTAGCCACTAATTACTACAAATCAATCAAATAATTAATTAAAAAATAATTAATACGGTTTTTAGAATTAGGGGTTTTACATTCTACCCAACTTATAAAAATTTTGTCCTCGAAATTAAAACTAAGTCACGGTAGAAAGTCAAGGATGGTATAAGATTTTGCATTGTTTAAAATGCAAGGCTAGGTTTAAAGGAGGGGGCGATGTTATGCGCTGCACAATCCGAAAATCATGGAAAAAATTCATATGAACGAAATATAGGTTTCTTCAAGTGTCATGTCCAATGGTGTGGACACCTTAATGCACCTTTGCATAAAAGTGCCTAACAATTGGAAAATTACACAAAAATGGAAATTGGGTTAAATTAATAAAAATTAATGCGCAAGGTGTTTAAGAATTAATTAGAAGTACATGCGGATAACATTAGGTGGGACACAAGTGTCATGGGCATAGAGGGCTAAGGGTAGGATATTATCATAAATTAGGTTGTACGAAACGGGTCAAGATTGTGTTTCCAATTTCGATTGGAACGCACAAGGATACAAGTTGGAATTAATTAGGATTAAATAATAATGTCTGCGACGAATATTGTGCGACTAAAATATAGGACAAGGGAGCTTAATTATAAGTCACACAAAGGTCAGAATAGATGGTGGACATGTCTAGGACAAGGATGTAAAGTTTGTAGGTAGGCAGTGGCTAGTGTAGTGCTCCAAGTATCGAAGCAATGGTAAGGTGCGTTAAGTGATATAAATATTATAAAATTAAATAAAATATCGTGTCCTATTTCTAATTGGATTCAAACTAGCCCTAGTTTCTCTTTCTAAACCAAGTAGGTCTAATTTTGGGTATTTACAATATAACCAACTTATAAACAATTTCATCCTCGAAATTAAAATAAGGCATAATTTGTTAATCCTTCATGTACATAGGGCAAGTCATCACAATCTCTTTGCGATAATTAAAATCATAATCATATCCATCGCAATCACTTCAAGGTTAAGATAATCATTGTTCCAATCAAAATTCAACCTATTGTAATCTCTTCTCACTTTTTCAAATTATCAATATCCAAATTTAAATTAAATCCATATAACATCTTCAAGAATTAAATATGCATATAAATTTTATATCACGATCTCCAACTATCATAATCTCCTCTAGAAAACAATTATAGTCCAATATTATTCCTATTTTTACTTATAAATTTTTGTATTCTTCAAAATTTTAAATTCAATTCACATCCTCAATATTTCAAATACGTAATCCAACAATCAAATTTTTTTACTCTTAATTCAAATCATCAAATTGTAAAAATCTTAAATTCAATCCACCAACGTTCAAGTCTGAAATTCTATATTTATCCTCAAAATTCAAATTAATAATTTTACCTTCAATATTAAAAAATTTAAATCATGTACTTGAGGTATAAATATTTGGTCCGATATATCAAGATTTTCAAATTCATTAAGTACTCATCATCTGACTCCTTCTTCGAAAATTCTCCATATTTAAAAATGACTTAATCTCTCAATCTAATCCTACTTGATCACAATCTACAAGAATTTAACCTCAAATTAACAATGCGACTTCTACCCAACTTAGAATTTACCCATCCATCATATAAAGGCTATACACTTAAGAAAAACTATTCCTTAATTTATTTACTTATGTCATTCAATCCTCAAAAATTTAACACCAATTATATCATATATGATATGCCCTTAATCAATTATAAAAGATAGTCACCAAATACTGCGATTGGCCTATGGGTATATCTAGTACTATCTGTATATCAAACTTATACCAAGCACGAGGTTTCGTCTTTCCGAAATAAGGGAAGACGGAAGACAATGATAAAGAGTTCAAGGAAAAGGTACTATAATAGAAGTATAGAGATCAAGACGATTAGAGAATTCAAAAGGGAATTGTCAAGGCAGTTGTGGATTGAAATCCTATTTTGGTAATTTCTATTCACATGCTCGTATCAGTACAGTTATGTAACTGATACGATCCGCTCAGACATATCTAGAGGGCAAGTACATGCTTCTACTAGTCAACTATATATCTCAATCTACGTAAAGTATTATTGCGAAGGGTGAATCAAGCGCACTATGGTTGATCAGACCGTAATACACTGATTCTGAAATATATTAGTGTAGTACTCCAATAATACATGTCATGAACAAGCTCGATAAAGAATAAGCTTACAAAACTAGGCTATAGTAGCAGCAAAAGTCAAAGTAGTACAAAAATTATAAATACGCTAGATTATGATGAGAGAAATTATAAAATAATCAAGTTCACAAAAGAAATAAGACTCCATAATCTCTACAGTTGTCATATTAACTCCTTGTCTAAGTCGCTAGTTGACAAAATAGGGTATGGACCTCTAATTTCTACAGTCTGAATAAATACTGTCATCTTATGCTCGCATACAGGTAATGTCACTCGGTTACACTTCAATAATAGGTCAAAAGACTATGTGATACTAGGTTGTGAGGTATACTCCCCAACTTATAACAATAAACTAATACTGTAATCGCCTTAAGGATACCGTAGAAACTCCTGTTAAGGTCTACGAGAAGGGGTCTTGGTACTTATTAGGGTATCCTCTTACATTACATAAGTCATGGTCGTCTTAAGTCTTAGTTATAGCGCTTATAGAACAAGCGTCAATAGTAAGAATGAAAGGTTAATGGCCTTCAAGGGGAAAAGGGATATAACTCATAACGAGGTGGGGGTACATGCTACGCAATTTAAAATTAAGGGATAATCACCAGATCACAATCTACAAGAATAACTTAAACCATCAAGTTCTAACTACTAAGCACACAATTTTAAAATTTAACATTAACAACTATAATCCTAGCAACTATATGTCCTTAACACAGAATAAAATCACCTAGCCTACAATCAAAAGTGTCAGATGGCACGAGTTGAAAGATGAAGAGTAGAAAAACAAAATTTAGTCGTCGCGCAATTAGCGAATGCTAAGATTGCAGAGGAACAATATATGAAATTAAAATAGGGGGCTCTAGATAGCATCATGGTTTCTTAAGAAAATGGGGTATGCTAGTCACTATGTCCGAGGTATGATCAAGGGAGATGTTATATTTATTCCTCTTGGCTTCCTAAGGTACTATTCTGGTAATATCAAAACAAGAATCTAAATTTATAGTTCTCCAATACTATCTAACTATGAAGGTTAGGTTCAGTCCTAATATTCAATTTTAGTTTTTTATTGGTTCCTCAATACTAGGGTCAAACACTAAGCCAAATTTCTAATTGACTCTAATAGTGTTTATACTACTCTCAAGTCCTCATAATACATCAAGGGGTAATGGTAAACCAATCTATAGATAAGGGACGCTAGGATTCATCAAGTGTTCTGAACTCAGTGATGTGTCAATACTCTAGTTGTACTCTTAATAGGAAAGTTACCCTACTTATCATCTAGCAACAAGGACTTCTATATTCTAGGAGGGGCTATACTCAAGGAATTATCAGGGAAGTACAGGAATCAAGCATGATACAATTGTTAGAATAGAATGGGTTGGAAGGAGAGCGAATCATAGTCAATTGTGGATGAGATCCTATACTCTATTCCTAGGTACAGGCTTGTTCGGTACAATAACGTAACCGAGACAATATGCTCTCGACCTGCATGGGCCACCACTAAAAATATGCCACACCCCAGTTCCAAAAATACGTAGGACTAGGACACGTAAGCATGCTAGCCGCATGGATATGATAACTCCAATATATGAAAACCAAAACCCATACGTACGCTGTAATATGAATATCAAATCCAAAAGTGGTATAAATCTATCACAAGTCACAGGGTATAATCTAAATCTCATCCACGAAATCAAATATAAATAAATAACCAGTATCTATGAAACTAGAACCCAATACAAAGTATCTAAGGATGACAGTTGGATGGAAACAAATCCACTACCAACTCGAATATAAGAGCAAATATAATATAAGTACACCACAACAAACATAATATAAGAATATTAACTAGCGACCACGGGCTCGAAGAGAAGACATCCTCGAAACATATGTAACCATCCGAATCAGCGCTCCTGCGAATACTCAAGAATAGCGACACCTGGAAGGGCCAAGTCCTCAGAGGGACATAACAAGATACATAAAAGTATGACAATAAAGTACTGAAATGAATATCCAATGGGTCGTCTAACCGTCTAAGTGAATGTAGTTTGAGAACAACTTTCTAACAAGTGGGCTATCTGGCCATAAATGGGATTGGCATGACTCTCTCGAAGAATCAGGGGCCTCAAAGCATGTCGTCTTTTGAACGGCAGAGGCCGCCAAGTAGTATAGGGGTCATCACCGCCCGTATCTCCAGCGGAACTTCCGGGTTATAATAAGGAAAGTGCAAAGGAGCCCAAATGCGGTACTTGTTGTTCTCTCCACCCTATGCTCAAAGCATGTCACGTCTATGACACAATTTGGTTCATAGCCTATCTTTAGTACCCTAGCCCAATCCTGCAACCAAACAAGGACAATGATTGGACCACCGTACTACAATATGCTATGTCCATGGACCTCTAATAACTGCTAAGTCTTCTAGCATGCAAAGTTTCTATTAGCAGTTATCCCTAATGCACGGCCCATACGTACAGGAGGCCAGACCTGTCACGTAGTTCATGATCTATATGAGACTCACACTTGTGTAACAACTGTGTCAAGGCCAATGAACCTAATGATGCTACATGATAATGGGGTAGTCTCATAAACAAGGTCAATGCAAATACATAAATAAAAATATATCGCGATGACACCGTCGCTCGTATTTTTATATAACAGTTAAAATATATGAACTAAAGACAAAAAATAAAGATGCATGCAACATATGGAATATGAATAACAGTACAATGGCAAGGTATACTTGTCTAGCAAGAAGCTGCAAAATATAATGTCCAGATGTCAAACACACAGAATCAGAAGCTATGGCCTCAGAACAAATATCTTCGGATGCTGAAATAGACATTACCAACATTTCCAGAATAAGCAAAATAGCTAGAAATCACTTCCCTTTCGTCCAATTGGGACATAGGGGCAAAATAGTAATTTTGGGACAAAGTGGGGTCCACTTGTGGCCTACTTTATACCGAAAAGTGTGCCAAGGGTAACAGTCTCTAAATGAGACAAATTATAGGTCAAACAAACTCTAAATGTCAGCACGAACTCAACGGTATGTCCAAATGTAGATTCCGATGAGTCGAACACAATTTTGCCCAAAAGACAACCGTGGGGCTCGCCAATTGGCGACTTATCAAATATCTCAGAATTGTGTGACAATTGGGTCACAGGACCAGCGCGATACCACGAGTCCAGTGGCGCAAGTTTTGTCACAATCGGACGAGCGTGCACAAAATGCGCAGGGCTTTCGCAAAAGTTGCGACACGGGGATTATCCTCGGATACGGGCTGATTTCGACGCGTACACGCATTCGAATCAGTTTTTGCGAACTCTCACGTGTCCGGGTACACTGCGCGACCTTTTGTTACACTTGGTACGTGACGGGGCGGTCCCGTTTGGCAGTTCGCTCTCCGTTTCACAATTTTTGAAAATCCGGAAAAAGTGGGTTTTGGGGGTTTTCTAACGAATTTAATTCTACATACAGCAGTTAATAATTTTATGTAAATAATAGAAATTAAACTAGGTCAAGTGGTCTCCGCATACCAAAAAGAAAAATTGATTTTGGATCTCTGTGGTGGGAGATACGAATCCGGGAACATGGGTCATCGCGACAGAATTTTGGGAATTTAAAAAGTCATGGTTTTTTATCGATTTGGCATCAATTTTTACCTAGGTTTATGCGTTGTTCGAGATAAACTAACACACAAAGATGGAAGGAGGATAGGTGAGGATCATACCGGTGAAGACGGGGTCGAGTTTGGTCAAGCGAGGGCACGGGAAACAGAGCCTGAACAGGGCTTCGTTGCAGTTTAATTTTGCTGCGCGTGGGGTGCGCGGTTGTTCGCGGTCGGCCGGGGATGGCCGGCGGTGGCGGCTGGGCACGGGCGGCTCTATGTCGGCGACGTCGAGGCGAGGAGAGAGAGGATGAGAGATTGAGGGTTAGGGTTTGAGTTGTAGAGAAGATATATATATAGAGAGAGAGAGATGTCGAGAGAGAACGGGGGGGGTTTCCGCTCGCGGCGGGGGGGGGGGGGGTTCCATCCGCTGGATGCTGCTGCTCTTTATAATAAAAGGGGTGCGGGTTGTTGGGTAGAGATTAAGGGAATGGGTTTGAGGTTAACGGGCTTTAGGATAGTGGTTGGATTTTGGATCTGTTAGGATCCATTAGGTTTATTTAATTGTTTTTCTTTTTCTTTTTCTTTTTCATTTCTTTTTCTTTCTTTTTCCTATAAAAATATTTATATATATATATATATATATATATATATATATATATATATATATATATATATATATATATACACACACACATAGAAAAATCTAGAATTTGTATTAATGCATACCATAAAGCTAGCAACTGTCCACGGGGTCTCCTATATGGAATAAATTAGAAAAAATTTCTAATGGCTCCATAAATTTTCTAAATGCACAAACACCTAAAATAAAAATTAAATAAATTCTATTTCTCCTAATTAGCCATTAATTACTACAAATCTATTAAATAATTAATTAAAAATAATTAATACGATTTTTAGAATTAGGGGTTTTATAACTCGAGATACCCCCACACTCGAATAACGTTCAAGTTGGGTCTGAATTTGAACCAGAGTTTCTGATGAGTGACATCAAAAGTTGCATATGGTACTCTATTCAGAATGAACGCAACTGTCAGCACAACTTCTCCCTAGAAGTAGTTTGGAAGACCCGTAGTCAACAATATTGAGTTCATCATCTCTGTCAATGATATGTTCTTCCTTTCTGCTACTATATTTGATTGAGAAGAATATAGAGCAGTTGTCTCATTGACAATTCTATTTTATTTTCAGAACGATGCAAATTCAATAGACCTTACTCTCCGCCTAGATCACTTCTGAGTCTCCTAAGTTGTTGCCCCATTTGAAGTTCAGCCTTAACCCTAAAATTCTTGAACTTCTCGAATGCTTCATCTTTTAACTAAACCAGATAGACGAATGCATACTTCAAATAGTCGTCGATGAAAGTAATGAAGTACTTCCTTTTGTCCTTTATAGAGAACTGCTTGAAGTCACAGATATCTGAGTGAACCAACTCTAGAAGATCTATACTTTAATTTACCCATTTGACTAGTTTTCTTATGATCTTTGTCTGCGCACAGACCTTACACTTCTCCACCTCCTTACCCCATATTTGGAGATAAACCCTAGACTAGATATCTGGCAGTACGAAGTACCTGTCCTAGTCTGGGGTCCCACAACTCTTACAATTAGACTTCAGTCACAAGCAGAAGCTCGAACATCCATTTGAAACTGAATGCCTTGTTTCAAAGTATGTCTCCTGCCAATATATCACCATCTGGAAAATATGGATGTTCACCCTCAAGTCTGCAACAGACTTCCTGAGATCAGGTTTGGTAATCACTGGTACGTTGCTACACACACTCCTTTGACTGTAACTTCTCGAAGTTCAGAACCATTATCCCAATCCCCATATCCTCTTCTTGATCCTTGCTTGCCATCAAGACCTTCACCACTGAAAGGTTCAACCTTGATCAACAGCTCTTCCTAAAGCACATGTGGCTAGATGCACCAGTTTTCACCCACTAGTCAGCAACCACGCCATAGGACTTAACTTGTGCAATCATAGAAACCAAGTTAAGTAATCAAAGGAACCAAGTTTAGTTATACCTTGCTATATTGGTTCGGATTTGTTCTACTTTCAAGTTCTAATTTCAGCCATGCGTCAAGTCTTGTATAGTGTAGTGACCTTCATGTGCATAGGCTACCATGCGCTAATCCATGTGCATAAACCACCATGCGCTAATCCATGTGCATAAGCCACCATGCGTCAATCTATGCACATAAGCCATCATGCGCCAATCCATGCGCATAAGCCATCATGCGCCAATCCATGCGCATAAGCCTTTATGTGCATCCTGCATGCGCAGAGACCTTCATGCGCATTGAGACACTATGCGCCCAGCTCTGCCATGCGCCAAGACACCAAGACTTCCAATGCGCTGCCATGCACCAAATCTTGCAAAGCGCCAAGTCCTGTCATGCGCAAAGGTCTGCCCCTTGTGTGCATACTCTGCAATGCTTGTCATCTTGTAATCTTTCTTCCAACTGGAATGCGCGTCCTGCAGTCGCTATCTCCTCCATCATCAAAAATTGTAAGTACCGACAACTCACTTTTAACATTTGACAAAAAACTTATTCCCTCATCCAAATGTTCGAAGTAAATTCTGTCAATCTTCTCAAGTTTGTGAAAACTTGTGTCTAGAAGACTTGAATGGATGTTACCAATCTTTATTCGTATCTTGCTTTAAGATTGTTAGTCCCAAGACTTAATCAAAGATGGAAGAACGCGTGATTGAGATCAGAGGTTCACACAAAAGTTCTCACTTTGACTATTCTTGATTTCCATGAAGAACTATATAAGGATTCTGATTACAACTTACTCTCAAGATTGCAAAAGAATCAGAATTAACCTAACTTCTCTTTCTTTCTTGAAATTATAGTTGCAGATGGACAGAACAGAGTTACAATAAAATAAAAACTACCTTTTTTTTCCTTGTAAACGCAGTTGCAATCAGACAGAACGAACCAAGAAGAAAAATGAGAATAAAACAGAATAAAAAATTATTCTTGCTGGGGCGGTGAAGACCACCGTTGCTCAAAGAAAGATTCGTCCTCTATCGACGATCTGCCCCCAGGAGCCAGTAAGTTCACAAGTGAACTTCTGGAATGCTCGTAGTCACCTCTTTGTGTGACTCCATCGGACTCCTTTGGACTCCTCTTTCTCAACTTTTTGGTATGTCTCAAAAGGAGGCTAGATGGCTCTTTATATAGGGAAGGATGGATGTCTATCCTCCTCTTCTTTTCGATGTGGGAGTAAAAAGTCAATATACAAAATTGATATCCCACAATCGCAGTCCAATGCATAGCCCGCTCAATGCCCGTTCAGCATTCGCTCAGCATCCGTCCAGCGCCCGCTCATGCAACCCGAGCATAAAACGAGCGCCTTGCGACGATGTTGACGTGCTTAGTGCGCCAACAAAGTGCCACTTTGCGCCCTTGAGTCCGAATCCGAGTCCGAGTCCGAGCCAAGAGCATGACAAAAAGCATAAATGCTTTCATGAAAAGTTATCCTTTTTTCTCCTAGGAAAATACCCCCACATGGCACCCATGTGCCCCACCATACCCCATGTGCACACCTCAACTCATACAAAGTATTATATTCAGATACCCACTTGGTGGTGTAGCCAATGTGGGACTATCTTTACTAGTCCAAAGGAGAAAACACCAACAGGAATAAAATTAGCATTTAGCATCAATGGGAATACTAGATGACGGAGTTGGATTAACAAAAATGAACATCTGAAGTTGGGACGGTGAAATTAGGAGTCTCCTAAGAAGTCAGACATTTAGATTTTTTACGTCTTGGATCGTATCAACATCGGCTCAATTTTTTTTCCTTCGATTATGCTTTTTCTACTAGATTTTTCAAATCAAGATATTGTTGAATATTAAATCCCTAAAAAATGTTAAGCAACCAGAATGAACCTGCAAAGTCCATTCTTGAAGCATTCTTGAAGCCCAGCAGCTACAAAATTGGTAAATAATTTCAAATTATTTATGGACATACCGCTCTAGTGCATCCATAAATATAGTCTCATGTCACAAAATTATGGAATGTACTATTGTTTTAAGTCCTACTCTCATCGAACTCGAGTAGCTCTTGTTGTTACCGAAAAGAGCTATAAGATCATTGCTGGATGGCAGAAGATTAGTAGATCGACCCACGAGGATGTATTATTTAAATAATGAAAGTTGAGAGACAGTGGATTCAAAGACATTCAATATAGTATCCACCAAATTTTGAACGTTATGTCAGAAATAAAAAAAAAGAAAAAAAAGAAAAAAGAGGTCCAACTCTCTAATTTAAGGTCCAACTCTCTAATTTATAGTTTATCTGTGTTCCCGTTTTAACTTACAGCCCCTCTCCTCGGTGTGATTTCTTTGGACATGTGACACGTGATAATTTCAACAGTTTTTCTAAACTAAAATAGTATATCGTCTTCATCTTTCAGCCGAACTTATTGGCCCGTACAGCGACGTACCATTGTTGACATCTTCCAATATGTTTTGCATTTAACATGCCAAGCTTATTGGCCCGTACTGCTACGTACCATTGTTGACATGATCATGTCTCGACCTTACGAAATTATTGCCTACTCTCCATTAGATACAATAATCCAATTCCAGTACTGCTAGCAAAAGGTCACATGTCCCCCAAATTATTCCATATGATCAACCTCGTGACACACACTCAGAATACCACAATTTCCTCCAATTATTTCATATGATCAATCTCGTGACTCACACAGAACCCAACAATTTCTAACATTGCCTACTCCCACCCCCCAATTATTCCACAATAATGCTAAGTTTACTACCAAATGCTTACAACCTTCTTACAACCCTCTCACCCCTCTCTCCTACTATGTGTGCCACCTCCGGTCCCACCTTTCCTTCAATGAACGACCGTCACGTGATATTTCGACCATGTGGCGACCATCCAGACAGCCACCGGGTCTCACCTCCCCCTCCCCTCCTCCAATGGACGGCTGCCACGTGGATGCCACGTGGACGTCACGTGGCAATTGTAAGAGGGTTGTAGGCATTTGGTTGTAGTCATAGCATAGTCCATTTTTTTTTTCAATCTACTAAAGAGAAGAATCAACACACTTTCAATATTAAAATTCACTTATCACATTCATATGATAATTACTAGAATATATACATGTACGTTCCACGTATTTTAAACAATTTTAGCAATATATTATTTAATTTTTTATGTATTTGGGAAGAGCAAAGGCACTTTGAAGAGCAATTTTTTAAATTGTTTTGCTGTACGTAATTATCTAGTTGTACTTATTAAATTTAATAAATAATTTTAATTAGTAAAGTTAGATAATGACATATTTGGAATAATAAATTATGGTGAAACAAATTTTTTATATTTTATATTATACTAGTATAGATGAACATGCATTCAGGGCCGGCCCTGAGCTCACAGGGGCCCGGGACGAACTTTCAAAATAAGACCCCATACATAATGTAAAAAAAATGAAACAAAAGTAAAATAAAAAATGCCTCCACCAAGATTTGAACTAGGAACCTCTTGTGTGCAAGTCTAATATAATAACCACTACACCACAATTGCTTTGTGATAAGAATGGTCAACGGTAAATACTAGTTCTATTTTCGGTACAAAATTATTTATATATTTAAACAAAACAAAAAAATTGAATCTTTCTGGCCCATGGGGCCCTGGGCGGTCGCCCTGCCCGCCCTGGGCCAGGGCCGGCCCTGCATGCATTGCACGTATTTCATAAGCGTATTTTGATCATACAATTAGAATATAGTATAGGTTCATGAATTATATTTCACTTGATCACTTCGTCAAGAAATAATTATCTCATTAGATAATCTAATCATATTATCAACACATGATTCATCTACTTTACTAATACATAAAAGATAAAAAAAATTTAGAATATGATTAATCATTTCTATAGATGTTTATTTATATTATTATTAGGAAGACTAACAGTCTCAATTTAATTCACAATAAGTCATCAATTAATGAACAACTAGTCTAATGCATAGCTAGCTACACTTTATTATTTATTGTATGCATGCAATATAATTACTTAGGAAGACTAAGGGTCTGCTTGGATTGAGGGAAAAAAATAAGCAGGATTAAGTGGGGTTAAGTGAGGTAGAATTAAATGAGGGGAGGAGAGTCAATACATATAATCTTGTTTGGATTTGAGGGAGAGTTAAGTTGGGTGTGTTTAATAACTCTTGCTTGGATTGGAGGTTTTGAGTTGAGAAAAGAGTAAAATGGGATATATTTATTACTTTTTAAACAAAATCCTTCACTTCTTTCTCATTAACCCTTCGATTTGGGGGTTAAAAAAATGGACAAAAGAGGGTTAAATAAACTTCCACTTAATCCTCTATTACTCTTCCTCCTAAACCTCCATCCTCAAATCAAACATGTTTTTTTTTTTCCTCATTTAACTTCTTCTTATTTAACTCTCTTAATCATCAATCTAAGCAGATCTAAAGGACAAATGTCATAATTTTCGCAAAGCGAAAATGTCATTAATGTAGGACCAGGGATTAGATACCATGGAATCCAATCCAACGTAATGGCCAATTTTGATATGGTGT
This sequence comes from Iris macrosiphon, assembly GCA_036927795.1. Taxonomy (NCBI): domain Eukaryota; kingdom Viridiplantae; phylum Streptophyta; class Magnoliopsida; order Asparagales; family Iridaceae; genus Iris; species Iris macrosiphon. The sequence goes on along the minus strand of JAYESA010000007.1, from coordinate 29,006,926 downwards.
TTAATTCAACATGCAATACACATTATGTTCTGGTTTGTTCTTCCCACTGCTACCCCTTCTATTACCTGCAAATTTATGCAGTTCACCGTCAATTGAAGACCTAAAGCAATGTCTAAAGTATACTGGAAATAAATTAAGATGACATGCAAGAGGAGAACGAAAGTGAAAGCTAAAGAGTATGGAAATAATTTGGTTAAGACACCAGATCCCCAACTAGCCCACTTATACTGTGTTTTGGAACTTTTGTGGAGAGGAAATGTGTTTTGGAACTTTTGTGAAGCGGAAAAGAACATTTTGAAAAAAAAAAATGAAGGAGAGCAAAATAAAAGTAAAGTTAATTTTTTTTCTTTATGTCTGGATGACCGAAGGATAAGAGGAGAAAAAATTTTAAAATAATTTCTTGTTTGTTTGCACGTAGATATATAATTGCTATTTAGTTATTGGTAAATCATAATTTATTCTTAACTTTTTAAGAGGTAGTTGGATAAATATTTTCAGAATCCTCTCATCTCTTTCCATTTTTATCGAGTAAAACTTTTGATACAACCTACGAATGACATGTGGGCCCAGCATCAAAGTTTATATATATATAAGTATGCACGCTTTACGAAGATAAAAAGGGGCCCACATGTCATGCATAGGCTGTATCAAAAGTTTGATACAGCCTACTGTATCAAAGTGTTTTCTATTTTTATTCCACTTTTGATAGAAATTTTTTTAGTATGACCCACATGGTTTGTTTTCCTAAACTTTTCTTACCCCATTAATCCTCCCCTTCCCAAACCAGTGTCTTCAGAACCGGATCGAATCGACGGTTGGACTGGGTTTGACCGAATTTTGCCAAAAAATTGGTCCGGTCTGACTAGAACCAGATTTTTTTTTTTAAAACAGACATTTTTTCAGGACCGAAATTTAACCGGGAAACCGTCCGAACCGGTACACAATTGAACCGACCGATTCAGGTTTAAAACAAAAAACTCAAAAAAGTTTATCACGTGAGATTTTGATTATTTGGTTCTTTGTTTGGTTTTGAGAGAACTTATAGCTGTAAAACAACCAAACCAAACTAAAAATACTCAGAACCAATTAACCAAGAAGTAAATGTGGATATCTTACAGGTCCCAAATCATTTGGTTCTCGTAAAGGACCTATTTGACCTCTGGTTGAACCCCGGTCAGATATGTATCAAAGATTTTTGGTTCAATCATCGGTCCGATTGTTAAAATATTGTCCCAAACGTCATCACTTTTGATTTTTCTTCCATTTTTTCTCAACTTTTTTCTTCTTTCCATTTTTCTCTCTTCCAAAAGAGTACCTTAGGTTGCTAGCATTCTCCACGCAAATTTGTTCCTTTTGGGTGCTTATTATAAGACCATCTCTAATCCATCATAAAAAATTCTCTCAATTTGTGGACTCAAAAAGAAATATTCCTATATTATGCTATCCTTAAAAAATTACATCTCCAACCCATCAATCCTCGAATAATAAACAACCATTATTTATTTCTACATAAATTTATTTCTTTACAGCTATTTAATATAATCATATACATTCACGTTATATTATTAATATTATTTAAAGAGATAATATTATATTATTTAATATTAATTATTGGTGTTTTGCCTTTGGACTAAGAAAAATAGTCCTACATTGGCTACACCACCAAGTAGGTATCTCAATATAAGACTTTATATGAGTTGAGGTGTGCACATGGACTGTAGTGGAGCACATGAGTGCCATGTGGGGGTATTTTTTTATGAGAAAAAATGATTAACTCCTTATGAAATATTTATGCTTTTTGTCATGCTCTTGGAATTATTTTTATAGGAGTTAAACCCCAAAGGAACTTAATGACTCGGACTCGGGCTCAAGGGCGCAAAGTGGCGCTTTGTTGGTGCACTTTGCACTTAGTACGTCAGCATCGTGGCACGACGCTTAAGCTCATTTGATGCGCTCGGATATGCGCGAGCCGCATCCACGACCGCATAGGCTAGCAGCATGCGCTGCGGCATGAACGGTTGCTTACGGGGCCGCATGAGCTTGTAGAAGCATGAAAAATATGCTGCAAGATTATACGCAGTATGCGTAAAGCAGAATTTCAGTGCTGTGCAGCGTAAAGCATGACTTCAGAGCCATCGGCGTACAGTAGAGCTTCATCGCTAGTATAGCGTAAAATATAGCTCCAGAACAACCCGCGTAATGCAGTATTTCAGACTGCTTCAGCGTAAAAAGGTTGCAACATCGCCACTCCGGCGTAAAACCCATCTGCTTTTAATGCAGCGGAAAGTTATACGAGGAACGCTTCACATCTCTCGAATGAGTTGTACGAGGAACGCTTCGTATTCCTCGAAATAAACCTGTCAGACAGTAAAATGAACCTGACTCCTGACAAAGAGTACTGCACGACTATCCAGGCGACGACTGTAATGAAGATTCGGCACAGAGACCTAGACCGTCGTTTAGTGATATTTCCTTGATACAAATTGCTTTTACGCATTCAAGGGAATACGCTGCCTAGTTTTATACAGGCAGATGTGAGCTTTTACGCTCAGCAGAAGACAAAACGAACTGCCACGTCAAAAGCTGCTCTTCGTACAGAGCTCGAGGCACGTCTCTGCAGTTAATGTGCGTGATGGGGGCCGATCTCTGCATTTAATGCACGAGATTTGGTTCTATTTTCAAAGACTGGGTGAGCCATAATTATGGCTAATACGTCCACATCATCACCTTTGCATGATACGCCATCAGGCTATTTTCAGCTATGGGAGCACGCTGTACGCTATCTCCTTGAAATATGCCAATCAGGCTATTTTTTAACTATAGGAGTACGCCGTATGCCATCTCCTCGGAATACGCCAACTCAGGCTATATTTGCATTGGTGCGTGATAAGGCTATTTGGTCTAAAACACGCTCAAGATCTCAGTCAAAGAAGGATAATTTGGCTTCTATGCTAATATCACAGCTATTGGGCTTCTATGCCTATTTTGGCTTCTACTCCAACATGACAGCTACCGGGTTTCTACGCCTACTTGGCTTCTACGCCAGTTTGTCAGCTATGGGGCTTCTATGCCTACTGGGCTTCTACGCCTACTTGGCTTCTACGCCAACTCAACAACTATTCGGCTTCTACGCCAACTTGACAACTATTGGGCTTCTACGCCAACGGAACCGCTATTTGGCTTTTACGCCAAGGAGACAATTATTTGGCTTTTACGCCAATCATCTCTACGCGAGGGGCAGTTACCTACGTGGCTTGCATGTCGTGATCTTCGCAGTAGTTATACGCATTACCTCTTAATGGGACACGCGTCACACGCTCATTCAAAAGATTATTCATACGTGGGTGGCAGTTATTATAACCGCCGCGTAAAAGATGCAGCTTTCTCCGCTATTCGGTTTCTACGCCGACCGTGGTTAAATCCTATAAATGGAGACCTCCGTCCACGGTGGTCAGGAGGGGGAAAAAAGGTCGAAAGAAAGATCGAAAAAGCGTGGGAAGAAAGGTCGAAGACTTTGAGCTGGAGAACTTAAAGTCGAAAAAATCAAAGAGAGAGGAGCACAGACAGAGAGCAGTGATCAACGATTTTGGCATCGAGCATCCACTCCTTCTTGCAATCATTGAAGCTTCTACTCCTTCTACAGCACTTCTTCATCATCGTGTGGTCCAAGGGACAAAGTGATCGACCGCAGATCAGACTCCTATAGCAATATCTACCCAGATTAAATTTTGTACTTAACATCCTCGTATAGGATTAATTGTACTTCTTATTTGTAAACCAAAGAAAGGGTTTCGTATAAACCTGTTTTCATTTCTTTCGTTTATTATCAAACACAAGATGACGACTCTGCTGGGAACATCTTTCTCATCTGACGAGAAAGCAATTGCTCAACACGATATGGTATTAGTACGATCAATGAAGAAGACCTTGGTCGTCCAGTTTGACCAGTTAGCCTACGAAGACATGCTTCGAGCAGGGGGTAGCTCTCATTCCCTCTTTGTCCAAGACAACAGAAAATTGCGTAAGGTGTGGATGCCCCGGACATCCCCTATCATTCCTGCCGACTCTCTGGTTTCTCCGACCAACAAGGTTGTAGCTTCGCAACCTGTGCGCCCCGCGCATAAAGACCAGTCTCCCGTCGCTGACGTGGCAGACAAAGCTTCTGGTAATGCCTTAGCGCCAATCCGGAAGTCCACTCCGCGCCTTGCGCGTAAAACTCAGTCTCCCGTCGCTGGCGGAACAGAAAAAACTTCTGGCAATGCCTCAGTGCCAACCCAGAAGTATACAACGCGCTCTGCACGTAAAAATTCGTCTCCCGTCGCTGACGTGGCAGACGTAGTTTCTGACAAAGCCTCAGCAGCAAGTCAAAATTTTTAAAAGCGCCTTGCGCGTAAAATCATATCTCCCGCCTATAAAGTGGCAGATGGTCCCTGCAATCTCGGCAAGGGAAAACAAGTGGCAGAATTTTTGACCTTTCGGCCTTTACGCCAGCAAGAAAAGAATCTGCCCGCTCTCCAGATTACAGGAGAAGCTGATGGCCGATTGAGGACCTCCTCAGTTTTGCGCCAACCTGAGCAAAATTCTAGACTACGCCAGGTCAAGCCCCTAAGCGTAAAGAAAGCCCGGTTTGTGGATAGATACGCTCCTCATGGATCATGTGCCACTCATATGGCTGAGCTACTGTATACAGGTGGCAGAGAAAGGGTTGGGGTTCCCAATATCCGCATTTCAACTGATGTAAACAGGAAGAACAAGCCTTCTTCTTCTTCTTCTTCTGTTAATCCTCCCGACTTGCGTGGATATCTGATCCAGAAGCACAAAGATAAAGGATCTTCCAACATGTCTATTACGCCCCATAGGGAACACTGTTGTAATAGTCATAAAATTGTAGTTAATTATTGCTGTTCTGAAGCAAAATAGTCGGTTTTTGACCGGTTGAACTACTCTTTGTCTTTCCAGGAAGAAGAATCTACATACGCATCAGTTAACATGGCTTCACACGTTCCTAGAGGAAGGTCAAATTCAAGACGTCATCCCTCTAGAACTCAAAGCCAAAGGAGATTCGACAGACTCCTTGAGAACATTGAAGCTGGGGTATTCCAAAATACCCGTTCGAGGTCACGACAACCGGTTTCGTATTCTTCTGATTCCGACACTGGGAGTCGCCAGTCTCTCGAATTAGATACTAAAAGTATAGAGTCATTCTCCACAGAGACCTATACTAACCCTTCAATGACATCCAGAGAAATGGGAGTCTATGCCATTGAAGATGAACGCGAAAAGGGTTCCTCATCAGGAAGTACTGATCAACGCATCACTGTGTTGGAGACATCTCTGAAAGATATACAATCCATGATGGATAATATGTACCAGATGATGCTGACTCAACACACAGCTGCTATAGCTCAAGCATTGGTCCCTCCGACTCAGATATATGTAGGAGTGGACTTACCACCATCCGATGCGAATCAGGAGCCTGCTCTAAATCAGGAGTCAGCAGCTCCTCCACTTCCTAACTCGGAGAATGTATTGCCTCCTGTTGGAGTTACAATCCAGCCGGTCTCTCACATCTCTGCGGTCCCTTTCTCGGCTGAAGATCCGATGCAGGCAGTGCGGGAATTGAAAGCCCAATTTGATGCCTTAAAACATAAGGATCAGCTCAAGAAATTGGGAATCAACCAGCCTTACCCAGCTATCTGGGATGAGATCCCTTTCCCTCCTAAATACAAACCACAGGCTATGGCTTTGTTTGAGGGAAAGACATCACCGAGCCAGTATATGAACTACTTTAGTATGATGACGGTGTTATTGCAAGGGAATGACGCCCTTCTCACTCGAGTGTTCAAAGGCTGTCTCTCGGGGGTGGCTTATCAGTGGTACCGTAGTCTTGCGGACAACTGCATTACTTCCTTTGAAGATTTCAAGACTTTGTTCTTCGCACGATTCTACAAAGGAGGGATGGACATGTCTATGTCCTCTCTCATCGAAGTAAAACAGAAGGAGAAAGAGAACGTTCGCACTTTCATCGAACGTTTTCGTCAAGCCACTCTGCAAATGCCACCCGGAGTTCCAGACTCGGCATTGGTGGACATTTATAGGAAGAATCATCTTCCGGTAATCTCGGTGTTCACAGGACCATATCAGTTCCATGATTGGCCCTCGTTCATCATCTCAGCGGTGGCCGCTGAAGACAACAGTCGGAAGGCGCGTGATAATGGAATTATGATATCTACCTCTGATAGAGGCAAGAGTCCATCCTCCAACAGCGACCATCCTCGTGGTTCCAAAGGAAAAGAAGCTCCGGTGATCAATACGTCTAGGCAAAAGACTGCGGCAACCACACAGACAAAACCTGGGACTTCCAGGCCCATTGAAGTATATTCTTTTGACGACGACGATATTCCGAGCATATTCGAGTGTCTAGTCAAAAGCGGCAAGATTACCCTCCCAGAAGTAAAGCGGCCTAATGAAGTCGGCAGTACCAATAACCCTAAGTACTATATTTTCCATAGGTACATACATCACCCTACAAAGGCGTGTTATGTACTAAAGAGGAAAATCCAGGAGTTGATCGACGCTAAGTCTATCACTCTGCGCAATAGCGAGAAGACGGTCACCGCCAACATGATCTCTCTTCAATTTGGCAATCTGCCTCCCCAAGAAGTTCTGGATGGTATTGTACCCATTTCTCGGACAACGATGAACATTGTTAATCTCCCTCCAGCCAGGGGTCAAAATCATGACCTGGTACCCCTAACTACCCAGCGTGGCGAGATTATGTGGGTTCATCCAGATCTTGTGTCAGAGATCGAGGAAGAGACTCAAGCTGCTAAGGCTAAATCCAAAAAGAACTCGAAGCGTAAACCATGTCATATGGTTGCGATATCCTCGACATCAGAAGAAGAAGTTTTGGCTACTGGAACCCGTTCAGGGAAAGCCTACCTCAAGGACTACGGAGGAAGTCAGGAAGATGCATCGGCAGACACTCCAGCTGCTAAACTTCCAGAACCTGAACCTGTCGTACCAGAGGCAGGTCCTTCTAGACCAATTTCGGCGGACAAGGGCAAGCAAAAAGAAGTGCGCTTTGATAAACCTTTGAAGAACATGCAAAACAAAGGTTTAGAGAAGCCATATAACTTCGACATCCTGGCCCAACTGGCCCATACTCCAGCCAGATTGTCCATTTTCGAGCTGCTTAGGCTATCCAAAGACACTCGTCAAGCCTTGAGCGAAGCTTTGATGCAGGCAGACGTATGCTTGACTCAGCTCAAGTCCCCCGAAAAAGAGCCTGTGGCATGTCCTCAATGTCATAGCATAATAGAAGTGGTCCCTAACATCACCTTCACTCAAGAAGACATGCTGTTGAAACATAACAGGCATGATAGACCCCTTTATTACACCGGATACGTCGGTTCTATGGAGGTAGATCGGATTCATATAGATCCGGGATCGTTGATCAGCATCATCCCTCATAGTCTGCCCAGGCCATTGAGGATTCCTACCAGCGAATTGGCTTACACCACTACTACAATCGTGGGCTTCAACGCCAGGAAAAGTAAGCCGCTGGAGAAGATTCGTCTGAGGATCCAGATTGGTGACCTTAGATCAGTAGCTACTTGCTACGTCATTGATTCGGAGGTCTCTTACAACATTCTGTTGGGCAGACCATGGATCCACGAACACAACATTGTTCCTTCGACTCTACATCAATGCTTCAAATATGTAGACTCCCAAGGAACAGTGAAGACAGAGTTTGTTGATCTCATCCCGTTCAAAGGAGTTGAGTCCTATTACTCCGATGCCATATTGTAAACCCAAGACTACATGAAGGAGGTGTCATGCAATACAGAGGAGGTATCCCACCTGGAGCCAGGGGAACCATCTGCTGAGCAACCTCTGTTAATTCAGGTGAAAGGACGAACTACCCGTCCGAAAGTCATGGAACCTATAGCTATCCACTTGAACAAAACCAAATCAGGAGAAGGAAGTGATCCCCTAGTGATTACTTTGAACCAGAAACCTCCACCTTTGGTCATCAACCTCAGGCGCAACATACAGCCGACTGATGTAAATACAACCGGGAACGCGGTTTCTGACGATAATAAAGATTCTCTTTTTCAGTATTCTGATGCTCAATTTCCAAATCAGGAATACTCCCCTCGTAATGATACAGAGCCTATAGCGCAAAAATTCCTGAAAGCTATAGACTCTTATCATCCATATGTATGGGAGGTAGCGTCAACATCTAATGTCATCATGACATACGGGCCACATAAAAATTCTATCTTTATTATCCCGCATACTCGCAGCAGTCAGCATACAATAGTCTTCGGTCGCATGCGAAGTAGACCGATTGTACAAGAAGATTCTCACGAGTCTGATGTTGGCAAAATGCAAGTTCACAATTATAGCCCACAAGTCTTGAAGATTATGCAAAGCATGGGTTATGATCTAAAGTCAGAGCCAGGTCTCAACTATGGCAAAGGCAGGCGAATGCCATTGCATAGTGATCCCTATCGTCAACGAACTCGCTTCGGCTTAGGGTATATCATGTCTCTTGCAACTAGTGAGTCAAATGAAGACACCTTTCCCTCTCCTCAGGATAGTTCTTCGTCCTCCGACTCATGCAAGGATCTCAAATGAGCATTATCAGTAAATATGGTACTGACAGATTCCCTCGAAGCAGACGAACAAGAATCTGAACCGTTTGAAAATGACTCTTGGGCTCAGCAAATGGGTACTCAATGGGAACTCCGATTCGAGCAGAGAGAACCGCCCACTGAAGATAAATTATCCAAGTCAATGTTGGGGATAAAATTTTACCGAAGCCGATATTTATCAGTAATAATCTTTCCCCAGTAAAAAGGGAAGAGATGATCCAACTGATAAGAGAATATATCGACGTCTTTGCGTGGAATTATGAGGATATGCCAGGTCTTGATCCAAAAGTGGCTACCCATAAACTCAACATACTGCCCAACTCAAAACCTGTAAAGCAGCATCAACGTTGGTTCCGCCCGGATATGATGGACGCCATTAAAGCAGAAATTAAGAAGTTGATAGCCTGCGGGTTTATCCGTGAAGAGCAATATCCTGATTGGGTCGCTAATGTAGTCCCGGTCATGAAGAAAAATGGGAAAGTTCACGTTTGTATCGACTTCCGAGATCTTAATGCGACTTGTCCCAAGGACAAGTTCCCTCTTCCCATCACAGATGTCATGATTGACAACACCTGCGGTTTTGAACGCATGTCTTTCATGGACGGATTCTCAGGATATAATCAGATCAAGATGCATCCTGAAGACGAGAAGCATACTGCCTTCCGTATACCTCTGGGGGTATATTGCTACACAGTTATGCCCTTCGGATTGAAAAATGCCGGGGCTACATATCAGCGAGCCATGAGTAACATATTCTACGAGCATCTATGCAAAATAATAGAATATTACGTAGACGACATTGCTGTCAAGATCCGTCTCAAGGCTAATCACATCCAAGACTTGAAAACAGTGTTCGAGTTGATGCGTCAACACCAACTCAAAATAAACTCTACAAAGTCCTTTCTCGGTGTATCTAGTGGCAAATTTCTGGGATTTGTCATTACCGCTAAGGGCATTCAAGTCGACCCTGATAAAGTAAAGGCCATCCTTGAGATGCGACCGCCCCGTAATCTGAGAGAACTTAAGGGATTTCAAGGTCGTCTAGCTTATATCAGGAGATTCATATCCAACCTTTCTGGGAGATGTCAACCATTTTCCCGTCTGATGAAGAAAGGTGTGTCCTTTGTATGGGATGAAGCCTGTCAGCAAGCGTTTGATGATATCAAACGCTACCTTACTAATCCTCCAGTTCTGGTGCCTCCCGTCATAGGAAGACCATTTTTGCTGTATGTTCGAGCAATAGATCATTCTTTAGGAGCTCTCCTCGCACAGAACAACAATGAGGGTCATGAACAGGCTATCTATTACCTAAGCAGGATGATGGTCGGAGCTGAACACCGGTACAATCCAGTAGAAAAAGAATGCTTGGCCCTAATGTTCGCCATTCAGAAGATGCGACATTACGTGACGGGCCAAACTATTCATATCATCTCCAGAATCAATCCTCTCCGGGTATTGATGAGTAAGCCGAGTGTTCTTAATTCCCGACTTGTGACTTGGGCGATGTTACTAACACCGTATGATATGGTATACGTCCCTCAGAAGTCCATAAAGGGTCAAGCCTTGGCTGATTTCTTAGCTGCCCATCCGATTCCGGAAACCTCCAAACTATACGAGGATATTCCCAATGAAGTTGCATAATGTAACTCTGCAATGGAAGGTCACACCTGGCAGTTATTCTTCGATGGCGCCTCCAGGACTAATCCTAGGGGAAATATAGTTTCAGGAGTAGGAATTGTTCTGGTAACTCCTGATAAACTCATCATCTATCGAGCATATTCTCTTAGCGAGCCCTGCTCTAATAATTTGGCAGAGTATAATGCTCTACTAATCGGGCTTCAAGTCGCTAAAGAATTAGAGGTCGAATACCTAGAAGCTTTTGGTGATTCTCAGTTGATCGTCAATCAGGTCAGAGGGTATATGAAGTCCGTAATCCAGATCTCATGCCTTATCACTAAGCAACGATCGAGATAGCCATGTATTTTAAAGGATTCTTCCTAGAACATGTATCTCGGTCTCAAAATTTAGAAGCTGATGCCCTAGCCAGTTTAGCTGCAGATCTAGCTATTCCTATAAGGAGGCAGAATTCGATGATCATTTTCAACAGAGATCTATTATGTGTGAAAAATAACTTTTACCTGGAACGCAGCTATACCGCAAACATGATTCCTTCCAAGAGAGACTGGAGAAGTCCCTTTATAGACTTCGCAGTTTATGGAATCTTACCGAAAGATCCCAAAGAAGCAGTATCGGTTAAAAGACGATCACTACGCTTCTATTTTGATGCTTCTTCACAAATTCTATATCGTCGAACATACGATGGACTACTGCTACGATGTCTCTCCGATGATGATGCACATCGGATTACCCGTGAAGCTCACGATGGTGTATGTGGAGCACATCAACCCGGTCCTAAGTTACAGGATCGTATCAGGAGGATGGGCTACTACTGGCCTACTATGATTACAGATGCAGTAAAATATGCCAGACAATGCAAAGCCTGCCAGGTTCATGCGGATTTTATACATCAGCCTTCTGAGTATCTACATCCCACCATTGCATCATGGCCCTTCGAAGCATGGGGTATGGACATCATTGGTCCTATTCACCTGTCTTCTTCCAGAGGTTATCGGTTCATATTGGCTATCACCGATTATTTCTCTAAATGGGTAGAGGCGATCCCTCTTGTTAAAGTAAAAACATCCAACGTGATCAACTTCATCAAGCATCATGTCATTTATCGCTTCAGGATACCCCGAAGGATAATCCATGACAACGGGCCTCAATTCATCAGCCAAGCGTTTCACCGATTTTGTGATAAGAATCGGATACAAAATATGGCCTCTACGACATATTATCCAGCTGCTAATGGTTTGGCGGAAGCCTTCAACAAAACCATCATCAAACTCTTGAAGAAGTTCGTTTCTTCGAACAAAAGAGATTGAAATAAAAAACTAGGAGAATGTCTATGGGCATACCGCACAACGGTACGTGCACCGACGGGTTGTACCCCATTCTCATTGGTTTACGGGAGTGAAGCAGTTCTCCCCATTAAAATCCCGATTCCCTCACTCAAAATAGCAGTGGCTAATGAGTTGACTCAGGAAAAGAATGATCTATTACGGCTTCAAGAGCTAGAAGGATTAGACGAGAAACGCCTTCAAGCCCAACAGCGCATTACATTCTACCAAGCACGCATTTCTAAAGCTTTTAATCAAAAAGTGAAGAAAAGAGTGTTCAAAGTTGGCGAGCTAGTTTTAGCTGTGAAAAGGCCAATGATCATTACTCACAAGAGTAAGGGTAAATTTCAGCCCAAATGGGAAGGCCCTAATGTGATCGAAACGACGTTCTCAAACGGTGCTTACAGATTAGCCAAGCCTAACGGAGACCTGTTAATGGCTCCTATCAACGGCAAATTCCTGAAGAAGTACTATGCTTAATCTCCCTTGTTTAAGTGGAGCATGGTGAAGATCTTATTCTGACGATATTACGTCCAAAGACTGGTTGGATCATATTCTATCATGTCCATATAACCTCTGGATAGATATGTCCAACTAATTTGGAACTTCAAAACCTATCACGTCCATATTACCTCTAATAGTATTTTGCCTACAAATTTAGTTGGATCATATTCTATCATGTCCATATAACCTCTGAATAGATATCTCCAACCGAAGCTTATCGAAAGTATATTACGTCCATATTACCTCTGATATTACTTTCATCCCAGCCTATCATTTATATTCAAAAATGATGGGTCCACCAAAGTCAGATAAAGTCTCTTTATTATCTCCAAAAAGAGCAAGTTACATATAAAAGCAAACAGTACATCATTGGGGAGGAGCTGTCAGATCACGAAGCTGCTGCGCCAGAGCAGCCATCCTATCATTTCCAGATTCCAAGATGGTAGCGCGGGCCTGCTCCATGCGTGCCCCATCGTCGCTCAAAAGGGATAGTTCGGACCTAGCCTGTACAAAATTAGCATAGGAGGCACTCGCATGTGTCAGGTTCTGCTGAGCTGCTTTCACTCGGTCCTTCAACACATCTCGAGCTGCCGATAAAGCGAGATCCCGTTCTATTGCTTGAGCAAGTTCAGCTTCCAATTTATGGACCCTCGCTCTATTTTCCTCATATTCGGCCTCGCACTTAGCCAGCTGGGGAATGACATACCCCAATACGACATGCTCTTCATTCATCATTTGCTGCTGTGCCTCGATGGATTTGCTCAGAGTTTCTATCTCCTCAGCAAGCCTCGCGGTCAAGGATTTGTACTCAGCTTGAATCATATCATCGACGCTGCCTCTAGATAGCTGCAAATATTCGTTAATGGGTTGTTCTAAACCATTAACTATTTGCTCTAGAGCATCGGCTCATCTAGTGTCATCAAAATTTCTAATCTGCGCTATGGTGAGATTGGAGGACATCTTCAGAGCATTAAAGCCCAGATTCTTCTCCACCACCATGGATATCAACGATTTCAATGCGACATAGAATATGCTAGTAAATTGTTCAACTAGAATATTAAAATACGAATGGACGCTGGGAGTGGCCGCGATATCAGCAAAACCCCTTTGAGGAACATTGGCAAAAGATGTGGCCACAATTGTCGCTTCAGCAGATGGCGCGACAAAAGAGGAGACTCCAACAACAGTTGAAGTTGCTGGCATGCTCAACGAAGGAAGTGCAGCCGCGATGATAGGCTTATCCTTCTTTGAGGATATCGGGACTGTATTGGGCGAGGTTACACCCGAAAATGTTGTGGAAGAAGGATCGACAGCTTCAAAGCTTGCTCCCTCGACGTCGGACACCGCCACTTCATAGTTTGAGTCCGTAACAAAATCAAAAGTTGCGTCGACTCCGCCTTCCCCTGAGATGTCTTCCTCTGAAAAGAAGACAAGAGAAAGTTAATACCAATCTGATGTTAATTTTTCCTAAAAAATAGACTAAGGACAATATTTACCCATGGCTGATGGTATATATGTCGCGTCCGCAGCCAGTACAGCTAAATTATTTCTTAATGATGCTAAGCAAGCTGTCATACCTGGAGAAGAGGGTGCATCAAATGACGTCCGAGGATAGTCATCCAAGTCTTCACCCAGATCCAGTCGAGGTTCATCAGGTGGAATCTCGCCAGAGATACTTACAAATAAAGAAGGGACGGGACCCATTATTTGTCTGGATAAAGTTATCCTTAATTTGCTCGGCCTTGTAGGCGATCTCGTAGCACTGCCAGAAGCAGTAGTGGCAACTACAGTCTCGAGCAAAGGATCTCTAGCACTGTCAGCCGGAACTGTGGAGGTTCCCTCTCTAAAAGTCGAAGGACCTTTGATCAAAGAATCACCCTCAATAGGGGAAACAACAGTATCACTCCTAGGAGCCTCATGGCTGGAAGTTCTTTTAGGACCACCGACAGTCTTCTTTTTCTTACGAGGAGAAGGCTCTTTCGGAGCAGGAGCCTTTCGCTTACTGGGGATAATGAGAGGCTCTGCAGGCGGAGGTATTATGCCTCTCGGTACTGTCAACAAAAACCCATCTGGACCGACAGGGTCTTCACCCTCATCAGACGAGACTGACGGAACATCCTCTCTTCCAGTGGACTTATGAGAGGGCATCCTAAAACTCCTATGCATATCAAAATCGTGATGGAGAGTATTGATGGCCACGTAAAATTGTGCATATGAATGGAGGATGCACAACTCCATGGAGAGGGAAGTCGCGGGCACAGTAAAGGTTGCTCCAGTATAACCTATTATAAAGTACCGCCATCCTCTGGGTCCATCAATAAGTCCACCTCTGGACTTGAAGCTGGTGATAGCATTTCCCATATGCAACTGGTCATATCCAAACTGCCTAGCGAACCGACTAGGCAGATATGGCTCCAAGAAGCAATGGTCCTCACTTCTATACAGTAAGTGGGAAGGTCTAATGCAGACCAACCAATAAAATGCTTCAGGAGAAAGAATGGTTCTCCCATGACCTTCATCCTTGAGTTTCATCCCCTGTTGATTGATATGTACAGTGGGGACGATACAAAAGAGCTTCCAGCTATGAGCAAAATTTAATGCTCGCCGACAATCTATGACGGTCGTCACGTTCCAAGAGGAATTCTTGTATTTCAACAAGAAATTATTTCCTAAACTACTGGCTGAGCCGGGAGACATCACCCTGGGGTTATGAAAAATTAACCATCCCATCAGATATACGAATGGTAACTCTACCCTGGGAAAGCTTTCACGCCGTGTTTCATCAGCGAGTAGCCCATCAGTAAGGGCCCTCAGGCCATCTTGTATCCGGCATACCATGGCAGGGAGCAGGCCCAGTCTTGCCCCAAATACCAAACACACTGCAGGCCATAAGGTGTTGCGATGAATGCGATCTGCAGATGCGATGCCAGGTACGACCAATCGGCATAGCCATACAGAGAGAAAGCCAGCCAGTTGAGCTTCCCTTGATAGACGCTTACGGCAATGCCTCATATAACTGTAGGCTTTAGTGCCTGCAGGATAACCCTCGATCCCCTCGTCGAGAATTTGATCTGAAGCTCCAGCATCTTCAATAAGATCATCGACTATTTGAGCATTGAGCACGCTCAACAGATTCAAGGGCTTATCTCTGCTATCCACAACTTTGTCTGGCTTAGCAGTTCTGGTCTGATGAAAGAAGAGATAGGACGCCCATTTGTTGGTATGAGCCAAATCAGAGGGCTCATTGTAGAAGGTGGTGCAGGCAAGATAGTGGCACATCAGCTCCTGGTACACTGCCACCACCCGAGGGTTTGCATCCTTCAGCTCCTTGTTTGTGGGAACATACTCTTCATAAGGAGTATCCCCCATTGGCAGCTTTAAAATCTCTGCCATTTCGTGAAGGGCCAATCCCAACTCCCCTAGTGGAGTGGCAAAAGTCCTAGAGAGCGAGATATACCGCTCCATCAAAGCCAAAATAGATTGGGATGGAGAGACAACCCAACACTGGTAGCCTCCACAGCTGCAAACAGACAATGCTCTCTAGCTCCGTCTGAAATTGCTTCAGCGCCCAGGCATTAAAACGAGCCCATCGAAGATTTCCAGGGCTAACCTATCCGCTGGTCCGAGGATTAACCTTGGAGTATACTCCTCAAAGCCCCATGAGTCATTACAAAAAGTCGATAATTGAAACGGCTGGAGCAGTGCAGTGTCTTCACTTGGGATACTACCCGGAAATAATCCCATGAAAGGCATAATAGAACCTAAAGGACGGCTCATAAATAATCTGCGGTCTGATCCTTTCTGATAAAATATCTTCCCCGGCTGGCCGTGAAGATCAGGAGTCAGGGTCCACCCCATCTTCCTTGGATGCGTGGCATGAAAGAATGCCAAGATAGGGTAATCTCTAAACATCCATGGCAGGTACATGACCATGCCCTCAGCAATAAAAACCCAGTTTTCCTTCTTTGGCTTCGTCTGGGATTGTTTATCAATCATATCCCGAACAAAAAAGCTGGTTTTATATAGTTGTCCCCATCTATATACGTCAGGGGCTCCCCGCTGATCATGTTCAACAGCATGCGTTCTCCCTGGGACGAGATCATGATTCTCCTTCCTTTAGGATACTGGGTTCCAGAAATAGGGAATGTCACATGGGACAAATCCTCCAGATAATTGGAGTTCAGCATCCCAGCAGCAGAACCCATCATATCAGCCAACAGAGGGGTCTGCAAGTTCACTACAAAATGCAAGAAGAACAAGTTAGTTTCTACACTAGACATCATATTCTTGCAGTTTACGCCAAAGATCAACAGTCTGTGCTTTTACGCCAAGACTGCAAAAACTTGAACTCTTACGCCGAAACTTATTTCCAAGACGTAATATTCAAGGTTGGCGGTATACACAAAAATCTAACAGTCTATGCTTTCTACGCTAGATTGTGAAAATTTGAGTTATTACGCCAGAATTTTCATCCAGAGCGTAACACTCAAAGTTTGTAGTATACGCCAAATTTTGACAGTCAAAGCTTTTATGTCAGACTGCAAAAATATAGAATTTTTACGCTGACACATTAGGAATGTGGGCGTAAATGATAAAACATCTATGTGCATCATCTTCCTCGAAGAGGCTCTCAGCACAGAAGATGACCTAGCGCGTTCACGTACAACGTGTGCGAAGGGTTTTCTTTGTTTTCTCGTCCCAAAAGCTTTACCTATGACGCCCGGAGCACAGCTCGACGGCGGAGCACTGCGTCCCGATTGAGGCTCGTTCAGTCTAATGGATGTTGCTCGTGCTGGAGCAGCAGAGCGAGAAGAGGAGGCAGTTTTCTTTCCCTTAGCGGCGGAAGGTTGTTTCGGTGCCATTGCTAAAAACTCAGAGTGCTCAGAGAAGGAATAAAGAAGAGTTCTCAAAGAGACGAAGGTTTTTTTGCAAAAGATAGATGAAGAGTTTCTTCTCTAAAGGCCTTGGGGTATTTATAGAGTTCAGATAAACTCTTCGAATCCCAAACCAAATCCGATATTTAATATTCGGTTATGATTTGGGACTACGTCAGCCTATTATTTAGGGAAGACGGACAGTCAGCGGATTCAAAATTTTTGCGCAGAGCGAATCAACGGTTTTACACTAAAGAGCTTTTTACGCTCGAGAAGCCACAAATCTACGGTTTTACGCTCAGAGGCTATAAGTCTACGGTTTTACGCCCGGATGCTATTACGCTCGGTAGCTTTTATGCTCGAGAGGCTACAAACCTATGACTTCACGCTCAGAAGCTACAAATCTATGATTTAACGCTTAGAAGCTTTTTACGCTCAGAGGCTACAAATCTACGACTTCACGCTCGAAAGTTTTTCAGAGGCTATAAATCTACGATTTTTTTACGCCCGGATGCTCTTATGCTCAGCAGCTTTTTACACTCGAGAGGCTACAAACCTATGATTTTATACCCATCTGCATTTTAGATCTATAATTTTTTACATATCTTAAAATACGCAGGCCAGAGTATGCGTATATCTGAACAATTCTCATGACGGTAAATTACAAGAGTTCACGCAGAAGATGCTCCTTCTTGGCCTCAAAACATCCAAAATACCCAAAGCATACAGAGTTCAGCATTGAAAATGACTCTTCTTCTTGGGTCGATTGGAAGTTTATCCAAAATCCAGTCTGAATATTTTCTCTACAGTTCAAGCATGGTCAGTTTTAACAGCCATTTCTCGCCCTACTTTAAGGGATTTTCGGGAAATCATTTTTGGAAGATAATGGTCTGAACAAGAATTCTTCTTATCAGAGAAGTGACAGTTCAGAATTCTACGCACTCCTCGTTCAAAACAGCAGGATAGTTCGGATATTCGACTTAAATGCTAAACAGTTTTCTGCGCGTCCTCAGTTACGCGTAAAAGACGGACGAGATTAGATACTCTTTTTATTGGAGTCAACGTAAAGTTATTCAAGACGTGTTTGAAGCTACACATATTCAGACTTCCTCACAACAAATATGGCAAATCATCAGATGCGTAAAAGAAGATAAACTTTATTAATCATGATTACATATGATGGAAATCCGGTTTATAAAGGGTTTTTCATCTTCATGATTACATATGATGGAAATCCTTGTTCTGCCAAGGGTTTCTCATTTTCATTTAAAGATCTCACCAAGAATCTGCTATGCCAGGTCATCATATTGGTGGAGATCTTTTTCCGTCTTCTTCAGCAGTTAATCGATTTTCGCGGCCGATTAACAAGAAAATGATTAATGGCGGGAGGATACAGAACTGGGCCTGTGTAAATTATTCAAGAACCCATCCTTCATACGCCTTGACAGATTGAGTTGGGATTCAGACCCAACTCAATATTGGAAGACAGGGCCAGTTTGTCTGCCCTCGTCCACCGTCCTGATGGGAGAAAATACAGCTTGCAAGCTGTGTGGCCAAATAAGACCATTCCTCTCTCCTGGACGAATCGCCATATGAAATTGCTGATCATCCCGAGCAAAGGAAGCTATGATATCCTTCTATGATCCATCGTTGCAAAGGATATTTGCTCAAAGACGCCTCTTTTTATGGCTCCTTATGAACGGGAAGAACATGATCTTCTTCTTCCTCAAGTCAGCATGACGGAACTCGGCAACCATTTCTTTGTGGTGAAGGAAGTGTGGGAAAAATAGGTTAACTCAGTCGCCTTTTTATAGGCAGAGGAGATCACACCAAATCCCAACGAATTCCTGAATATTTGTCGAGAAATTAGCCTTGTGGAACGGGTCTAAATTGACCGTTTCATGCTTCATTCAAAGCATTTCAAATTATGAGGAATTTGAAAGCTTTGAAGGGGGTCTTGTAGAAGCATGAAAAATATGCTGCAAGATTATACGCAGTATGCGTAAAGCAGAATTTCAGTGCTGTGCAGCGTAAAGCATGACTTCAGAGCCATCGGCGTACAGCAGAGCTTCATTGCTAGTATAGCATAAAATATAGCTCCAGAACAACCCACGTAATACAGTATTTCAGACTGCTTCAGCGTAAAAAGGTTGCTACATCGCACTCCGGCGTAAAACCCATCTGCTTTTAATGCAGCGGGAAGTTATACGAGGAACGCTTCGCATCTCTCGAATGAGTTGTACGAGAAACGCTTTGTATTCCTTGAAATGAACCTGTCAGACAGTACAATGAACCTGACTCCTGACAAAGAGTACTGCACGACTATCCAGGCGACGGCTGTAATGATGATTCGGCACAGAGACCCAGACCGTTGTTTAGTGATATTTCCTTGATACAAATTGCTTTTACGCATTCAAGGAAATACGCTGCCTAGTTTTATACAGGCAGATGTGAGCTTTTATGCTCAGCAGAAGACAAAACGAACTGCCACGTCAAAATCTGCTCTTCGTACAGAGCTCGAGGCACGTCTCTGCAGTTAATGCGCGTGATGGGGGCCGATCTCTGCATTTAATGTACGAGATTTGGTTCTATTTTTAAAGACTGGGTGAGCCATAATTATGGCTAATACGTCCACATCATCACCTTTGCATGATACGCCATCAGGCTATTTTCAGCTATGGGAGCACGCTGTACGCTATCTCCTTGAAATACGCCAATCAGGCTATTTTTCAACTATAGGAGTACGCCGTATGCCATCTCCTCAGAATACGCCAACTCAGGATATATTTGCATTGGTGCGTGATAAGGCTATTTGGTCCAAAATACGCTCAAGATCTCAGTCAAAGAAGGATAATTTGGCTTCTACGCCAATATCACAGCTATTGGGCTTCTATGCCTATTTTGGCTTCTACACCAACATGACAGCTACCGGGTTTCTACGCCTACTTGCTTCTACGCCAGTTTGTCAGCTATGGGGCTTCTATGCCTACTGGGCTTCTACGCCTACTTGGCTTTTACGCCAACTCAACAACTATTCGGCTTCTACGTCAACTTGACAACTATTGGGCTTCTACGCCACCAGAACCGCTATTTGGCTTTTACGCCAAGGAGACAGTTATTTGGCTTTTACGCCAATCATCTCTACTCGAGGGGCAGTTACCTACTTGGCTTGCATGCCGTGATCTTCGTAGCAGTTATACGCATTACCTCTTAATAGGACATGCGTCACACGCTCATTCAAAATATCATTCATACATGGGTGGCTGTTATTATAACCGCCGCATAAAAGATGCAGCTTTCTCCGCTATTCGGTTTCTACGCCGACCGCGGTTAAATCCTATAAATGGAGACCTCCGTCCACGGTGGTCAGGATGGGAAAAAAAAGGTCGAAAGAAGGATCGAAAAAGCGTGGGAAGAGAGGTCGAAGACTTTGAGCTGGAGAACTTAAAGTCAGAAAAATCAAAGAGAGAGAAGCACAGACAGAGAGCAGTGATCAACGATTTTGGCATCGAGCATACAATCCTTCTTGCAATCATTGAAGCTTTTACTCCTTCTACAGCACTTCTTCATCATCGTGTGGTCCAAGGGACAAAGTGATCGACCGCAGATCAGACTCCTATAGCAATATCTACCCAGATTAAATTTTGTACTTAACATCCTCGTATAGGATTAATTGTACTTCTTGTTTGTAAACCAAAGAAAGGGTTTCGTATAAACCTATTTTCATTTCTTTTGTTTATTATCAAACAGAGCGGTTGCATACGGGTCCGTTGCTATCGGATAGATTTAATCAGTTATGAAAAGATTGAGTTATTAATTTAAATTTGATATTTGTGGGATTTGAATTTAATTCATTCCAATAATGTAGGATTTAAATTAATCATGTGAGATTCGAATTTAATTCATTCCCGTCATGTAGGATTTAAATTTAATCATGTGAGATTTGAATTTAATTCAAATCACTCATATGAGATTTAAATTTAATTTATTCTAATCTTGTGGGATATGAATTAAATTCATTCCAATATTTTTGTAATTGATGGAAGGCCAGAATTTTGATTAGGGATTCCTTCCTATGCCTTTAAATACTATCTTCAAACCCCATTTGAGGATTTACTTCAAAAATTGGGAGAGGAAGAGAGTTGCTGCTGGAGCCATCTATAAAGTCCAGGAAGTTTGTGCAAGTCTAAGCAAGGAGTTGACATCGAGCATTTCATAAGTTTTACGTGAACTTGCTGGTTCCTGGGGGCAAATCGCGTGGAAGAATCTTGCTTTGAGCAACGATGATCTTCATCACACCAGCAAGCATATTTTTTCTTCTCCTTTCTCTTCTCTTCTGCTAGTTGTAATTCATTTCTGTTCTTCTGCAACTGCGAGTGCAATGAAGAACGTGAAGTTTATTTTTTTTGATTATTTTATAATCTTGAGAGCAAGTTGTAATCAGAATCATTATATAGTTCTTTGTAGAAATCGAGAATAGTCAGAGTAGAAATTTTTGTGTGAACCTCTGATCTCTACTACGTGTTCTTCCATCTTTGGTTAAGTCTCGGGACTAACAATCTCAAAGCAAGATCCGAAGAAAGATAAAAAACATCCATTCAAGTATTCTGGACACAAGTTTCATAAACTTGAGAAGATTAACGAAATTCACTTCGAATATTTGGATGAGGAAAGGAATCCTTTGTCAAATGTTAAAAGTGAGTTGTCGGAACCTGCCATTCCCGAGGATGGAGGAGATAGCGTCTGAAGGACGCATATTCCAGTTGGAAGGAAGATTACAAGATGACCATGGATTGCAGAGTATGCGCACAAGGGGCAGACCTTTGCGCATGACAGGACTTGACGCTTCACAAGACTTGGCACATGGCAGCGCATTGGGAGTCTTGATGTCTTGACGCATGGCAGAGCTGGACGCATAGTATCTCAATGCACATGATGGTCTCTGTGCATGCAAGACGCACATAGTGGCTTATGCGCATAGATTGGCGCATGGTGGCTTATGCGCATAGATTGACACATGGTGGCTTATGCGCATGGATTAGCGCATGGTGGCTTATGTGCATGGATTGGCATATGGTAGCCTATGCACATGAAGGTCACTGCACTATACAGGACTTGACGCATGGATGAAATTAGAACTTGGAAATAGAACCAATCCGAACCAATATAGCAAGGTATAACTAAACTTGATTCCTTTGATTACTTAACTTGGTTGCTATGATTGTGCAGGTTAAGCCCTATGGCGTGGTTGCTGACCAGTAGATGAAAATTGGTATATCTAGCCATATGTGATTTAGGAAGAGCTGTTGATCAAGGTCGAACCGTTCAGTGGTGAAGATCTTGATGGCAAGCAAGGATCAAACAAAAGATCTGGGGATTGGGATAATGGTTCTGAACTTTGAGAAGTTACAGTCAATAGAAGTGCGTGTAGCAACGTACCAGTGATTACCAAGGACCTGATCTCAGGAAGTCTATTGCAGACTTGAAGGTGAACATCCAAGTTTGCTAGATGGTGATATCTTGGCAAGAGACATTCTTTAAAATAAGGCGTTCAAATTCAAATGGATGTTCGAGCTTCTTCTTGTGACTGAAGTCTCATTGTAAGACTTATGGGACCCCGGACTAGGATATGTACTTCGTATTACTAAATGTCTAGTCTAGTGTTTATCTCTAAATGTGGGGGTAAGAAGGTGGAGAAGTGTAAGGTATGTGCATAGAAAAAGACCACAAAAAATTCGTTCAAACGGGTAAACCGTAGTACAGATCTTCTGGAGCTGGTTCACTCAGATATTTATGATTTCAAGAAGTTCTCCACAAAGACCAAGAGAAAGTACTGCATTTCTTTCATCGGTGACTACTCGAAGTATGCATTCGTCTATCTGCTCAAGTTAAAAGATGAAGCATTCAAGAAGTTCAAGAAGTTTAGGGTTGAGAATGAAATTAAAATGGGGCAACGACTCAAGATACTCAGAAGTGATCGAGGCGGAGAGTATAGGTCTAATGAATTCACATCGTTATACAAAAAAAATGGAATTATCAATAAGACAACTGCTCCGTATTCTCCTCAATAAAATGTAGTAGCTGAAAGGAAGAACAGAACATTGGCAGAGATGATAACTCAATACTGTTGACTACGGGTCTTCCAAACTACTTCTAGGGAGAAGCTGCGCTGATGTCTACGTTTATTCTGAACAGAATGCCATACACAACTTTCGATGTCACTCCTCAGGAAATCTGGTTCAGAGTCAGACCCAACTTGAACGTTATTCGAGTGTGGGGGTATCTGGCATCTGTGAAGCTTCCGGAATTAAAGAAGTTAGAATCGAGGACTAGAAGACAATCTTTCAGGGTGATGCTAAGAAGAGCAATGCTCGAAGATTTTTTGATATCGAATCAAATTATATCATTGAATCTCGCGACGCAGAACTCCTCGAAGATAAATTTGTAAGGCACAAGAACATTGTTATCGTAAATATTCAAAAAAATTATGTGGGTGTACAGGAGGCTGAAGCTTCCAATGAAGATGTAGTCCAAGAAAAAGTTGTCATCCCAATGACAACGATCGAACCAGAACTCGCAGAGCCGGAGTCTAAGCGAGTGAAGAGAGTGAAGGACTTCGGAGAATATTTTATCAACTATCATATGAAAGCAGATCGGCTTACCTATGATGTTGAGATGAAAACCAGAGATGATATTTTCTGGAGAGAGGCTATAAATAATGAGTATAAATCAATAACCTCCAACCACACTTGGGTGTTGGTCAATCTGCCTGAAGGAGTTAATCCAATCAAATGCTTATCAGATCTTCATGTCGATGAAGATAAAAGAAGATAGAACAGTTAAGTTCAAAATAAGGCTATATGCCTAGGGATTTTCTCAGACAATAGGGGATTAAGTTCTCTGAAACCTCGATGAGGGTGTCATAGATCATGATGATGATTATCGTATCTGCTATTCACAAGCTGATTATTTATCGGATGATAGGACATAGATCATGATGATGATTATAGTAGCTGCTATTCACAAAATGATTATTTATCGGATGATGGGAAGATATCAAGTCTTGGATGAAGACAAACATGAGAGATTCACGAACAACATTCAGAATTATTGTCATTTCGGTTTGAAGACAGTCTGCGAGTTGGTGATATCTCGATACGGCCTGAAGCAATTCCCAGGATGTGGCAGCAGGCATTGGACAAGTCATCTAGTCAAAGTTGTCGCAGGATCAGCGAGACAGACAAGTGTGTGTACACTAAGTTCGCTGATAATGGAGGAGTCATCGTTTGTATCTATGTGGATGACTTACTAGTCCCAGTTGTGGACATAGAAGTGTCACTAGAATAAAGATGTCCTTTTTGTCCAAACTCAGGACATGGGATTGTGGATGTCATCTTGAGGATATATGATAATCCGGATGCCAGGTGGGCTTGCTTACTCACAAGCTCTCAGCATGAAATATTGATCACATGCTTTGGATATCAGGGACGATACTTCCCAGGTGTGACATGAATATGAAGACAAATCCAAAGAAAAGCGTCAGACAATTGGTGTACTCGAGCATCATCGGGTGAATGATTCAAGTTACGTGTACCACCAGGCTTGACATAGCTTTTATTGTAGGGATGCTAAGTCAGTTCACAAGCAGTATATGTGTTGAACACTGAAAGTTATGAAGAGAGTCGTTAGAATTCTCAGGAGAAATCAGTAGTATATCCTGTGCTATAGCAGTTATCCAGATAAGAAGGAAGGCTTCGGTGATGCCAGTTGGTGCTCGGGAAAGAAAAGTGAAAGAACCACAGGAGGACGGGACTTCTCCAGGGGTGGTGCTGCTATATCGTGGAAGTCGAAAGCAGTCTTTACTCTCAGAGTTCTTTGCACTATCAAGCTACAGCAAGTAAAGTAGAATAGCTCTGGAAGCTCTCAGATGATCTCCCTATGGTTAGTACGCAGATTCGGATGATACCGACATATTAAAAAAATTAGGAAGCTACAGTAGTGGCATTTGTTCATCTCTTCAACGGTTTGAAGAGAACTATGTAGATAGAACACAGGGCACTGAATGAGCACATATTACGTGAATCATTACAATGCTTTAGTTTTCAGAGTCAGGCAAATCTGGCAGATTCGTTCATGATTGGCTTCAAGGGCCAGTAAAAGACACTGAATAAGCGCAGCTAGCGTGGATCATTATAGTGTTTGATAATCGGAGCTAGGAGGGTCTGGCAGATCCGTTCATGTAAGGCCTCCAGCGACAACTGATCCCAAGAACTATAAAGGAGGTTAGTACTCCATGTTACAGTGGCCTGATACCACAAGAGGGAGTGAACCTCGACTTCGGGTCATGTCACAGCGGCGTAACACCGCATATAGTCAAGGACACAATATATATGGGCTTGGAGGACCTCTGTGTAAACCCCCATTTCTGAAAACCGTATTAAATAGTTATTTGGTAATTATGAGCTATATAGAGAGAATAGATTTTATTTAAATTTCTATTTAAATATTGTGCGTCTAGGGAATTTATGGAGCCATTATAAATTTTTTCTAATTTATACCATGTAGGAGACCCTTTGGACAGTTGTTAGTTTAACCGTATACACTAATATATATTTTTAGAATTTTCTATATATAAATATGAATATATATATATATTATTAATAAAGAAAAAGAAAAGAAGAGAAAATAGAATTTTTGATTCAATTTAACCCAAACCATATAGCTGAACCCTCGTATACTTCTCCACGCGTAAAATCCCCAACAGCAGTAACAAAACCACCCCTCGTAAACTCTTTCTTTCACTGCGCATAAACTCTCTTTCCCGCTTCTTATTTCATCTACGCGTAAAACCCAACCCTCCTAAACCCTTTCACTACACGTAAAACCCAACCTGCCTAAATCCTTTCAATACGCGTAAAACCCCACCACAAACCATTAGAAGAGAAAATATCAACAGCAGAAGCAAAACTCAACTTTGCTTTGCCTTGCTTTTCTATACGTGTAAGCTTCTCATTCCACCACTCAACACTATTATTACTAATCTCTTCTTGACCGAAACCTAAACCAATGAGAAGAAAGAAACAACAGCAGTAGTTTCTTAAATACTAAGTTTCCCCACCGCCTCTTATTCTCTATATATATCCATGCAATACACCCCAAATCCAAAACCTCACTTTTCAAACTTAACAGTATTGAACGTGCAATATACAGGACTTTTACTCGGCAAGTATACCTTGCCACCGTACTATATTTATATTCCAAATGAATCATGATTCTGTTTTTATTTATATGTTTGCAATGGACCTTGATTATGAGACTACCCCAGTATTATGGAGCATTATTTGGTTCATTGGCCGTGACACAGTTGATACACGAGTTGTGCGTCTCATATAGATCCCGGACTACGTATTGGGTTGGCCTCCTATACGTAAGTGCCGTGCGTTAGGGATGACTGCTGATAGAAACTTTGTATGCTAGTAGACCTGGCAGTTATTTAGAGGTATTCTCGTGTCATGGATATGGCATGCTTAGAGCATGGGGAGGGGAGAACAATAAGTAAAGCATTTGGGCTCCTTTGCACTTTTCTCCTATACGCCCGAATGCTCCGCCGGAGAAACGGGTGATGATGACCACTATATATTACTGGCGACCTCTGCCGTTCAAAAGACGACATGCTTTGAGGCCACTGATTCTTCGAGAGAGTCACGCCAATCCCATATTTTTAGCCAGATAGCCCACTTGGTGGAAAGTTGTTCTCAAATTGCATTCACCTAGACGGTTAGGCGACCATTGGATGTTTATATTTCAGCACTTATTGGCATATTTATTTGTATCTTGTTACGTCCCTCTGAGGACCTGGTCCTTTTCCAGATATGGACGAGCAGGAGTTCCCACAGGAGTACGGACCTGGACCTGACTCTACGTACCTGACTGAGGAGATCTCACCCTCAGAGTATCTGTGACTTATTAACGCTATTTAGATATTTTGTTACTTCAGTATAGTCGTTTTGTAGTAGATTTATTTTTACCCGACTACCAGACTAGATACTCATTTTGGATATTCAGTTATTATTCAACTCTTATTTCTTACTGATTATTTGTGCTGTGGATGAGATATAGATTGCATGTGACTTGTTGTGATAGTGTATTACCACTGATGGATTGAATATTCATATACAGCATACGTGTGTATATGGTTTCCATATATTGGAGTTCGTATACATACGACTAGACGTGTTACGTATTTCTAGTCCTACTTATTTTTGGGACTGGGGCGTGACATGTTTTTGGTGGTGGCCCATGCAGGTCCAGAATATATTGTCTTGGTTACGTAACTGTACCAAACAAGCCTGCGTATAGGAATAGAGGATAAGGATCTCATCCACACTTGACTAAAATCTCATTCTTCCTTCAAGCCATCCCATGCTTTACGCCAAAAACCCTTTACTCTTGTTGGCGTAAAAGCCAAGTTATGATTGCCTACTTTCGCTGCAGGAGATTACCTATTTTACGCTGTAGTTAGGTCAACTTTACGCTGCAGTTATAACCAGCTGCTACCCATGATCCCTTATTCTTCCCAATTTGCGTATGACATGGTACACAAACCACATAGGTAACTACCCCAGCGTACAACTAATGATTTCTGAATGATAGATAACCAGCGTAGAATAACCGATTAGGTGTAAAGTATAAGGATGATGATAAGCGTATTTGTCACGATCTTAGTTTCCCAAGTCATGACTAGATAGAACCAAATCTTTTGCATTAAATACAGAGATATGCTTCGAGCCCTGTGCAACAACAGCCTTTGATGTGGCGTCTGATTCTATCTTATTTTGAGCGTAAAAACTCATCCCTGTAAGCAGCGTATTCCGAAGACTCAACCTTTCTTTCTTTTCGATGCGTAAAAAAAAAACTTATATAAAATAGGTCACTAAACGACAACTTGGGTCTCTGTCTAAATCATCATTTCAGCCGTCCTCTCGATCATCGTACAGTACTTTTTGTCATATGTCAGGTTCACTGATTTGACTGACAAATTCATCCAAGGGATACAAGTAGTTATCGTATGACTTTATGCTGTAATATATGCTAGACTTTAGGCGCAGACAGATTTTACACACAGACCTTTCGCGCAAACTTTACGCAGATAGTATAGCAAGACTTTACGTGCAGATTTACATAGGTAGATTTTATGCAGCATATCTGTTACGCAAACTTTACGCAATAAAGCTTTTACGCGTAGACTTTTTAGCTCTATTTTACGCTGAATATCTAACTTACGCTTCTCTGCTTTACGCGGTTAGCCATAAAGCCATGTTATACGCGTACGACTCCCCAGCGTATTTCATACTTCTATATCCTATTTAATACTTGTACCCTATTTGATTCCCATACTTCGTCTAAACGTTGTGTACATCAACTGCAGAAGGATAGATATGCAGAAAGAATGTGCTATCACTGATGGTGACACAACTCCTGGAGTCAATGGTCAGACTCAAGGAGGAACCTCAACGAATCCTAGACTTCCGGGACCGGATGGACAGATTCACAATACAGTTCCATCTGATCTTCTCGTTCCACCTAATGGGAACCTTCCAGTATCAGCAACACCGCAGGATGGTTAGGCACAACTATTTCAATTTTTCCAGATTATGATATAAGAACAGAGACAGCAAGCAACTGAGCAGAGACAAGAATTTCTGGCAGTACTTGAAAGAATGACTGCAAAGACTACTATACCAGCTCAAGCACTAGCTCCAATACCTCAAGCTAGAGTTGGTTCAGTAAAGGACTTTGTACAGATGGGTCCAAGGCCGTACAAAGGCAATGAGAGTCCAGAAGAAACTACCAACTGGATCACCCACACTCGAAAGTTATTGGAAGCATCACAGTTACCTGCAGACCTGTGGATGACAGGTGTAAGGACGCTTCTAGATGGTAACGCTCATCACTGGTGGGAATCCATGGAATGCCAGCTGGGTACCTACCAGACTTGGGAGCAGTTCCTGTAGTTCTTTAAAAGAAAGTACTTCCCGGACACTGTCAGAGATGCATTATACGATCAATTTCTCCACCTGGAGCAGGGGAACCGAAAAGTGGATGAGTATGATGCTGAGTTTAGCCGCCTTAGCAAATATGGTGATGCTCTGATACCAGATGACCTGGCCAAGGCTAAGAGGTTTTATCGTGGACTGACTAAGGAGCTCCAACACTATACTAGCTCCCAGTCCCGAATCTCTTATGCCGAGTTACTGACAGAAGCCAGATTACAAGAAACCATCAGTAAAGGAAAATGAGGTCAGCTGAGGTCACAACCAGGACCGACAAGAACACAACAAGGAGGACCTATTAAACATCCTTTAGCTCAGCAACAGCAGTACCAACACCGAGCAGGACCGTACCAGATCCCAGAGAAACCCCAATACAATTATTGTGGGAGACGTGGGCACATCTCAAGGGACTGTCGAGTCCGCCTAGGACAATGTATGAGATGTGGTTCCGGACATCATATATTGAAGGACTGTCCTATGCAACAAGCATTGACACTTCCACCGCCAACTCAGAAGCTAGCACTTCCAGCACCAAAGCCAGCTCAACAGATGGCTAGACCAGGAGCACCTCGACCTCCAGCGGCAGGAGGATTCCAGCGAGGACCACCACTACCTACCCAGGAGGATCAGTACCTGAGGGCTAGTCATGGACAGCTACAGAGGAATGGGCAAGCTTTTGCTATGGAAGTGGATGACATGGATCAGGAGGTCGATGTCATAGCAGGTATTACTCTTACTTTTACTTTTCCTGCTATGACATTGTTTGATATGGGAGCCACCCACTCGTTCATATCATCTAGTTTTATTGCCAAATACAATATTGCCTCTACACCTTTACCTAGTTGTATTAGAATTCTTACCGGGGGAGGAGTTGTACCTATTAGTAGAATTTGTATATAGTGTCCTATAGTGATACATGGCAGAGAGATGAACGCCCGACTCATAGTCCTTCCTATGCCAACTTTTGATATTGTGCTTGGAATGGACTGGCTGAGCAAGTACCACGCTTTCTTCAATTGCTTTGGAGAAAGCATTCTTTTCAAGGTACCCTGCCAGCCTGAGCTTGAGTTTACACGAGGATCCACAGAAATCCTTGATGGTATGCAGCTCGTAATGGAAGATATTGTCTATCATCCCATTATTTCAGAATTCCCAGACGTCTTTCCATAAGAATTACTAGGACTACCCCCAGATAGAGACGTAGAATTCTCAATAGAATTGACACCGGGAGCAGCACCCATAGCATCATATGTTTATAGACTAGCAAAGAAGGAGATGGATGAACTGAAGACGCAATTAAAAGAGCTAGAAGAAAAAGGTTTTATCCGACCAAGTGCGTCACCCTAGGGAATACCAGTATTGTTTGTACTAAAGAAGGATGGGTCAGTGCGTATGTGCATTGACTATAGAGCCTTGAATGCAGTAACAGTGAAGAATAAATATCCACTGCCACGCATTGATGACCTATTTGATCAACTTAATGGAGCCAAGATATTCTCAACGATAGATTTAAGATCGGGATATCACCAGGTGAAGGTACGGAAGGAGGATATCTCGAAGACCGTATTTCGAACAAGATATGGGCACTACGAATTTCTGGTCATGCCATTTGGATTGACCAATGCTCCAGCTATTTTTATGGACTTAATGAATCGAGTATTCCATCAGTATTTGGACCAGTTCGTGGTCGTCTTCATAGATGATATACTTATCTATTCAAAGAACCACGAGGAGCACGAGAAGCACCTGCGGATTATTTTAGAGACCTTAAGGAGAGAGCAGTTATATGCGAAGCTCAGTAAATGTACGTTCTTCTTGGACACAATCTCATTTCTTGGATATATTATTACAGAAGATGGTATTTCTGTTGATCCAGGAAAGATCTTGGCAGTCGAGACATGGCCTGTTCCTAAATCGACAGCAGAAGTGAGAAGTTTTCTTGGACTTGCGGGCTATTACCGACGGTTCATGGAAAACTTCTCAAAG
The DNA here is from genome assembly GCA_036927795.1 of Iris macrosiphon. Lineage (NCBI taxonomy): Eukaryota > Viridiplantae > Streptophyta > Magnoliopsida > Asparagales > Iridaceae > Iris > Iris macrosiphon. The sequence continues at coordinate 28,975,889 of JAYESA010000007.1, read as the reverse complement.
ATAGCAACACCTATGGCTCGGTTGACTTGCAAAGATCAAGAGTTCATATGGACCAACGAGTGTCAAGACGCTTTCGAGGACTTAAAGAAGCGACTGACTTCAGCACCAGTATTAACTATTCCATCAGGATCAGGAGGCTATGTGATCTACAGTGACGCCTCAGGAAAAGGCTTGGGATGCGTATTGATGCAGCATGGCAAGGTGATTGCATATGCATCTAGGCAATTACGAGTACATGAGAAGAATTATCCAACTCATGACTTGGAACTTGTAGCAGTTGTATTTGCTCTAAAGTTATGGAGACATTACTTATATGGGGAACGAGTGGAAATATATACCGACCACAAAAGTCTCAAGTATGTCTTCACACAGAAGGAGTTAAATATGAGGCAACGTCGATGGCTCGAGTTGATGAAAGATTTTGAGACAGAGCTACATTATCACCCAGGCAAGGCTAATGTTGTAGCAGACGCATTAAGCCGGAAGCCAACAGCTTATTTCTTAACAACGCAAAGGAAATTATTGAAGGATTTGCAAGGTCTTGGCATTGAAGTGATATTACCCAGAGAAGATGGGACACTAGCCAATTTGTAAATACAATCATCACTAGTAGAGAGAATCAAGGCAGCATTACCTACAGACGCCAGATTCAGAAGATTAAAAGAAAGGACAGAGGCCGAAGAGCAAACATGACTGCGCATTCATGATGATGGGACATTACGATATGGTGATCGTCTATATGTTTCTTATAGAGAAATTCGACAAGAGCTGATGGCAGAAGCTCATAGTTCGATATATTTTATTCATCCTGGAGGTACCAAGATGTATCGTGATTTACGATAGCACTTTTGGTGGCATGGAATAAAAAGAGAGATAGCTCGCTTTGTAGCCAAATATTTGGTATGTCAGCAAGTAAAAGCGGAGCACCAGAGAACAGCAGGGTTATTGCAACCACTCCCGATTCCAAAGTGGAAGTGGGAACACATCACTATGGACTTCGTCACGGGTTTCCCCAAGAGTCCCAGTGGAAGAGATGCAGTATGGGTAATAGTAGATAGACTCACCGAGTCAGCCCATTTCTTGCCTTTTAGAGTTGGCCAATCTACAGAAGCCTTGGTAGACTTATATATGAGAAAGATCGTGAGATAGCACGGCATACCAGTCAGCATTGTATCAGACAGAGATTAGCACTTTACATCACATTTTTGGAGAAGCATGCAAGAAAACCTTGGGACTCGTCTGAAATTTAGTACATCTTATCATCCGCAAACAGATGGGCAGTCAGAACGTACTATTCAGACATTGGAGGTGTAAACCCTCTGATTTTCAGGAATTTTAAAATTAATTTTTCATAATTTTTTGGAATTTTTCTGGTATTTTTAACTAATTAAACCTAAGGTATTTAGAAATTAAATGATTTTTAAATGATGTTAAATAATATTAAAATATTATGAAAATAATATTTTTAGGTGTAAAATAAAAAATTAGACATAGGGTAATTTTCCGAGAATTTATTGGACCCCGGAAATATTTTTAAAGACCTAAAAACTAAGTTTTAATAAACCAAAAAATAACCCTAGAAATAAACCCGTTTCAATTGAACCAAACCAACCCGAACCGGACCGGTTTAACTAAACCCAAATCCTTATTGGGTCGGATCCGGGCCCAAAACTCAGACCCGACCTACTAACCCGAAACCCGACCCGCACCCTTTGCCAAACGGATCGGGTCGGATCCCATCCTCCACCCGACCCGACCCGGCTCCGCCTACCCGAACCCCTAATCTTCTTCCCCAACCGTGGTGATTCGTCTCCGCTGCGTAACCGCCGTCTCCTCCGTTCACCTCCGCCGTTCACCCGCTGGCTGCTCTGCTCCCCCTGCCGCTCCGCCTCCCGTAACCGACGCCACCGCTTCTCCTCCCTCCCTCGCCCTATAAAACCCACTCGACCCGACGAGCCCCGCTGCCACTGCCCTAGCTCCGCCGCTCCGCCTCCCTCAGAGCTCCGCCGTCCCCGCCTCGCCGTCCTCCGCCTCACTCCCAGCCCCGCTCAGCGTCTCCCCTCCTCCGGATTCGTCGCCCTCGAGACCAGCAGCAGCCCAGTCCCCGCCACCTCAGCTCCGCCTGAGCTCTGCCACCTCGACGAACCACTCCCCGCAGCAGCAGAGCCGCCTCCGCCTCTCTCCCCGACCCGCAGCCGCTCGACCCCAGCCCCGACGTCTCCCCCTGCCTCGTCCCTCGCCGCAGCAGCTCAACCGGCCCGCCACCAGTGCAGCCCGGCCAGTCCCGCCTGAGCCAGCCCCGGCCAGCTCTGGTCAGCTCCGGCCGTCTCCGGCGATCGAAACCCTAACCCTGACACTGTGCAGTGTTGAGTCGTGTTGCCTCGCGGACACGAGGAATCCTAGTCTGTGTAGCCCTGTTCAGGTACCCTTTTCTCTCTCCTCGCTGCCCCGTTTCTCGTTTTGTCTGCTGTGACGCGAACCTTGCGTGACCCTCTCGATGCCCGTGCAACCCGCTCGGTGTGTCGCGTCCTGTGGTGATCGCGAACTGCGATCCAAAAACAGGAAAATTAATATCCCATTTTCCCCGGAACTGAGTGCGCCCCGCCAAATGGGACAACTTGGTCGTGTACGGTTTTTATCAAAAGGTGCGCGTCGTTGATACGGACGTGTGAGATTTTGCAGAAGTTGATTTGGATGTGCGTGCACACCGAAATCAACTCGTATCCGTTGACAACGCCCCGTATCGGCCTGTTCTAGAACTCGATGTAACTTCGTGTACATACGTCGGATCGAAACAAAACTTGCGCCATCGGACTCATAGCAATACGCTGGTCCTGTGACCCAAGTTTGGTTCGATTCTGAGAACGTTGACAAAATTACGTATCGTGGGCCCCGCGGCTCTACTTGACGGGCGATTTTGTGATCGGCTCATCGGAATCCAATTCTGGAAGTTCCGTTGGGTTCGTATCATCGTTCTGGACTTGTTGACACTAAGTTGGATGAATTTAGAGACCATTGTTCCTGACACGTTTTTCGGTGAGAAGCGGCCCACATGTGGACCCCGCTTTGACCAGAAACTGTCATTTTTGCCCCTGTGTCCAAATTGGACTCAAGAACAGGCGTTTCTAGCTATTTGATATTTTTTGAATCTGATGGTGATGTTTATTTCAGCAACCGGAGGACTACCTACAAATTCTGCAGATACCAGAGCTACAGTTGGAGTCAGAACCCCAGGCAAGTGTACCTTGCCAACATTGCAGTTTTGTTACTTATTTTCTTGACTTAATTAATTGTTGTACATGCTTAAACTAGGACCGCGTGACTTTACTTAGCGACCAAATAATATTCGGGTGCCAACACCGTACGCGAAATTGTGTAACGTCACTTAGAGATGGATATCGAGACCCTTTACATTCTCGTTCTTGCATTATTAAGTACGTCATAACCCAGGACACCTGACACTATTCATGAGACAGAATCTTCCTGAGATATTCAAGGTAATTCTGTATAGGTTATAGGAATTATAACATAGACATTATATTCATAACTAATTATATGACTTGTTGCATTAGTTTTGATCTTGCGTGACATGGACATGAGACATCGTGAAACTGTGACGTGAGATTACATTGGGTGGGGAGAGATTTACCATACAAAAGGCTGATTATATATATATAATACTTTAATGAAAGTGCCTTAGACTCTGACACAGAGCTTTGGTACCGTACTGGCCCTTCGAGAGAATACTGCTATGGGTTTCTCCGACACAGATCCTATAGTAGTCTCAGCCCGAGTATGATTAAAACTCTTACTTGCATATCACTTAGATGGTTATATATTTACCCTATTATTTCATTTATTGCTGCACTACTTTTATTTTTGCATAAGTTATTTTGTACCTTGCTATGTCCCCTGAGGACCTGGATCCGGATTATGTCCCCAGGATTAGCAGACGAGATCTATTCCGAGGTATACGGAACCGGAGCATTAGCAGGTGCAGAAGCAGAAACCGGTGCATACGTTAGAGCAGAACCAGGAACCGAGGACGAGGTGATTGCAGAGGATTTCTCCTGAGTATATGTTTCTTTTATACTCAGTTTTGGTGCAATTAAACTCTTTTAAATTCATGTTTAAAGAACAATTGTAACCGACTTATTATCGGGTTGTTCCCCGATTTTAATTACTTGTGACTGATGATATTTTATTTCCTTTTGTTGATATTGATGTATTTATTCTGTGGATGAGATTAGTAGACCCTTATTGTTGTATTACAGATTAAGTATGCCCCGATGGATCCATTAAATTGGGTTGTCCATCGGTGTGTGCTGCTGGCCATTGCCACGTGTCTAGTCCTTCGATATTTAGGGACTGGGGCATGACAGAAGGATATGTTAAGGGCTTGTATGTTAGATTTTGGAGGATCATGGGAAGATTACCTACATCTTGTGGAGTTTTCTTACAACAATAGCTATCAGGCGAGCATCCAGATGGCTCCGTTTAAAGCATTATATGGAAGAAAGTGTAGGTCCCCCGTATGTTGGAGTGACGTGGGAGAACGTCAGATTCTAGGACCAGAATTAGTAGTCAACACCGTTGAAATAATTAAAAAGATACAAGGACACTTGCGAGCAGCACAAGACAGACATAAATAATGGGCAGACCTTCATCGTCGTTCCTTGGAGTTTAAAGAGGGCGATCATGTCTTCTTAAAGATATCCCCTACCAGAGGCACCATCCAATTTGGAGGGCGCGGCAAGTTAAGTCCAAGGTATATTGGACCATTTGACGTACTAGAAAGAGTGGGAGAAGTAGCTTATCGACTTGCACTACCACCTTCACTTGAGGGAATACATGACGTATTCCATGTGTCGCAGCTCAGGCCATATGTGGCAGATAATAGTCATATACTTGACCATTCAGAGATCACCGTTGGGCCGAGCCTGACATATCAAGAGCAACCCATAGGAATTCTCGATTATAGAGAGAAGGTATTGAGAAACCAGTCTATTTCCCTGGTCAGTGTGGCATGGAAGCATGGTTCGCCAGGAGAATCTACTTGGGAGCGCGAGGATGACATGCGCAAATATTTTTCGAACCTATTCGCAGACCAAGATATAAATTTACTTTGTTAATTTATATCTTATACCATTCTTGACTTTCTACCGGGACTTAGTTTAATTTCGAGGACAAAATTTTTATAAGTTGGGTAGAATGTAAACCCTCATTTCTGAAAACCGTATTAAATAGTTATTTGGTAATTATGAGCTATATAGAGAGAATAGATTTTATTTAAATTTCTATTTAAATATTGTGCGTCTAGGGGATTTATGGAGCTATTATAAATTTTTCCTAATTTATACCATGTAGGAGACCCTTTGGACAATTGTTAGTTTAACCGTATACACCAATATATTTTTTTAGAATTTTTTATGTATAAATATGAATATATATATATTATTAATAAATAAAAAGAAAAGAATAGAAAATAGAATTTTCTATTTAATTTAACCCAAACCATATAGCTGAACCCTCGTATACTTCTCCACGCGTAAAATCCCTAACAGCAGTAGCAAAACCACCCCGCGTAAACTCTTTCTTTCACTGCGCGTAAACTCTCTTCCCCGCTTCTTTTTTCATCTACGCGTAAAACCCAACCCTCCTAAACCCTTTCACTACGCGTAAAACCCAAACCGCCTAAATCCTTTTACTACGTGTAAAACTCCACCACAAACCATTAGGAGAGAAAATATCAGCAGCAGAAGCAAAACTCTACTTTGCTTTGCCTTGCTTTTCTACACATGTAAGCTTCTCATTCCACCACTCAACACTATTATTACTAATCTCTTCTTGACCGAAACCTAAACTAATGAGAAGAAAGAAACAACAACAGTAGTTTCTTAAACACTAAGTTTCCCCACTGCCTCTTATTCTCTATATATATCCATGCAATATATCCCAAATCCAAAACCTCACTTTTCAAACTTAACACTGTTGAACGTGCAATATACAGGACTTTTACTCGGCAAGTATACCTTGCCACCGTACTATTATTTACATTCCAAATGAAGCATGATTCTGTTTTTATTTATATGTTTGTATTGGACCTTGATTATGAGACTACCCCAGTATTATGGAGCATTATTTGGTTCATTGGCCGTGACACAGTTGATACACGAGTTGTGCGTCTCATATAGATCCCGGACTACGTATTGGGTTGGCCGCCTATACGTAAGTGCCGTGCGTTAGGGATGACTGCTGATAGAAACTTTGTATGCTAGTAGACCTGGCAGTTATTTAGAGGTGTTCTCGTATCATGGATATGGCATGCTTAGAGCATGGGGTGGAGAGAACAATAAGTAAAGCATTTGGTCTCCTTTGCACTTTTCTCCTGTACGCCCGGATGCTCCGCCGGAGAAACGGGTGATGATGACCACTATATATTACTGGCGGCCTCTGCCGTTCAAAAGACGACATGCTTTAAGGCCACTGATTCTCCGAAAGAGTCACCCAATCCCATATTTTTAGCTAGATAGCCCACTTGGTGGAAAGTTGTTCTCAAATTGCATTCACTTAGACGGTTAGGCGATCATTGAATATTTATATTTCAGCACTTATTGGCATGTTTATATGTATCTTGTTACGTCCCTCTGAGGACCTGGTCCTTTTCCAGATATGGACGACCACAAGAGTACGGACCTGGACCTGACTCTATGTACCTGACTGAGGAGATCTCACCCTCAGAGTATCTGTGACTTATTGACGCTATTTAGATATTTTGTTACTTCAGTATAGTCATTTTGAAGTGGATTTGTTTCCACCCGACTACCAGACTAGATACTCATTTTGAATATTTAGTTATTATTCAGCTCTTATTTCCTACTGATTATTTGTGCTGTGGATGAGATATAGATTGCATGTGACTTGTTGTGACAGTGTATTACCACTGATGGATTGAATGTTCATATACAGCGTATGTGTGTATATGGTTTCCATATATTAGAGTTCGTATACATACGGTTGGGCGTGTTACGTATTCCTAGTCCTACTTATTTTTGGGACTGGGGCGTGACACTCTGATATTATGTCTCTGCAATCCAACCATTTAGTTTTATGCTTTTAGTTCAAAGAAAAATCTAATAGGCATCTATCTATTGTCAAAGGAGGACCATTGACTGGGAGAATATCAGGAACAGTGGATAGTCTTTAGAAACATTAAGCGGTTACGGACCCAGAACCACTGTTGTATACTCTTTGTTCTTTGTGTAGAATAATTTTCTGTAGAATGATGGCTTTGACGCCTTAATGAGTTTTTGGGCAGAGTGAATGTCTGGTGTGATTTGCAGGAAGCACATAGTATCAGCAATACAAGGGATTGAGATCCCATGCTATATTGGCGTGACACCACCAAGAGGTAAGAGATATAAATCCTCGGCATTAAGTTATGTCACAGCGGCGTAGCACCGCACATAGGTAGGTAGCCTAATGATATAGAATTAGAAGTGGTAGGAAGTACTACAAAGAGGTCGATGACCTCATATTACAGTAGTGTGATACCACAGAGGTAAAAGATATAAATCCTCGGCAGAAAGCCATATCACAGCGGCGTAATACCTCAAGGAAGCGTAAGGCTTCATGTTGGGGATTTTGGCACTACAAAGAGGCTGAGACCTCATGCTACAGTAGATGACACCACATAAGTGAGTGAACCTCGCAGAAGGCCATGTCATAGCGGTGTAGCACCGCAAAAAAGCACAAGGCTGCATGCCAAGGACTCTTTAAAAGAACTCACCTATAGTGTGTAAAAAGAGATACAGACCGTCTCTTAAGAAAAAACTTATATACGCCCAAAATACATACACCGAAACTAGGCATGCACATGGTCTTTAATGTGCAACCAGAAGCATAGCTGATATCATTGTGTGAGTTGGAAGAATTACAACTATGGTGCAGAATTCAAGGCTTTTTTCATTCTTGTATCATACTGTTATTTGACCCATGCAGGAAGATTCAAGTCAAAGCGACATCTATCATAATGTATGATGGAGAGTCACTGTGGGGAATGCTCAACCCATATATTGAGATATATGGGGGATTGCTAGTATTTTTACCTTTGGACTAAGAAAAATAGTCCCACATTGGTAACACCACCAAGTGGGTATCTCAATATAATACTTTGTATGAGTTGAGGTATGCACATGGAGTGTAGTGGAGCACATGGTGGCCATGTGTGGGTGTTTTCCTAGAAAAAAAAAGATTAACTCCACATGGAAGCATTTATACTTTTTGTCATTCTCTTGAAACTATTTCCATAGAAGCTAAGCCCCAAAGGGGCTTAGCGACTGGGACTCAGACTCGGGCTCAATTGCGCAAAGTGACACTTTGTTGGCGTACTTTACACTTAGCACATCAGCATCGTCGCATGGCACTTGTGCGCATTTAATGGGCTCGGATATGCACGAGCCGCGTATGTGGCCGCATGTTTGGTCGCATGAGCTGACCGCATGCACGGTCGCATGGGCTGACCGCATCCACGGCCACATGGGCTGGCCGCATGGGCGGTCGCATGCGCTGCGGCATGAGCGGTTGCTTGCGGGGCCGCATGAGCGGTTGCATACGGGTCCGCTGCTATCAGATAGATTTAATCAGTTATGGAAAGATTGAGTCATTAATTTAAACCGATATTTATAGTTTTGAAATTAATTTATTCCAATCATGTAGGATTTAAATTTAATCATGTAGAATTTGTATTTAATTCGAATCAATCATATGGGATTTAAATATAATTCATTCCAATCTTGTGGGATATGAATTAAATTTATTCCAATCTTTTTGTAATTGATGGACGGTCAGGATTAGGATTAGGGATTCCTTCCTATGCCTATAAATACTCTCTTCAAACCCTATTTGAGGACTTACTTCAAAAATTGGGAGAGAAAAAGAGTTGATGCTGGAGCCGTCATTAAAGTCTAGAAAGTTCGTGCGAGTCCAAGCAAGGAGGTGACATCGAGCGTTTCATAAGTTCTACGTGAACTTGCTTATTTCTGGGAGCATATCGTGTGGGACGAATCTTGCTTTGAGCAACTGTGATCTTTATCACCCTAGCAAGCATATTTTCTTCTTCTCCTTTCTCTTCTCTTATGCTAGTTGTAATTTCGTTATGTCCGTCTCCAACTGCGAGTGCAAGGAAGAACGTGAAGTTTATTTTTTCTGATTCTTTTGTTATCTTGAGAGCAAGTTGTAATCAGAATCATTATATAGTTCTTCGTAAAAATCAAGAATAGTCAGAGTGAAAACTTTTGTGTGAACCTCTGATCTCGACCACGCGTTCTTCCATCTTTGGTTAAGCCTCGGGACTAACAAGATTTATACAACGACCCTCTAAATTTTTTTTCTACTAAGGTGGGTCATCCCATGACTTTGATACTACAAATTTTAGTAGATTTGGTTACTTTCAAGAAGGATACGATGAAAATGAGAATGATTTACCACCGTTCTAAAAGTGTCTTAGACTGTCTTAATTTGGATGTTATTGTATTGCTTTAAGTATTTTTTAATTTCAATGTTGTTGTAACATTTAGACTTTTTAATTTCAATGTTGTTGTTGGTTGCGTTATTTTAAATTTTGATGTACTTGTTTATATTTTTTTTAAGTCAATGTATTTTAATTTTGGAAAGTTTGATATTATTCTATTATTTTCTCCCAAATTACTTAAATATTATTTTATTAATCAAATGAATCTAATAACAAATATATTCAATATTAGATTCTATTTGAAGATCTCAACAAGAATATTTTAATAGTATAATTATTTAATATTTATAATTATAAATTAAAAAATATGGTAAGTTAATTAAGTTTAGTGTTTAACATATGTAGGATATATTAATAATTAGCTACAATTTGGAGGACATAATGATCATGAATAGTGGATCCTCAAATTTGGGATTTTTTTTTCTTTTTCCTCTCAAATTTGAGGATCCATCCTCCTTTCCTCAAAAAATTTTAGAAAATTTTCTCATTTTGAGGATGGATTGGAAATGAATTTTGAGAAAATTTTCTTAATTTGAGGTTTGAGGACTTGGATTGGAGATGGTCTAATAATTCGTTTCTTTAAATGCTATAATTGATCATTGGGCTAGTATTTAATTTATAAAAAGGTACCACGGATTGCATGTTACATATATCAGTCCATTATGCATACAAATTGATGTAACTATGACATGACAAGATCTCATGCCTCTATCTTGTATGTTTTTTTAAAAATTTAGGCTAAATTACAATTTGATACCCTAAACTATTATAAATGTTCAACTTAATACCCTCAACTTTGATAGACCTCAACTTGATATCCTAAAATTTAAAAATGACAAAATTATCCATTTTCCCTCCTCTCTCCTCCCTCCCTACCCCACCGGCTGCACACCACGGCAGCTGCACCACCCCCGTGCCCCCTCCCCCGCGCCGCGTCAACAACCCCACCCCTCTGTCTCCACCGCGCACGAGCTTCTACCGCGAGCGGAGAGAGAGGAGCGGGGTTAGGGGCGTGCGCTGGGAAGGGGGGTACGGAGGTGCAGCCGCCGGGAGGGGTAGTGCAACCGCCGTAAGGGAGAAGGGGGCCGGGATAATTTGGTCATTTTAAATTTTAGGGTATCAAGTTAACGCCTATCAAAGTTGAGGATATCATGTTGAACATTTGTAATAATTGAGGGTATCAAATTGTAATTAACCTAAATTTATGAAAAATTTCACCAAGAGCATCGAAATTTTACTAAATTTCAAGAAAAATATCGAAGTTTTAAAATTTACGAAGAAAGTATCAGAACGCCTATCCAAAGGGTATTTTAAACTTTACATTTGTAATAATTGATTAAAAAATTTAAAAAATATATAAAATGCCCTTCGGATCGGTGTTTTTAAACTTTACATTTAACTCCGTTATCCTCTCTCTCATTCTCCGTCAGTGCACCAAAACAACGAAAAAAAATTAAAATAAAGAAAACGCCTATTGGAAGGACGTTTTTCATGGAGAAAACGCGATAGACGTTTTCTATATTTTAATATATATTTGTTACTCTCCTCTCTCTCTCACTTCACTCTTTTCTCTCTCTCTCTCTCTCTCTCTCTCCTCTCTTTCCTTTCTCTCTCACTCTCCTTTCGTTCCTCCCTCCCTTTCAATGGATTTATTTTTATTTTAGTTTAGTTCTTTTTACAAAAAAATATTGTAGTAATAAATTTTTAAATAAATTAGAAAAAATAGAATTTAACATCCAAAAATTTAAACAATAGGTAAGAAAATTTGTAAGAAAATTAGAAAAAATAAAATTCTTTGTCGTAAGAAAATGGCGTCTACCGTCTACCATTGAAACGAGGTCCAGCTTGTGCTAAAACAATCATATCAAAAAGTATTATGGAATAAACGGGTTTACCGTTTGATGAACGTCTCAAAATTTCAGAATCGTAAAAAAATGATGTTTTGACCTCCGAATTTTATATTCATTAATTTGATTTTCGGATTTTTTTTTTCGTTATTTCGTTGTTAACGAGTAAAAAAAAACTAATATCTTGGTTTGGTTTAGTTAATTTTGCCAATCTTTAAAGGGCTAGTTCTTTTTAAATATTTAAAAAAATAATAAAAAATAGAATGAGAGAGAGAGAGAGAGAGGGTAGAGGAGAGGAGAGGAGAGGAGAGAGTGACAGGGAGAGAGGGAGGAGAGTGAGAGGAGGGTGTGTGTGTGTGTGTGTGTGTGTGTGTGTGTGTGAGAGAGAGAGAGAGAGAGAGAGAGGAGAGTAAAATATATATATTAAAATATAGAAAACGTCCATCGGAAGGACGTTTCCTTCCGATGGACGTTTTATATATTTTAATATATATTTTTTACTCTCTCTCTCTCTCACACACACTTCACTCACTCTCTCTCTCTCTCTCTCTCCTCCCCCTCTCTCTCACTCGCCCTCCTCTCTCTCTCTCTCTCTCTCTCATTCTATTTTTTATTATTTTTTAAACTAATCCTTATTTAAAAAGAACTAGTCCTTTAAAGTTTGACAAAATTAACTAAACCAAACCAAACCAAACCAATCCAAACTATTAGTTTTTTTTTACTCGTTAATATCGAAATACCAAAAAAAACCCGAAAATAAAATTAATTAAAGTCAAATTCGGAGTTCAAAATATCATTTTTTTACGATTCTGAAATTTTGAGATGTCCGTTAAATGGTAAAACCGTTTATCCCATAATATTTTTCGACACAATCGTTTTGGCACAAGCTGGACCTCATTTCGATGGTAGACGATAGACGACATTTTCTTACGACAAATAATTTTATTTTTCTAATTTTCTTACGAATTTTTTTACCTATTGTTTAATTTTTTGGATTTTAAATTTTAATTTTCTAATTTATTTAAAAAATTTATTACTACAATATTTTTTTGTAGAAAAAACTAAACCAAAATAAAACTAAACCCATTGAGAGGGAGGAACGAAAGGAGAGTGAGAGAGAGAGAGAGAGAGAGGAGGGCGAGTGAGAGAGAGGGGGGGGGGGGGGGGGAGAGTGAGTGAGAGAGAGAGAGAGAGAGAGAGAAATATATATATATTAAAATATATAAAACGTTCATCGGAATGACGTTTTATCCATGAAAAATGTTCTTCCAATGGACGTTTTCTTTATTTTAATTTTTTTTTTCCGTTGTTTTGGTGCACTGACGGAGAATGAGAGAGATGATAACGGAGTTAAATTTAAAGTTTAAAAACGTCGATTTGAATGACGTTTTATATTTTTTTAAAAATTTTTTAATATAAAATATTTTTTTGATAGACGTTATGATATTTTATTCGTAAATGTCAAAAATTTGATATTTTTTTATAATTTAGTAAAATTTTAATATTCTGGATGAAAATTTACCTAAAATTTAAAACATGAAACAATGACATGACATGATCTGATTTAACAATGACATGACAAGTCTGTCTGCATTCCCCAGTATACATTATATTACTGTACTCCTTTGAAACAATCAGATAACTTATGTTAGATGCTGTGTTATCTTGATTACTTATTTCTGAACAGAACTTACGTTAGTTGCTATCCAAAGAGTTAAAGAAAGCATTTTAGGAAGCAGCAATAGATTTCATTTCACTCCAATTTTCGGTTTTAAAACTCATGGATTCAACATTAGACTGTATACATACATGCTACATATACCTTTCAAAAACTAGTATCATTTTAATCTGATCAATTCTACCGCTGAGTACTTGTTCATCCTATATGTGATATATATACTTGGCCAGGAATTATGCACTTATAGACACCCGTCGAAGACAAACAAGTAGAATAATATTTTTCGGCTGTTCTGCTTGCTGCAGGCCCAGAAATTCGATTCACAAGATGCTTCATGTTCTTTTTTTCTTTTTTTTTGAATTCACAAGATGCATCATCTTTTTTCCAGGTGCATGTTTGTACTATTATATCTCTTGCAACTAAGATTTTGTACCTTACAAAATGATAGGTCCAGCATGCACTGTTTGTTTCCACCTCTAGCAAATGGCAAAAAAAAAAAAAAAAAAACCTTTTCCTGGTGATCAACTAGTTGGTTAGTTTAAGTTGGGCTTATTTGCAACTTTATACCCTCAACTATCACCGTTTTTCAACTTGATACTCTAAACTATTTTAACAAGCAATTTGATTTTGGAGGGTCTTGGAAAGATCAACTTCATCACGTCGAGTTCGCGTACGACAATAGTTATCAGCCGAGTATTCAGATGGTCCCCTTCGAAACACTATATGGGAGAAAGTGCAGGTCACCATTAGCATGGGATGATATTGGCTAACGGAAGATGTTAGGCCAATAAATGATTACGCAGACAATACAAGTTGTCAAGCATATTGGAGAGCGACTTCGGGTTGCGCAGGATATGCATCGTCATTGGGCGGATCAGCATCGTAGGTCTTTAGAGTTTCGTGTCGGCGACCACGTGTTTTTGCGGATTTTGCCGACCCGTGGAGTCATTAGATTCGGGGTTCGCGGGAAGCTTAGTCCGTGATACGTCGGTCCGTTCGATATCTTCGAGCGGGTGGGCGATGTTGTTTATCGTCTTACCCTTCTGCCTTCGCTATATGAGGTGCACAATGTATTTCATGTGTCTCAGTTGCGTAGGTATGTACCAGATCCGAGTCATATCCTCGACCATTCCGAGCTAGTCATTGGTACCGACTTGTCTTACGAGAAGCAACTTGTATCCATTTTGGACCGAAAGGAGAATGTGCTCAAGAATTGTACTATTCGTCTTGTCCGGGTTGATTGCGGTCATCACCATTTGGGAGAGTCGACGTGAGAGCGCGAGAACGATATCCGGTCTCGGTATCGCACATATTCGACTCGGGAGGTATATTTGTCATTATGCCTTTGTATCTCGAATCTCATGATTCGTTCACCCATGCTATATGATGTTGCTTTTCTTAATTATATGATTGATTGTTGATTACATGTGTAAATGTACTTTTAGTTAGTATAGTGTTTGTTATGATTTCTCTAGCTAGCCTTGATTTTTAATTCCGAGGACAAAATTTTTCTAAGGTGGATAGAGATGTCACTCCCCGTTCCCAATATACGTATTTGGGACGTATTATTTCTTGTTTATATGTTTATTAGGTTGCATAGAGACTAGACCCATTCTTTGGTTTATTTTTTGGGTTGGGTCAAGTTAAGAGAGAAGCCATGGTTTAAACCTCAAACCCTAGCTATATAACCCAATTTCTTTCTCTCTCTTCCCTTATTCTCTCATTTCTCCTCCTTCTTTCATTTTAGGCAAGTACACCTTACATGATATGAAAAAATTCTTAGATTTTAATCCTTGCTCTTTTCTTACATTTTATTAGTCTAATATGTGTACCATATGATTCTAAACACTTTTAATATTTGAAGTTTTTGATTTTGATGGGTGGATGTGAGTAGATCTACATTTTTAGTTTAGGGTTTTCATGGGTTCCATAAGTTTTCTTTGGTTTTGATCTATTAAAAATGGTATTTTAGAAAACCAGTTTTTCTAGGTGATAGAGCATACCATTTCAGGCATTTTGCTTTTGGTTCACTTGATTTGGAGTTGAAATAAAGTTTTTATGAAGAGAACAAGTTTTCGGGTTCTTAGAGATTTTTCATAGCCGAACTTGCTATTCTGGGACGAGTGAGTACTATACGGCCCAGGAACATGCGCCTGTCCAGCATGCGTCCATCTTGTTGGATGCATGACTGCTTTGTGCATGCATTCTAAAGTCGGACGCATAGTACCTTGAATACATGGGAATTCACTAAGGCCAGACTCCATGCGCCCATGCGGTCAGAAGACTATGCGGCCATGAGCCATGCGTATTTATTTTTGGCCGCATGCCTCTGCACGACTTTTGTGACTCTGCACAGCTTTTCATGCTTTTTGTCTTATCTCCCTGTCACATCAGTCACTTCTCTGACTTGTATTTATTGTCCGTAACTTTAGCACTTGCCCCGATGAATGGACTTTGCCTGTCCATGTGCCCCATATTCCATGCGCCCCGATTCTCATGCGCCCTAATTGACTATGCGACCTTGATCTTCATGTGCTCATGTGGCCCTTGCACATTTTATTGAATTGATTTGGTTTGAATGTTCCATTGGACTTTTGATTCATATGTGTAATCTTGATGACTATGAGAGTATTAGAGCCACCTGTGCACCTGACCCGTCTATACGCCCAACCTGACCAAGTATATAGTTCGACCAGGCGCCAAGTGACTATACCACCTATGTGCATGAGTTGACTTATGTGTTGCAATATGATAGAACTCATTTGATTTATTGTGATTGGTGGCTTGACTCGAACACTTATACCCGTGCTGATATACTTACTACGTGTTATGTGTTTCTACGTGCTAAGTGTTCCTACGTGATTATATTACATGCTTACACTGAGGGGTACCTACGTGCTACGCAACATGTGATATAATATGATTCCTCTAAGTATGGACAAAATGGTTTAGTCAATTTTCAAGCTTGGCTAGGACTTATTTGATTGCTGCATCACGCTGGGGTCAATCCAAATTGGACTACCAAGTGACAAAGTAGATTCGTAGCTACAATATCCGTACTATGGTGCAACATATAAGAGAAATATCATGTGATGACGCCATGAGATTTCAGTAACAGTAGGGTTAACTAGGCAATTAAAACATGTAGAACATTAGGAGGGACGGAATCCCGAGATCGTTCTTAACTAGCCACCCCAAAATAATTACCTGGGGTATGCAGGCTGGCCCCATGGATATTATTTAAATCCACTTTAAATCCTCATTAGTGGATGGCAATATTCTACTATTATATTGTACTATGTGTTCTATGTGATCTTAGCACGATGGCCTTACAAGGGATCGGTGCATAAATACTACATGCTATGCGGCAATTCATGGCTCAGATAGCCTTGCTAGTACCTGGTTCGATCTGAAGATTCCTATTATATGCATATCTCTGGGATAAACCAGACTCCACCTTGTAAGCAATACAAGTAATTGGCCGATTATATAACTGAGCTTGATTGTGTATTGTATCTTCTGTTAAATAGTTTAGGGACATGGACTATCATGGTACGATGGTCTAACCCTTGTCCTTGTTTGGTTGTAGTGTTAGATTGTTGTATCACAGTAGACTATGGATCAAAATTACGAGATAAAACTCTGTGTGTGTGTGTGTGTGTGTTTATTTTCCACTGGTTTTGTTCCTTCATTCGCGCTTCCTTTGTGGTACTTGCTATTTGGGGTCTAACTCCACTGATTTTGCAAGGCCAGGTTTAGAGCCAACACCCTAGGATCCAACTTACTTCTCCTGAACAATGGCGTACACCAGACGGATGGTTGCTGAGGGACACGAGTGATTTAGTTTAGCCAACACTCGTTATTGTACATTTTTTTGGGCGTTTAGCCACCGGCACTTGTTAGCCTTAAATCTGGACATTTAGTTTCTTACATGATTGTAATTAATCAGACTGTAGCTGATCATGGTCATGTACTTTTGCTACTCTGCCAGTTTCTTATTTTGTACAGCTGATTTCTAGAATATTTTGGCAGGGCGTTTGGGATGCCTTACTTCCTTGTCATATATATTCTATATTTACTATCCTCGTTTGCCTGATTGAGATATTAGATATTCTATATGACCCTAAGTAACTTTCTTGTAGAATGCACCCCTTGTCGAGTTACAGTCGTGACGTACGACGTTCTATACCTTGTACGAGGTAGCTAGCCATGTCTGTATCTGTATTTCGGTACTGGGCATGACAAGGTTTTAGGGATGACCCATACAAGTCTGTATTTTTAGACTTTTGGGGTTTTATGGTCATAGGAGTCTCAATCAAATATGTCCTATTTGATATTTGGCTTCGTCTTCCTCGATATCAATGCTTGAACTGTTAAAACTGCTTGCCTACTTGATCCTTCCCGTCATGTTCTTGATATTTCTTTTCCTTTATTTAGGGCTTCTTCAGTTATTGGAGCTGCAGGCATGGGAGGACAGGTTTCCCCCGGGCAACAACGAAAGGTAGCACCTGCTCAGAGTCAGATTCGGATAAAGCCAGTAGTTGTGCAAGCTGGCACAATAGAACCAGAAGTTGGACATGTTGAGCAACCAACCCCTGAGATCTCCGTACCCCCAGTAGTACCATCAATACCAGCGGTACTTGACACCCTGGTATTATTAGAGATTCTTCGAGGAATGATGGCTAGAAAGCAGCATCAGATGGCGGTACAACAACATCAGCAATTTTAACAACAAGAGCAGAATGCCTTATTGAGTCAGGATTTCCAAACGGCTCTGGAAAGAGACGGAATGACTGATTCGGGGGCATCGATTAGATTTTATTGACTTAACCTGAGGTACTTAGATGGCACGGAGGACGCCATCATAGCAGATACATAGTTGTAAGACATTGAAGGTTATTCTAGTAGTAGCAAAGGTTCCAACTGATGAACAAGTTGACCAGGTCAGACTGCAGCTTCAAGACCTTGCCCGTGACTGGTGGGCGTCATTAGAGGTTGGCTTGAGGCATCATATCTCTTAGGACAGTTTCAGGAATCAATTTTGGGCAAAGTATTTTGGAGTCTTCGCACAATATGAGCTTCAGCAGAGGTTTATCTATCTCAAGCAGGCTGGTAGGACTGTGGACGGATATGCAGCAGAATTTTGTAGGCTGAGTAGATTCGCTCCCACCATGGTGGCTACGAAGTCGGACAGAGCGATAAGGTTCCAGTAAGGACTTCATTTGGAGATTCTATAACTGGTAGAGGGGAACGACTACCAAACTTATGAGGAAGTATTGATAGCATCTCGGAGGTACGAGCTTACCATGTAGAGGTTGTCGACGAGGACGGGAGGCCAAAGAGGTCTCATGCTCAGAGTGGAGGAGGTGGAGGAGGTAAAGGAGTACCCCGAACATTAGCACTATCACCTGGCATTCGTATCTATGATTCAACGTCACAGAGGACGATAGTTTCGACAGTGACAGCACCAGCTCAGCAGCAGCCGAGGCAGCAACAGCAGCAACAACGCCAAGGAGGACCGATGGGATGTACTTACTGTGACAAGGAAGGCCACACTAGAGATTTGTGTAGAAAATCCAATGGGTTGTGTATGAAGTGCGGTAGTCCAGATCACCAGATTGCCAATTGTCCGATGATGTAGAGGCCAGGAGGGTCAGTCCAACAATTACCAACACTGCCAGCAACAGGGGCAGTTCAGCACCGAGGGCCAACAATAACTGTACGACATTAGCTCAGCGTCGATTACTGATGCAAGCTCAGATGTACCAACAGCAGCAAAATCAATAGCAGGGCCAGCAAAGGCCACCACAACGCTTCCAAGGGAGGCAAAAACAATGAGTGCAGCAGGGCCAAGGGCAAGCATTCACTTTGTCCTTGGAAAAAACTTTGGCATCAGGCGACGTGGTGGCAGATAACATCTCTGTCGCATCTTTTTTCTGCTATAGCATTATTTGATTCGGGTGTATCTCATTCATTTATATCTGCGTGATTTACGACACGTATTGTATTGGAGTTCGAGGCGTTGCTAAAGAGGTTGAATATACTCACTGGTAATAGTTTCATAGAAGTTAGTAGAGTGTCTATAGTGTATTCAGATATGAAATAACTAGAAGCATAAATAACTGAGTATGTAACAGAATACTCAGAAGAAATCCTCTGGCACAACCTCGTCCTCTGGTGCCAGTACTGCTCCAGCGTCAGCTCCTGTCCCGTAAAACTTGGGGTAATCCTCCTCTGCTATACCTGGGGACATAACCCGGATCCAGGTCCTCAGGGGACATAGTAAGGTACAAGAATAACTCAAGCCAAATAAAATATAGTAAATAAAAATAGATTCTCAGGGCAAACTATGTAACCAGCTATGTGAAATGCAAGTTGAGAACATCACTAGTACTCAAGCTGAAACCACTACAAGCTCTGTGTCGGGGAGCCGGTAGCAGTAATATCACGTAATGGGTCAAGCTCTGGAACAGAGACTAAAGCACCACAATAAAAAAAATATATGTATGTAATCAGTCTGTAGCATGTGTCTCTCCCCACCCAATGTAATCACACATCTTATGTCCACGATGTCTTATGTCCATAACACGCAAGATCATGACCTCTAGCTAGTACCGCGAGTCATAATGATATCTATGTATATGCAAGTCTTATGTCACGAATCCTGTAAGCCTATACAGAATCACCATGAATAACTCAGAAAAGATTCTGTCACATAAATAGTGTCGAGTGTCCTATGGTATGACGTACTCGGTAAAGTTGTCACTATCCAATTCTAGAAAATAGGATCTTTATTTTTATTTTTATTTAGTAAATTGTGTATTTTTAATAATTAATTATATTTATATTTAATTAGTGATTGTATTATTTTTCTATTGGTTATTTTAGGGTTTTGGCTAGTCTGGACCCATGTCAGACCCTAGTGGACCCATGTCCGATCCAACCAACACCCATGTGAGGCTTATTGGGTTTAGAATTATTATTATATTTTATTTTAGTTAGTTGGAGTGATTAAGAGTTAATTTGAGTGCTTTTCGATCCCCAAACCCAAATCCCTATTAGAATGACTTAAGGAGAGGGCATTTTGGTCATTTTGCATTATGTAAACCCTTCTTTAATGCTTGGCCGGCCTATTTCCCAGGACCTAGACCGAAACCAGCAGCCCCCCATTCTCTTCTTTATTTCTTCTTCTTCTTCTTCTTCTTCTTCTTCTTCTTCTCCATTCTCCATTTTCTTCTTCTTCCTTCTTCCAACAAGTTTCAAGTAAGTCATTTCTTCTTTTTCTTCTTCTATTCTTCATGGATGTAAACCCTAACCATATAATTTTCCCTAACCTAGGTGTTTAGAGCCTAGACTTAGTGTGGAGGCTTGATTTGGAGGCTTGGAGGCTTGAGGGTGGTGATTTCAAGGGTTTCAGAGACTTTGGCCTTGGGATTCCAACTCCCAAGAGGTAAACCCTAACTTTTCTCTTAGTGGTTGCTATTATATAGTGTAATTAGTGGTTTAGAACCTTCCTAGACCTTAAGGCTACCCGTGGGAGGAAGTTAGAACTAGTTTGGTTGTGTTTAGAGACTTTAACATTAGGTTTTGTGTCTATTTTGGGTAAAATCCGAGATTGGCCCAATTTTTAGTGATGCCCTAGGTTAGACGAACCTAGGTAGATGTTGTCGGGTGTCTTGAGGGTTAGTACATCTCCGTTCGGACACGTGAAGTCGTGTCGCGGAGAAATGGGTGTTTCAGGCGTTTTGGGGGTTTTCGTCGTCGTAGGTTCTATGTGCGTGCGCGTTTTTGCCACGAATCTACAATCGATGAGTTAGCATTTTTTCTAGGATCTAGACATCGTTTAGAAATCGTGGGTAAATTTTGGGCCGATTCCGAGTAGGTTTGGTGTGCATTTCAGGAGGTTTTGCGAACCGCACACCACGTGTTCGTCGAAATGACCGAATGGCCATTTCGACTTAGTTTCTTGGTTTTGGGCTTGTGCGCACGTTGGGTTAGCTTCGAGAAGTGTGTTCTAGAGTTCTCGGATTGTATTTTATATATTTATAGTTATTTATGTGCGTAGGGGTCGTTGGGCGTGCGTTGGTGGGGTGTTGTGTGTTGTGTTGTGTGTTGTGTGTATTGTGTTTATATATGTATATATGAGTTTATATATATATGTATGTGTGTCTATATATATATATATATATATATATATATATATATATATATATATATATATATATATGTGTGTGTGTGTGTGTTTGTATATCTATATGAGTGTGTGTATTTATATATATGTGTTTGTGTACGTATATGTATGTGTATATATATATTTGTGTAGGTAAGGGTTATATCTATATATGTGTGTGTGTGTGGATATGTATATATATAGATATGTAGATATATGTATATATGTGTTAGATATATATATATATATATATATATATATATATATATATATATATATATATATATATATATATATATATATATATATATATATATATTAGCCTATACATATAGCTAGGTATATATCTATATTCATAGATAGTTAGCTAGAGGGGTAGTTAGTGAGGGATTAGAGGGATAACTCAATACCTTGAGATATCAAGGTATCTCAATACCTTGAGATACCCAAGGTATTGAGTATCGGAGCAGAGTTTTTGAGAAATTGCCTAGGAATAGTATTAGAGTTGCTTTTTATATGTATTGGTATATATAATTATGCGTGCTAGCATAGGTTTTAGCGGGTTTAGGCGGGGTGCGTAGCCTAGGTCGAGGTATTGGATACCGAGGGTATCCCGGTATCTCGAGGAGGTGAGTTTGAGGGTTTACTAGCTTAATGAGCTAGTTTTGACCTAGAATTTTAGGGGCACCCTAGTTTGACCTAGCGTTGACCATAATTGCCCTCATTGACCGTAAAAGTCAACATTTGACCTAGTTTTGACCCAGAGTTGACTTTTTGGACCACGGGTTGACTTTTTGACCCAAATTTCACCGGTTTGACCCGTTCGACCTAGAATACCCCTAGAACCTTATTTTTAGTTATTTTATATCAGTTTAACTCTTCAAAACCCTGTTTAATCTTGCTTTTCGTAATAGGTTCTTGCGACGTCGGTCCGGATCTCGATCCTCATCAGTTGCTCAGGACGTTAGGCGAGTACCTACCTCTGATCGTTTCCATTTCATGATAGTGTTTATATCACCTGTTTTAGAACTATAATACTTGATTCTGACACATTGTTACATGAGCTGGTACTAGTGGATCCCGTCATGAGATGTTATCCCCCTTACTGTGTTCAGCGGGTACTCTATCACGTGTATTTCATCATGTGCTTCGGGTATTAATTCTCATGTGCTATCATGTGCTTCTTGTGCTCTCGCCTTCATGTGCGTGAGTTATTTATCATGTACGTAGCGTGTCGTGGTTGGATTCAAGAGTATTAGTGGGGGAGGGGAGTAGGAGTTGGTTATGTGATCAAAGCCAAACAGTATTCATGTGTATGTCGGTTATGCAACTCACGCATAACGGAGTTATCGTAGATTATTCATGTGCAACCTAAGCCGATCATATAACGAACTTATGCTCAAGGCACTTAGCTAGTATTCCTGTTTTCTCATATGCAGTTACTTCTCTACTACTTGTATTGTTCTCCAGTTTTATATTGCAGCTACTTTATCTGCTCCACCATGTATTTATTTTCCTATGCATCTTGTATACTTTTCTATTGCTAGTCATATACACCTTACCATGTACTTGGAGTTGCTTTTAGAGTTATGTACTTCACTCTAGTCCTGATTGGGCATATTTTTTCCAGAGGATCCTGAAGATTTTTGCCCGATATTCTATGGGCCGGGCGTCAAGGAGTGTTGTGACCCGGAGACTGAGGAGGAGCCCGTCGAGGAGACGCCGTTAGCACCCTAGTTAGCTAGATGGGTTTTCCTGGGTTGTTCCCAGTTGATATTTTGGATGATGGTATTTATTATTTTTTGCTCCTGTGAGATGTTGTAGACTTTAGACTTGGACTGTATATTTGGATATTGTATTGCTCTCTTTGGTTCTTGTTTTCTTTGTGATATCTTATCGTGCTTTTACTCTTCCCCTAGTTATTGTGATTGAGGCATATATATATTGCGTGGTTGCCCTCCTTTTGGAGAGGTTATATTGACAGGTTTTGTGAGTTATAGATATTGTGACCTAGAACGGACCTTTACAGCGTTCTACCGCCGATTCTGCGGCATAGGCTGGACGTACCCACGACTCATGCCCAATTTTTCGGGTGCGGGTCGTGACACATTTTTGGTGGCGGCCCATGCATGTTCTAGTTTGCAAGTCTAGTTTCTAGGTCTACCTGCAATAGGATATAGGATATAGGCTGAGAGAGAGTGTGCTCAATCACAACTAGGACCCTTCCTGATTTCTTTTGCTATCTTTAATCTTTCTGAAATTGTTTTCTTTTGCAATATTATTGTCCTTCTTTGACGATATCGTATCTTGCACCGTTGGTAATGTGATCTCAGGTTCTGTTCTTCTTGATTCCATTCCAGCACTTGCTTTATTTGATTCCGGTGCTTCCCATAGTTTTGTGTCTGTATCTTTTGCTGTTAGACACCATCTTGTTGCTAAACCTTTAGCTAGACTCTGCAAGATCACGACTGGGGTGTCATCATTCTAGTCAGTGATGTCTGTAGAGACCAGAGAGTTACCTTGGGAGGCCGGGAGTTGAGTGTGTGCCTACTCGTAATGCCACTTTCGAGCTACGGCATTGTACTCAGGATGGATTGGTTGAGTATGCATTGTGCTAGTAAAGATTGTCGTGGAGGCAGAGTGTTGTTTAGTCCGTCGGGTGAGCTAGAGTTTGAGTTTGCCAGAGGTGCAGCGGAGCAGGGCGAGGGAGTCTTCTACGGAGCCCTGGTGGTAGAGTCGAGGTTGCCACATCCACTGATAGCGGAATTCATGGATGTCTTTCCGGAGGAGTTGCCAGGGTTACCTCCGGACAGAGATGTGGAGTTCTCTATAGACTAGGTGCCAGGCGCGGAGCCGATATCCCAGCATGTCTATAGAGTCAGCAATAGTGAGCTGATAGAGTTAATGAAGTAGGTGGATGAGTTTCAGGACAAGGGATTTATCAGATCTAGTTCTTCCCCGTGGGGTGCTCCGGTACTTTTTGTGCCAAAGAAGGATGGGTCGATACGGATGTGTATCGACTACAGGGCTTTGAACAACCTCACAATCAAGAACAAGTATCCGCTGCCGCGTATTGATGATCTTTTTGACCAGTTGAGCGGAGCGAGGGTGTTTTCCAGGATTGATCTGAGGACAGGCTACCACCAGGTGAAGGTTAGGAGGGAGGATATTCCGAAGACAGCTTTTCGGACCAGGTATGGACAGTATGAGTTCATGGTGATGCCGTTTGGGTTGACTAATGCCCCGGCAGTGTTCATGAATCTGATGAACAAGGTGTTCCATCAGCATCTGGACATGTTTGTGGTAGTGTTTATAGATGACATCTTGGTGTATTCGAAGACCCCAGAGGAGCATGAGGAGCATCTGAGGATAGTGCTGGAGACTCTCAGAAAGGAGAAGCTTTATGGAAAGCTTTCGAAGTGCGAGTTCTTCTTGACAAGGTTGAATTCCTTGGTCATGTGGTGACTGGAGAGGGAATCTCGGTAGATCCGAGAAAGCTCATGGCAGTTGAGGCATGGAGTTCTCCGAGTTCAGTAGCCGAGGTCAGGAGTTTTCTGGGGCTGGTAGGCTACTACAGAAGATTTGTTCAGGAGAGCTTGGGCATTGAGGTGATAGTGCCTGGAGTTGAGATACAGATGTGGGGACTGCAGATTCAGTCAGAGTTGGTAGACCGGATCAGGGCTACACAGTTTGAGGATGAGTCCCTGAGGAGCATCAGGGCGCAGGTTCAGATTGGATTATCAGATGACTTCACCATTGCTGATGATGGTTCATTGCGGCACGGTACCAGGTGGTGTGTGCCGAGTGGGTCATTGTGCGAGGAGGTTCTTCAAGAGGCACATCGATCCCAGTACTCTATACATCCAGGTGCCAACAAGATGTATAGAGATCTGAGAGAGCATGTATGGTGGTACGGGATGAAGCGGGAGGTAGCACGCTTCGTATCCTGATGCTTAGTGTGCCAGCAGGTGAAGGCGGAGAGGCAGAGGCCAGGAGGTTTGCTCCAGCCGTTACCCATTCCGGAGTGGAAATGGGAGCATGTGACCATAGATTTTGTTTCTGGGCTTCCCCGTTCTCCAGGAGGGAAGGATGCGATTTGGGTCATCGTAGACAGGTTGACCAAATTGGCCCACTTTCTACCATTCAAAGTAGGTACGTCTACGGAGAGACTAGCAGAGATGTATGTGCGCCAGATAGTCAAACTACATAGAGTTCCTGTGAGCATAGTATCAGACCGGGACAGTCGCTTTACTTCGCATTTCTAGAGGAGTCTGCAGGCTAGCTTGGGTACCCAACTCAAGTTTAGTAGTGTATATCACCCACAGACAGATGGTCAGTCAGAGAGGACCATTCAGACACTTGAGGACATACTTCGCACTTGTGTTCTGGATTTCAGAGGCTCTTGGAAGGATCACTTGCACTTGGTAGAGTTTGCTTACAACAACAGCTACCAAGCCAGTATCGAGATGTCACTATTCGAGACGTTGTATGGACGAAGGTGTCGCACTCCGTTATCATGGGATAATGTAGGCGAGAGAGCTTTGCTTGGTGTCATGACCCGCACCCGGTATAGGGGCATGAGTATGTGGGTACGTCCAGCCTACGCCGCAGCATCGGCGGCAGAACGCTGTCTAGGTCATAATACTATCTAATCATCTCTCACGAATATCCAACTCCATAAGGAGACATAGATATCACAATATAATATGGAATATACTCAATCATATAAGCTAAAGCACGATGAGATATCGAAGCAAACAATGAAATATAAGACAAGTGTAAACAATAATAAATAGTCTAGCCTGCAATCAATAACATCCAATCTCCAAGTATGCCGGAACAAGTCCTCTATGTCACAGTCTGAAAAAAATATTCAGTCAGGATTGGAACGAAATACACCACTAACAGCAGTTCCACATATATTGACAAAAACTATAATACAGTGTAAAGAAATACAAGACAGATAGGAAATACTGGCAATAAGAAATACTGGAATAGAGAAATACTGGAATAATGAGATACTAGAATAAAGAAATACTGGGACATCATCATCAATATACATCTAGCAATGAAATAGAAATACAAGTACACGCAAGAACAATGAACTGGTATGCAAGTGTGTACAAGAACAATAACTAGAACATGTGGAGATGCTAGATCAATATACTAGAGATGCATGTCAAGAATCATCAAACTAAGTGTGTGAAATATCAGTACATTATGTGATCGGCTTGGGACTATATGACTCATTACATTGATTAGCGATCATCCCCAACAAGTCCGGCTAACCATATGTAACAGCGATGAGGCATGTAAGGGTAAGGCTGCACCGACGTGAGGTGTGGGTGAGCTAATGATGCATGTAAGTTGGGTATGATCACATAAGCTACTAATATTTCTCTATTTCCCCAGCTAGCATAATGGATTCCAATCACGACTCCTCGTGACAGGTCACAATGATGCCAACTCGTGTAAAGAATAGTGTCAGAGTCATGTACGCTATACAACAAGAGTTATAGAGATAATCAATATAATAGAAACTGTCAGAGAATATACTCGCCTGGGGTCCTGCTGCTGGTATGAATCAGATTCCAAGTCACAGTCCAAATAGTCTATGTATTACAAATTTACCATGTCAAAAGATAATTTATTTTAATTTATTTAATTCTGGAATAATTAATCTAAATCCTATTTTAATCTTATTATTCTGATTTTTAGGTTAATTCCTAAATTTTGTCCAAAGGAACTGAATTTTATCAAATCGAGACTCATGGCACGCAAATCGAGGCGATCTGTTGACCAAAAAGTCAACTGACACAAACTTGACTTTCATGCATGATTTCCTGTAGATTGCAGCATCAAAAACATGCTAGAATTTACGGCTGGTCCAAATTCAAATTTGTTTGGGAATTATGGCACATACAAGTTTCGTATTATGCACTGATGGTTAAATTCTAACCTAGAAGTTCTACAGAATTAACAGTATATAAATACTTCGAATTAAATTCTGCGAAAAACATATGTCAATGATTTGGACATTACCTTTCCGAAACTTTAAACGGTTCATGATTTGTATTCCTGGTTCTCCTGGAATCTCGAAAACATCGAAACACATCTATTTTCAGACATGCTGTGCTCTACGAATTTTCCAGAATTTAATACTCATAATTTCGTAAAACAATTTATATAATCAAAAATCTAACCTCAATATCATTCTAACGCAAGAAACTAGGTCTCGTTTGGAGTCCGGAGCTATGCACAATGGCTTCTGGAAGATGAAGGAACCCTAGATGACAATTCTCCAAAATTCGGCTCAAGAAAAACCCTAAAATTAATAACTAAACTATTTATATAGAGAGGAGAGAGAAAGCAGCCGCGGCTCGGAGCTTGACACGTGGCAGCCATCTGTGCTGCCCCGCCCAAATCGGACGGTCCTAATCTGACGCGGCTCGGCTCAGCTGAGTCCGAGTCGAACTCTGACTCGGCTCGGCTCGAGGTCGGCTCGGATCCACCCTCACCTAACCCGCGGTCACTGACAGGCGGGCCTCGGACTGTTTGCTGCGGGAGGCTGACAGGTGGGACCCCTGTTTGCTGACTGGGCAAAAATAATTACTTTTTGGGTTTTCTTTTTCAGAAATTAGTTTTTAATTCAGTTTTTCCTAATTAACTCAAAATAAATGCTAAAAATAATCAGAAAATTCCCAAAAAATTCTAGAAAATATATTTGATTATTTAGAAACTAAAATAAAAGTTTGGGATATTTTTAATTATATTTGACCCTAAAATAAATTTTTAAAAGTCCTAGGAAATTAGGGTTACTAGTTTTTAATTAACAAAAAATTGTGGAAAAATTCCACTAGCCCCAAATTAACCTAAAAATAACATTTAAGCACGAATTTCAGGATACGAAGGTTACAAGTCTACCCACCTTAAATAATTTTCGTCCTTGAAATTTAAAATCCTCAATAGTTGTATGTATTCATTTATATTATTTTACAATCAAAATTAAATTCATCATACCATATAATCATCAAGTAAATCCATATTGCTATAAAACTTCCAAAATTCTATAGATATCATATTCCTAAAATCTTCAAATTTAAAATCGAATTCCATTCGTATCATAATCTCCTCAAAAACTTTATGCTAATTACTAAATACAAAACTTAATATCAAATCCTCAAATTTTTTAAGTCCAATCAATGTATATTTATAAATTTAAATTCTCATCCCAAAATTTTTAATTCAAACACTAATCCATTAATGATCTTACTCCTCGATTCTTTTTCCACACAATAGTCAAATAATATAATACTCGCAAAATCTTCAATTGCAATATTCAAAATAAATCTATATCTTGTAGTCAAATAAATACAATGATAATCTTCTTAATTTCCTCAAAATTTAATGATAATTTCAATCATATCATAATCTTCATAAAATCAACGTTTTAACAAGATCGCCAATCCTGTCATATTAAGTTCTCAACTCTTTGTTTAAATTAATATTTATCCTCGAAATTTAAGGCACATTGTCTCTCTGTCCAGTCATAACCTCTTCATTAATGTTCACTACGGTCAAATCCCCAATAATTAAGGTCTAAGAAAATCCTACCTACCGTCATACAATATGCAATCTAGAGAAACATACATGGTTATGGTTACTTTTGTCATGGTATAGTAGTCTCTGTAAGGGTGTACTACTAACTATATTCTAGCAAGAAGATCTTTGATACAGGCTATGGTACTAGGAAATCAATCAATAAAATAGACAAAAAAGAACAGAACATAGCCTTCTAACACAACCATGGTTTAATGATGCATCTAAAGTTTGATACCTCTATCCATTTAGGTACCATAGTTTCTACTACAAGCACATCCACTGCTAGTTCTCTTACCTACTATAATTGTTTATACTAGTTATTCTTATTACTCAAGTGCACACCAAGTGCAACACACCGTACTAAGTACTGCTCTCTCTAATACAACTCTAGATGGATACCCAAGTCAGTTTGCAGTGCCATCTCAATCATGCTCAAGTCAACAGATCCTTACACATGTATATCATCTACTCATATACTAATATATACTTCTTACCCACCATAAAATTTTATCCTCAAAATAAAATTATCAAAATTTAACTTCTCGAACAATTTAAAATAAAATGCATATACTTTACTCAAAAGTCAAATGCTCAAATATCGAAATAAAATTTTTAATCACTTCTAAAATCCTTATAGCTTTGACTATGTTTATTGAATTGAATTTGAATTCTCAAAAATTTAATAACATAAAATCTTAACTCCTCAAAATTCTTAAAAATTAAAATTTATTTCCACTCTTCAATTTATAAATTTAAATCCACAAGTATACATATAAATACTCACAGTCTCTAATACTCAAGGTGCACACAAATACATCAATTATCTACAACTCTCAACTGTGTACTGAATATTGCACTGCCTGGATTACTTGCACTATTACTTCCAATAATCAAAGTTATCATCACATATATTTTCTTTAATGATTTTCTATCTATATTAACTGGTACACCAATCTAATTATCATCACACGAAGTACTTACTGTCATTAGCACCTTGCTTAATAAATCTTTGATATAGAATCATTAGCACTATTGGTATGGTAATACTAGCTTCATCATTAGATCACCTCATCAAACTTATTAGAACTCCCGATTATTCGTACTAGTTATAACACCCATATTTCACTTCACTCTCAATGGCAGGCATATGGTTCCATATCTCGATTGATGTATAAGCATATCTCTTAATCCTTTTACAGCTTGTTAAACTAATCTGTGATACACTTCACAACTTTCATTACTAATCCTGATATTTCTCTACTTATGACATCTCAATAAACCCTTTATGCATATACATTCCTTTACTCTTGATACACCCAGTATCAATTATCAAATTGAATATCATGCTCCATTAATCTTTAACACAATTCCTTGATACTTAATTATTTACATAGATCATCCAATTACATAAATTTATGACTATCCAGGACGGGTATGCTGACTCTGATACTAAATCTTGGAACCATCACTTATACTCTTTTCTCCTTCTATCTATAGTGCCAATACTAACTATAAGAACACCAATCATAGAACCATTGCTACAAGGTACTATGCTATGGGTATCTCTAGATTAATGCCTACTGCTCACATGTCCAACTAAGAAACACTTACAAACTCATAAGTCACACTCAATCAACACTAATACAAGACAAAAACATAATTGCAAGTCACTAATTATCATACTAACAAGAAATCCTCAAAGAATAGAAGCTCAAAAAGGAACTGTATTAAGGACTGAAGGTATCTTTACTGCTAGTAAAGAAAAGAAGCGATGGAATAAAGTCCTAGAATAACAGAAGTGGATAAGTATTGAGATGATACCTTAAGAACCAATTTAAGATACAACATGATAATCATACACGTCTGTCCGAAATCATGACACTCAGAATCCTCGCCACGCCAGTAAGCATAAATGCGATAAACGACAGGTTCCGTAACTAAGGTATGCAACTCTATAATCATGTCATCTAGAATCTTCGCTACGCCAACCGGTATGGCTGCGAGAAACTCTAAATTCATAACTAAGATATGTACATCCGAAGTCAGGTTCCTACGTTTTTGCCACGACAGCTAATGTGGCTGCGATAAACTCTAGGCTCCATAACCAAAGCAGATATTTTACCTTTCTCACTGTCCTCATCAACATATGTCATCAGATGATACCATAAATTTTAGTCTGTAAAATTTATCTCGATAAGAAATCAAACTCAACAACGATACCAAGAATTAAATTTAGTAACTGATCAAAAAGAATCAAATTCAATAACAACGAGTGAGAACGGTCGGAACAAGGGAAAAAGATTTGAATTGGAAATTATAATAAGATTCTGAAGGGTCGTCCCAGGAATCTCTCAAGGAATTTGTGATTGAGTATTCGCTCTCATCCTAGTATCCTATGTCTTATATCCTATCGCAGGCACGTAGTAGTACAACTAAGTTGTCGCACTACCACAACATCGTACAACTTGCGAAGTCTGACCTGTATGGGCCACCAGTAAAAACGTGTCACGACCCGCACCCGGTATAGGGGCACGAGTATGTGGGTACGTCCAGCCTACGCCGCAGCATCGGCGGTAGAACGCTGTCTAGGTCATAATACTATCTAATCATCTCTCACGAATATCCAACTCCATAAGGAGACACAGATATCATAATATAATATAGAATATACTCAATCACATAAGCTAAATCACGATGAGATATCGAAGCAAACAATGAAATATAAGACAAGTCTAAAGAACAATAAATAGTCTAACCTGCAATCAATAACATCCAATCTCCAAGTATGCCGGAACAAGTCCTCTATGTCACAGTCTGAAAAAAATATCCAGTCAGGATTGGAACGAAATACACCACTAACAGCAGTTCCACATATATTGACAAAAACTATAATACAGTGTAAAGAAATACAAGACAGATAGGAAATACTGGCAATAAAAAATACTGGAATAGAGAAATACTGGAATAATGAGATACTAGAATAAAGAAATACTGGGACATCATCATCAATATACATCTATAAATAAAACAGAAATACAAGTACACGCAAGAACAATGAACTGGTATGCAAGTGTGTACAAGAACAATAACTAGAATATGTGGAGATGCTAGATCAATATACTAGAGATGCATGTCAAGAATCATCTAACTAAGTGTGTGAAATATCAGTACATTATGTGATCGGCTTGGGACTATATGACTCATTACATTGATTAGCGATCATCCCCAACAAGTTCGGCTAACCATATGTAACAGCGATGAGGCATGTAAGGGTAAGGCTGCACCGACGTGAGGTGTGGGTGAGCTAATGATGCATGTAAGTTGGGTATGATCATATAAGCTACTAATATTTTCCCATTTCCCCAGCTAGCACGATGGATTCCAATCACGACTCCTCGTGACAGGTCTCAATGATGCCAACTCGGGTAAAGAATAGTGTCAGAGTCATGTACGCTATACAACAAGAGTTATAGAATTTATCAACATAATGGAAACTGTCAGAGAATGTACTCGCCTGGGGTCCTGCTGCTGGTATGAATCAGATTCCAAGTCACAGTCCAAATAGCCTATGTATTACAAATTTACCATGTCAAAAGATAATTTATTTTAATTTATTTAATTCTAGAATAATTAATCTAAAATCCTATTTTAATCTTATTATTCTGATTTTTAGGTTAATTCCTAAATTTTGTCCAAAGGAACTGAATTTTATCAACTCGAGACACATGGCACGCAAATCGAGGCGATCTGTTGACCAAAAAGTCAACCGACACAAACTTGACTTTCATGCATGATTTCCTGTAGATTTCAGCATCAAAAACATGCTGGAATTTACAGCTGGTCCGAATTCAAATTTCGTATTGTGCACTGATGGTTAAATTCTAACCTAGAAGTTCTACAAAATTAATAGTATATAAATACTTCGAATTAAATTCTGGGAAAAACTTATGTCAATGATTTGGACATTAGATTTCCGAAACTTTAAACGGTTAATGATTTGGATTCCTGGTTCTCCCGAAATCTCGAAAATATCAAAACACATCTATTTTCGGATATGCTGTGCTCTACGAATTTTCCAGAATTTAATACTCATAATTTCGTAAAACAATTTATATAATCAGAAAGCTAACCTCAATATCGTTCTAACGCAAGAAACTAGGCCACGTTTGGAGTCCGGAGCTATGCACAATGGCTTCTGGAAGATGACGGAACCCTAGATGGCAATTCTCCAAAATTCGGCTCAAGAAAAACCCTAAAATTAATAACTAAACTATTATATATATAGAGGAGAGAGAAAGCAGCCGCGGCTCGGCTCCACCCACACCCAACCCGTGGTCACTGACAAGCGGGCCCCGCACTGTTTGCTGTGGGAGGCTGATAGGTGGGCCCCCTGTTTGCTGACTGGGCAGAAATAATTACTTTTTGGGTTTTCTTTTTCAGAAATTAGTTTTTAATTCAGTTTTCCCTAATTAACTCAAAATAAATGCTAAAAATAATCAAAAAATTCCCAAACAATTCTAAAAAATATATTTAATTATTTAGAACCTAAAATAAAAGTTTGGAATATTTTTAATTATATTTGGCCCTAAAATAAATTCTTGAAAGTCCTAGAAAATTAGGGTTACTAGTTTTTAATTAACAAAAAATTGTGGAAAAATCCCACTAGCCCCAAATTAACCTTAAAATAATATTTAAGCACGAATTTCAGGATACGGAGGTTACACTTGGCCCGGATATGGTAGTTGATGCGGCGGAGAAGGTCAAGCTCATTAGAGATAGACTTCGGGTTGTGCAGGACAGGCAGCGGCATTGGGCCGATAGCCACCGGAGACCTTTGGAGTTCGAGGTATAGCTTAGAATCTAGATTTTGTTCTTGTGTTTGCTTGTGATTGCTTGTTTTAGATTAAGTGCTGAGACCTTGTTTTTGCTAGGTTGGAGATCTGGTGTTCCTGAGGATTTCTCCGACGCGGGGCACTATTCGTTTCGGTGGAGGCGGGAAGCTTAGCCCACGTTTTGTCGGACCCTTCAGCATCCTTGAGAGGGTCGGTGCCGTGGCGTATAGGCTAGATTTGCCGCCTACGCTAGAGGGAGTTCATGATGTGTTCCATGTGTCGCAGTTGAGACGGTACGTGGCAGATCCCAGTCACGTATTGGATCACTCAGAGATCGTGGTGGGCCCTACTCTTAGCTATCCAGAGCAGCCGGTGGAGATTCTGGATCGGCGGGAGAAGGTGTTGAGGAACCAGATTATTCCCTTGGTTTGCGTCGCGTAGAGGCATCACTCTCCAGGTGAGTCGACCTGGGAGAGGGAGGATAAAATGTACGAGCGATACCCCTATCTTTTCGAGCCCTGAGGTATGGTTCTTTTGTTTTCTTGCATTCCTGTTCTAGTTTCGTCTTTTAATTTCGAGGACAAAATTATTTTAAGGAGGGTAGGTTTGTCACTACCCAATTCTAGAAAATAGGATCTTTATTTTTATTTTTATTTGGTAAATTATGTATTGTTTATAATTAATTATATTTATATTTAATTAGTGATTGTATTATTTTTCTATTGGTTGTTTTAGGGTTTTGGCTAGTCTGGACCCATGTCAGACCCTAGTGGACCCATGTCCGACCCAACCAACACCCTTGTAAGGATTATTTTTGGGTTTAGAATTATTATAATATTTTATTTTAGTTAGTTGGAGTGATTATGAGTTAATTTGAGTGCTTTTGGAATCCCAAACCCAAATCCCTATTAGAATGAATTAAGGAGAGGGCATTTTGATCATTTTGCATTATGTAAACCCTTCTTTAATGCTTGGACGACCTATTTCCTAGGACCTGGACCGAAACCAGCAGCCCCCCACCCCATTCTCTTCTTCATTTCTTCTTCTTCTTCTTCTCAATTTTCTTCTTCTTCCTTCTTCCAACAAGTTTCAAGTAAGTCATTTCTTCTCTTTCTTCTTCTATTCTTCATGGATGTGAACCCTAACCATATACTTTTCCCTAACCTAGGTGTTTAGAGCCTAAACTTAGTGTGGAGGCTTGATTTGGATGCTTAGAGGCTTGAGGGTGGTGATTTCAAGGGTTTCTGAGACTTTGGCCTTGGGATTCCAACTCCCAAGAGGTAAATCCTAACTTTCCTCTTAGTGGTTGCTATTATATAGTGTAATTAGTGGTTTAGAACCTTCCTAGACCTTAAGGATACCCGTGGAGGAAGTTGGAACTATTTTGGTTGTGTTTGGAGACTTTAACATTAGGTTTTGTGTCAATTTTGGGTGAAATCCGAGATTAGCCCAATTTTTAGTGATACCCTAGGTTAGACGGACCTAGGTAAACGTTGTCGGGTGTCTTGAGGGTTAGTACGTGTCTCCGTTCGGACACGTGAAGTCGTGTCGCAGAGAAATGGGCGTTTCGGGCTTTTTGGGAGTTTTTGTCGTCGTAGGTTCTATGCGCATGCGTGTTTTTGCCAAGGACCTAGAATCAACGAGTTAGAATTTTTTCTAGGATCTAGACATCGTTTAGAATCCGTGGATAAATTTTGGGCCGATTCCGAGTAGGTTTGGTGTGCGTTTCAGGAGATTTTGCGAACCGCACACCACGTGTTCGTCGAAATGACCGAATGACCATTTCGACTTAGTTTCTTGGTTTTGGGCTTGTGCGCGCGTTGGGTTAGCTTCGGAGAGTGTGTGTGTGTGCTAGAGTTCTTTGGTTGTATTTTATATATTTATAGTTATTTATGTGCGTAGGGGTCGATGGGCGTGCGTTGGTGGGGTGTTGTGTGTTGTGTTGTGTTGTGTGTTGTGTGTGTTGTGTTTATATATGTATATATGAGTTTATATATATATGTATATGTGCCTATATATATATATATATATATATATATATATATATATATATATATATATATATATGTGTGTGTGTGTGTGTGTTTGTATATCTATATGAGTGTTTGTGTACATATATGTGTGTGTATATATATATTTGTGTAGGTAAGGGTTATATCTATATATGTGTGTGTGTGTGGATATGTATATATATAGATATGTAGATATATGTATATATGTGTTAGATATATATATATATTAGCCTATACATATATCTAGATATATATCTATATTCATAGATAGTTAGCTAGAGGGGTAGTTAGTGAGGGATTAGAGGGATATCTCTATACCTTGAGATATCAAGGTATCTCAATACCTTGAGATACCCAAGGTATTGAGTATCGGAGCGGGGTTTTTGAGCAATTGCCTAGGAATAGTATTAGAGTTGCTTTTTATATGTATTGGTATATATAATTACGCTTTCTAGCATAGGTTTTAGCGGGTTTAGGCGGGGTGCGTAGCCTAGGTCGAGGTATTGGATACCGAGGGTATCCCGGTATCTCGAGGAGGCAAGTTTGAGGGTTTACTAGCTTAATGGCTAGTTTTGACCTAGAATTTTAGGGGCACCCTAGTTTGACCTAGCGTTGACCATAATTGCCCTCGTTGACCATAAAAGTCAATGTTTGACCTAGTTTTGACCCAGAGTTGACTTTTTGGACCCTGGGTTGACTTTTTGACCCAAATTTCACCGGTTTGATCCGTTCGACCTAGAATACCCCTAGAACCTTATTTTTAGTTATTTTATATCAGTTTAACTCTTTAGAACCCCGTTTAATCTTGCTTTCGTAATAGGTTCTTGCGACGCCGGTCCGGATCTCGATCCTCATCAGTTGCTCAGGACGTTAGGCGAGTACCTACCTCTGATCATTTCCATTTCATGATAGCATTTATATCACCTGTTCTAGAACTGTAATACTTGATTCTGACACATTGTTATATGAGCTGGTACTAGTGGATCCTGTCATGAGATTTTATCCCCCTTACCGTGTTCAGCGGGTACTCTATCACGTGTATTTCATCATGAGCTTCGGGTATTGATTCTCATGTGCTATCATATGCTTCTTGTGCTCTCGCCTTCATGTGCGCGAGTTATTTATCATGTACGTAGCGTGTCATGGTTGGATCCAAGAGTATTAGTGGGGGAGGGGAGTAGGAGTTGGTTATGTGATAAAAGCCAAACAGTATTCATGTGTATGTCGGTTATGCAACTCACGCATAACGGAGTTATCATAGATTATTCATGTGCAACCTAAGCCGATCACATAATGAACTTATGCTCAAGGCACTTAGCTAGTATTCCTGTTTTCTCACATGCAGTTACTTCTCTACTACTTGTATTGTTCTTCAGTTTTACATTGCAGCTACTTTATCTGCTCCACCATGTATTTATTTTTTTGTGCATCTTGTATACTTTTCTATTGCTAGTCATATACACCTTACCATGTACTTGGAGTTGCTTTCAGAGTTATGTACTTCGCTCCAGTCATGACTGGGCATATTTTTTCTAGAGGATCCTGAGGATTTTTGTCCGACATTCTACGGGCCTGGCGTCGAGGAGTGTTGTGACCCGGAGACTGAAGAGGAGCCCGTCGAGGAGACGCCGTTAGCACCCTAGTTAGCTAGGTAGGTTTTCCTAGGTTGTTCCCAGTTGATATTTTGGATGATGGTATTTATTATTTTTTGCTCCTGTGAGTTGTTGTAGACTTTAGACTTGGACTGTATATTTGGATATTGTATTGCTCTCTTTGGTTCTTGTTTTCTTTATGATATCTTATCGTGCGTTTACTCTTCCCCTAGTTATTGTGATTGAGGCATATATATATTGCGTTGTTGCCCTCCTTTTGGAGAGGTTATATTGACAGGTTTTGTTAGTTATAGATATTGTGACCTAGAACGGACCTTTACAGCGTTCTACCGCCGATTCTGTGGCGTAGGCTGGACGTACCAATGACTCATGCCCAATTTTTTGGGTGCGGGTCATGACAAAAGCAAGCACGTAAAAATATATGGGATCGTAGTATCAACTCTCTAAGTGACGTTATACGACTGCGCGTACGGAGTCGACACCCGAATCTTGTTCGGACGTTAAGCAACATCTCATGGTCCTAGGTTGAATAGGTACAACACAAAAGTATATAGAAATAACTAAAGGAAATAATATCTCAAGATCTACTGCAAGTTGGCAAGGTACACTTGTTTGTGTTCTAAGCTTCGTCAATTTCTCCAAGATCAGTAGAATCTTCAGGTATGCCTTCGGATGCTGAAACAAATATTATCATTGCTCTCTAAATACTTGCAATAGCTAGGATTGACTACCCATAAGTCTAATTTGGACACGGGGGCAGAATTGACATGAAAAATATGCTAGAGATAAAGTTCTCTGAATTCGTCAAACTTAGTGTCTATGAGTCTAGAACGATGATACGAACCCAACAGAGTATCCAGAACTAGATTTCGATGAGCCGATCAAAAAATTGCCCGTCAAGTAGAACCGTGGAGCCCAAAAAATAGGATTTCGTCAATGTTCTCAGAATTGAACCAAACTGTGAGAGAGAAAGCAGGGGAAGATGGAGACGTAGCAACTGGTATAGAAGAGGGAGGGGGATGGACTACTATCAACAGGCGAAGAAGGGGCAATACGACCCTTGGAAGGAGCTTTGGATGGGGGTCGGCCACGGGATCTAGGAGGATGAATCCTGGGGGAGGTCGGGAAGGAGGAGCATTTCGAAGTAGGATGACAATGAGGGATGAGCAACCAAATATATATATATATATATATATATAATAAAAAATGGGAAACCCTAGTGGAGCAGACGATGGGGTCGATTTAGGGTTTCATGCGCACGCTTGGGACCTCGGCCAAGTTCCAAACCAATTGGTGAGAGAGAAAGCAGGGGAATGTGGAGACGTAGCAACCGGTATAGAAGATGGAGGGGGATGGACTACTATCAGCAGGCAAAGAAGGGGCAATACGACCCCTGGAAGGGGCTTTGGATGGGGGTCGGCCACGGGATCCAGGAGGATGAATCCTGGGGGAGGTCGGGAAGGAGGAGCATTTCGAAGAAGTAGGATGACAATGAGGGATGAGCAACCAAGGAAGGTGACAGGGGTGCGGAAAATACCTACACCATCGGCAAATATGCAGCAACGCGATAAAACCTCTATGGGGATGGGATGAACAGGGGTGGCGAGCAACAATGGGGTTGGGATGACACATCGTTTCACAGAAGAGGAGAAAGGTAATCAAGTTGTGCATGGATCTGAGCAGCGTACGTCGTGGGCAGGCCGCGTACGTGAGGCATCCGAGACTACTTGTAGGAAGATGAGATACGTGGAGCCAAAGCGAGTTGGTAATGGGGTAAGGGCGGTATTTTCCAAGGAGGATCTGATGGAACCAATGGAGTACGAGAAAAACAGGATCATCCTATACATGTTGGGTAAAAGACCATTCTACCGGCAGCTACGGGCATATACAAATAGAGTTTGGAAACCAAAAGAAAATGTTAATTTTTTCTCGGGATAATGGCTTCGATTATGTACCATTTGGGATACGCAAAGACATGGATCGTGTCCTACAGGGTGGGCCATGGATGTATATATATATATATATACACACACACACACACACACACACACACACAGTAACTAAAATGTATTACCTAACACTTATATATATATATATATATATATATATATATATATATATACTTAATAACCTATGATAACTACACTCACTTGATATCCATACTTCCTCGGCTCATTGGATACACAAAATGCCAATATCGTATAGTAAGTTCTCTACTTGTAACCAATACTGCATCTATTAGACCAATTCAATAAATTCTAGCGTTAAATTATGTCATAGCCCTTCATATCAGCTTTCCGAAACTTTAAACGAATCATATTTTCATGTCCAAAATCTCCCAGAATTATGAAAATACCAAAACGCGTTCATCTTTTGGATACCTGACACTCAAACAGTTTTACAGAAAGTTTCAAAACTAATTTGGCCTATTAATTTATATATTTGGAAAGCTAACTTCGATACTATTCTTTTAAAAAAATGAGATTAATTGGAGGCCTGAGGAGTTATAGCATTTCTAAGTTGTTATCGCTGCTAAAAATGAGGCTGAATACTAGAATAAATTTGGGCTGTTTTGGACAAAAACAAAATGCATGTATACACCCAATTTCCCAAATCCACATATACCTATCATGGCGTATCATGATACAGACTATACGTGTCTAATTTTGGACACAAGAACATATTT
Source organism: Iris macrosiphon (assembly GCA_036927795.1). Taxonomy (NCBI): domain Eukaryota; kingdom Viridiplantae; phylum Streptophyta; class Magnoliopsida; order Asparagales; family Iridaceae; genus Iris; species Iris macrosiphon. Next base: position 28,935,917 of record JAYESA010000007.1, on the reverse strand, counting down.
ACACCATAAAATAAATATCAATAGTCCTCATTAGGACACAATATACACACTCAATGGACACAATTAGATTTTCCTTAAATTGAGCCCCAAAATCATGACACCAACTTAGATCTACCAAATTTAGGGCTCCTAGTGCCTAAATCTACCATTAGAAAGTTAAATCTAACCATAGGATGATTCTTACATCACCAAGGGGTGTTCCTTACCATGAATTTGATGAAATTAAGAGAATTACCTAGTATTTTCATGGCTTCTTTGGAGAATTCCGAATTTGGACACGGAAGAGATGAGTCAAACACAATATCCTAGCATGCTCCTCCCCTAGGAATCTTTTTGTGCTTTCCAATGCTCTAGGCCTTCATGATGGTGAGAATTAGTGGAATTGGAAGTTGACTGAGTAAAATTGGTAGGAAATTGGGTTTGCTTGGGAAGGAAAAAGCTTTGGAAAAAATGAGACTAATGAGTGAAATAAAATGAATGAATGAATGAATGAGCCTTAAATTGAACTTATCTCTTATAGTAAGGTTTGGTCATGCCAAAATATCAAGTTTGTCCTTCTCCATTTGTCATGAATGGAATCTAATTAACTAAAGGAAGGAATCTCTACAACCAAGAGGAATGTTCTCCACATAACAACTAAACTTAATTAATTCTAATTAATAAAGTCATGAATAACAATAATTAGTACTAACTAACACATGCAAATTCTAATTTGGCTAGCCACTAATAAATACTAATATAATTCTAGACAATTGTTTATGGTGATAAACGAAAGAAATATAAAATAGACAAGGTTTATACGAAACCCGCTCTTTGGTTTACAAACAAGCTTGTACAATTAATCCTATACGAGGATGTCGAGTATAATTTTTTAATCTGGGTAAATATTGCTATAGGAGTCTGATCTGCAGTCGATCACTTTGTCCCTTGGACCACACGATGACGAAGAAGTGCCGTGGAAGACGGAAAGCAGCTTCGAAGGTTGCAAAAGAGGGTTGACGCTTGATGCCAAAGTCGTCGATCGCCACTCTTTGCCTGAGCTCTGGATTCTTCTCTCTCAATTCTCTGACTTTTTGACCTTGCCAAGATTCCACCTTTTCGATCTTAAAGTCTTCAACCCTGGACCTCTGTCAATAGAGGTCTCTATTTATAGACTTTTAGTGACAGTGACTACTCAGTCGACGTAGAAGCCGAGCCGTGGAAAGTATGGCACCTCTTTACGCGATGGTTACAACAACCGTTGCCCGTGTATAAATGATCTCCTGAATGAGCATGTGATGTGTGTCCAATTAAGAGACAACGCGTATAACTGCTACGAAGATCACGGCATAGAAGCCACGTATGTAGTTATTATAAGCCCCCTGATTTTTCAAAATTTTTAAAAATAATTTTTACACAATTTTTTATAATTTTCAAGAATTAAAACTAAAGTATTTTGTAATTAAATAATTTTTAAATGATGTTAATTAATATTAAAATATTATGAAAATAATATTTTTGGGTGTAAAATAGAAAACTGGACATAGGATAATTTTTTGTGAATTTATTGGACTCCGAAAATATTTTTAAAGCCCTAAAAACCAATGTATATTTAAACCGAATTAAACCCTGACTGAACCCGGTTTATTTTTAAATAAACCAAACTAACCCAAACCGCTATTAAACCAAACCGGACCAAACCCAGCCTTAACGGGTCGGGTCGGATCCGAATCAAACCCGACCTGGACCCGTTAACCCTCCGCCTGAACCTTAATCCTAAACCTAGCCGACTTTACTATTCCGGCCCCCTTTAAAAGCTCTCGAACTCCTCGCCCCGCTGTCGGAACACCCTGCCTCTCTCCTCCTCCTCCTCCGCCTGCAGCTCCACTCCGGTCACCCTCAGCCTTCCCCGACTATCTCCGCCGTCCTAGCCCAGCCCAGCACCACCTTCCCTCCTTTTCCTCCTTCCTCGACTCCACTTCCTCCCCGCCGACGAGCCCTAGCCTGAACCCTAACACCCCGCAGCCGTCTTCCCCGACGACCTCGACCCTCTCCCCACTCCACCACCATTACCAGCCTCCATCTCCTTCCCCGACCCCGAGCCGCTGTGCTTCGCCGGACCCGAGCCACCACCATCGCCATCTCGTCGACCTCGCCGCCCTGTCCTCCTTTCTTCCCGACTCCCTCTGCAACCTCCGCTCTCCTCCTAGATCACCACCATCCTTCGTCACCCACAACCGACTCGAGCCCCCACAGCCCGACCTAGCCACCCTTTTCCCTGAGCCCGACCTCCACGACGACCCGCAGCCCACCGCAGCCGCCTCTCTCCGGCCTCCCTCTCCCTCCCGGAGCCAACGAGCCATCCCCGCCTCGCCGTCCTCCGCCTACCCCAGTGGCAGCCCCGGCCAGCTCTGGCAGTCTCCGGCCATAGAACCAAAACCCTAGATCTGAACAGTAACCCGGACACGGCTGACTCAGGACACAGCACAGTGACCCGGACACGAGAAATCCTCGTTCCACGGAGCCCTGTTCAGGTAACCCGTTCTCTCTCCTCGTTGTTCCGTTTTTTGTTCTGTCAGTTGTGACGCGTAGACTGTGTAACCCTATCGATGCCCGTGTAACCCACTCGGTGCGTCGCGTCCTGTGGCGATCGCAAACCGCGATCCAAAAATAGGAAAACCAACGCCCGTTTTCACCCGAAACTGAGTGCGCCCCGCCAAACGGGATGACTTGGTCGCGTGCGGTCTTTACCGAAACGTGTGCGCCGTCGATACGGACGTGCGGAATTTCGCAAAAGTTGATTTGGATGTGCGTGCACACCGGAATCAACGCGTATCCGCCAACAATGTCCCGTATCCGCCTGTTCTGGAACACGTCGTAACTTCGTGTACACAAGTCGGATCGAAATGAAACTTGCGCCATCGGACACGTAGCAATACGCTGGTCCTGTGACCCAAGTTTGGTTCGATTCTGAGAACGTTGATAAAATTACGTATCGTGGGCCCTGCGGCTCCACTTGACGGACGATTTTGTGATCGGCTCATCGGGATCCAATTCTGGAAGTTTTATTGGGTTTGTATCATTGTTCTGGACTTGTTGACACTAAGTTGGACGAATTTGGAGACCTTTGACCCTGACACGTTCTTCGGAGCAAAGCGGCCCACATGTGGACCCCGCTTTGACCAGAAAATGTCATTTTTGCCCTTGTGTCCAAATTGGACTCAAAGACAGGCGTTTCTAGCTACTTGATATTTTTTGAGACTGTTGGTGATGTTTTTTATAGCTTTTGGAGGAGTACCTGCAGGATCTACTGATACAGGGACAGTTGTTGGTATTCAAACCCCAGGCAAGTGTACTTTGCCAACCTTGCAGTCTTGTTACATATTTTTCTTGATTCATTTATATTGTTGTGCATGCTTGACCTAGGACCGTGTGACTTACTTAGTGTTCAATTATTAGTCGGGTGCCAACACTGTACGCAGAGTTGTGTAACGTCACCTAGAGATGGACATTCGTGACCTTTTATATTCTCGTACTTGTCTTATCAAGTACATTATAACCCAGGACACTTGACACTATTCATGAGACAGAATTTTCCTAAGATATTCATGGTGATTCTGTATAGGATGTAGGTTTTATGACATAGACATAACATTCATAGATACTATATGACTTGTTGCATTAGCTATGATCTTGCGTGACATGTACATGAGACGTTCTGGACATGAGACGTGTAGTTACATTGGGTGTGGAGAGACACACAGGCTACAGGCTATTTTATATATCTATCTACTACTATTGTGAGGTTATAGACTCTCCAGCAGAGCTAGGCACATTACCGATTATTACTGCTACCGGCTCCCCAATACAGAGCTTGTAGTGGCTCAGCCTGAGTTCTAGTGTTGCTCTCATCTTGCATATCACTTAGCTGGTTATATAGTATTCCCCTATTGATTTATTTATTTTTTGTACTGCATTATTTATGGCTTGAGTTATTTTGTACTGTCACGCCCCGATCTCCCGCAGGCAAATCGGCCGTTCCCGCTAGGCGGGAATCACCCTCGCCAGCGCTCCCGCAGAACGATCGCTTGACCCATCCGGGCATGATGCCGCACGAGCGTGAACCACGCCCGTGCAAGGCCGTGATTCATTGCCTGGCAGTAAGAGTTCTAAGCCACAGAGTCCCACAAATTATCCCAGTGCAGCGGAGTCATGAACGCATAGGCGATCGATAATAGGTTCACTGAGTCGACAAATATAGCGGAAGCATTGAAACACAAGTTGAAGTAAGGCAAGCTCTTTTATTGATATGAACATGTGTTACAGGCGGCGTATAGCCGAGATTACAAGTCGCTCAAGCCTCTCTCTCTGAAACAGTAAAAGCGTGCCAAGTGGCTACAACTGTGGAATGATTGTACAGGCGATGTTCAGGCGAGTTCGGGCTATGTTCACAACATTATGTGTTGTATATGTGCTTCAGTCCCGGACGCACCGTTGCTTCAGAGTGATATCCATGCCTTAGCACGCACGTTGGAGGCGTCCGCACCGAACGAGGTTCTCCCGCACCCTGCACACAAACTGGTGGATTATCAGTACATTGAATGCACTGGTGGGGAAGCTACTCGCCCGCTCGACAAATCCAAACACGTAATACAGGTTCCGTGCACAACTATTAAGTTGTCTTTCTAGTTGTCTTAGGATCAGTTTCATGCAAACATTGAATAGCCTAACATGTCGGGCAGTGTGCCGTGCAACATGAGAGGAAACACGGCGAGACTTACCAACTTACCATCTCCTTCCCTGTCCAAGGCAAACATTGAGGCAAACATGTTAATTCACGCACGATAAGTATAAGCATTCAGGAGGCAAGCATATGCAAACACGAGGGTCGTTTTAACAGGATCGTTCAGGTGTTTAGTTATTCTTAATGCGATGTAGTGACTCGCACGCGGATAGCCGCTAAGCGAGGATGACTTATCTATATGAACAGGAGTCGCTGTCATAGCCATAAAGGACAATAGTCACTGGCGGTAATAGTATGCAGCAAAAGTACAAGGGGCGCTACATGCCATCCCATCCAGCACAATGGACTATACAATACGGTTCAGTCACTGGAGAGAATGGTATGCAGCAAAAGAACAAGGAGCGCTGCATGCCATCTCGTCCAGCACAATGGACTGTACAATAACGTGAGTTCCATCCGGATCGGATCGGTCCCAGTGCCCCGGTGATCGTCCGTGGAACTATACCTCATTTCCGAGTTGTCTGCGACATGCAATCGTTGGGTCTTTCCAATTATCACGAGATACACGAGAACAAGAGTACACTAGAATAAGAGAACACGAGTGCACACAAGAACACGAGTACAAGAGTTACTTGAATCATGATTCTGTACAGTGAATAACTTGCTTTGATACATTCCCCTGATTCGGGGCTGCCAGGTGACCTAACGGTCCAGGATACTTGCAGGGTCAATCATGCACGGAAGGACTACTTAGTAGTCTCCCGGAGTTGGATGAAAATAAGGCAACATTCAAGCAGACAAGCATGAATTTCTAAGGAACATAAGCAGGCACGTTGCTCAGACCCGAAGGTAAGCCGAGAGTTGAAATCGTTAGGGGACTTAGCATGCGAGGGTCTGAATATAAGCAGTATCTCAATTTCCATATTCTAGCATAGCAATACAAGTTGGGATTATTCCCTTAGCTAGGTGCGTTGGATTTATTAGCATGCAGGGGTGATTCACCTAGCGACTAGCATGAATATTCTAGATTTTATGTGTACTGGCTAAGCAAAGAAAAGTTTACCGTAGCCACCCACCTTAGCGATGATTCGCCTCGGTAGAGCGATACGTCAAGCGAGCCTCTAAAATTCCAAGCCGGATTCCTATAGGGACAAGTCTGGATATCCTTTGTTTCTCATTGAGGCAAGGCGGGTCGGGACAGTTACACTTTCAGCGTTTGAGACGGCAGTCCGCTTGAGCGGAACGGGGTGTTACATCCTACCCAACTCAAAAAAAGTCTCATCCTCGAGACTTACTGAGGACAAGTAGTAATCTAGGGTTAAGGCAATCCTAGACAAGTCGTTGTACTTTGTTCATTTGGATCTTCACTTGCACAAGTGTTGAAATCAGCATATCGCTTAGACTGGATCGTGCGCACCTTCGACATGCATTTCTCGTGTGAGCACGTCAACCAGCTTAGTGATAGCGAAGTCTCAGCACTCGAGTTCACCTTTTCTTAAATCTTGGATGGTGCATAGTTCAAGGCATCCCTCGAATAGATGCATTCAACCAAACTTAGAGTTAGTGAAAATTGGACAAGCTACTAGCGATACTCTCAAGGGTTCGTACAGGTTGGCACAAAGGCCACTCGCAGCATACAACTAAACAAGCAATCATATCATTCAAAACACATTTTGAAAGTATTTAGACTTATTGTTGGAATATCCCATCGAGGCATTGAGAGAGAGCGTGCACATAACCCACGAACGAGCTTTCGAAACAGAGATATCGAATCGAAGTCCAAAGGCGTAGAAGCCAGGCTCTGATACCAACATGTCACGCCCCGATCTCCCGCAGACAAATCGGCCGTTCCCGCTAGGCGGGAATCACCCTCGCCAGTGCTCCCGCGGAACAATCGCTTGACCCATCCGGGCGTGATGCCGCACGAGCGTGAACCGCGTCCGTGCAAGGCCGTGATTCATTGGCTGGCGGTAAGAGTTCTAAGCTACAGAGTCGCACAGATTGTCCGAGTGCAGCGGAGTCATGAACGCATAGGCGATCGGTAACAGGTTCACTGAGTCGACAAATATAGCGGAAGCATTGAAACACAAGTTGAAGTAAGGCAAGCTCTTTTATTGATATGAACATGTGTTACAGGCGGCGTATAGCCGAGATTACAAGTTGCTCAAGCCTCTCTCTCTGAAACAGTAAAAGCATGCCAAGTGGCTACAACTGTGGAATGATTGTACAGGCGATGTTCAGGCGAGTTCGGGCTATGTTCACAGCATTATGTCTTGTATATGTGCTTCAGTCCCGGACGCACCGTTGCTTCGGAGTGATATCCACGCCTTAGCACGCACGTTGGAGGCGTCCGCACCGAACGAGGTTCTCTCGCACCCTGCACACAAACTGGTGGATTATCAGTACATTGAATGCACTGGTGGAGAAGCTACTCGCCCGCTCGACAAATCCAAACACGTAATACAGGTTCCATGCACAACTATTAAGTTATCTTTCTAGTTGCCTTAGGATCAGTTTCATGCAAATATTGAATAGCCTAACATGTCGGGCAGTGTACCGTGCAACATAAGAGGAAACACGGCGAGACTTACCAACTTACCATCTCCTTCCCTGTCCAAGGCAAACATTGAGGCAAACATGTTAATTCACGCACGACAAGTATAAGCATTCAGGAGGCAAGCATATGCAAACACGAGGGTCGTTTTAACAGGATCGTTCAGGTGTTTAGTTGTTCTTGATGCGATGCAGTGACTCGCACGCGGATAGCCGCTAAGCGAGGATGACTTATCTATATGAACAGGAGTCGCTGGCATAGCCATAAAGGACAATAGTCACTGGCGGTAATGGTATGCAGCAAAAGTACAAGGGGCGCTACATGCCATCCCGTCCACCACAATGGACTATACAATACGGTTCAGTCACTGGAGAGAATGGTATGCAGCGAAAGAACAAGGAGTGATGCATGCCATCTCGTCCAGCACAATGGACTGTACAATAACGTGAGTTCTATCCGGATCGGATCGGTCCCAGTGCCCCGGTGACCGTCCGTGGAACTATACCTCGTTTTCGAGTTGTCCGCGACATGCAATCGTTAGGTCTTTCCAATTATCACGAGATACACGAGAACAAGAGTGCACTAGAACAAGAGAACACGAGTGCACACAAGAACATGAGTACAAGAGATACTTGAATCATGATTCTGTACAGTGAATAACTTGCTTTGATGCATTCCCCTGGTTCGGGGCTGCCAGGTGACCTAACGGTCCAGGATACTTGCAGGGTCAATCATGCACGGAAGGACTACTTAGTAGTCTCCCAAAGTTGGATGAAAACAAGGCAACATTCAAACATACAAGCATGCGTTTCTAAGGAACATAAGCAGGCACGTTGCTCGGACCCGAAGGTAAGCCGAGAGTTGAAATCGTTAGGGGACTTAGCATGCGAGGGTCTGAATATAAGCAGTATCTCAATTTCCATGTTCTAGCATAGCAATACAAGTTGGGATTATTCCCTTAGCTAGGTGCGTTGGATTTATTAGCATGCAGGGGTGATTCACCTAGCGACTAGCATGAATATTCCAGATTTTATGTGTGCTGGCTAAGCAAAGACAAGTTCACCGTAGCCACCCACCTTAGCGATGATTCACCTCGGTAGAGCGATACGTCAAGCGAGCCTCTGAAATTCCAAGCCAGATTCCTGTAGGGACAAGTCTGGATATCCTTTGCTTCTCGTTGAGGCAAGGCGGGTCGGGACAGTTGCACTTTCGCCGTTTGAGACGGCAGTTCGCTTGAGCGGAACGGGATATTACATGTACCTTGTATTGTCCCCTAAGGACCTGGATCTGGATTTTGTCCCCAGGAATAGCAGACGAGATCGACCCTGAGTTATACAGGACAGGAGCATTAGCAGGAGCAGGAGCAGGAGCAGACACTGGAGCAGTACCAGATCCAGTAGACGAGTGATCCCTTAGGGTATCTTCTGAGTATATATTGTTTTCATACTCAGTATTTTTCTGTAGTTAGCTTTATTCTTGTATCTTGACAGATATATCAGACTCATTATCGGGTTATTCTTTGAGTTTATATTTTATTGAGATTGACCTTGCTTTATGATTCTGATATTGTTGTATTCATTTCTGTGGATGAGATTAGTATATCTAGACCCTTATTGTTGTATTACAGCTTAAGTACGCCTCGATGGATCCATTAAATTGGATTTTTCCATCGGTGTGTGCTGCTGGCCATTGCCACGTGTCCAGTCCCTCGGTATTTTGGGACTGGGGCGTGATATGGTTTTTGTGGTAGCCCATGCAGGTCTACGACTAAATTGTTCGGTTTCAACTTAGGGACCGAGCAAGCCTGCACCAAGGATAGGATAAGTTATAGGATCTCATCCACATTGGTTATGACTCATCCTCCTTCCAATCCATTCCATTTGAATAATTTGCATCATGTTTGATTCATGTGCTTCCCTATTAGTTCTTGAGTATAGCCTCTCTTAGAATATATAAGTTCCTGTTGTTAGATGATAAGTAAGGTAATATTCCTATTAAGAGTACCACTAGAGTGTTGATACCCCACTAAGTTTAGAATATCTAGTGAACCCTAGAATTCCTCATCTCTGGAATTGGTTTACCATTACCCCCTGATGTATTATAAAGACTTGAGAGTAGTATAGACACTACTAGAGTTAGTTAGAAGTTTTACCATAATGTTTGACCCTAGTATTGAGGAACCAATAGGAAACCAAAATTTAATATTAGGACTGAACCTAACCTTCGAAGTTAGATAGGTATTGGAGAACTATAAATTTAGATTATTGTCTTGAGATAAGCAGACAGTACTTTAGAAAGCCAAGAGCAATGTATAGAACATTTTCCTAATCGTACCTCAAACATAGCAACTAGCATACCACTTCCCCTTAGAAAACCATGATGCTATCTAGAGCCCCTATTCTAATTTTATATATTGCTCCTCTGCGACCATAGCGCTCGCTAGAGTGCGACGACTGATTACGTTTCTTCTCTTCATCTTTCAATTCGTGCCACCTGACACTTCGGATAGTAGGCCAAGTAATTTTATTCCTTGTTAAGGACCCATAGTTGCTAGGATTCTAGCTGTAGTCTTGAATTTAAAAATTTTGTGCTTGGTAATTAGAGTTCGATAAGTTTGAGTTAATCTTGTAGATTGTGACCCGATGATTTTCCCTTAGTGTTAAATCACGTAATTTATACCCCCACCTCGATATGAGCTATATTCCCTTTCCCTTGAGACTAGTAACATTTCCATTCTCGCTATTGCCACATGTTCTATGAGCACTATGATTAAGACTTAAGGTGACCCTTACCTATATAATGCAATAGGAGACCCTAATAAGTACCAAGATCTTTCCTCATATACCCTAATAATAGTTTCTGTTTTATTTACATGTACAAGATTATTTTGTAGGATCCTCTTAAGATTGTCACAGTATTAGTTTAATTCTTATAAGTTGGGTAGTATAATTGAATGACATTAATTATATGCTAGCAAATGATGATAGTGTTTATTCAGACAATAGAATTTAGAGGTCCTTGCCCTATTTGGTCGACTAGCGACTTAGACAAGGAGGTTGTATGATAACTGTAGAGATTGTGGAGTCTTTTATTACTGTGCTTATTTTGTTTTTGTTTTATGAACTTGAATAACTTGTACCTTCTTTCATCATCATCTAGCGTACTTATATTTGCTGTACTACCTTGACTTATGCTGCTATTATAGCCTAGTTTTTGCAAGCTTACGCTTTGTCGAGCTTGTTTATGACATATGTATTATTGGGGAGGCCCACAATAATATAATTCAAAATCAGTGTATTACGGTCTGATCAACTATAGTGCGCTTGATTCGCCCTTCGCAATAATACTTTACGTGGATTGAGATGTATAGTTGACTAGTAGACACCTGTACTTGCCCTCTAGATATGTCTGAGCAGATCGTATCGGTTACATAACTGTACTAATACGAGCTTATGAATAGGAATTACCAAAATAGGATTTCAATCCACAACTGCCTTGACAATTCCCATTTGAATTCTTTAAACGCCTTGATTTCGATACTTCTATTCTATTACCTCGCCCTTGAACTCTTTATTATTGATCTCCGTCTTCCCTTATTTTGGAAAGACGAAACCTCGTGATTGGTATAAGTTCGATACACAGAGAGTACTAGATATACCCCACAGGCCGATCACATACTTGAGGATTATTCTTTCGTAATCAAGGACATATCATAAATGATATAATCGGCATTGAAGTTTTGAGGATTGAATGACATGAGTAAATAAATTAAGGAATATTTTTCTTAAAGTATATAACCTTATGTGATAGATGGATAAATTCTAAGTTGGGTAGCAGTGCATCGTCAACTCGAGAGGAATTTCTTTTAGATTGTTATCGAGTAAGATTAGATTGGGAGAGGTTCAAGCCATATTAATTTTGAGAATTTTAGAAGAATGACCAAGATGATGAGGATTAATGAATTTTAAAATCTTGATATTGAGGACCCAATATTTATACCTTAGGTACATGATTTAAATTTTTGAATAATGAAGGTAAAATCCTCAATTTGAATTTAGACGATAAATATAAAATTTCAGACTTGAACATTGGTGGACTGCATTTAAATTATTTTTCAATTTGATAATTTGAATTAAGAATTAAAATTTGATGGTTGGACTACCTATTTAAAATATTGAGGATGTGAATGGAATTTAAAAAGTTGGAAGCATACAAAAATTTATAAGTGAAAATATGAATAATATTGGACTCGAATTACTTCTAGAGGAGATTATGATAATCGGAGATCGTGAGGTAAAATTTATATGTGTATTTAAATCTTGAAGATGTTATATGAATTTAATTTAAATTTGGATGTGGATAATTTGAAACAAGTGAGAAGAGATAACCATAGGTTGAATTATGATTGGAGCAGTGATCATCTTAACCTTGAAGTGATTGCAATGGATATGATTAGGATTTTAATTATCGCAAGGAGATTGCGATTGACTTGCCGTATGTACATGAAGGATTAATAAATTATACCTTATTTTAATTTTGAGGACGAGATTGTTAAGTTGGCTGGATTGTGAAACCCCCTCACCCGAGAATTAGACCTACTTGGCTTAGATAGTGAGACTGAGGCTAGCTCGAATCCACTTAGAAATAGAACACGGTATTTTATTTAGTTTTACAACATGGTATCACTTAGCACACCTTGCCATTGCGTCGATAATTGGAGCACTTCACTATTCACTGCCCTCCTACAAATTCCACACCCTTATCCTAGACGTGACCATCATCCAATTTCCATCTTTGGGCAACATTTCAATAGTTGGGCACTTTTATGCAAAAGAGCATTTAGGTGTCCACATCATTGACATGACACAGGAAGAACTGATTTTTCGCTCATGTGGATTTTTCCCATGATTTTCGGAATGTGCAACGTTCAACATCGCCCACTCCGTTAAACCTAGCCTTGCATTTTAACCAATGCAAATCTTATACCATCCTTGACTTCTACCATGGCTTAATTTTAATTTCGAGGACTAAATTTTTACAAGTTGGGTAGATTGTAAGCCCCCTGATTTTTTAAAAATTTTAAAAACGATTTTTACACAATTTTCTGTAATTTTCTAGAATTAAAATTAAAGTATTTTATAATTAAATGATTTTTAAATGATGCTAATTAATATTAAAATATTATGAAAATAATATTTTTGGATGTAAAATAGAAAACTGGACATAGGGTAATTTTTTGTGAATTTATTGGACTCCGAAAATATTTTTAAAGCCCTAAAAACCAATGTATATTTAAACCGAATTAAACCCTGACTAAACCCGATTTATTTTTAAATAAACCAAACCGACCCAAACCGCTATCAAACCGAACCGGACCAAACCTAGCCTTAACGGGTCGGGTCGGTCGGATCCGAATTGAACCCGACCCGGACCCGTAAACCCTCCGCCTGAACCCTAATCCTAAACCTAGCCGACTTTACTGTTCCGGCCCCCTTTAAAAGCTCTCGAACTCCTCGCCCCGCCGCCGGAACACCCTGCCTCTCTCCTCCTCCTCCGCCCGCAGCTCCGCTCCGGTCACCCTCAGCCTTCCCCGACCATCTCCGCCGCCCTAGCCCAGCCCAGCACCACCTTCCCTCCTTTTCCTCCTTCCCCGACTCCACTTCCTCCCCGCCGACGAGCCCTAGCCTGAACCCTAACACCCCGCAACCGTCTTCCCCGACGACCTCGACCCTCTCCCCGCTCCACCACCATTACCAGCCTCCATCTTCTTCCACGACCCCGAGCCGCTGTGCTTCGCCGGACCCGAGCCACCACCATCGCCATCTCGTCGACCTCGCCGCCCTGTCCTCCTTTCTTCCCGACTCCCTCTGCAACCTCCGCTCTCCTCCTCGATCACCACCACCCTTCGTTACCCACCGCTGACTCGAGCCCCCATAGCCCGACCTAGCCACCCTCTTCCCTGAGCCCGACCTCCATGACGACCCGCAGCCCGCCGCAGCCGCCTCTCTCCGGCCGCCCTCTCCCTCCCGGAGCCAACGAGCAGTCCCCGCTTCGCCGTCCTCCGCCTACCCCAGTGGCAGCCCCAGCCAGCTCCGGCAGTCTCCGGCCACAGAACCAAAACCCTAGATCTGAATAGTAACCCGGACACGACTGACTCAGGACACAACACAGTGACCCGGATACGAGAAATCCTCGTTCCACGGAGCCCTGTTAAGGTAACCCGTTCTCTCTCCTTGTTGTTCCATTTTTTGTTCCGTTAGTTGTGACGCGTAGACTGTGTAACCCTCTCGATGCCCGTGTAACCCGCTCGGTGCGTCGCATCCTGTGGCGATCGCAAACCGCGATCCAAAAACAAGAAAACCAACGCCCATTTTCACCCGGAACTGAGTGCGCCCCACCAAACGGGACAACTTGGTCGCGTGCGGTCTTCACCAAAATGAGCGCGCCGTCGATACGGACGTACAAGATTTAACAGAAGTTGATTTGGATGTGCGTGCACACCGAAATCAACGTGTATCCGCCGACAACGCCCCGTATCCGCCTGTTCTGGAATACGTCGTAACTTCGTGTACATACGTCGGATCGAAACGAAACTTACGCCAGCGGACTCGTAGCAATACGCTGGTCCTGTGACCCAAGTTTGGTTCGATTCTGAGAACGTTGACAAAATCGCGTATCGTAGGCCCTACGGCTCCACTTGACGGGCGATTTTGTGATCGGCTCATCGAAATCCAATTCTGAAAGTTCCGTTGGGTTTATATCATCGTTCTGGACTTGTTGACACTAAGTTGGATGAATTTGGAGACCTTTACCCTGACACGTTCTTCGGAGCAAAGCGGCCCACATGTGGACCCCGTTTTGACCAGAAAATGTCATTTTTGCCCTTGTGTCCAAATTGGACTCAAGTACAGGCGTTTCTAGCTATTTGATATTTTCTGAGACTGTTGGTGATGTTTATTACAGCTTTTGGAGGAGTGCCTGCAGGATCCACTGATATAGGGACATCTGTTGGTAATCAAACCCCAGGCAAGTGTACCTTGCCAACCTTGCAGTCTTGTTACATATTTTCCTTGATTCATTTATATTATTGTGCATGCTTGACCTAGGACCGTGTGACTTACTTAGCGTCCGATTATTAGTCGGGTGCCAATACTGTACGCAGAGTTCTGTAACGTCACCTAGAGATGGACATTCGTGACCCTTTACATTCTCGTACTTGTCTTATCAAGTACATTATAACCCAGGACACTTGACACTATTCATGAGACAGAATTTTCCTGAGATATTCATGGTGATTCTGTATAGGATGCAGGTTTTATGACATAGACATTATATTCATAGATACTATATGACTTATTGCATTAGCTATGATCTTGCGTGACATGTACATGAGACGTTCTGGACATGAGACGTATGGTTACATTGGGTGGGGAGAGACACACAGGCTACAGGCTGTTTTATATATCTATCTACTACTATTGTGAGGCCGTAGACTCTCCAGTAGAGCTAGGCACATTACCGATTATTACTGCTACCGGCTCCCCGACACAGAGCTTGTAGTGGCTCAGCCTGAGTTCTAGTGCTGCTCTCATCTTGCATATCACTTAGCTGGTTATATAGTGTTCCCCTATTGATTCATTTATTTTTTGCACTGCATTATTTATGGCTTGAGTTATTTTGTACCTTGCTATGTCCCCTGAGGACCTGGATCCGGATTATGTCTCCAGGAATTGCAGACGAGATCGACCCTGAGTTATACAGGACATGAGCATTAGCAGAAGCAAGAGCAGGAGCAGACACAGGAGCAGTACCAGATCCAGTAGACGAGTGATCCCTGAGGGTATCTTCTGAGTATATACTATTTCTAACTCAGTATTTGCTGTGGTTAGCTTTATTCTTGTATCTTAACAGATATATCAGACTCATTATCGGGTTATTCCCCAAGTTTATATTTTATTGAGATTGACCTTGCTTTATGATTCTGATATTGTTGTATTCATTTCTGTGGATGAGATTAGTATATCTAGACCCTTATTGTTGTATTACAGCTTAAGTACGTCCCGATGGATACATTAAATTGGGTTTGTCCATCGGTGTGTGCTGCTGGCCATTGCCACGTGTCCAGTCCCTCGGTATTTTGGGACTGGGGCGTGACAGTTATCCCTTGCGTAGAGAAGGTTGGCGTAGAAGCCAATAACTGTCACTATGGCGTAGAAGCCAAAGAGTTATCAAACCGACATAGAAGCCGAGTGGGCGTAGAAGCCGAGTGGGCATAGAAGCCGAGTGGGCATAGAAGTCGAGTGGGCGTAGAAGCCGAGTGGGCACAGAAGCCGAGGGGGCGTAGAAGCCTAATGGCGTATCGTGCCAAAGTGACGATTACGGCTCTTGGAGATATAATCAAATCTCTTGCATTAAATACGGAGATCTGCCATCATCCCGCGCATTAAATGCAGAGGCGTGTCTTGAAGGTCTGCCATTATTCTGCACATTAAATACAGAGACGTGCCTCGAGCCTGTCACCACTCTGCACATTAAATGCAGAGATGTGCCTCGAGCCCTGTACAAAGAGCTGCTTTTAACGTGGCAGTCTGTTTGTCTTATGCGGAGCGTAAACGGCTCACATCTGCCTGTGTAAAACTAGGCAGCATATTCCCTTGTATGCATAAAAGTAGTTTACGCCGAGGAGATGTCACAAAATGACGATTTGGTGACATTTAATCAAATCTCTTGCATTAAATGCAGAGATCCTCCATCATCCTGTGCATTAAATGAAAAGGCGTGTTCTGAAGACCTGCCATCATTTTTCAGCCGTCGTCTGGGTAGCCGTACAATACTCTTTGTCAGGTGTCAGACGTCAGGTTCACTGCGTGATTTGACAGGTTTATTTCGGGAAATACGAAGCATTCCTTGTACGCTTTAATGCTGCATTAAGAGCGGATGAGTTTTACGCCATAAAGGCGATGAAGCACCCTTTTTACGCTGAAGCAGCCTGGTCATACCGCATTACGCGGATAGTCCTTGAGCTTATATTTCATATTGTAATTAGCGAAAAAAGCTCTGTTTGTACGCCGATGGCTCCGAAGTCAAGTCTTACGCTGCCCAGCACCAAAATGCTGCGTGTAGCTATCCAGCGTATTTTTTATGCTTCTACAAGAACCCCTTTAAAGCTTTTAAATTTCTCGTAATTTGAAACGCTTTGAATAAAGCATGAAACATTCCTCGTAATTTGAAATGCTCTGGATGGAGCCTAAAACGGTCAAGTCTGACACGTTATTTCAAGGCTGACTTTATGGCGGAGTCTCAGGGATCAGTTGGGGATTCGGTGTGTTCTCTTTCGCCTATATAAAGGCTGGGGAGCTAACTTGTTCTTCCCATATTTCTTTTACCATACAGAGATGATCGCCGGAGTTCGTCGGGTCGATTTGAGGAAGAAGAAGACCATGTTCTTCCAGCATGTAAGGAGCCGAAAAAGAAGGCGTTTTCGAGCAAGTGTCCTCTGCAACAATGGATCATGGAAGGATATCATAGCCTCCCTTGCTCGGGATAATCAGCAACTTTGTATGGCGGTTCTTTCGGAGAGAGGAAGGGTCATATTTGACCACACAGCTTGCAAGCTGTATCTTCTCCTGATACCTTCGTGGACGAGAGCAGATAAACTAGCTCTGTCCAGGATTGAGTTGGGTCAAATATCTCAACTCAATCTATCATAGCGTTGGATACAGGAAAGCAGATTTACCCTGCTTTTCTGTATTGGAGGATGGGTCTAGGCCCAATTCTGTATCCTCCCGCCATTGATTATTTTCTTGTTAATCGGTTTGCGAAAACCGACTAATTGTTGAAGAAGACGGAAGAAGATCTCCACTGATATGAGAACCTGGCAGAACAGATTCTGGGGGTGGCCTTCCGATGACGACGAGGAAATCCTTTGTAGACGGGATTTCCTTCATATGTAATCATGAAAATGAAGAAAAACCCTTGTAGACTGGATTTCTCTCATATGTAATCATGATTTAATAAAATCTTCTTCTTCTGTGAAAATGATTATTCGCCATTTACTTTGCTGTGATGAAGTCTGGATATGTGTAGCTTCGACACATCTGGCAACTTTATGCCGACTCTGATAGAAAGAGTATTAGGTCCCGTCCTGTCCTTTACGCATAACTAAGGATGCGCAGAAAGCCGCTTAGCATTTAAGTCGAGTATTCGAACTGTCCTGCTGTTAGGAATGGGGAGCCGCGTAGAATTCTGAACCGTCACTTCTGATAAAAAGAATTTTTGTTCAGACCACCATCTTCAAGAGTAATTTCCCGAAAATCCCTTGGAACAGGGCGAGAAATGGCTGTCAAAAACTGAGTCGCCATCTTGAACTGTAGATGAAATTTTTAGACTGGATCCTGAATGATCTTCCAATCGACCCAAGAAGAAGAGTCCTTTTCAATGTTGAACTCTGTATGCTTTGAGTAATTGGGATATTTTTGGTGCCAAGAAGGAGTATCCTCTACGTGAACCCTTACAATTGACCGCCTTGGGAGTTATTCAGATATGTACGCATACTCTGGCCTGCATATTTCTCAGATAATGCGGAGAGTCAGAGATTTGAAAATGTGGATGAGCGTAAAATCCTGAGTTCGTAGCCTATCGAGCGTTAAAGCCACCGAGCATGAAATCATAGATTCGTAGTTCCTGAGCGTGAAGTTGTAGGTTTGTAGCCTCTCGAGCATAAAAGCTACCGAGCATGAGAGCATCCGGGCGTAAAACCATAGACTTATAGCCTCCAAACGTGAAACCGTATATTCGTAGCTGTCGAGCATAGAAAGCTCCTTGGCATGGAAATTGTAGATCTGTAGCCTCTGAAAAGAAAATCTTTCGAGCGTGAAGTTGTGGATCTGTTGTCTCTGAGCGTAAAAGCCACCGAGCGTGAAATCCTAGATTTGTAGCTTCTGAACATGAAGTTGTAGGTTTGTAGCCTCTCGAGCGTAAAAGCTACCGAGCACAAAGGCATCCGGGCGTAAAACCATAGACTTATAGTCCTTGAGTGTAAAACCGTAGATCTGTAGCTGTCGAGCGTAGAAAGCTCCTTGGCGTAGAACCACGAATCTGCTTTGCACGAAAACTTTTCGAATTCGCTGACTGTCCGCCTTTCCTGAGTAATAGGCTGACGTAGTACCCAATCATAACCAAATATTAATTGTCGGGTTTGGTTCGGGATCCGAGGAGTCCATCCGAACTTTATATATATCCCAAGGCTCGTAGAGAAAAACTTTTCATCTGTCTTTTGCAAAAGAAAGCCTTCGACTGTTCGAGTTCTTCTGCTTCGTCTCTTCTCCGAGCATTCAGAGTTTTTCAGAAATGGAGCCGAAATCGATCTCCTCCTCCTCTAAGGGAAAGAAGACCGACTCTTCTTCTCGCTCCTCTGCTCAGGTGAGAGTGACTTCCGTCGGGCAAGGCGAGCTTCATTCTGATCGAAGCGTCTTGGCGACGAGCAGCGCGCCCGGAGTTAGGGGTAAAGCTTTTGGGACGGAAAGAACAACGAAAATCTTTCGCACACGTTGTACGTGACCGTGCTAGGTCGTTTTCTGTGCTGATAGCCTCTTTGAGGAAGATGATGCACGGAGATGTTTTAATCTTTACGCCCACATTTCTAATGTGTCAGCGTAAAAGCTCCATATTTTCGCAGTCGAGCGTAAAAGCTCTGACTGCCGAAAACTTGGTGTATACTATAAAATTTGAGTTTTACGCTTCGGGATAAAAATTCTGGCGTAATAACTCAAATTTTGGCTGTCTGGCGTAAAACTATGACTGTATACTGCCAACCTTGAATTTTACGCTTTAGGAAATGGATTCCAGCGTAAATGATCAAGTTTTTACAGTCTTGGCGTAAAGCACAGACTGTTGCCTCTTGGCACATGTTTGCAGGATCGTAATGTCCAGTATAGAAACTAACGTATTTTTCTTGCATTTTGTAGTTGATCTGCATATATATCCACTGGCTGAGGTGATGGGTTCTGCTACAGGGATGCTGCATTCCAACTACCTGGAGGATTTGTCGTACGTGACATTTCCTATCTTCGGGCCCCAGTATCCTGAAGGAAGGGGAACCCTGATATCGGCTCAAGGCGAGCGAATGCTGTTGAACATGATCAACGGAGAGCCCCTGACGTATGTAGACGGGGAGCAATATATAAAGCCAGCTTTTCTATTTGGGGACAAGATTGACAAGCAGTCCCAAACGAAGCCCAAGAAAGAACTCTGGGTTTTCCCTGCCGGGGGCTTGGTCATGTATCCGCCCAAGATGCTGAGGTACTACCCTATCTCGGCATTCTTCCATGCTACACATCCCATGAGGATGTCGTGGGTGCTGACTCCCGATCTTCACGGCCGTCCGGGGATGATATTTTATCAGAAAGGATCTGGGCAAGGGTCATTTGCCAGCCGTCCTTTCAGCTCTGTAATGTCGTTCAGGGGATTGTACTCGGGCAGTGTCCCGAGTGAAGACAGCTTGGTGCTCCAGCCGGTCCAGTTATCGACTTTTTGCAATGATTTCATGGGGCACGGAGGAGTATATCCTAAGGGTAATCCTCGGTGCAATGGGTGGATCACCCCAACAAATCTTCGATAAGATCGCTTAGTTGACAGGGCCCTGAAGCATTTTCAGAATGAGCTGGAGTGCATTGGTCTGTATGCAGCCGTGAATGCCACCAGATTTGGGTTGCCTCTGAACCCTAACGTGTTCCTGGCCTTGATGGAGCGATATAT
Source organism: Iris macrosiphon (assembly GCA_036927795.1). NCBI lineage: Eukaryota > Viridiplantae > Streptophyta > Magnoliopsida > Asparagales > Iridaceae > Iris > Iris macrosiphon. Next base: position 28,915,884 of record JAYESA010000007.1, on the reverse strand, counting down.
CTCGCTCACCGGGACTTTCGCCACTCCACTGGGGGAGTTGGGGTTAGCCCTCCACGAGATGGCAGAGATTTCAAGACTGCTAATGGGGGATACTCCTTATGAAGAGTATGTTCCCACGAATCGGGAGCTGGGGGATTCAGACCCTCGGGTGGTAGCAGTATACCAGGAGCTGATGTGTCACTACCTGGCGTGCACCGCCTTTTTATGGTGAGCCTTCTGATTTGGCTCATACCAACAAGTGGACGTCCTACCTCTTCTTTCACCGGGCCAGGGCTGCTCAGCCGGAGAAAGTCTTGGAAGGCAAGGATCAGCCTCTGAGTTTTCTGAGCGTACTTACTGCTCAGGAAGTCGACGATCTTATGGAAGATGCTAGGGCTCCAGATCTGATTCTTGATGAAGGGATAGGAAAATATCCTGCAGGCACTAAGGCCTACAATTATCTGAGGCATTGTCGCAGGCCTCTGTCCAAGGAAGCTCAACTGGCTCGCTTCCTCTCTATATGGCTGTACCGACTGGTAGTACCCGACATTGCATCTGCGGACCGCATTCACCGCAACATGATATGGCCTGCAGTGCGTCTGGTGTTTGGGGCAAGACTGGGCTTGCTCCCTGCCATGACTGATGGGCTGCTTGCCGATGAAACTCGGCGCGATATCTTTCCCAGGGTAGAATTACCATACCTATATTTAGTGGGATGGTTAATTCTCCATAACCCCAGAGTGATGTCTCCCGGCTCTGGCAGTAGTTCGGGGGGGTAGTTTCTTGCTGAATTACAAGAAATCCTCCTGGAACGTGGCCACAGTTTTAGACTGTCGGCGGGTGCTGAACATCAGTCACAGCTGGAAGCTCTTCTGCACTGTCCCCCACGTACATGTCAATCAATCGGGGATCAGACTTTAAGATATAGGCGACAGGAAGACCGTCCTTTCTCCCGAGGCTTTTAATTGGTTGGTCTGCATTAGACCTTCCCATTTACTGTACAGAAGTGAAGACCAGTGCTTCTTGGAACCCTACCTGCCTAGTCGATTTGCCAGGCAGTTCGGGTATGACCAATTGCATGTGGGCAACATCGTCACTAGCTTCAGGTCCAGGGGTGGACTCATTGATGGAGCGAGAGGGTGGCGATACTTTATCATGGGTTACACTGGAGCAATTTTTACTGTACCTGTCATTACGCTCTCCACGGAGCTGCGCATCCTCCATACGTACGCGCAATTTTATGTGGCAACCAACACCTTCCATCATGATTTCGACATGCTTGGAAGTTTTAGGGTACCCTCTTCCAAGTCTGGGGGAAGAGTCGATGTCCCATCAGTCTCCTCTGATGAGGGTGAGGATGCCGTCAATCCAGATGAGCCTCTGTTAGCGGTGCCGAGGGGCGACATACCTCCGCCTGCAGGGACTTTGGTCATCTCTGGTAAGCGAAGGGCTCATGTTCTGAAGGAGATTCCCACTCGCAAGAAGAAGAAGGTGGCTAGTCATCCTCTCAGGATTCCTGGCCGTGAGGCTCCTAGAAATGAGCCCGTTGTCTCCCCTGTCGGGGAAGATTCTTTGATTAGAGGTCTCTCGCCTTTTAGAGAGGGACCCTACACAGTCCCGGCTGGCAGTGCCGGAGAACTCCCGCTTTAGGCTGCTGTCGCTGCTATCGCTTCAGGCAGTGGTACAAGATCGCCTACCGGGCCGAGCCCAACAAGGCCGTCTTTATCCAGACCGACAATGGAAGAAATCCCTGTCGTGTCCGTGAATAAACCCAGCGAGATTCCAGCTGATGAACCTCGATTGAGTCTGGGTGAAGGCTCGGGAGAATACCTGCCGATGTTAGTTAGCACACCCCCTTCTCCAGGTATGACAGCTTGCTTAGCATCATTAAGAAATGATTTAGCTGTACTGGCCGCAGACGCGACATATATACCATCGGCCATGGATAAATGTCGTCTTTACGCCTCTTTTTAGAAAGATTAACATCATGTCGATATTAACTTTCTTGTCTTCTTTTCAGGGGAAGACATCTTCGGGGAGAGCAGTGTCGACGCACTTTTTGGCTCCGTTTCAGCTCCTGGCGATGACCTGGAGGTGCCCGACTTCGAAGAGGAAATATCTTCGGGTGCCAGCTCGCCCGAAATGGTTCCAATGTCTGAGGAGGAGGAGGAGCCTGTCATCGCGACAATGCCTCTTTTGAGTGCGCCGGTCACTTCGTCCATTGTTGGCACATCTTCTTCCGTCGCACCATATGTTGAGGCGACCGCTGTGGAAACATCATCTGCGGTCATTCCTTGAGGGAGGTTCACCGATATCGCAGCCACTCCCAGCGTCTATTCGGATCTAGCCCTGCTGTCTGAGAAGTATACTAGTATCTTTTACACCACTATGAAAACATTGGTATCAATGGTGTTGGAGAAGAGTCTAAGTTTCGAGGCTCTGAAGGGGTCCTCCCAGTTTGCGATAGCGCCGGTCAGGGAATTCGGCGATACTGGGGTAGCTGACACCCTGGAGGAGATAGTTAATGGTTTGGAGCAACCCATTAACGAATATCTGCGGCTATCTCGAGACAATGTTGAAGATCTGGTCCAGGCTAGATATGACTCCTTGACTGCGCAGCTTGCTGAAAAGATGGAAGGCCTGAATAAATTCATCCAGACACATCAGCAGGAGATGGATGAAGGAAAAGTCGTCTTGGAGGAGACAATTTCTCTTCAAACGAAGTGCCAGGCTAAGCATGAAGGGAATGTAGCGAGGGTCCGCAAATTGGAGACAAAACTTGCTCAGGCAAAGGAGTGGGCTTCTCAGTCGTCTGAAGCTCTAGATGTGGTGAATGGCCGACTGGGCATAGCTCAACAGAATTTGGCGCGTGCAGGAGTTGCCCGTGCTGGTTTTCTTCGGGCCAGAGCCGAACTGTCCCTCCTGAGCAACGACAAGGCACAGCTGGAGCGGGCCCGCGCTGATGTCTTGGGTTCCAGGCATGAGAGGATGGCCGCACTGGCGCAGCAGATTCGCGACCTGACCGCTCCTCCCAAATGATGTACCCCCTTTCTTTTTGCAATATAATTTTGCTCTTTTTGGAATAAATAAAGAGACTCTTATCTAACTTTGTGGACCCATCATTTTGGAATATAAATGACAGGTTTGGGTGAAAGTGATATCAGAGGTAATATGGACATGATATACTCTCGGTAAGCTTTAGTAGGACATATCTATTCAGAGGTCATACGGACATGATAGAATATGCTTTAGCAGGACATATCTATTCAGAGGTTATATGGACATGATAGAACATGCTTTAGCAGGACATATCTATTCAGAGGTTATATGGACATGATAGAATATGCTTTGACTAAAGTTTGTACACAAAACACTATCAGAGGTAATATGGACGTGATAGAATTTGTGGCTAGTAAGGACATTCCACTGGGGAATTTTTAGTGGACCCATTACTTTTATACGCACATTAGTGCCAGTAATGAGTTTGAGACCAACCCCGACAAAGGTAATATGACTCTGTGGGGGAAGCAGAGAGACATAGTTCAGAGGTAATATGGACGTGAACTGACTTTTTCTACTGTGGGGAATATGAAAATAGTTCAGGGGAAACATGGATATGAACTATCCATTTCCATTGTGGACCTATTACTTGTTTTGCATAAAAGCGCAAGTAATACGTTTGAGACCAACCCTGCCAGAGGTAATATGGACATGGCAATTTTTGTGGACCTAACACCACTGGCGTACTTAGAGTTAAGTACGGGTGCTAAGTTGGGATGACAACCGATATCAGAGGTAATATGGACATGATAATCGATAGTCGAACCAAGAAGGTTTGTTCAGAGGTAATATGAACATGACAAACTCAGCTGGGGAAATACTCCATTAGGGATGGAGGTATGTATCTGCTCAGAGGTAATATGGACATGGCAGTCTCTGTGGACCTAATACCACTGGCATACTTAGAGTTAAGTACGGGTGCTAAGTTGGGATGACAACCGATATCAGAGGTAATATGGACATGATAATCGAAAGCCAAAGAGAAGAACTTTACTCAGAGGTGATATGGACATGGAGAAGTTCTGATTGATATCAACAACCCGGGATGTTTTGTTCAGAGGTCACTTGGACATAATAAACTCAGCTGGGAGATATTTGGAGTGAGGGAGCAAATTGTCACCTGGGAGTGAGACCAATTTGCAGTGGCCCTCCTCTCGTTTATAATTGCAAAGTGATGACTTCGGCGTCGATCAACTCCTGGATTCTCTTCTTCAGTAGGTAGCACGCCCTTGTGGGGTGGTGAGCGTACTTGTGAAAGAGACAATAGTCTGGGTCATCGACATTGCCAGCCCTTTTAGGGTGTCTGATGTTGGGTAACTGAAGCTTATTTTCCTTCATCAGTGCATTGAAGATGTCAATGATATCCTCATCACTGAAAGAGGAAGTCCCCTTTGGCCTTCGGACTGCTGATACCTGAGTCGTGCGGTCTTCGGGGAAGACTGTCATAGTTACATCGTCTTTGGATTTAGAGGGAATTCCACCCCCTGCTTTGGATGCTGTTTTGATTTGTCGGGTGAGACTACCCCCAGGCATGTCATTGTCCACAGAAGTAGATTTAGAAGGACTTGCCTCCGGGGCTTTGGAGTTCGTATGAGACGAGACATACCCTAACCCGAAACGATTTCGTTGACAACTGGGATCACCATGCAACGATATTCGTCGTCCTTTTCCATTATTGAGGCCTGGCTTCGACTTCAAATCATAACCCATATTTTGCATGATTTTTAATGCTTGTGGGCTATATCGGTGGACTTGCATTCTTCCCACATCAGACTTGTGAGCATCTTCTTGTATATTCGGTCTACTCTGCGTGCGACCGAAGATGATTTGGTGTTGATCGTCTCGAGTAGATAGAACGATAAAGATAGAATCTTCATGTGGTCCATATGTCGTGGCGATATTAGCTGTTGATGCTAATCCCCACATGATCTCCCCATGTTTGGTGGTTGGGGGTACTGAGTCTTGATTTTGACCCCTGGATCTGCGTTTCTGGAAAGACGGAGAGTAGCTCAACCGGTCGAAAATTGACCGTTTTGCGTTAGAACAGCAATAATCAACTATAATCCTATGACTATTACAATAGTGCTTGCTTGGAGGCGTAATAGACATGCTGAAAGATCTCCTATCCTTGCGCTTCTGGATCAGATACTCACGCAGGTCAGGAGGAGTTACAGAAGAAGAAGAAGATAGCTTGTTACTTCTGTTCACATCAGTGGGCATGCGGATATTGGGGACCATAGTTTTCCCTGTGCCACCCGTATACAACAGGTTGGCCATCTGGGAAGCGAATAACCCCCGAGGAGTTTGTCTTTCCGTAAATCGAGCCTGCTTTACACTGAGGGAGTTCTTCTGGCATAATTCTAGCTGGCGTAAGGCTGAGGAGGTCCTCAGTCAGCCATCAGCTCCTCTCGCAATCCGGAGGGCGGGCAGATTCTTCCCTTGCTGGCTTGAAGGCCAGGAAGTTGAACAGTCCGCCACTTGCTTTCCCTTGCGTAGATTGCAGGGATCATATGTTTCTCCACGGAGGGCAGATGCATTTTTACGCGTGGAGCGCGTTTGGAACTTCTGATTTGGCGCTGAGGCATTGTCAGAAATTTTGTCTGCCACGTCATCGACGGGAAACTGACTTTTACGCGCAGAGCGTGTTGTATACTTCTGGATTGGCACTAAGGCATTGCCAGAAGTTTTGTCTATTTCGCCAGTGGCGGGAGACTGAATTTTATGCTCAAGGCGCGATGTATACTTCTGGGTTGGCACTAAGGCATTTCCAGAAGTTTTGTCTGCCCTGTCAGCGATAGGCGACTGAGTTTTACGCACGGAGCATGAATTATACTTCTGGATTAGCACTGAGGCATTGCCAGAAGTTTTGTCTATTCCGCCAGTGGCGGGAGACTGAATTTTACGTGCAAGGCGCGGAGGGAGCGGTGCTACAACCTCGTTGGTCGGAGAGGTCGAAGGGTCGGCAGGAATGGTAGGGGATGTCTTGGGCATCAAGACCTTACGCAGCTTCCTGTGGTCTTGAACAGAGAGAGAGTGAGAGCTACCCCTTGCTCGAAGCATATCTTCGCAGGCAGACTGGTCGAACTGGACGACCAAGGTCTTCTTCACGGATCCCACAGATACCGCATCGTGTTGAGCAATTGCCTTCTCGTCAGAGAAAAAGGATGTCCCCAGCAGAGTCGTCATCTTGTTTATGGTGATAAACGAAAGAAATATAAAATAGACGAGGTTTATACGAAACCCGCTCTTTGGTTTACAAATAAGCTTGTACAATTAATCCTATACGAGGATGTCGAGTACAATTTTTTAATCTGGATAAATATTGCTATAGGAGTCTGATCTGCAGTCGATCACTTTGTCTCTTGGACCACACGATGACGAAGAAGTGCCGTGGAAGACGGAAAGCAGCTTCGAAGGTTGCAAAAGAGGGTTGACGCTTGATGCCAAAGTCGTCGATCGCCACTCTTTGCCTGAGCTCTGGATTCTTCTCTCTCAATTCTCTGACTTTTTGACCTTGCCAAGATTCCACCTTTTCGACCTTAAAGTCTTCGACCCTGGACCTCTGTCAATAGAGGTCTCTATTTATAGACTTTTAGTGACAGTGACCACTCAGTCGGCGTAGAAGCCGAGCCGTGGAAAGTATGGCACCTCTTTACGTGATGGTTACAATAATCGTTGCCTGCGTATAAATGATCTCCTGAATGAGCGTGTGACGCATGTCCAATTAAGAGACGGCGCGTATAACTGCTATGAAAATCACGGCATAGAAGCCACGTAGGTAGTTATCCCTTGCGTAGAGAAGGTTGGCGTAGAAGCCAATAACTGTCACAATGGCATAGAAGCCAAAGAGTTATCAAACCGGCATAGAAGCCGAGTGGACATAGAAGCCGAGTGGACATAAAAGCCGAGTGAACGTAGAAGCCGAGTGGGCACAGAAGCCGAGGGGGTATAGAAGCCTGATGGCGTATCGTGCCAAAGTGACGATTACGGCTCTTGGAGATATAATCAAATCTCTTGCATTAAATGCAAAGATCTGCCATCATCCCGCGCATTAAATGCAGAGGCGTGTCTTGAAGGTCTACCATTATTTTGCACATTAAATGCAGAGACGTGCCTCGAGCCTGTCACCACTCTGCACATTAAATGCAGAGACGTGCCTAGCCCTGTACGAAGAGCAGCTTTTGACGTGGCAGTCTGTTTGTCTTATGCGGAGCGTAAACGGCTCACATCTGCTTGTGTAAAACTAGGCAGCGTATTCCCTTGTATGCGTAAAAGTAGTTTACGTCGAGGAGATGTCACAAAACGACGGTTTGGTGACATTTAATCAAATCTCTTGCATTAAATGCAGAGATCCGCCATCATCCTGTGCATTAAATGCAGAGGCGTGTTCTGAAGACCTGCCATCATTTTTCAGCCATCGTCTGGGTAGCCGTGCAGTACTCTTTGTCAGGTGTCAGACGTCAGGTTCACTGCATGATTTGACAGGTTCATTTCGGGGAATACGAAGCGTTCCAAGTACGCTTTAATGTTGCATTAAGAGCGGATGAGTTTTACGCCATAAAGGCGATGATGCACCCTTTTTACGCTGAAGCATCCTGGTCATACCGCATTATGCGGATAGTCCTTGAGCTTATATTTCACGCTGTAATTAGCGGAAAAAGCTCTGTTTGTACGCCGATGGCTCCGAAGTCAAGTCTTACGCTGCCCAGCACCAAAATGCTGCGTGTAGCTATCCAGCATATTTTTCATGCTTCTACAACAATCACTAATAAAAAATAATATATAAAAATTTAACAACATGCAAAAATAGCAAAATACTCCAATGGTGAAAAGTGGTAGTTACACAGGCTGAGGTATGGTATTGGTATACCATGGAACCATTAACAACTGCTACCATCTTCCATATAAAACAACATTGTCGGTAAGTTTCAAAAGTACTATAAAAGTAATAATGATCATATATATATATATATATATATATATATATATATATATATATATATATATATATATATATATATATATAATAAAAAGGGAAACCCTAGCGGAGCAAACGATGGGTCGATTTAGGGTTTCATGCGCACGCTTGGGACCCGGGCCAAGTTCCAGGCCGATTGGTGATAGAGAAAGAAGGGGAAGGTGGACACGTAGCAACCGGTATAGTAGAGAGAGGGGGTTGGACTACTACCAGCAGGCGAAGGAGGGGTAATACGACCCCCAGAAGGAGCTTTGGATAGGGTTTGCCAGGGGAGCCTAGAGGATGAATCCTAGAGGGGCCGGGAAGGAGGTACATGTCGATAAAGCAGGATGACAATAAGGGATGAGCAACCAAGGGAGGTGACAGGGGTAATAGACCGTTCTACAGGCAGCTACGGATATGCAAATAGAGTTTGGAAATCGAAAGAAAATGTCGAGTTTTTCTCTCGGGATAATGGCTTCTATTATGTACGATTTGGGATGTGCAAAGACATGGATCGTGTTCTTCAGGGTGGGCCATGGACGTTTTATGGCCGTCTGATTATTATGAAAGCTTGGACATATGAATAAACCTGCGAGAGAAGTGCTGCACTCGGTACCAATCTGGATCCGGTTACCTGAATGGCCTATCAAATATTTGAGTATCGAGCTAATAATGAGGATAACCGGTATGATAGGCACTCCTATTAAGGCTGATGAGGCAACGACGAAGCGGGGAAGATTGGGGTATACAAGGATATTTGTAGAGATCGTGGCAGACAAAGTATTGCCACAGAGTATCGAATATGAGCTCCACTCGGGAGAAGTTTATACTCAACGTGTTGAGTATGAAAGGGTTCCACTGACCTGTAGTACATGCAAATGCTTTGGACACCTAGCCAAGGAATGCAAGGTGGGTGTCACAACAGGTGCGAGGACGGTAGACCCGGGGATGCGGTAGGATAAATATACTATAGATTCGGCTAGATAAATAACATAAAGAAGTAGATAGCATGATCGAATGTGCTTCTGACTCACCGTTACAAGGGATGGAGGTTGAAACTGATGCAGCCTTAAACATTGATATAGCATTGACCACTCGATCGAATGAGGAGGGAGAGCCTGATATGGAGGATATTTCAGACGATGTGCAAGAGGACACTCGCCGAAGGAATCTCCAAACAAGGATGAGGTGGTGGTAGAGTAGTTTGCGCCGTCGGTTAACGAACAGCTGAACGAGACTTCAAACAGCTCATATGGGAGGAGAAAAAGCACACAGAAGGTAAGAGTCAAGGTAGGTGTCAACACAAAGCAGTCACAGATTTTCAAGACCCGGAGACGATGAGATGGATCATCGATTGCAGATATGAGCGGGAATAATCCGATAAACAGATCAGTGGAAGAAGTGTTATGCATAGATAATATGTGATGGAAGGAAGTACACCAAAGAATAGGTTCGGGACATCCGGGTGGTTTGTCCCCTCCGAAAAATGAGCAGAGTTTGGTTGTTATCCCCCCGAACATCGGATCAAATGAGGGCGCTGGAGATAAAAGTTGTCATTAATGTCGGTAATTACGTGGAATGTTCGAGGTGCTTGCTCGCTGGGGAGATGGAAAGAGATTTGTGATATGCTGAATAGAAAAGAGTGTAGTATAAACGTGCTACTTGAAACTAAAATAAAATCGACAGAATCCTAGCCAGACGTACACCTCCGTCTTGGACTCAGGTTAATAATCTTCACCTATGTGATATGGCTAGAATTTGGATTAGATGGGATACTAGGTGTTGGGATGGGCAACTTCTATTTTTGTCTGAACAGCTGATTGGGTTGACGTTGAGCAATACTGGTGGATACAAATTTGTGTTTGGTGTAACTTATGGACATAATGATAGGTGTCGTAGATACACTCTGTGACAGGATGTATGACGGCTCAGCCATATTTCACATGAACAATTATACTTGCCATTGGTGATTATGGGGGACTTCAACATCTTACTTTTTCGGCATAAAAAGGTCGGGGTTGGGTGCCTCCGGACTTTCTTCTTGAAGACTTTCAACACTGTTTGTTGCAGAGCGGGTTACAACCGATAGAGAGGAGGGGTCATTTGTGAACTTGACATAATAAAGCAGTTTAGAACTGAGTTGCATGTCAACTAGACCGTACTATCGACAATAATGAGTGGTTTAACAAATTCCCTGATACTAAAGTGGAGTGCCTTTCGACAGGCACATTAAATCACTCTCCGCTGTGCATTCGGTTGCTGCACAATCAGAGCCTCGGAGCTCGACCATTCCGTTTCAATAACAAATGGGTTCTCCTCCCGGGCTATTCCGAGACCGTGAAGGCGGGGCTGCGAGACTCTTCTCGTGGAAACCTACAGTATTGATTGGTGAAGCGCCTTAAGGATGTTAAGGCCGCACTAAAGCAATGGCAGATATCTCTACCAAAAAGGGACGTTGTTGAGTTGGAGAAAAGGCTCTGTGAGACCCAATGTCTGCTGTAAGAAGATATATTAAATGCTAAAATTGTCGAGGAGGAGCGCACTCTGGTTGAAGAAGTTGGAAGGCGGAGACTCTATGAGCAAATCGAGATACCCAACGAACAAAATACACATGGCTTCGGGAGGGTAACAAGAACACTAAATTCTTGTATGATGTTATACGGGCTCGTCAGCACAAAAATTAAATCTCTACACATCTGGACAGTGATGGAAAGGAGGTGGCCAATCAGGAAGCAATTCGGACAGAGGAAGTAAGGTACTACTCAGACCTTTATAGTGCAAATAATTACTTGCATGATTTTCCTGACATTATATGTAAGCGAGTGGTAACTTCACATGGTAACCGAGTTTTGATGGCCCCGGTGACTATGGGAGAGATTGAAGCAATTATTCAGAAGGCTGATCCGAATAAGGCGCCTGGCCCAGATGGGTTTGTTAACCAATTTTTCAATACTCATTGGGATGATATCAAGGGCGAGGTTCACGAGGTGATAACAAACTTTTTAGAGAATGTGCGGCTGTTACGGGAGCTGAACTATACGTTCCTCGCCCTTATTTCGAAGAAGGAGGGGGCCACTTATCTTTCAGACTTTCAGCCAATTGCCTGCTGTAACTTTTTATACAAGATAATTACGCATTTGATGTGCTGGAGGATGGAAGGTATCATATAAGAGTTGATTTTGTCATATCAAACAACTTTTATTAAAGGGCGGGATATCTCAGAGAATAATCTCTTGGCCCATGAGATGGTCAGGAACTTTAACAAACCTAGAGGAGATAGAGCATGTATCAAACTAGATTTGAGAAAAGCTTATGACATAGTCAATCATGACTTTCTTTGTCATCTGATGCTTTTTATGGGTTTTAATGCGGTTTGGGTGGAGCGTGTCCGTGAATGCATCACCACACCTTCGTTCTCGGTCCTGATAAAGGGCCAACCATATGGGTTCTTCACGTGTAGCAGGGGACTCCACCAGGGGGATCATTTATCCCCATATCTATTTACTCTCGTGATGGAGTATTGCTCATGTTTTATTGACTCGGTAGTGATCCGTAAGCAGATTACTCCACTTTACAGGAGGGTAGTGCCATATGTGACATATTTGATATATGTGAATGATCTATTGGTCTTCATGCAGCCGTCTAGAAGGGGGCTCTCGGCGCTGGCTTCTATCATGGAGATGTTTGGAAATAACTCGGGACTTCACCTTAATAGGGATAAGAGCAGGGTATATTTTAACTTCCACTGCCAAAACAAGGAGGAGGGGACATCGATACTTGGTATTTAGCGGGGCGACCTACCAGTCAAATACCTGGGCATTCCTCTGGTTGTCAATTATGCTAGAGACATGGATTTCTAAAGCTTGGTTGAAAACACTCAGCGTACGGTTGAAGGTGGCATGTACCTAATCTCTCGTTTGGTTGTTGTATTGAGGTGGTTTGTGCGGTAATATAAGTGATTACAAGATTTTTGTTGCAGGCCACGTTACTCCCCGTGGATACAATGAATCGAGTTGAGAAAATATGCATAAATTTTATCTGGCGGGGTGGTAACATGCCCTTTGATGGGACTCAAAGTATTGTCCAAGGGATGAAGGTGGAGTGGGACTATGGCCTTTGAGCTTACTTCGGGATGCTGCTAGATTGAAGCTAGTTTAAAAATTCCTTACTAACAAGTCTCTTTGGGATTCTTGGATGCACAGCAGATATCTGAAGGGGAAATCTTTCTGGGGGATACAGTTTAATAGCAACGACTCAATGGTGTTTAAACATTTGGTACATTATCGTGGTAAGTTACAACCGTTGATCACTCGGGTATTCAAAGATGGTAGAATGACAGATCTTTGGAATGATCCTTGGCTCGATCACCGATGTATGATAGATTGCGAGGGAGTAGATGTGACGATAATAGAGAGAAGGGTAGAACGCATCAGTAGCATCCTGCGTGATGGGCAATGGCGGTCGGAAGTATATGGGTCCACCAGAAGGTTCAACTGTGTGATTCACAAAATCCCAATCGATAGTTGCCTGGACTCGGATGCATGGGTCTGGAATTATTCGGGTGGGAACTGGTTGGTTCAAAATCAGGGTCATGATGCCATCCGAAAAAAGTAGCCCAAGATGGATTTGGGAAACATGATTTGGTACAACACACTGATGAGTAAAATAGAATACTGCATGTTAAAGTTGTGCGTAAACTGATTACTCACGCAAGCCAGACTTCAGCAACTTGGTATCAATACGGGACTGCTTGGTTGTGTACTTTGCTCACAAGTAGAGGAGTCTGCAACCCATTTGTTCTTTAAATGCCCTATGACGAAGGAAATATGGCAATGGCAGTGGCAAAAGCTGAGCTTGAATTGTGGGGAGGCCTAGGGATGGAGGGAGGTAGAGGCGGATATCCGGAGGGAACAACGAAGAGGACAACGGTGGTTTAGTGAAGCACGCATTAGGATGGCCGCTTCGGTTTGGCACATTTGGAAAGAACGTAATAATCAAATTTTTGATGGCCTGGCTACGTCACTTGTGGGTATATATGTTACATAACATAGAGCTTGATATTAATGTAATAGGAAATAATTAAAATCCCAGATGAGGTGTGAGAGATGTAACTCTTTTTTTAATGTTTTGAGCAATAAAATTACCTTCTTCCATATATATATATATATATATATATATATATTGCACCAAGCAATCTCAACCACATATTTTTTTAAATATGTGGTTATTGTTAGTATTTTTGCCTTTGGACAAAGAATTATAGTCCCATATTGGCTACACCACCAAGTAGGTATCTCAATATAATACTTTGTATGAGTTGAGGTGTGCACATGGGGTGTGGTGGGGAACATGGGTGCTATATGGGGGTATTTTCCTAGGAAAAAAATGATTAACTCATCATGAAAGCATTTATGCGTTTTGTCATGCTCTTGGAATTATTTTCATAGGAGATAAGCCCCAAAGGAGCTTAGTGACTCGGACTCGGATTCAGACTCGGGCTCAAGGGCGCAAAGTGGTACTTTGTGGCGCACTTTGCACTTAGCACGTCAGCATCATCGCATGACGCTTATATGTATTTGATGCGCTTGTGCGCATTTGATGCGCTTGTGCGCATTTGATGCGCTCATGCGCTCGGATATGCGCGAGCCGCATGCGTAGCCGCATGCGCTGCAGCATGAGTTGTTGCTTGTGGGGTCGAATAAGCAGTTGCATGCAGGTCCGCTGCTATCAGATATATTTAATTAGTATTGGAAAGATTGACTCATTAATTTAAATCCAATATTTGTGGGGTTTGAATTTAATTCAAATCAATCCTATGATATTCAAATTTAATTCATTCCAATCTCGTGGGATATGAATTAAATTCATTCCAATATTTTTGTAATTGATGGATGACCAGGATTAGGATTAGGGATTTCTTCCTATGCCTATAAATACTCTCTTCAAACCCGTTTGAGGACTTACTTAGAAAATTGGGAGAGGAAGAGAGTTGTTACTAGAGCCGTCATTAAAGTCTAGGAAGTTCGTGCGAGTCCAAGCAAGGAGGTGAGATTGAGTGTTCCAGAAGTTCTACAAGAACTTGCTGATTTCTGGGAGCAGATCGTGTGGGATGAATCTTACTTTAAGCAACGGTGATCTTCATCACCCCAGCAAGCATATTTTTTTCTTCTCCTTTCTCTTCTCTTCTTGTTGTAATTCTATTTTGTCCGTCTACAACTGCGAGTGCAAGGAAGAACGTGAAGTTTATTTTTTTCTGATTCCTTCATAATCTTGAGAGCAAGTTGTAATCAGAATCATTATATTTCTTCGTAGAAATCAAAAATAGTCAGAGTGAAAACTTTTGTGTTAACTTCTGATCTCGACCACGTATTCTTCCATCTTTGGTTAAGCCTCGGGACTAACAATCTCAAAGCAAGATCCGAGATAGATGAAGAACCGATCAAACCTTCTCGATACTAGCTTTTACAAGCTTGAGAAGTTTGATGGCGAATACTACAACATTTGGAAAATGAAGATCTCTCTGAATCTTCGTCTTGTCAAAGTTGCTTATATGTTGGTTGATCCAATGTCACTACTACATTTTTTAGGAAAGGATATTTTAGTCATTTGGTAATTTATTAAATATTGTGCATGTTAAATATTTATTTATTATATTATTTATTTATGGTTAGCATGTTAGATTTATTTTTGGACTTGTGTTAGTGGACCTAACTAGTTTAGTTTAGACTCATGGACAACATTTAATTCTAGTTAGAATTGAGCCAAATAATTAGAAGCCCAATTATTAGGAGGATGATTAATTATGTTATACCCACTAAACTAGAAGCTTCTCTCCTTAATTAATTTTTTATGAGAGGCTCCAAGGGATATTTTAGACTTTACATAGTAGCTTAAGGGAGGGGGCAAGTGAGGCCTATATAAAGGGGGTGAAAACTTTCTCTCTCTTCATTTTTTATTCCAAATCTAGATCTAGAATTTCCCTAAACCAAATTCCATCAAATCTCCACCAAATTTTCACCCAATTCCTTCCCAAATAATCATTGGAGGCTAGTAGAGCAAGGATCTAGAAGGAGAAAGCATGGATCTACAAAGAGGAGCAAGGATCTAAAGTTGGAGGTCAATTTCACCAATTTTGGAGGTTTCATTGGGAATCCATCTCCCAATAGGTATAATTCAGTTTTTTCTCTTAATTTATGTTCTAAATCTAAGATTTAACCATGAGAAATCAACCCATATGCATAGGCTACCCGTAGGATTCGGTTTTGTGTTCATAGAAGGCCTATTAAGAAAGTTATGGTACTTTTTGTGTCAATTTTGGGAGAATTCCGAGATTGACATTTGTTGTGTGTCAATTGGTCCTATAAATCAATTTGGCATGTGCTTGTGTGCTTGGGGCTAGTGTCATATCCACAATTGGGTACGTGTAGGTCGTATTCCAATAATTTAGTGATACGTGTTGATTTGAAGGTTTTTCCCTCAGACACGAAACTTTGAGCATGTCACATTTTGACACGGACACTTAGATTTGTGTTTGACTCTTCGTATTATTTATAAATAATATATTAGACTTGTTCGTGTCCTTCGGGGTACATTGGATGTGTGGTGGACTCGTGTCGCAAGCGTATCCTAGATCTAGTGGGATACGGTATGATACGTTCCATGAGATGTACAATTTAATGGTAGATCTATTTCTCTTATGATCTTATTCATGGTGAGGTATATATATATATATATATATATATATATATATATATATATATATATATATATATATATATATATATATATATATATATATATATTATTTTGTATATATATTTATGTAATATTGTGTCTTAGATCTATGTATCTATGTATATACTATATGTGTATATTTGTTATATAGTTATTCTTCTACATGTAAGGTATATTTATATATTGTAGTATGTATATATATGTATATGTTAAGTAGATATGTATATGTTGTTATATATATATTTATATCTATATAATGTATGTTATATATTGTGTACTTATACGTATGTGTGTTGTTATATATATGTTACTATATGTATATGTATGTATTTATGATGTACATATATATGTATGTGAGGAGGATATGTGTATGTATATTTATTAGTAGTAATTACATACATATAATTAGAATAAATATATATTATTGTATATATATATAAGTAAGAGAAAGAGAGAATAGGAGTTTTAGCTACAGTTATTAGCGACAACAGCGGCATCTAATAGCAACAACAGCGGCAACAACAGTTATTAGCGACAGCAGCAGCATCTAATAGTACAGCAGTGGCAACAAAAGTTATTAGCGACAGCAGCAGCATCTAATAGCAACAGCAGCGACAACAGCAGCAGTTATTAGCAACAGCAGCCGCAGTAGCAATAGCAACAGCAGCAGCATCGCCAAAGCAACAGCAGCAGCAATAGCATACAGCAGCAGCGACAGCAGTTTAGCGACAGCAGCAAAAACTATTGCGGGAACAGCAAAGTATCAGCAGTATCGGTAGTTTCAGTGACAGTGGACAACGACTATTAATGACAGGTTGGCAGTTTTAATAATATTAGATATTTAAATATATAGATATATATGTATATATATGGTAATTAATATATATATATATATATATATATATATATATATATATATATATATATATATATATATATATATGGTATTAGTATAATGTATATATGGATATATATTAACAATTGGTAGTTATATATCATATGATAATAGTTAGTTGTTAGCATATAGTATTATTGGATAGTTAGTATAACTAATTATCTATTGTTACGGGTATCTCTAGTTATATATATGTAGGTATGTATGTATGTATGTACGTATATATGTATTAGTAGTTACTGTGTAGTTGGTAGTTAGTATTTATTCTATTTATACATACTAGAAATTATATTGGATTGATATATGTATACATATAGTTATTGATGGGTAGTAGTATTGTCACGCCCCAATCCCAAAATACGTAGGACTAGAAAACGTAAGCATGTCAGCTGCATATATATGGCAACTCAAATATATGGAAACCATAACACATGCGTACGCTATATAATGAACAATAATTCAGAAGTGGTAAATATGTCACAAGTCACAGGGTACAATCTAAATCTCATCTAAAGTAAAAGTAAATAAATATATAACCAATATCTATGAAACTAGATCTCAATATGAAGTATCTAAAGATGACAGTCGGATGAAAACAAATCCACTGCCAAACTAGAATATTAAAAAAGTAAAAACAATATAAGTACAACAACTAACAATCACTGAGACTCGAAGAGAAGACCTCCTCGAAATATAAGTAACCAGTCCGGATCTGCGCTCCTGCGAATACTCATGAACATCTACACCTGGAAATGGACCAAGTCCTCAGAGGGACATAACAAGATACATAAAAGCATGCCAATAAAGTACTAAAATAAATATCCAATGGGGTTACCTAATAATCTATGTGAATGCAGTTTGAGAACAACTTTCCAACAAGTGGGCTATCTGGCTAAAATAGGATTGGCATGGTTCTCTTGGAGATCCAGGGGCCTAAAAAACATATCGTCTTTTGAACGACAGAGGCCGCCTGATAATATATAATATATAGTGGTCATCACCGCTCGTATCTCCAACGGAGCTTCCGGGTTACAAAAAAGAAAGTGCAAAGGAGCCCAAACGCCTTACTTGTTGTTCTCCCCACCCCATGCTCTAAGCATGTCACATCCATGACACAATTTGGTTCATAGCATATCTTTAGTACAATAGCCCAACCCTGTAACCAAACAAGGACAAGGATTAGACCACCGTACTATAATAGGCTATGTCCATGGACTACTAACAACTGCTAGGTCTTCTAGCATGCAAAGTTTCTAACAGTAGTTATCCCTAACGCACGGCTCATACGTACAGGAGGCCAGACCTGTCACGCAGTCCGTGATCTATATGAGACTCACACTCGTGTAACAGCGGTGTCAAAGCCAATGAACCTAATGATGCTTTATGATAATGGGGCGGTCTCATAAGTAAGGTCAATGCATATACATAATAAAAATATATCACGACGACACCGTCGTTGCACCCAAGTTTCCTTGGACACGCAGTTTATATAGCAGTTAAAATACATAAACTTAATAACAGAAATAAAGATGCATGCAACATATGGAATATGAATAACAGTACAATGGCAAGGTATACTTGCCTGGCAAGAAATCTATAAAGTGTAAGCGTCCAGATGTCAAGGACACGGGATCAGGAACTAAATCCTCCGAACAAACATCTCCGGATGCTGAAATAGACATCACCAACATTTCCGAAATCAGTGAGATAGCTAGAAATTACTATCCTTTCGTCCAATTTGGACACATGGGCAAAATAGTAATTTTGGGTCAAAATGGGTCCACATGTGGGCCACTTTGCACCGAAAAGCGTGCCAGGGGTAAAGGTCTCTAAAAGGGACAAATTATAGGTCAAACAAACTCTAAATGTTAGTACGAACTCAACGGTATGTCCAATTTTGGATTCCGGTGAGCCGAACACAAATTCCCCTAAAAAGTCAACTGTTGGTCCCGCCAATAGGCGGCTTGGTCAACTATCTTAGAATTACATAAAAATTGGGTCACAGGACCAGTGCGATACCACGAGTCCAGTGGCACAAGTTTCGTCGCATTCTGACGAGCGTACACTAAATGGTATGGGGTTTTACAAAAGTTACGATACGAAGAATTTTTGCGGATACGGACTGATTACGACACGCACACGCGTCCGAATCAGTTTCTGTAAAAGCCCACACGTCTGGGTATATCGTGCACGCCTTTCGGTGCACTTGGTATGCGACGGGGTAGTCCTGTTTGGCGGGGCGCATTCCGTATCACAAATTCTAGAAGTTAGAAAAAGTATATTTTCGGGATTTTTAATCTGATTTAATTCAGCATACAGCAATAATTAAAATATTGTAATTAAAAAAATTAATCTCGGTTAGGTGGTCTTCGCATACCAAAAATAAAAACTAAATTCGGATCTTTGTGGTGGGATATAAGAGTCCTTAAACATGGGTGGTTATCGCAGTTTTCTGCAATCTAAAAGTTATCATTTTTTGTCAACTTGGTCGTTGTTTTCACCTAGGGTTATGCGTTGTTCGAGTTAAACTAATATACAGTATTGGAAGGGGGATGGGTCGTGAACATACCGGTGAAGACGGGGTCGAGTTTGGTAGAGCGAGGGCACGGGAAACGAAGCGTGAACAGAGGTAAGTTGTTGTTCAGATCTGCTGTCGCGGGGTTGTGCGGATGCGCGATGGTCGCGGTCACGGCGGCAGGCGGTGCTGGAGCTACGGCGGTGGTCGCAGTGCTTAGGTCAGCGCGATCGAGTATAGAGATTAGGGTTAGGGTTTTGGGTTTTGACTGTGTATATATAGGTAGAGGAAGAACGGATGAGGGGGTAGCTAGCAGTTTTGCTCGCGGGCCTTAGCTGCTGTGCGGATGTGGGATGGGTTTGTGGGTCTAGGGTAGGATATGGGTTAGGTATACATTAAGATTTTTTTTTCTTTTTCTTTTTCCTTTATTCTTTTTCTTATTCCTTTCTATTCTTTTCTAATTTCTTTTCTTTCTTCTATTATTCTTTTTAATAAACCTTATATATATATATATATATATATATATATATATATATAGAAAATTCTAGAAATTATATTAGTGTGTATCATTAATCTATCAATTGTCCACAAGGTCTCCTTCATGTAATAAATTAAGGTAAATTAATAATTGCTCCATAAATCCCCTAAATGCATAAACACCTATAAATAAAAATCTCATAAATTCTATTTCTTCTAATTAGCTAATAATTACTATAAATCAATTAAATAATTAATTAAATAATAATATGGTTTTTAAAATTATGGGTTTTACATTCTACCCAACTTATAAAAATTTTGTCCTCGAAAATAAAATAGGGTAGGGTTTCTCTATCTAATCTTACTTGGTCACAATCTAAAAAAATTTACCTCAAGTTTAATAATACAATTTCTACCCAACTTAGAATTTACTCATCTATCATATAAGGCTATACATCTAAGAAAACTATTCCTCAAATTATTTAATTATGCTATGCAATCCTCAAAACTTCAACACCAAATATATCATATATGATATGCCCTTAATCAATTATAAAAGATAGTCACCAAATAATGCGGTTGGCCTATGGGGTATATCTAGTACTATTTGTGTATCAACTTATACCAAGCACGATATTTTATCTTTCCGAAATAAGGGAAGACGAAAAATAATAATAAAGAGTTCAAGGGGGAGGTAATAGAATAGAAGTATAGGGATCAAGGCGTGTAAAGAATTTAAATGGGAATTGTCAAGGCAATTGTGGATTAAAATCCTATTTTGGTAAATTATTATTCACATGCTCATATCAGTACAGTTATGTAACTGATATGATATGCTTAGACATATCTAGAGGACAAGTACATTCGTCTACTAATCACTATATATCTCAATCCACGTAAAGTAGTTATGTGAAGGGCGAACCAACTGCACTAAGGTTGATCAGACTGTAATACACTGATTCTTAAATGTATTAGTGTATGCATCCAATAATACATATATCATGATCAAGCGCGATAAAAGAGTAAGCTTGCAAAACTAGGCTATAATAGCGACATAAGTCGAGGTAGTTCAGAAAATATAAGTACGCTAGATCATGATGGAAGAAATTATAAAATAATTTAAGTTCACAAAAAGATAAGACTCTACAGTCTTTACAGTTGTCATACTAACTCCTTGCCTAAGTCGCTAGTCGACCAAATAGGGCATGGACCTCTAAGTTCTACAGTCTAAATAAAAACTATCGTCTTATGCTAGTATACAGTTAATGTCATTAAATTATACTTCAATAATAGGTCAAAAGAACTATGTGATACTAGGTTGTAAGGCATACTACCCAACTTAAAACATTTAACTAATACTGTGATAGTTTTAAGGAGATTCTACAAAATAATCTTGCACTTGTATATAAAGCAAAAACTCTTATTGGGGTACACGAGGAAAAGGTCTTGGTACCTATTAGGGTATACTATTGCATTATATAGGTAATGGTCATCTTAAGTCTTAATTATAGTGCTTATAGAACAAGTGTCAATATTAAGAATGGAAAAGTTACTGGCCTTCAAGGGGAAAGGGGATATAACTCGTATCGAGGTGGGGGTACAAATCGCGTGATTCAAAACTAAAGGATAATCCTCCAATCATAATCTAAAAGAACAACTCAACCCATCAAGCTCTAACTACTAAGCACATAATTTCAAAATTTCAAGATTACAACTATAGTCCTAGCAAACTATATATCCTAACATAAAATAAAATTACTTGGTCTACAATCATAAGAGCTATGTGACACGAGTTGGAAGATGAAGAAAAGAAAACAAAATTAGTCGTCGCACAAATAGCGAGCACTAAGTTTTCAGAGGAACAAGATTTGAATTTGAAAAATAGAGGGACTCTAGATAATATCATGGTTTTCTAAGGGGAAGGTGGTGAGCTAATCTTTGTATCCGAGGTATGATCAAGGGAAATATTATATTCATTCCTCTTGGTTTTCTAAGATATTGTCTGCTAATATCAAGACAAGAATCTAAATTTATAGTTCTAATACTATCTTCTATGAAAGTTAGGTTTAGTCTTCATGTTAAATCTTGGATTTCTATTGGTTCCTTAATGCTAGGGTAAAATAGTATGGTTAAATTTATAACTAACCCTAGTAGTGTCTATACTACCCTCAAGTCATTCATAATTATATCAAGGGATAATGGTAAACCAATCTATAGATGAGGGATGCTAGGGTTCACTAGATATTCTAAACTTAGTGATGTGTCAATGTTCTAGTTGTATTCATAGTAGGTGTGTTACCCTAATTATCATCCTAACAACAAGGATTCCTATATTCTAGCAGAGGCTATACTCAAGGAACTATTAGGGAAGCACATGAATCAAGCATGATGCAATAGTTTAAATAGAACAGATTGAAATGAATGTGAATCATAGTCAATTATGGATGAGATCCTATACTCTAATCCTAGGTGCAGGCTTGCTCGGTACAGTAACGTAACCGAGACAATATGCTCTTGGCCTGCATGGGCCACCCATAAAAACATGTCATGCCCCAGTCCCAAAATATGTAGGACTAGGACTCGTAAGCATGCCAGCCGCATATATATGACAACTCTAATATATGGAAACCATAACACATGCGTACGCTGTATAATGAACAATAATTCACAAGTGGTAAATATGTCACAAGTCACAGGGTACAATCTAAATCTTATCCACAGTAAAAGTAAATAAATAAATAACCAATATCTATGAAACTAGATCTCAATATGAAGTATCCAAAGATGACAGTCGGATGAAAATAAATCCACTGTCGAACTAGAATATAAAAAAAAACACAATATAAGTACAACAACTAACAATTACTGAGACTCGAAGAGAAGACCTCCTCGAAATATAATTAACCAGTCCAGATCTGCGCTCCTGCAAATACTCATGAACATCTACACCTGGAAAGGGACCAGGTCCTCAGAGGGACATAACAAGATACATAGAAGCATGCCAATAAATTACTGAAATAAATATCCAATGGGGTCATTTAACCATCTATGTGAATGCAGTTTGAGAACAACTTTCTAATAAGTGGGCTACCTGGCTAAAATGGGATTGTCATGGTTCTCTTGGAGATCCAGGGGCCTAAAAAGTATGTCGTCTTTTGAACGACAGAGGCCGCCTGATAATATATAATATATAGTGGTCATCACCGCCCATATCTCCAGCGGAGATTCCAGGTTACAAAAAGGAAAGTGCAAAGGAGGCCAAACGCCTTACTTGTTGTTCTCCCCATCCCATGCTCTAAGCATGTCACATCCATGACACGATTTGGTTCATAGCTTATCTTTAGTACAATAGCCCAACCCTGCAACCAAACAAGGACAAGGATTGGACCACCGTACTACAATAGGCTATGTCCATGGACTACTAATAATTGCTAGGTCTTCTAGCATGCAAAGTTTCTAACAGCAGTTATCCCTAACGCACGGCTCTTACGTACAGGAGGCCAGACCTGTCACGCAGTCCGCGATCTATATGAGACTCACACTCGTATAATAGCGGTGTCACGGCCAATGAACCTAATGATGCTTCATGATAATGGGGCGGTCTCATAAATAAGGTCAATGCATATACATAATAAAAACAGATCACGACGATACCGTAGTTGCACCCAAGTTTCCTTGGACGCGCAGTTTATATAGCAGTTAAAATACATGAACTGAATAATAGAAATAAATATGCATGCAACATATGGAATATGAATAACAGTACAATGGCAAGGTATACTTGTCTGATAAAAAATTTATAAAGTGTAAGCGTCCAGATATCAAGGACACAGAATCAGGAACTAAAGCCTCCGAACAAACGTCTCCGGATGCTGAAATAGACATCACCAACATTTTCGAAATCAGCGAGATAGCTAAAAATTACTACCCTTTCGTCCAATTTGGACACAGGGGCAAAACAGTAATTTTGGGTCAAAGTGGGGTCCACATGTGGGCCACTTTGCACCGAAAAGCGTGCCAAGGGTAAATATCTCTAAAAGGGACAAATTATAGGTCAAATAAACTCTAAATGTCAGTACGAACTCAACGGTATGTCCAATTTTGAATTTCGGTGAGGCGAACACAAATTTGCCCAAAGAGTCAACTGTGGGCCCGCCAATAGGCGGTTTGGTCAACTATCTCAGAATTGCGTAAAAATTGGGTCACAGGGCCAGTGCGATACCACGAGTCCAGTGGCATAAGTTTCGTCGTATTCTGACGAGCGTACACTAAATGGCACGGTGTTCTACAAAAGTTACGATATAGAGAAGTTTTGCGGATTCGGGCTGATTACAACACGCACACGCGTCCGAATCAGTTTCCGTAAAAGCCCACACGTCTGGGTATACTGTGCACGCCTTTTGGTGAGCTTATTATGTGACGGGGTAGTCCCGTTTGGCGGGATGCGTTCCGTATCACAAATTCTGAAAGTTAGAAAAAGTATATTTTTGGGATTTTCAATCTGATTTAATTCAGCATACAACAATAATTAAAATATTATAATTGACAAAAATTAATCTCAGTTAGGTGGTCTTCGCATACCAAAAATAAAAACTAAATTCAGATCTCTGTAGTGGAAGATACGAGTCCTTAAACATGGGTGGTTATCGCAGTTTTCTGCGATCTAAAAGTTATCGTTTTTTGCCAACTTGGTCGTTATTTTCGCCTAGGATTACACGATGTTCGAGTTAAACTAATATACAGTATTGGAAGGGGGATGGGTCATGAACATACCGGTAAAGGCGGGGTCGAGTTTGGTCGAGCGAGGGCATGGAAAACAAAGCATGAACAGAGGTAAGTTGCTATTCAGATTTGCTGTCACGGGGTTGTGCGGATGCGCGATGGTCGCGGTCACGGCGGCGGGCGGCGCTGGGGCTCCGGTGGCGGTGCGGCCGTGGTCGCAGTGCTCAGGTCGGCATGATCGTGTATAGAGATTATGGTTAGGGTTTTGGATTTTGACTGTGTATATATAGGTAGAGGAAGAACGGATGAGGGGGTCGCTCGCGGTTTTGCTCGCGGGCCTTAGCTGCTGTGCGAATGCGGGATGGGTTTATGGGTCTAGGGTAGGATATAGGTTAGGGTTAGGTATCCATTAAGATTTTTTTTCCTTTATTCTTTTTATTCTTTTTCTTATTCCTTTCTATTCTTTTCTAATTTCTTTTCTTTCTTCTGTTATTCTTTTTAATAAACCTTTTATATATATATATATATATATATATAGAAAATTCTAGAAATTATATTAATGCATATCATTAATCTATCAACTGTCCACAAGGTCTCCTACATGTAATAAATTAAGGTAAATTAATAATTGCTCCATAAATCTCCTAAATGCACAAACACCTAAAAATAAAAATCTCATAAATCCTATTTCTTCTAATTAGCTAATAATTACTACAAATCAATTAAATAATTAATTAAATAATAATACGGTTTTTAAAATTAGGGGTTTTACAAGTATATATATGAAGTTTTTGGCAATTATCTTGAGATACCAAGGTAAGTATCAAGATATACCATAGTATGAGTAGTACGTATTGGCATAGTAATAGGATAGTTGTTAACTAATTATGGGTTGGTATTAAGGTAACTAAAATAAGGTACATAGTATTGGATAAATATTAAATGCATGGTAGTTTATAATTATTGTTGGGTAGTTAGTATAAATAAGGTTTTGAATTTACCTTGAGATACCAAGGTAAAATATTGAGGATAACCAAGATATTGGGTTTGGGTATCAAGATAGAGGATTAGTGTTGCGATACCAAGTTAGTTCGAAACCAAGGTATCCATTTAGCATTTATAATTATGATTTATATATTTAATATTGCTTTATTATAAATATGTGATATTTATCTATTGATTTACGTATCCAGAGATACGGTACCCTAGTATCCTAAGATATAGTTTTGTGACCTAGACTTTAGTATTTGATCCAATATCTTTGTATTAGACCTATGCAACCTAGAAATAAGTAGTTGACCATAATTGACCATATTTTGATTATAGTTGACCATAGTTAACTTAGAGTTGACCGAGTTTGACTTTTGACTTAGAATTGACTTGTTGACCTATAAGTTGACTGGTTTAATTTATTTTCTTTTTGAAACTTTGTATTGATGTTGTATTCCATATCTAGGTCTTTGAGGCACCGTATCAGACATTTGTGAGACTATTCTTTGGACTTCAGGCGAGTACATTCTCTGATAGTTTTTTATTTATGATATCCTCTATGTTTATTGTATCTAGTGTAGATATCCATGTTCTCTTGACACGATAGTTACACGAATTGGTATATCTGGATCTCGTCATGAGATGTTATTCCTTGGTATATGGTGTATCTTGTGCAAGTATTGTTTCATTGATTATCTTGTATATGTATAGACACTGATTCTCGGGTAGACTAGCTATCTTCTTAGGTAATCTCGTGCCATAGCATACCGTGGTTGGATCTATTATACCAGTCGAGGGTAGGGAGTATTTTAGTGTAGATATGTGATCATACCCTCATTGTATCAAGTATTATTTATTAAATAGTGTTAATCATACACCACACGTATGATTAGCCAGGCCATATATATTGTATCATGTTCCCAAGCCGATCACATGTTAAAGCTAGTACTCACACACTTAGTCATTATATTCTTGTTCATTGGCATATTGTTTATTATTGTATTTAATCCAGTATTTTCTTATTGTATATCTCTCGTATCTATTGTGCATCTTGTATATTCATATCTATTTACTGTTACATAGTTTTTATCATTGATTAAAACTGTTGTTAGAGATGTACTTCGCTCCATTCCTGACTGAAAAATATTTTTCAGAGGATTCGAGAAATTGGTGTCCGACATACTATGGACTTCGACTTATAGATGGTGCAGACTTGGACCCACTAGTTCTGGAGTGATTGTCGGAAGGTTTATCATGATCACTAGTTTTCATAGTTAGTTTCTTTAGCATTTTTGTACCGGATTTATTTTCCGTATATTGAATGAGATTGGATATTATTTTTATTGTTTATATATATATTGAATGGATAGTTATGTTAGACTACCTTGATATCTTCTCGTGCTTTAGAATATGATTGAGTTTTGTGTTGAGATATTGTTGGCAGATTTTATATTATTGTAAGATGTTTAGATAGTATAGTTGACCAAGACAGCGTTCTACCGTCGATGATGCGACATAGGCTGGACGTTGTTCCCGACTTGTATCCCTACATCGGGTGCGGGTCGTGACACATTTTTAGTGGTAGCCCATGCAGGTCAGGCTTCGCAAGTTACACGATATCGTGGTAGTACGACGACTTAGTTGTACTACTGCGAGCCTGTGATAGGATATAGGATATAGGATGTAGGATATAAGATATTAGGATGAGAGGATACTCAATCACAAATTTCTTGAGAGATTCCTGGGATGACCCTTGAGAATATTATTATAATTCCTATTTCAAATCTTTTTTCTTGTTTTCGTTCGCTCTCACTTGTTGTTGTTGAATTTGATTCTTGGTGATTGATTGTTGAATTTTGATTCTTGGTGATCGGTTGATTTAAATTCTTAGTGTTCGTTATTAAGTTTGATTTTATATTGAGAGAAATTTTTACGGACTAAGTTACGGTATCATCTGATGACATATCTTGATGAGGACAGTGAGAAAGGTGAAATATCTTCTTTGGTTATGGAGCATAGAGTTTATCGTAGCCATACTAGCCGGCGTAGCAGAAACGTAGGGACCTGACTTTGGATGTACATATCTTAGTTATAAAATTTAGAATTTTTTATAGCTATACTAGTTGGCACAGCAAGGATTCTAGATGACATGATTATAGAGGTGCATACCTAAGTTATGGGATCTATAATTTATCGCAGCTATGCTTACTGGCATGGCGAGGATTCTGAGTATCATAATTTCGAACAGACGTGTATGATTATCAGATTGTATCTTAAATTGGTTCTTAAAGTATCATCTTAATACTTATTTATTTATGTTATTTCAGGATTTTGTTCCATTGTTCCTTAGCTTAGCAGTAGAGATACCTTCAGTTCTCTAGTCCAGTTCCTTATAGAGCTTCTTTCTATTATAGTCCTTGTTAGTGTGATAATTAGTGAATTACAATTAGGTATGTATCTTGAGTATCAGTATTGACTATTGAGAGTATGACTTGTGAGTCTGTAAGTGGTTCTTGATTAGGCATGTGAGCAATAGGTATAAACCTAGAGATAAACCATAGCATAGTACTTTGTAGCAATAGTTCTATGATAGGTGTCATTATAGATAGTATGGGTACTAATGGTAGAGAGGAGAGTAGAGAGTATCAGTAATGGTTCCATAAGTTAGTATCAGTATCAACATGCATGCTCTGGATAGGCATGAATTCAGGTAGTTGGGTGAGCCATGTAAACATTTAAGTATCAAGAAAATTGTGTTAGAAATCAATGGAGCATGATATACAATTGGGTGGTTGATACTCGGGTGTGTCAAGAGTAAAGAAATGTATATGCATCAAGGGTATTAGTGAGTGTGCCATAGTAGAAGGGTACCCATAAGTGTATAGGAGAGTGTGAGGGAATCAGAATACATTGTGTTAAAGTAGTAGGACTTGTGATATAGGTTGATGTGAGTAGATAGGAGTATACCAGTATATGACTAGTAATGGATATATCACCTGATATTAAGGCTAGTGATGTGTTGGAAGCAATAGGTGGAAAAGTGCCTAAAATTTTGTGCAGGATGCACAGTGGGTGATAAGTGTCAGTGTGGAAGTTCATGAGTATCAGAAAGTGGAAGCTTGAGTGTTAATATTATGTCATGGGTTGAGAAATATCAAGATTGGTCATAGAAGATATGTAGTGTATCACTGATTTATGTATCCATCTGTAAAAGGTTTGAGGAGAAATACATATGCATCAATAGAGATATGGAACCATATGTCTGCCTTTGAGAGTAAAGTAAAATATGTGTATTATAGAAATTAATAACTAATGCATTGGATGCAAGTGATCATGATTTCTAGTGAGTATGATAAGGTGATCTAATGATGAAGCTAGTATCCAGAATAGTAGTAGTGTTGTGGTAAACTATTGTAAGTATTAAGAAGCTAGTGACTAGAACATTAAGGGCATATGTTGTGTAGTTAGAAAGCTAGTGTTACTATATCAAGAGTGCTAGTATATCTATATCAGGGATTAGTTGAGTAATATGCTAGTAACAGTAAGTACCTTATGTAATGATGTTGGATTGGTGTGTCAGTTAATGGATAGAAAATTATTTGGAAGTAATAGTGCAAGTGATCTAAGCAGTAGAGGAGGGAGAAAATATATATATATATAAGTAAGTAAGTATAGTACCTTGCTAAAATTGATTATAGAGGTCGTATGTATCAGAGAATAGTCCGAGGGATATAAGAATACCTGTGAGATGTCATGGTGTTGTAATGACTAGAAGATAATTGTGTATTTATTGTGATACTAATGTACAAATGAGAACCTTAGGATGATTAACAAATGTTAGAGGATGAGTTGCACCAAGTATAAGATAGAAAGAGATACTCTAGTAACAAGAGAAAGAGTACCTCTAGTATTATGAAAGTTAGGCAAGCATTTTAGTAATTAGTATAATAATATAAAGGGGAGACACAAGTGACTTGGTATGAGGATATCATCTAAAAGTACATATGAGAGCTGGTGCCTTGTGTAGACAGTAACAAGATTTAAGTAAGGCATCCTATTAGGAGTATTATAGTTGAACGAGGGTGTACTAATAAAACACATGATTAAAAAGGTATACGAGTGTTCTTTGCAAGAGAATAATTGAGAAATTTTGGTGATTAAAAGAATTGAAACAAAAAATGAGGTAGTATCTTAGCAGTATTTTGTATAGTATCCTAAGTAGTAAGTGTCAGTGAGTTAAGCATGTACATGACCTAGAATTATAGTATACCATGAGTATTGGAAACTCTCAGTATTAAAAATATCTTGATGATTAAATGAATGCTTAGTATGATGGAATAGGCCACAGGTGGCATAGTAAGTTATCCCGTACCAGTAGAGGAAGACACTCAGCAGGACAAAAACTGAATTTTATGATAGTTAAGAGACTATACCCATGTATGATTTCTCTTTCAGTAGAATGGTAGGATTGTATGTTATAAGATATATATTATTTTAGACTCTTATTGATGGGGTTTGACTATAGTAAGATTTGTATGAATAGGATGTGACTGGCCTAAGAGAGAGGGGTGAGAGTTTTAATTTCGAGGACGAAATTCTTCTAAGGGGGTAGACTTGTCACTACCACATTTTCTAGGAAAGGGTATTTTAGTTATTTGGTAATTTATTAAATATTATGCATGTTAATATTTATTATATTATTTATTTATGGTTAGCATGTTAGATTTGTTTTTGGACTTGTGTTAGTGGACCTAATTAGTTTAGTTTAGACTCATGGACTAATATTTAATTCTAGTTAGAATTGAGCCCAATAATTAGAAGCCCAACTATTAGAAGGACGATTAATTATGTTAAATCCATTAAATTAGAAGTTTCTCTCCTTAATTAATTACTTCATGAGAGGTCCCAAGGGGTATTTTAGACTTTACATAGTAGCTTGAGGGAGGGGGCAAGTGAGGCCTATATAAAGGGGATAAAAACTTTCTCTCTCTTCATTTTTCATTCCAAATCTAGATCTAGAATTTTTCTCAACCAAATTTCATCAAATCTCCACCAAATTTTCACCCAATTTCTTCCCAAATAATCATTGGAGGCTAGTAGAGCAAGGATCTAGAAAGAGAAAGCATGGATCTACAAAGAGGAGCAAGGATCTACAAGTTGGAGGCCAATTTCACCAATTTTGGAGGCTTTATTGGAAATCCATCTTCCAATCAGTATAATTTAGTTTTTCCCTTAATTTAGGTTCTAAATCTGAGATTTAACCATAAGAAATCAACCCATATGCATAGGCTACCCACAGGATTTGGTTTTGTGTTCATAGGAGGCCTATTGAGAAAGTTATGGTACTTTTTATGTCAATTTTGGGGGAATTCCGAGATTGACATTTATTGTGTGTGTCAATTGGTCCTATAGATCAATTTGGAATGTGCTTGTGTGTTTGGGGCTAGTGTCATATCCACAATTGGGTACGTGTAGGTCGTATCCCAATAATTTGGTGATACGTATTGATTTGGGAGTTTTTCTCTCCGACATGAAACTTTGAGCATGTCATATTTTAACACGGACACGTAGATTTGTGTTTGACTCTTCGTATTATTCATAAATAATATATTAGACTTGTTCATATTCTTCGGGGTACGTTTGGATGTGTGGTGGACTCGTATCGCAAGCGTATCCTAGATCTAGTGGGATACGGGGTGATACGTTCCATGAGATATACTATTTAATGGTAGATCTATTTCTCTTGTGATCTTATTCATGGTGAGGTATAATTATATATATATATATATATATATATATATATATATATATATATATATATATATATATATATATATATTATTGTGTATATATATTTATGCTATGTATCTATGTATATACTATATGTGTATATTTGTTATGTAGCTATTCTTCTACATGTAAGGTATATTTATATATTGTAGTATGTATATATATGTAAATGTTAAGTAGATACGTATATGTTGTTCTATATATATATTTATATCTATATAGTGTATGTTATATATTGTGTACGTATACGTATGTGTGTTGTTATATATATGTTACTATATGTATGCATATGTATTTATGATGTACATATATATGTATGTGAGGAGGATGTGTGTATCTATATTTATTAGTAGTAATTATATACATATAATTAGTATATATATATTATTGTATATATATAAGTGAGAGAGAGAGAGAGAGAATAGAAGTTTTAGCTATAGTTATTAGCGACAATCGCAGCATTTAATAGCAACAGCAGCGGCAACAACAGTTATTAGCGACAGCAGCAGCATTTAATAGCAACAGCAGCGGCAGCAACAGTTATTAGCAACAGCAGCTGCAGCAGCTATAGCAACAGCAACAGCGTCGCTAAAGCAGCAACAGCAGCAATAGCATACAGCAGCAGCGACATCAGTTTAGCGACAGCAGCAGAATCTGTCGCGGAAACAGCAGTGTATCAGCAGTATTAGTAGTTTCAGTGACAGTGGGCAGCGGCTATTAATGACAGTTTGGCAGTTTTAATAATATTAGATATTTAAATATATAGATATATATGTATATATATATATATATGGTATTATTATAATATATATATGGATATATATTAACAATTGGTAGTTATATACTATATAATAATAGTTAGTTATTAGCATATAGTATTATTGGATAGTTAGTATAACTAATTATCTATTGTTATGGGTATCTCTAGTTATATATATGTAGGTATGTATGTATATATGAACGTATATATGTACTAGTAGTTAGTGTGTAGTTGATAGTATTTATTCTATTAGTACATACTAGAAGTTATATTGGATTGATATATGTATACATATAGTTATTAATGGGTAGTAGTATATATATAAAGTTTTTGACAATTACCTTGAGATACCAAGGTAAGTATCAAGATATACCAAGGTATGAGTAGTAGGTATTGGCGTAGTAATAGGATAGTTGTAAACTAATTATGGATTGGTATTAAGGTAACTAAAATAAGGTATATAGTATTGTATAAATATTAAATACATGGTAGTTTATAATTATTGTTGGGTAGTTAGTATAAATAAGGTTTTGAATTTACCTTGAGATACCAAGGTAAAATATTGAGGATAACCAAGGTATTGGGTTTGGGTATCAAGATAGAGGTTTAGTATTGTGATACCAAGTTGGTTCGAAACCAAGGTATCCATTTAGTATTTACAATTAGGATTTATATATTTAATATTGCTTTATTATAAATATGTGATATTTACCTATTGATTTACGTATCCAGAGATACGGTATCCTAGTATCCTAAGATATAGTTTTATGACTTAGATTTTAGTATTTGAACCCAATATCTATGTATTAGACCTATGCAACCTAAAAATAGGTAGTTGACCATAATTGACCATAGTTTGACTATAGTTGACCATAGTTGACTTAGAGTTGACCGAGTTTGATTTTGACTTAGAATTGACTTGTTGACCTAGAAGTTGACTGGTTTAACTTTTTTTTTTTCTGGAACCTTGTATTGATGTTGTATTCCATATCTAGGTCTTCAAGGCACCGTATCAGATATTTGTGAGACTATTCTTTGGACTTCAGGCGAGTACATTCTTTGATAGTTTCTCATTTATGATATCCTCTATGTTCATTGTATCTAGTGTAGATATTCATGTTCTCTTGACATAATGGTTACCGGATTGGTATATCCGGATCTCGTCATGAGATGTTATTCCTTGGTATATGGTGTATCTTGTGCAAGTATTATTTTATTGGTTATCTTATACATGTACAGACACTGATTCTCGAGAAGACTAGCTATCTTCTTGGGGAATCTCGTGCCATAGCATACCATAGTTGGATCTATTATACCAGTCGAGGGTGGAGAGTACTTTAGTGTAGATATGTGATCATACCCTCATTGTATCAAGTATTGTTCATTGAATAGTGTTAATCATACACCGCACGTATGATTAGCCAGGCCATATATATTGTATCATGTTTCCAATCACATGTTAAAGCTAGTACTAACACACTTAGTCATTGCATTCTTGTTCATTGGCATATTGTTCATTATTATATTTATTTTAGTATTTCCTTATTTTATATCTCTCGTATCTATCGCGCATCTTGTATATTCACATCTATTTACTGTTACATAGTTTTTATCATTAATTAGAACTGCTGTTTGAGATGTACTTCGCTCCATTCCTGACTTTAAAATATTTTTCAGAGGATCCGAGAGATTGGTGTCCGACATACTATGGACTTCGACTTATAGATGGTGCAGACTTGGACCCACTAGTTCTGGAGTGATTGCTGGGAGGTTTATCCGAATCACTAGTTTTTATAATTAGTTTCTTTAGCATTTTGGTACCGGATTTGTTTCCGCATATAGAATAAGATTGGATATTGTTTCTATTGTTTTTATATATATTGAATTGATAGTTATGTTAGACTACCTTGATATCTTCTCGTGCTTTAGAATATGATTGAGTTTTGTGTTGAGATATTGTTGGCAGATTTTATATTATTGTGAGATGTTTAGATAGTATAGTTGACCAAGACAGCGTTCTACTGCCGATGTTGCGGCGTAGGCTGGGCGTTGTTCCCGACTTGCATCCCTACACCGGGTGCGGGTCGTGACATCCAGAACCTACCATCCCTAAAGATGAAGGAGAACTTGAAGTTGGTGTGGCTCAAGATGCACACAACAAGTAGAAGAAAGACAATGTCCTATGCAGGCTGTTGATCCTTAATGCAATGGACGACTCGATGACAGAGTCCTATAACAAGAAAGAGAATGCAAGAGATGTCTGGGAATCTCTTAAGAAATATTACAAAACTGACGAAAAAATGTCAAAAATCTATCTCATCGAGAAATTCTTCAGTATGCAATTTGAAGACGAGAAGGTAATGCTACCACAAGTCCAAAAACTTTTGAAGATGAAGCAGAAACTGGAGGAAGAAGGCATGAAGCAGGAAGATAAGTTCATTGTAGGGCTATAGTCACCAAGCTACCTCCAGGCTAAATCAACTTCAAGACTGACATGTACCGTAAGAAGATGGAGAATCATCTCGAATATCTTCTTCACTGGATTCACAAAGAAGATGAAGCTAGGGGGGAACTAAAGTTGGACTCCCTGTCCAAGCAGTTGAAAAAGGCCAACTTGGTACATGCTGGTAATTACAGGGGAAAGCAGAAGGCTTCTCATAATAAGAAAAAGGACTTCACCTATATGAAGGTGAAGTCGGCTTCGTTCAAGCCAAAGCCAAAGCCCAAGTCAGAAGTGACTTGTTCTAACTGTGGCAAGAAGGACCACTATTGGAATAACTACAGATCCAAGTCCAAACAGACAGAGAAAGGTGAGCCTAATAAGGTTTCTATGCTTGTACAGGTTGTCATGACTGGTATCGACAGCGACTGGTAGGTGGACACGGGCGTATCCTGCCATGTTTGCTCAAAGAATGAGTTATTCACCACCTAAAAGCCTACATCTGAGAAGGTTATGGTGGCAAATTAGGCACAAGTTGAAGTACTTGGGACTGGAACGGTGGTACTGAACCTGACTTCGGGAAAGTCGTTGATGCTTCAGGATGTGAAGCATGTACCGATAATAGCCAAGAACCTGGTCTCAGAAAGTCTGCTCTGTAACACAGGCATGAGGATGGACATCAATGTTGGACAGATGGTGATATCATACAAAGAAACATACTTAGGAAAATATTTTATACCGAAGGAATGTTTAAACTTTAACTTATGCTCCCTGCTATAATGATAAATGCAATGTCTTCTTCTGGTTGTTCTCTTGAGTTATGGCATAATAGACTAGGACATGTTCATTGTAAAAGAATAAACAAAATGTCTGGTCTAGGGCTTATCACCAAATGTAGGGGTAAGGAGGTAAAGAAGTGTGAGGTCTGTACGCAGACAAAGATCACCAAAAAATTATTCAAGTAGGTTAACTGAAGCACAAATATTCTAGAATTGGTACACTCAGAATCTGTGACTTCAAGCAGTTCTCCACAACGACCAAGATAAAGTATTTTATTACATTCATCGACGACTACTCGAAGTATGCGTTCGTCTATCTGCTCAAGTTAAAGGATGAAGCATTCGAGAAGTTCAAGGAGTTCAGGGCTGAACGTCAGATAGGGCAACAACTCATGAGACTTAGAAGTAATTAAGGCAGAGAGTATAGGTCTATTGAATTCATATGCTGTTGACTGCGGAAATTCCAAACTGCTTCTGGAAAGAAATTGCATTAACGGCTACGTTCATTCTGAACAGAGTGCCGTACACAAGTTCCGATGTCACTTCTCATGAATCTGGTTCAAAGTCAGACCCAACTTGAATGTCATTCGAGTGTGGGGGTATTTGGGATATATGAAGCTCTCGGACTTGAAGATATATAAGTTGGGTACGAGAACTACGAAGACCATCTTCTTTGGTTATGCTGAGAAGAGTGATACTCGAAGGTTTCTTGATATAGAATCAAATTATATCATTGAATCTCGTGATGCAAAATTCTTTGAAGATAAATCTGCTAGGCACAAGAATGTTGTTATCACGGATATTTTAGAGAATATAGTGGGTGCACAGAAGGCTAACGCTTCCAAAGAAGATGTAGTCCAAGAAGAAATTGTCATACCAGAGACAATATTCGAATCAGAACTCGCAAAACTAGTGTCTAAGCGAGTGAAGAGACCGAAGAACTTCGGAAAAAAATTTGTCACCTATCACGTGGAAACAAATTCGCTTACCTATGATGAGACGATAAAGACCAAAGATGCCATCTTCTGGAAGGAGGCTATCTATGATGAGTATGACTCAATAAGCTCTAACAATAATTGGTGTTAGTCAATCTGCCTGAAGGAGCTAAACCAATCGGATGCAAATAGATCTTCAAGAAGAAGATGAAAGCCGATGGAACTGTTGACAAGTTTAAGGCAAGGTTGGTGGCCAAAGGGTTTTCTCATAAGCAGGGGATCGACTACTTCGACACATATGCTCCAGTAGCGCGGATGACAACCATCAGGATGTTGATTGCTCTGAATTCAATTTATAAGCTAGTTATTCATCAGATTGATGTTAAAATAGCACTTCTGAATGGAGAGTTGATCGAAGAGATTTACATGCAACAGCCAGAAGGATTTGTCGTCAAAAGGCTTGAAGACAAAGTCTGCAAGTTGGTAAAATTACTATACGGTCTGAAGTAAGCTCCCAAGATGTGGCATGAGAAGTTTGACAAAGTCATAAGGTCAAACGGCTATAGGGCCAGTTAAATGGACAAGTGTGTTTACACAAAGTTTGCTGACGGGAGAGGAGTCATCGTTTGCTTGTAAGAGGATGATATGTTGATCCTAGGTACGGATACAGCACGTGTCACTAAGACAAAGAAGTTTCTCTCATCTAAGTTCAGTATGAAGAACTTAGGGAAAGATGATATTATCCTCGGGATAAAGATTATCTGGACGGACACTGGAGTGCCACTGTCACAATCCCATTATATTGAGAAGATGCTCACACGCTATGGATATCAGGATCTTCCAAGGATCGATACCCCGTACAGGTATGACAAGAAGCTGAAGTCAAATCCTAGGGAAAGTGTTAGGCAGCTAGAGTATTCAAACATTATCGGAAGTTTTATGTATGCAACAACTGCCACAAGGACTAACATTGCTTTTACCGTGGGGATGCTGAGTCAATTCACGAGCAACCTAGGTGTGGAAGACTAGAAGGTTGTAAAGAAAGTGATGAGATATCTCAGGAGAACTCAGAATTATGCACTGTACTACAGCGGATATCCGACAGCAGTGGAAGTCTTCAATGATGCAAGCTGGTATTCAGAAGTAGAAAGTGAAGGTCTACAGGAGGATACATCTTTTCCATTGGTGGAGCTACTATATCGTGAAAGTCGAAGAAGCAGACTATGATCTCTCATTCCTCGATGGAATCTAAGTTTTATGCACTGGCGGTTGCAGCAGATGAAGCAGAATAGCTTTGGGAGCTCATGTATGATCTTACATTGATTGGTGCCCAGATTTTGACGGTACCGATATACTACGACAACCAGGAGACTGCAATAGTAGCATCAAATAACATATTCAATGGTAAGATGAGAACTGTGCAGTTGAGGCACAGGACAGTTAATAATCTGATAAAGACTGGAGTCATTGCCGTGATTTATGTTCTGAGTCAGGAGAACCTGGCAGATCCGTTCACCAAAGGTCTCAAGCACCAGCTGGTCGAGGACACAACAGTCAAAAATGGGCTTGAAGATAATCTAATATTGTATCTTTATAATTCTACCATAAAGTTTTATGCTATTAGTTCAAAGAAAAATCTACTAGGCATCTAGCTTTTAGTTCAAAGAAGGATCATTGACTGGAAAAATATCAGTTACAGTGGGTAGTCCTCAAGGATATTATGGGATACGTACCCGAAACCACTGTGGTCTACTATTTGTTCTTGAACAAAATATTTTTTGTGGGAGGATGGCTTTGACGCCTTAATAAGTTTTTGGGCAGAGTGAATGTCCGGTGTACTTTATAGGAAGCACGTAGCTTCAGTACTATAAGGGACTGAGATCCCATGCTACAGTGGTGTGACATCACACGAGGGGGTAAACCTCGGCAGAAAGCTATGTCACAGCAACGTAGCACCGCACATAGGCAGGTCGCCTAATGCTATAGAATGAAGAGTAGTAGGCAACACTATAAAAAGGCTGGTGATCTCATGTTACATTGATATGAAACCACAGAGGTAAAAGATGTAAATCCTCGGCAGAAAGCCATGTCACAGCGATATAACACCACAAGGAAGCGCAAGGCTTCATGCTGGATAGTTTGCCACTACAAAGAGGTTGAGATCTCATGCTACAGTGGATGACACCACATGAGGAAGTGAACCTCGGTAGAAGACCATGTCATAGCGGCGTAGCACCACAAGGAAGCGCAAGGCTTTATGCCAATGACTCTTTAAACGAACTCACCAATAGTATATGGAAAGAGATACAGGCCGTCTCTTGAGGAAAAACTTATAGACGCCCAAAATATATACACCGAAACCAGGCGTGCACAAGGCCTTTAATGTGCAACCAGAAGCACAACTGATGTCATTACGTGAGTGTGAAGAATGATTGACAGTCACTGAGGGAAACGCTCAACCCATATTTTGAGATATATGGGGGATTGTGAAGAATGATTGCAACCAGAAGCACAAGGCTTTATGCCATTCTTTTATCATACTCATTACGTGAGTGTGAAGAATGATTGCAACCAGAAGCACAAGGCTTTATGCCATTCTTTTATCATACTGTAATTTGACCCATACGAAAAGATTCAAGTCGAAGTGACATCTATCATAATGCATGATTGACAGTCACTGAGGGAAACGCTCAACCCATATTTTGAGATATATGGGGGATTGTTGGTGTTTTTGCTAAGAATTATAGTCCCACATTGGCTACACCACCAAGTTGGTATCTCAATATAATACTTTGTATGAGTTAACGTTTGCACATGGGGTGTGGTGGGGCACATGGGTGCCATTTGGGGATATTTTTCTAGGAAAAAAAAGGATTAACTCATCATGAAAGCATTTATGCTTTTTATCGTTCTCTTGAAATTATTTCCATGGGAGCTAAGCCCCAAAGGGGCTTAACGACTCAGACTCGGGCTCAAGGGCGCAAAGTGGCGCTTTGTTGGCACTTTGTTGGCGCACTTTGCACTTAGCACGTCAGCATCGTCGCATGGCGCTTGTGCGCATTTGATACGCTCATACGCTCGGATATGCGCGAGCCGTATGCGTGGCCGCATGGGCTGACCGCATATGGGTCGCATAGGCTGCCGCATGTGTGGACGCATGGCGGCCGCATGCGCTGCAGCATGAGCGGTTGCTTGCGGGGCCGCATGAGCGGTTGCATGTGGGTCCGCTGCTATCGGATAGATTTAATCAGTTATGGAAAGATTGAGTCATTAATTTAAATCCAATATTTATGGAATTTGAATTTAATTCATTCTAATCATATAGGATTTTAATTAATCATGTGGGATTTGAATTTAATTCAAATCAATCATATGGGATTTAAATTTAATTTATTCCATTATTGTAGGATAT
Organism: Iris macrosiphon; assembly: GCA_036927795.1. NCBI lineage: Eukaryota > Viridiplantae > Streptophyta > Magnoliopsida > Asparagales > Iridaceae > Iris > Iris macrosiphon. The sequence goes on along the minus strand of JAYESA010000007.1, from coordinate 28,876,436 downwards.
GAATTAAATTTATTTTATTCTTTTTGTAATTGATGGACGGCCAGGATTAGAATTTGGGATTCTTCCATATGCCTATAAATACTCTCTTCAAACCCCATTTGAGGACTTACTTCAAAAATTAGGAGAGGAAGAGAGTTGATACTGGAGACATCATCAAAGTCCAGGAAGTTTGTGCGAGTCCAAGCAAGGAGGTGACATCGAGCGTTCCAGAAGTTCTACGTGAACTTGCTGGTTCTTGGGAGCAAATCATGTGGGGGCGAATCTTGCTTTGAGCAATAGTGATCTTCATCACTCCAGCAAGCAGATTTTCTTCTTCTCCTTTCTCTTCTCTTCTATTTGTAATTTCGTTCTGTCCGTCTGCATCTGCGAGTGCAAGGAAGAACATGAATTTTATTTTTTCTGATTCCTTTGTAATCTTGAGAGCAAGTTGTAATCAGAATTATTATATAGTTCTTCGTGGAAATCGAGAATAGTCAGAGTGAAAACTTTTGTGTGAACCTCTGATCTCGACCACACGTTCTTCCATCTTTGGTTAAGCCTCGGGACTAACAGTCATAAATCATCCCATAAAGTTGCTGCCACGTTAGCATACTTTATAACTACGAATTTCAAAAAAATGTGTGGCTGAGATTGCTTGGTAAAAACTTCACCACATGAACATAAAAAAGATAAAATGTTGATGAGATTTATACAGGTGGATGTGCTTCTACTTTGATAGACTAATACATCAGCACTGCCCACTGGAACACCAGTTATGTTGGCAAATATGTCCAATGAATTAGTATCAGACACGCCATTGATATATCAGAAATATTGGCTACTAATGGAGATGACACATTTGATTTCAATCTGTATGAGGAAGCAATTAAGAACATCCTACAGTAATGTTATACATAATTCATACAGTGAAAATTACAAAAGCTTAATTCACATCTAGTCAAAAGAATTACTCTATCAACCCAATACTATTTTTTTAATGAGGACTTATGGCTACCTTGTTCAAAAGAAATAGTTTCCAATAAAGACTACTGGATGTTCACTTCAGTCTTTGCTCCCTTTTTCTTTTCTTCCACACAGTATGGCCTTGCATGGTATAGAATATGTAAATTAAGAACCACAGCTAGTTGTTATCTTTTTGCATGGTATGTGCGTAGCAGCAGTACCATTATATTATTGACTTCTGTCTCCAAAGTTTATTGCTTTCAGCAATGATGAGAGTAACTAACCTTTGTGATTAACTAACTCAAAAGCCAGCTTGGAAAGTGTTTGATATTAGTTAATCTAGATTTGATTATTTTTGTTAGGAATAGAAAGTGTCAAAAGCTTCCTTGTTATTAGGAGTACTTCTTGCAATATTGAATAACTCAACGTGAGGAACAAGGTTGTTCTTTGCTTGAACTATTCATGCTCCACTATTATAGGATCTGCAAAATTTGTGGGTTGTTTCTTCCCTTTCTATGTTGGTGTTAGGCTATTTATTAGCCGATGTAATTGTTCAAGATACAATAGACTCTCCAAGCATTCACAAAAACTCTCCATTTTGCTCTTGATTCTAACATCTGGTATTTTCCGCTGCTTTAAGCCAACATCTGGTATCAGAGCCAAGTGTAAGCCAAAGTACCTTTGACTCAACAAGAAGTCAATCGTCGAGCACTCGACGGCGCCAGCAACAAAGGAGGGAAGCATAACCTTGCACTATCCGATGCTGACATCTGTCAACTACTCCACTTGGGAGATCAAGATAGAGGTCTTCATGGAGGCTCAAGGCGTTTGAGACGCCATTGAACCCACGGCCGGGGTGGTCGTAGAAAAGAAGAGAGACAAGATGGCGTTGGCGTGCATTTTTCAAGCTGTCCCCGAGGAGATCCTACTCCAGCTGGCCAAGCACAAAATGGCTAAGGAAGCTTGGGAAAGACTGAAGACAATATACCTCGGCACAGATCGGGTGAAGAAGGCAAGGATTCAAACCTTGAAGAGTGAGTTCGAGGTTTTGCGTATGAAGGAAACAGATTCCATCGATGAGTTTGCGGGAAAATTGACGACCCTCGCAAACAAGATTCGTGGATTGGGAGACAAGATAGAGGATGTTGTCATCGTCAATAAGTTTCTCGTCTCCGTCCCAGACAAGTACCTGCAAGTCGTTGCTGCGATCGAACAGTTTGTGGATGTGGAGACCATGCCGGTCGAGGAAGTGATCGGCCGCCTCCAGCGTACGAAGAACGTATAGGTGGTCGAGGCGAGAGCAACAACGGACAACTCCTGCTTACTCACGCTGAGTGGCAGGCGCGATCGAAGAAAGGCGGCATTGATTTGTCATCGAGCGGAAAGGGGCACTCTAGCGACGACCGGGGCCGTGGCAAGCCCTGTGGACGTGGCCGCTGGCACGGTAGGGGTGGTCGTGGCGGCCAAATAGTGCAACACCAGGAGGGTGAGGGGACTCACGATTCAAGCTCCAACCGTGACAAATCAAAAATCAAGTGCTTCAATTGTGAAAACTATGGGCAATATGCGTCGGAGTATCACAACAAACGTCGTGATGAGGAGGCGAACCTCGCACGAGCGCAAGACGAGGAGGCCGCATTGCTGCTGGGAGAGACTCAGGAGGAGACGCCTGACCTCGTCATGCTCAATGAAGAGAAGATAGTACCAGACTTACGAGGTGCTGGAGAAACGCAGGCCGACACCGATGTGTGGTACCTCGACAACGGGGCTAACAACCACATGACGGGCCACCGAGGAAAGTTCAAGGACCTTGATCAGGACATCACCGGCCGTGTCAAGTTCGGTGATGGCTCAACCGTGCAGATTGAGGGCAGGGGATCAATCATGTTCCAATGCAAGAATGGCGAACAACGTCTTCTATCGGAGGTATACTTCATTCCAAGTTTAAGAAGTAATATATTGAGCCTTGGTTAATTAACAGAAGATGGAAGCAAGGTGGAGATTGTCGGTTCCTACTTGAGGGTGTACGACAGGAACGGCATTCTGCTGATGAAGGTGAGGAGATCACCTAACCGCCTGTACAAGATAGCTCTTGAATCTTGCAGGCCGATATGTCTAATGGCCAACGTACAAGACCCAGCCTGGTTGTGGCACGCAAGGCTCGGGCACGTGAATTTCTTCGCGCTCAAGATGATGGCAGAGAAGGGAATGGCCACCGGGCTGCCGAAGATTTCTCATCCAAACCAGCTCTGTGAAGGGTGCCTCATCGCCAAACAAGCACGACTACCGTTCCCTCTGCAGGCAAGCTTCAGAGCTGAGAGGCCACAGCAACTTGTGTACGCTGATATTTGCGGCCCGATTACACCCGCTACACTTGCTGGTAATAAGTACTTTCTTCTACTTATTGATGACTTCAGTCGCATGATGTGGGTGTATATGCTCAAAGAAAAGAGTGATGCCTTTAATGCTTTCAAGAAATTCAAGTCTCTTGTGGAGAATGAATGTGACAGCAAGATAAAGACACTAAGAACTGATCGAGGAGGTGAGTTCCTGTCCAAGGAATTCACAAGCTTCTGTGAAGGTGAAGGCATACAACGGCACCTCACCGCACCATATACACCACAACAAAACGGCGTAGTAGAGCGTCGAAATCGTACCGTGATGGCTACGACAAGGAGCTTGCTCAAGAGCATGCATGTTCCTGGAAGTATGTGGGGCGAGGCGGTCAGACATGCTGTATACATGCTCAACCGGTTGCCAACTAAAGCTCTCAGTGCGCTCACGCCGTATGAAGCCTGGACTGGTAAGAAACCAAACCTCGAACACTTAAGGATGTTTGGATGTGTCGCACATATAAAGACTGCAGGTCCTCCTCATAAGAAACTTGATGACCGAAGCACGCCATTGGTGTACCTTGGCGTGAAAGAGGGCTGCAAAGCACACCGTCTCTATAATCCTCAACGTAGCCAGATCCATGTGAGCAGGGATGTTGTGTTCGAGGAAGAAAGGAGATGGGATTGGAACAATGGTGATGGTACCGAACCACAAGGCTGGGTAGAACTCTCAATCGAAGATCCTGTTGTCAAGACAGTGATCACTCCACAGAGAGCAGTAGGCGCGGCTATGCACACGCCGTAGGGCATAGGAGATGTGGCAACACCTATGACGCACGGAGCGGCAATGGCATCAAGGGAGCCTACTACACCACAAGCTGCGGCCACAACTTCGAGCGGCTCACCCACACCGACGATAGACTCGAATGAGCCAAGAAGATACCACTCAATTGTTGACATATATGCTAAAACTGAGGAGACCTTTCTTGATCCAGAGATGTTGTTTTTGTCGGCTGAAGAACCGACAAATTTTTAAGATGCTACACTTGAACATGAATGGCGGGAAGCTATGAAGAAGGAGGTTGAAGCCATCGAGAAGAATGGGACTTGGGTGCTTACTGAGTTACCATCTGGGCACAAACCCATCGGTTTAAAATGGGTATACAAGGTAAAGAGAGACAGTAAAGGCAAGATCCTCAAGCACAAAGCAAGACTTGTGGCAAAGGGCTACGTCCAGCAACATGGAGTTGATTTTGATAAAGTATTTGCTCATGTTGTCAGACTCGACACAGTTCGCTTGATCATTGCCCTCGCAGCCCAGCACGGATGGAAGGTTCACCATTTGGACGTTAAATCTGTGTTTCTGAATGGTGACCTCAAAGAGGAGGTATATGTAGCTCAACCTGAAGGCTTCGTCGTCAAGAACCAGGAGCACAAGGTGTACATGTTGTCCAAGGCTCTCTATGGCTTGCGACAAGCACCGAGGGCCTGGAACACACGCCTGGACAGCTGCTTAAAGAAGCTGGGATTCATCAGATGCACTCAAGAGCATGATGTGTACACAAGGAGCAATAGGGAGGGTGCACTCATTGTCGGAGTGTACGTTGATAACTTAATCGTCACAGGCACAAGAGCAACTGCAGTAAAGGTTTACAAGCAGCAGATGATGCAGAAATTTGAGATGAGTGATCTTGGATTACTCTCTTACTACCTTGGTATAGAGGTAGACCAACAGGGTGATCGCATTATACTGAAGCAATCAGCATATACGAAGAGAGTTTTGCAGCAGTTTGGAATAGGAGATTGCAATCCAACCAGGTATCCCATGGAAGCTAAACTGCAACTCAGCAAGAACCTTGAAGGACACCAGTTGATCCGATGCAATATAGGTACTTAACTCATACTCGCCCGGACCTTTGTTATGCTGTCAGAATGGTGAGTAGGTACATGGAGAAGCCAACAACCATGCATCACCAGGCTGTGAAACAGATCCTCAGATATGTGAAGGGAACACTTGAGTATGGACTCATGTATGGAAGAGGACATGGTGAAGATGAACTGCACGGATTCACCGATAGCAACCTAGTCGGAGATATCGACGACAGGAGGAGCACCAGCGAAATAGAGTTCTACCTCAACAAGAACCTAATCACTTGGGCGTCTCAGAAGCAGAAAACTGTCGTGTTGTCCTCCTGCGAAGCTGAGTTCATGGCGGCAATGGCTGCAGCGTGTCAGGCTTTGTGGCTGAGGAATCTAGTTAGTGAAATGACTGGCCGCGAACCTAAGCCAGTCATGCTCTATGTCGACAACAAGTCTGCAATTGCGCTAATGAAGAATTCAGTATTTCATGGGCGCAGTAAGCACATTGATACTCGCTTTCATTTCATTCGCGAGTGTGTTGAAAGATGGCAGATAAAGGTGGAGTTCGTGAGCACTGAAAAGCAACGTACCGACATTCTCACGAAGGCTCTCGCCAAAGTGAAGTTCGCTGAGATGCAGCAGGTGCTTGGAGTTATCAACCTTGATCAAACCTAGATTAAGGAGGAGAATATTAGTTAATCTAGATTTGATTATTTTTGTTAGGAATAGAAAGTGTCAAAAGCTTCCTTGTTATTAGGAGTACTTCTTGCAATGTTGAATAACTCAACGTGAGGAACAAGGTTGTTCTTTGCTTGAACTATTCATGCTCCACTATTATAGGATCTGCAAAATTTGTGGGTTGTTTCTTCCCTTTCTATGTAGGTGTTAGGCTATTTATTAGCCGATGTAATTGTTCAAGATACAATAGACTCTCCAAGCATTCACAAAAACTCTCCATTTTCTCTTGATTCTAACATCTGGTATTTTTTGCTGCTTTAAGCCAACATTTGATGCATTTGTAAAGAACACACGAAAGAAATGCATATATTTGCATCCTTACTTCACCAATATAAAGTATTAAAAGCAGTCTACATTCCCTTGCATGTTTTACCTTTCGTTGCTCAGTAATGCTCAAATATTGTGTCTACTTATGTTGAGATGAAATCCTTTCTTTTTCAAGGTTCTGCTGACAGTTTTTCAAGGTGCTGTTAACAACTTTTAGAGTACTGGCGAGCATTTAATATTTGGTTTCTTTTTTGACTAGTCAAACTTTGGAATATATATGGAAAATTTTAGAGTGGATGAGATTTAGTTTAATAGTCCAACTCTTGTATATATTTGGATCTAATATGAAAAAAATGCAATAGTATATATTTTTTGCACTAGATTGTACATATATAGATTCGAAATGAATGCTTTAATAGTTTCTTAAATTTATGTCTTGAAATATATATTTGTTGTATCTGAGATGGATTAAAAAAAAAAATTAATCGAGCAGAAACCGAGCAATCTTGGAAAGTAAACTATTGTTATTTTTTATAACGCTTTGGAAATAAGTGTTATATATGCGCATCTCATTTATAACTTTTCTGAAAATAAGTGTTATATATGTGCATCTTATTTATAACAATTTGGAAATTAAGTGTTATATATGTGCATCCCATTTATAATGCTTGAGGAAAAAAGTATTCTATATGTACATAACATTTATAATGCTTGAGGAAAAAAGTATTCTATATGTACATAACATTTATAACGCTTTTAGAAATATTTATGACACTGATATTTATAACACTTGGACCCTTAGTAAAAAGTGTTATAAAAAGCTATTTATAACGCCTTTTAGCAGTCAAAAAGGTTTTTTTTTTTTTATTGTAGTGATCAAAGCTTTTAAGACTCAAATAGAGTTTTTCATGTAATTTTAACTTTTGTTGTATAAACCTTTTATATATTAATAATACAAATGAGTCTGACTGGATATTTTCTTTTTGTCAAATAAAATGACTATTTATACAATTTTGTCTCGTTGGCTTATGAGTTATGATTACAGGACAAGTTTCTCGGAGGTCTTTACATATTGTTCTGCTAAGTATTTCAGGGTAAAGAATAGAAGTTTTCTTAGGCATCTCGATGGAGATATATATGTAACTGATAGCAGTTTGAATTAATCCTTACGACTCTTTTGCTCAATAATTTCTTGGTTTATACTGGTTGATATTTTTTTAGGATACAGAGAAAATTTCTTCATTAAGGAATCTATTTGTATTTGTCTTAAAAGTCACAGGTACGTAAACAAACTTTGCCCATAAACATGTATGATTGGATTGTAGAAAGGATACTTCAAAGTTCGCCTCCTCCTTTATATATATATATATATATATATATATATATATATATATATATATATATATATGTGTGTGTGTGTGTGTGTGTGTGTGTGTGTGTATGTGTGTGTGTGTTTTTGTCTTTGGACTATGAAAGATAGTCCCACATTGACTGCACCACCAAGTGGGTATCTCAATATAATACTTTGCTTGTGTTGAGGTATGCACATGGGGGTGTGGTGAGGCACATAGGTGCCATGTGGGGGTATTTTATTAGGATGAAGAAGGATTAACTCCTTAATGAAAGCATTTATGCTTTATGTCATTCTCTTAGAATTTATTCCATAGGAGCTAAGTCCCGACTCGGACTCGGGCTCGGACGCAAAATAGCGCTTTGTTGGCGCACTTTGCACTTTGTATGTCAGCTCGCATGCACTGCTGCTACTGATATATATTTGAAGGGTTATGGAATGATACGGTCTGTTATTCAGATCCATTTTTTGAGGGATTTAAAATTAATACGTGCCTATCTTTTAGGGATTCATAATTAATCTGTTCCTATCTTTCCGTAACTGTTGGGCGGCTAGGGTTTTCACCATCTCTCTATAAATACTCTTTTTATGTCTCTTTGAGAATATACTTCAAAAATTAGGAGACGAAGATAGTTGTTGCTGCCGCCACCATTGGAGTCCAGGGAGTTTATGCGAGTCCAGACAGAGGTGATAGCGAGCATTCCAGAAGTTCTACGTGAACTTGTTGGTTCCTGGGAGCAGATCGTGTAAGACGAATCTTGCTTTGAGCAATGGTGATCTTTATCAACCTAGCAAGAATAGTCTCTTCTTCTTCTTTCTTCTCTCTTTTGTGAGTTGTAACTCTGTTATGTCCGTTTGCAACTGTAATTGCAAGGAAGAACGAAAAGATAGTTTTCTTTGATGCTTTTATTATCTTGTTTCAAGTTGTAATCAGATCCTATATATTATCTTCTTGTTGGATCGAGAGTATCAGGAAGGAAACTCTTGTGTGAACTCCTGATCTCGACTTCAACTTCTGGTTCTATCATCTTTGATTAAGCCTCAAGAATAACAATCTCAAAGCAAAATCCGAGTAAGATGGAGAATAGATCAAACCTTCTCGATACTAGATTTCACAAGCTTGAGAAGTTTGATGACGAATACTACAATATTTGAAAGAGGAAGATCTCTTTGAATCATCATCTTGTTAAAGTTGCTTATGTTTTGGTTGATCCATAACCTACCATCCCTGAAGATGGAGGAGAACATGAAGTTGGTGTGGCCCAGGACGCGCACAACAAGTGGAAAGAAGACAATGACCTCTGTAGGCTATTGATCCTCAATGCAATGGAGGACTCGATGGCAGAGTCTTATAGCAAGAAAGAGAAGGCCAAAGACGTCTGGGAAGCTCTTGAGAAGCATTACAAAACTGATAAAAAGATGTCAAAAATCTATCTCGTTGAAAAAAAATTCACTTTGAAAATTTGAAGACGAGAAGGTAATGCTGTCGCAAGTCAAGGAACTTCTGAAGATGCACCAAAAGCTCGAGGAAGAGGGCATGAAGTAGGAAGATAAGTTCATGGTGGGGGCTATCGTCACCAAGCTTCCTCTAGGCTGGATCAGGTTCAAGACTGACATGTACCGTAAGAAAATGGAGATCCGGCTCGAAGATCTTCTTCACTGGATTCACATTGAAGATGAGACCAGGGGACAACTGAAGTTGGATTCCCTATACAAATAGTTGGCAAAAGCCAACTTGGTGTATGCTGGTGATTCCAAGGGGAAGCACAAGGCTTCTCACAACAAGAAAAAGGACTTCAACCATTTAAAAGTAAAGTCGACTTCGTTCAAACCGAAGCCAAAGCCTATGTCTGAAGTAACTTGCTTCAATTGTAGCAAGAAAGGCCACTCCCAGAGTGAATGCAGATCTAGACCCAAATAGACAGAGCAAGGTGAGCCTAACAAAGTTGCTATGATTGCGCAGGTTGTCACGACTGGTGTCGACTCTTACTGGTGGGTGGATATTGGCGCATCCTGCCATATTTGCTCAAAGAATGAGTTGTTCACCACCTACAAGCGTACATCTGAGAAGGTTATAGTGGCAAACCAGGCACAAGCTGAAGATCTAGGGACTGGAATGGTGGTACAAAACTTGACTTTGGGAAAGTCGCTGACGCTTGTCACGCCCCAGTCCCTAGATACGAAGGACTAGGAATACGTAAGCATGTCAGCCATGTGTATATGGCAACTCCAATATATGGATACCATAATCCACATGTACGCTGTAATATGAATAATACTCATATGTGGTATTTATTTATTGTCACAAGTCACAGAATACTAATCTCATCCACACAACAAGTCACAGAAAGAAAATACTAAACTAGAATACAGAGTCTGAATAATCCATAAATGATAGTCGGGTGGAGACAAAGTCACTACCAAGGACTATATCAAACAAAAATGAGAGAGAAGAGTAAAATCTCCTATATAAAATAAAGTGATGATATAAGAGTGTCAGCTAAAGGATCCATCGCTAGAGATAATCAATGATGCTCAGTGGGTAAGGTCTCCTTGGCAGAAAGTAAGGCATCAGGTCCGGGTCCGTACTCCTGCGGATACTCATGGTCGTCTATACCTGGCAAGGGACCAGGTCCTCAGAGGGACATAACAAGATACATAGAAGCAAGCCAATTGAATATAGTAATCATGCATAATATTTGAAAATATATAAGTATGCTGTACAAGACAATCTATATGAATGCAAATGAGGACAACTTTTTAACGTATAGGCAAGGGTAGGCTACTCGATCTAAATCTCACAACTCACACACCCGTCTAGAACATCAAAAATCGATATACCGTGGGGGTAGCGGCCAGCGTGACTCCAGAAATTGACATACCGCGGGGGTAGCGACCAGCGCGATACACTACCGTAGTGCGAGCTGGATACTACGGTTTACCAGAGTGGTTAAAGCCCATACGCCTAATGATTGTCCTCTCATGATACTAGGTGTCAAGTGTGTGTCAACATATCTAATATATAGTAATTACTGAACGAAACTACACATGCAACAAATATACAGAAATATAAATAGTATGCAAAGTACTATAAATAATTTGGCAAGGTATACTTGCCTGACAAGAAGCTATGTAGTCCCAATATCCTGCTCCGGAAGTCGCACAGAATAATCCAATAGATCTTGGGGTCAGCGTGTACAGGCACGGGAATCGGGGATGACTGTTGCGGGTTGTCTGGCAAGGGTGACGGGTCCATGATGAACACGATGATAGTAATGATGATGAGATGATTAGGTTATGGTGTTTAGGGTAATGATTAGGTCAATGATGATGGTTATGTTGATGATGGGGATTATAATGGTGATGACGAGGATGATGATTGGGATGATGGTGATAACGGTAATTGGGATGATGGTGATGACGAAGATGATGATGTGGATGATGATTAGGGTTAAGAATGATGGTTATGTTGATGATGATGATGGGGTGATGATAATAATATGGATGATAGGATGATGATGGTAATATTAATGGTGATATTGATGATCATGATGATGGGGATGATGAGGGTGTTGATGGTGCTACTGTTTTGGCCAGGGGAAGGTCCGACAAGGAGAAGGAGGAGGAAAAGGAGCAAGAGGAGGTCAGGGCAGAGATGTTGAGGTCAGGCGAAGGAGGGAAGAAGAGGAGGCTCAGGCTGGCAGTGGTGATGAACCGGAGAAGGAGGTGGTGCAGGGTGGAGAAGGAGTTGCTGGTGGTTGTTCTTGGTGGTGAACGATGGTGTTCAGGGGAGAGGTAGTCGTGCTCGACGGACTGTGGAAGGAGAAAGGCCGATGAGGATGAAGGGAAGTCGAGATGGCGAAGGTAATGGTCGGGTTCAGGTCTGTGAGGGATGTTGTGGTGTAGATGATGATGGGAAGAGGTGGTGGTCGACTGCATTCAGGTGGGGAGATAAACGGTGGTGGTGGAAAGACGGTTCAGCAGCGGTCGTGGCTGCTGTGCTGACTCCGTCGAGGAGGAGGAGGAGGAGAAGAGGTCGGGTGGCGGTGGTGTTGCTGTGGTGTGGTGGTTACTCCGGTCGTCGAGGTGTGGTTAAGCAGGGACGACGGTGGTCCAGGCGGAGGGATGGTGAGGTTCACGGCAGAGGGATTCGGTCCGGCGGGGCTGGCTCCGGTCGGCAGTGGACAGGGTGAGAAAGAAGATGAACAGGGATGAGAAGGGGGAAGGGGTCGGCTGATTTTAGGTTTGGGTTTTGAAATAGAAAAGGAAAATAAAAGCAAAATAAAAAATTGTATTTATAGGTAAAAAGGTAAGGTTTGATGTTGACCTAGGGGTTGGGTTGGTCAACATCATACTTGGGATACGCTTGGCCTCACATGGAAATGTTTGGAGGGCCATAATTGTATTGTTTAAAATGCAGGGGTTAGGTTTAAACGAGGGGCGATGTTGCACGTTGCACATTCCGAAAATTATGGAAAAAAAATCATATGAAGGGAAAAAATGGGTTTCTTTATGTATTATCCAATGGGGTGGACACCTTAATACATTTTTGCATAAAAGCGCCCAATAATTAGAAAATTGCACAAAGATATAAATTAGATTAAATTAATTAAAATTAATGCGTAAGATGTTCTTGAATTAATTAGAAATACATGGAGATAAAATTAGGTGGGACACAAGTGTCATGGACATAGAGGGCTCAGAGTATAATTATCATTAATTTGGGTTGCACAAAATGGTCAAGATTGTGTCTCCAATTTCGATTGGAACGCACAAGGGTACAAAGTTGGAACTTATTTGGAATTAAGAAATAACGTACGCGACGATTATTGTGCGACTAAAATGTAGCACAAGAGAGCATAATTATAAGTTACACCGAGGTCAGAATAGAAAGCGGTCATGTCTAGGGCAAGAGTGTGAAGTTTGTAGGAAGGCAGTGGCTAGCGTAGTGCTCCAATTATCGAAGCAACGGTAAGGTGCGCTAAGTGATATAAATATTACAAAATTAAATAAATATTGTGTTCTATTTCTATTTGGGTTCAAACTAGCCCTAGTCTCTCTATCTAAGTCAAGTAGGCCTTATTTTGGGTGAGGGGGTTTACAACGCTTCAGGATGTGAAGCATGTACTAATGATATCCAAGAATCTGGTCTCAGGAAGTCTGCTCTATAACATAGGCTTGAGCATAGACATTAATGCTGGACAGATGGTGATGTCTTTCAAAGGAACATACTTAGAAAAAGATTTTTGTATCAAAGGAATGTTCAAACTTCAACTTGTAACTCCTTCAACAATGATAAATGTAGTCGCTTCTTCTGGTGTTTCTCTTGAGTTATCGCACAATAAACTATGGCATGTTTATCGTAAAAGAATAAACAAGATGTCTAGTTTAGGGCTTATCTCCATATATGGGGGTAATGAGGTGGAGAAGTGTGAGTTATGTGCACAGACAAAGATCACCAGAAAGCCATTCAAATGGGTTAACCGAAGCACAGATCTTCTGGAGTTGGTGCACTCAGATAACTGTGACTTCAAACAGTTTTCCACAAAGGCCAAGATGAGGTATTTTATTACATTCATCAACGATTACTTGAAGTATGCATTTGTCTATCTGCTCAAATCAAAGGATGAAGCATTCAAGAAGTTAAAGGAGTTCAGGGCTGAAGCTGAACGTCAAACAGGGCAACAACTCAAGAGACTTAGAAGTGATCGAGACGGAGAGTATAGGTCTATAAAATTTATATCGTTCTGTAAAGAACATAGAATTGTCAATGACACGACTGCTCCGTATTCTTCTTAATCAAAAGGAGTAGCTGAGAGAAAGAACAAGATATTGACAGAAATGATGAACTCAATAATGTTAACTGCGGTCTTATAAACTCCTTCTGGGAAGAAGCTGCGTTGACGGCTATGTTCATCCTGAACAGAGTGCCGTACGCAATATCCGATTTTACTCCTCATGAACTATGGTTCAAAGTCAGACCTAACTTGAATGTCATTCGAGTGTGGGAGTGTCTGGCATATGTGAAACTCCCTGACTTGAATATTCAGAAACTGGGTACGAGGAGTACGAAGACCATCTTCTTGGGTTATGTTGAGAAGAGTGATGATTGGAGGTTTCTTGATATAGAATCAAATTATATCATTGAATCTCGCGACGCAGAATTCTTTGAAGATAAATTTGCAAGGCACAAGAATATTATTATCGCGAATATTTCGAAGAATAGTGCGGGTGCACAGGAGGCTGAAGCTTCCAAAGAAGATGTAGTACATAAAGAAGTTATCATTCCAGAGATAACGTTTAAACCAGAACTCGCAGAAGGACTTCGGAGAATATTTTGTCACCTATCATGTGGAAGCAGATCCGCTTACCTATAATGAGACGATGAAGACAAGAGATGTTGTCTTCTAGAGGAAGGCCATCAATGACGAGTATGACTGAATAACCTCCAACAACACTTGGGTATTGGTCGATCTGCTAGTAGGAGCTAAACCAATCGGATGCGAGTGGATCTTCAAGAGGAACATGAAGGCCGATGGAACTGTTGATAAGTTCAAGGCAAGGTTAGTTGCCAAGGGATTTTCTCAGAAGCAGTGGATCGACTACTTCGACACATATGCTCCAGTAGCGCATATGACGACCATCAGAATATTGATTGCTGAGTGCAATTCACAAGCTAGTTATTCATCAAATGGATATCAAAACAGCATTCCTGAATGGAGAGTTGACCGAAGAGATTTACATGTAACAGCTAGAAGGAATAGCCATCAAGGGGCTTGAAGACAAAGTCTGCAAGTTGGTAAAATTATTATACGATCTGAAGAAAGCTTCCAAGATGTGGCACGAGAAGTTTGATAAAGTCATAAGATAAAATGGCTATAGGGTCAGTGAAACGGACAAGTGCGTTTATACTAAGTTCGCTGACGGGAGAGGAGTCATCGTTTGTCTATACATGGACGATATGCTAATCCTGGGTATGGATCTAGCACGTGTCATTAAGACAAAAAAGTTTTTCTCGTCTAAGTTTAGTATAAAGGACTTAGATGAAGCTGATATTATCCTGGGGATAAAGATCATCCGGACAGAAATTGGAGTGGCGTTGTCACAGTCTCATTATATCGAGAAGATGCTTACACGCTATGGATATCAGGATCTTCCAGGGATCGATACTCCGTACAGGTGTGACAAGAAGATGAAGCTAAATTCTAAGGAAAGCGCCAGGCAGTTAGAGTATTCAAGCGTCATTGGGAGTTTGATGTATGCAACAACTGCCACAAGGCCTAACATAGCTTTTTCCGTAGGGATGTTGAGTCAATTCATGAGCAACCCAGGTATGGAGCACTGAAAGGCTGTGAAGAAAGTGATAAGATATCTCAGGAGAACTTAGAAGTATGCACTGGACTACAACGGGTATCCGACAATAGTGGAAGGCTTCAGTGATGCAAGCTGGTATTCAGAATTAGAGAGCGAAAGGTCCACAGGAGTTTACGTCTTTTCCATGGGTGGAGCTATTATATTATGGAAGTCGAAGAAGCAGACTATGCTCTCTCATTACTCGATGGAATCTGAGTTTTATTCACTGGCTGCTGCAGCGGATGAAGTAGAGTGGTTTTGGGAGCTCATGTATGATCTTTCATTGGTTGGTACATAAATTTCGACGGTAACGATAGTTAATACGTTTGAACGATTATATATCATGCGTTGTTGCTGCTGGTGATATATATTTGAACAGTTATGGAAAGATATGGTCTATTATTCAGATCTATTTTTTGAGGGATTTGAAATTAATACGTGCCTATCTTTTAGGGATTCATAATTAATTTGTTCCTATCTTTCCATAACTATTGGGCGGCTAGGGTTTTCACCCTCTCTCTATAAATACTCTCTACGTGTCCCTTCGAGAATATACTTCAAAAATTAGTAGACGAAGAGAGTTGTTGTTGCCACCACCATTGGAGTCTAGGGAGTTTGCACAAGTCCAGACAGAAGTGACAGCGAGCGTTCCAGAAGTTCTATATGAACTTGCTGGTTCCTGGGAGTAGATCATGTGGGACAAATCTTGCTTTGAGAAACGGTAATTTTTATTATCCCAACAAGCATAGTATCTTCTTCTTCTTCTTTCTCCTCTCTTTTGTGAGTTGTAACTCTGTTCTGTCAGTTTACAATTATGATTGCAAGAAAGAACGAGAAGATAGTTTTCTCTTCTTTTTTTTTATTATCTTTTATTAAGTTGTAATCAGATCATATATATTATCTTCTCGTTGGATCGATAGATATCAGGAAGGGAACTCTTGTGTGAACTCCTGATCTTGATTTCAACTTCTGGTTCTACCATCTTTGATTAAGCCTCGGGAATAACAATAACAATATATATATATATATATATATATATATATATATATATATATATATATATATATATATATATATATATATATATATATAGAGAGAGAGAGAGAGAGAGAGAGAGAGCCTATCCATTGAGCAAGATAATTAGTTGAGCAAATGAGCACACAAAATCGTAACCATTGGATCTTATTTAAGTTAATTTGGATGGTTACATGCTTCTGAATTGTATGGGTGTGCTATTAGCCATCAAATTTAACTTAAATCAAACCCAATGACCACGTCTTAACTTCACATATTGGAAAAGAGGGGTCTAAGGATACTCTCTCATCTCCTGACATAAAACCCATGCTTGCCATGGATGATTATTAGGAAGTTGAAGCACAAGTATGTGATGATGCCAACAACTTAAATGATGGAATGTGTGACTCAGGATTAAGTATATGACATGATGAGATATACGAAGACGATGACAAGCCAAGGGATCATAACAATGATGTTCCTTGTGTTTGAAACTAAAATCGAGTAAGACACACTTGGCTGATTGAGATGTCAGCTTCGTACGCTCAGTCAAAGAAAGAAAAAAATGCACCCAAATGTATGAAGTATACTTTAATCAGGAGGAGACAAAAAAAAAGACTCGCATGTGTTATTCGACCAGACAAAACAACGAAAGTAGTAGCAATGATAAGATTAACAGGCATAAGAATGGCCTCTGCCCAAAACTTTTGAGGAACAGAAGATGCTAATAAGAGAGCACGAGAAGACTCAAGAGTATGATGATGTTTGCATTCGGCTACTCCATTTTGTTCATGAGTGTAAGGGGAGGACTGTTGAAAAGAGTGCCGTGAGATTTCAAGTTAGATCTCATTTTAGCGAAGAGATACTCAAGAGCACAATCAGAGTAATGATGATATTTTTGCCTATTTCCCTTAATTGCATGCTTGGACTGTTGGTCCCTTGATTTTCTTATGTGCGGCTGTGATGAACCTGTGAGTGTGGCAAGGATCATGATCCAATGGCCTAAAATCCAACCCTTGGCTATATAAGCCACTTTATTCTCTCTCTTTTTGTTTTATTTCCTTTCTTTCTCTCTCTTCTTCCTTTTTTCAGCCAAGTACAGTAACCAAGCTTGGCCTTGGCCGTAGGTGACCTTGGTAGTATTGGTATTAGGCATAGAACTTGATCGTAGGCAAGTACATATTGCCAACTGAGTGAACCCATGCATGAGCATGTTTAATAAGTTAGTTTATATGATATTATTTTGATAACTTAGAATTGAGTTTTGATTCTTTGTATTTACTGGAGAACTGAGCACTTGTAACTTTACTTTCATAGCATCTTAATTTTTAGGCTTAACTGGATATTTTGAGGCAACAACAAAGTCGGAGCACAAAGTGTGCTGGTCGGAGAAGAATGAGCAAGTCTACAAAAAGTGTGCATGAGACCCTTGACGTATAAATGTTGACCATTGAAATTAAGCGCACTATATTTTGTTTCATATATGCTCGCATTCAGCACAACATTCAAATCCTTGCAAAAGTGCTCCAGGAACCGTTTAGGAACTATGGGCGCACTTTTCTCCTCATACGTACGTTTTGTACGAATGCCATCCAGTCAATTCCTTGCAAAAGTGTACCAAGGCTATTCAGGAACTAGGGCATACTTTTGAGGGAAAACTCGGTGGCGCATTTCTGTGCGTTTAGCCTCATCAATCAAGAGATAGTACGCCAAGCCTCTGTTAGCGTACGAATTCCTTTCCCTGAGCATTCTTGATGGGCGAGCCTTGACTTTGTCATCGTCTTGACTGTCATGTTCTTTACTATCATTCCTCGACTGTTGTGCCATACATTGAGACTTGTATTTTGTCTTTTAGTAGACCTTTCCACGCTTGATTGTGTGCTAGTGATCTAATTAGGCATTTGTGCTCCAAGTTGCTGCTAGCAAACTTAGTGAAAGTATGCCAAGTTCTTGGCTAGCGTACCTTTACTTTGTACGCCATGGTTGGGTAAGCGTGCTTTGTGCCAGAGTATGCCATACTTTGCTCGACATGCTTTTGACTCAGAGTGCGCCAAGGATGCCATGGTTAATGATTGTGTGCCTGGATTTATTTTTGGCGATTGTGCGCCACTACTATATGTTTGGCGATAGTACGCCAGTGAAGCTTTTGGCCTATTATACGCCACTGATCTTGTTTCCTGCCTAATTGTGCGCCAACTCTATTTTGACGATTTTATATGCCTATATGCCATTGTTCTCTCTTATTAATGATTAGCACTTATCTTCTTGTTACTTTAGTAATCATGTTTACTTCCAGATTTATATCCTTAATATTAATCTTGATTTTTTGACAAGATTTAATGATTTCATACTATATCGAGCATGAACTCATGTATCATGTCTCCCATATCCTGATGTTGTATTGATAATCCTGATACTGTAATAATAATCCTTATAGTGGCTCGATGTAGCGTACTCATGACTCAAGAATTTATGTACTATCCTGATCAAGGCTATTAGTAGCACATGTATTGCATGTCCTGTTATTCCCGTGGTTGATTTTTTGATTGTGCTTTTCAAGCTATTGTCTATTCCTGCATCATGTCTAAGGCAAATTCCTGAGCACCACGGTCAGGAATCTTGATTAAACAGTTCAGGTTAATGAACTAGATTAAAAACTAGAATCACTTAGGGAAATTTTCTAGCTATATGCAATCCCGATATCCCAGCGACACTTGTAAATTTGGAGCTCTTCGTCGTGAGGGACACACTTCCAGCACACCGTCGAGTATTGTATTACAAGTAAAAGTAAAATATATATACATATTAATTATATTATCTAATCCTTACGTCTGAATACTCTAGATAGACTGCAGGGCATGTGGTTATATGGAATTTCCAATTGCATGTGCTAGTAACTAGGATTGTGATAACCCTAGTTAGTTAATATTAGCAAGCCGTAAGATATGCTTGGTCGTGATTGATTATTAGTCCAATTCCATTCAAGATTGTTCTTATTTGTTATTCTTGTACCATATCCTGTAAGATACTCCTGTTCATTTTTTTACTGTTTTATTGTCTCTTATTCCATGCATGTTTTGATATGCTGGTTTTAATTCATAAGTTTGGCTCCCTTGTGGTGCTTGTTGTTTGGGGCCTGACCCCACTAGTTTTGTATGACCAGATTTTGGAGCAGGAACTAAATATCTCCCGTACCTTCCTAAAGATTGTGACAACCAAGAGCACCAGAGGAATTGAGTAAATTTTTTTCATTCACCCACTTATTGTAAATTATTCTTTTGTGGCATTTAGCCACCGAGCATGTATTTAGCTTGTGTTTTGGACCATTAACATCTAGCCTATGGGCTTGGCATGATTGGCATATTCTAGACTATTGCTAGAGTTAATCATGTATAACTTTTCTCTTGCTAGTTCTCTTCTGTAAAAATAGCTCCATAATCATCTATGTATGGATAATTTGGGACGCTTTACTATTATATGTGTGATGATGATAAATCTTGTAACATATTGCTTGCCTGTGGTTGAGACACATAGGATTGTCTTGACCTGAGATTACTTGATGGATTGTAAAATAAACCCTTACATATCATGGACAGCCGTGACCGTATTATCAGGGTATTGGTGTACTCTGGTATACGTAGATGGCTTTGTCTACCCCCGCTCTCCAATATTCTAGTTCTGGGACGTGACAGTATACATATTAGAACTTGAATTAGATATGGTAAGATAGATTAAGATTATGATTTCTGTTGATTATGTTTTATTTCATCTTGAAGATTTCTTATTATGGCTAGGATTATTAATACAAATTTTCTCATATAAAAGTTAGAAACACAAATCACTTTAATTTAGGATAGTTTAAATAAATATATTCAAATTCAAAATAAAATATGGTAAAATTTGGACTACACAATACATTTATAACAAAATGTCGTATCTCCTGGGATTTAACTCAGAATAAAGCTTAAGACAATATTTTAGAAAGCTAACAACTAGGGCTACAACTTTTGTATATAAACCTTTATGAAATTATGTGATTATAACATTCAAAATCGTAGATAAAAATGGAACATGAGATAGTATTTGATTTAATATATATATATATATATATATATATATATATATATATATATATATATATATATATATATATATATATATTGTCTTGGAGCCCATTGCACAAAGCCACATAGCCAACTCCAAAGGGAATTCGAACTTAGGCAACCCCCACAGCGGCCCCCCATCTTAACCGTTAGGCCACAGACAAAGAGATTATATATATATATATATATATATATATATATATATATATATATATATATATATATATATATATATATAAAGTTTGAAGTTAATATTCCTTAACTTATTTATATAATAAAATAAAATAAAATAATAAAATCTATTGGAGTATTTAAGTAAGTTTAGACAAATACGTAGTATATCCTATCTGGTGATTCTAACTATATCTTTAAAATTTATATACTATTTACATTATCCTTGTTTAAATAAATCAAATTTAATCCTAATAAAAAAAATTAAATATCATAGATTACTATTTTAATAACTTAAACAAAGGCGTTATAGTAATATAGTAGATAAAAATTAATATTTTAATTGATTAAGAAAAGAAATAAAAATGGATCCAGAATAGATAATTTCTTGTCTCACCAATAGATAGAAATAGGACAATACAATGCCTTTATTATTGATAGACTCCGTCTTCTTTATCAATTCCTACTCTTTCGATCTATCAAAAGAGATCAAACTTTATATTATAAAATTTAAGGTATTATTTATTTAAATACAGTAGTTAAGTTTATCTTCTAATTTTAAATAAAAACCTATGCATCTAAATCAGGTCATTTCTTTTAATATTAAGCCTAAAAGATTACTAATTAAATTCTTAAGCCTATCATAATACAAAATTCACTAGAAAATCAACTTAATCCGTATTCTATCATTATTAATCAACTCCTATCTATCCTAATTATACATATAAGTAGATAAATTCTAAAATAAAAATATATAGCAATCATCTCTTCTCTATCATGTCCAAAATATTTCCCAAAATTCGTCCCAAAATCGGCCATATTTTTTAGCTCTGAACTCCAATTCTACTCTAATTTTTTTGTTAGAAGCATATCGATGCAAACTTTCATAATATGTATTTTAATATTTTTATTTGAAATCATTAATTTCTATAAAGATTTTAGAGTATCAAATGTCCGTAAAATGAATATTTTTCAGTGTTTAAACGATTTCGGGAGTCCCAAAGCACAAAAATATGATTCATTTAGTATTTCGGAAAGTTTTCACGAAGACCGACAACATAATTTAATTTTAGAAATAATTGAATTTATTTAATATATTCAGTATTACTTATAATTAGAAAGTGACTAAATAATATAGGTATAACTACCTTGAAATCCAATTAAAATTTATTTACAATATTTTAAATCCAATAATAAACTTTTTTAGGAACTTGGATTGTCTACATTTGGGGTTAATAACAGATTACTTGGGTATCTTGTTAGTTGTCTAGTCGCACCATCCACCAGAAGGCTAAAGCAAGTACAACTTTAAATCTTTTGACACCTTTATTTTATAATGCATATATTTTTCATCATATTTTTATTGTTCATTTCCCATATTCATGTCATAGCTTCTTGAATCTTAATATTGTGCACAAGAGTTAGGATTGTTAGAGTATATGTACATGTTTATATTTCTTGCTTATTATGATTATATTTTATCGTATTGATACTATTTTACCGTATTGAGCATCTATATGTAAGTTAGTTGGGTTAAGAAAACAACTAGTAGGCATCTGGTACCCAACAGATTGACTGTATGATTTCTAGCAGGAAACAACAAGTTGGGTTAAGGAAACAACTAGTAGGCGTGTGGTACCCAGCGTGTGGTACCTAGCAGATTGATCTAGCAGATTGACTAGTAGGTGTGTGGTACCCACAAGAGTTTATTCGATCGTACGAACATTTGATAGAGTTTATTCGATACACCTCACAGATTGACTGTATGATTTCTAACCCAATCATATTATAAACATTGGTATTCTAAAATACATTGTACACATGACCTCGATTACTATTAGTATAACCTCTTTATTTCTTAGCATGTTGCATATTGTTAAGTACCATCATGTTTATTTTCCTTTTTTACTTTCCATGTTATCCACTTAGTTTTTTTTTCTTCTTCTACTTCCATGTATGCATGTATATTATATTGTGTAGTTTTAGAGTTACTGTTATGCTTTGCTCCAATCCTGACTGAATATGTTAATAATTTTAGGTGACTTGCTATTACTACACTATGGACGTTCGTTAGAGATAGAGATCAATGCTTTTGGAGATCGATCTTAGATTGTAGATAGATTAGATATTTATTTAATCTTAATTATTTAGCGGGTTTGTTCCGAATGTTGGTTTGATGTATTATTGGATTTGTAAATTATATAGTTGCAAATGAGCAAAGAATATTTTGTGATCAAATATTGTGTATTTGGATTGATGATTGCTATTAAGGTCTAGAAAATATACTACCATTTGTAGAAGCATGAAAATCTTCATATTTATGCGGCCGAGCAGCCATGCGGCTAAGGGCCTGATTTAGTAAAAGTCAGGACGCTTACAACGTTCACGGCATCCACGAGGCAGTCATCCTCCAACTCATGTAATATTCGACCGAGGATAGTTCTTCCAAGGTACATGAGCCAGGGGGACAGTGAACTCTCTATGCAGCACACAACACGTCTTCGTCCATGCGACACAGGAAATGATTCTAACGACATGCGGCAGGGATTTTAGACGCAGGCAAGCTAGCCCAGGGTGTCACTTAGATCATGCTCTCTATGCTCTCCATGTGCCACTATTCCTTTAAACAACCACATGCGGCCTGAACAATCAAGGCGCAGAGAAGCCACATGCGGCCTGATCAACCAAGTCGCAAAGAAGCCGTATAATATACTATATGCGGTCTGAACGACCACATAGCAGGGAGGCCGCATAAAATCCCCCTGACACAGATTCCAATGTCTGTTAGAAGCTCTAACACATCACTCATCACTCTGAGATGCTTCGAGACTCGTGAAGACAACGGCTCAGAAAAAGATAAGTCATATCAGTGCATTGATTTCTTCATCAAACGTGCCATGCCATGTGTCCTATGTATGCGGCTACAAGACCCATGCGGCCTCACCATCATGCACCCAGAGTGTCCATCCAACCAAGGCCAGACGAGGGCTTGCATTAAGCCACAACATTATACGGACAGAGTGTCCATCCGACCAAGGCCAAATGAGAGCATGTATGCGGCTACAAGACTCATGCGACCTCTCCATCATGCGCCCAGAGTGTCCATTCGACCAAGGCCAGACGAGAGCTTGTATCCTGCCACAACGTCATGCGGCCAGAGTGTCCATCTGACCAAGGCTAAACGAGAGCATGTATGTGTCTACAAGACCCATGCGGCCTCGCCAACATGCTGCCAGAGTATCCATTCGACCAAGGCCCAAACGAGACCACGTATGCGGCTACATGAACCATGCAGCCTCGTCAACATGCGGCCTTGTTGTTATGCGGCCTTCAGCTCACAAAATCTTTCTGTTACAACTACAGAGATCTTCGCACAGTTGGTGCTAACTACGTATTCAGCTGACCATGTCACACACACAATGGGTTGATAACAACCCTGAGATCTCATCAACAGTATATCTCGACCAAGACCACGTAAAAATTTGCACATGGCATGTGACAACAGTTGCAACTGCATTCTATTGAAGGAGCCTTATGCGGCCACAAACATAGGCATGTGCGACACCCATAGCCCATCAGCACGATGGCTATAAATATGATCAACTTGAACGTTCTAAAGGTCAAATTTTTCTGCTTCAGAAAGAGACCAGATCAAGAGGCTGGCTGGCTATCGCGAATCAACACTCAAGAGAGCGAGAATAGTTGCTGCATCGGATCGTCCATGGAGTAAAGAGAGTTGCTACACTCCTAATCCTCCATTGTCACCCCCCAGAAAAAAATTATACTTAGATTATCTTCTAGGAATCTTCTTTGTACTTTCTTAGTTTGTTAATCAAATCCAATTCTTATTTTGATTTAAATGGAAAACACGGTGGCGACTCTACTGGCAAACACGAGGCAGTGATCCTCCAACTCATGCAATATTTGACCGAAGATAGTGCTTCCAAGGTCCATGAGCCAGGGGGGTAGTGAACTCTCTATGCAGCACACAATACATATTCGTCCATGCGGCACAGGCAATGATTCTAAAGACATGCGGTAGGGATTTTATACGTAGGCAAGCTAGCCGCAGGATGTCACTTAGAACATGCTCTCTATGCTCTCTATAGATACTACTCCCTCAAGCAACCACATGCGGCCTGAACAATCAATTCATAGAGAAGCCACATGCGGCCTGATCACCAAGTCGCAGAGAAGCCATATAGTATACTATATGCTGCCAGAACGACCACAGAGCAGGGAGGCTGCATAAAAACCCCCTAACACAGATTATGATGTCTGTCAGAAGCTCTGACACATCACTCATCACTATGAGACACTTTGAGACTCTTAAAGAACACCGCTCAGGAAAAGACAACAAGTCACATCAGTACATTGATTGCTTCGACAAACGTGCCATGCCATGTGTCCTACATATGCGGCTACAAGATACATGTGCCCTCGCCACCGTGAGGCTAGAGTTTCCATCTGACCAAGGCCAGACGAGAATACGTATGCGGCCACAATATCGTACGGCTAGAGTATCCATACGACCAAGGCCAAACGAGAGCACGTATGCGGCTACAAGACCCATTCGGCCTCGCCATCATGCGCCCAGAGTATCCATCCGACCAAGGCCAGACGAGAGCTTGCATACGGCAACAACGTCATACGGACAGAGTGTCCATCCAACCAAGGCCAAACTAGAGCACGTAAGCGTCTACAAGATCCATGCGACCTCGCCAACATGCGACCAGAGTGTCCATTCGATCAAGGCCCAAACGAAAGCACATATCCGGCTACATGACCCATGCAGCCTCGTCAATATGCGGCCTAGTTGTTATGCGGCCTCCAACTTACGAGATCTTTCTATTACAACTGCAGAGATCTTCGCACAGTTGGTAATTACTACGTGTCTAATTGACCAAGTCACGCCCACAATGGGTTTATAACAACCCCAAGATCTCATCAACAGCATATCTCAACCAAGACCACGTGGCAATCTTCCCATGGCATGCGGCAACAGTTACAATCGCATTCTGTTGAAGGAGCCTTATGCGGCCACCAAACAGAGGCATATGCGGCACCCATAGCCCATCAGCACGATGGCTATAAATAGGAGCAACTTGAACGTTCTAAAAGTCAGCTTTTTTTGCTTCAGAAAAAGACCAGACCAAGAGGCTGGCTGGCTATCTGCGAATCAACACTCAAGGGAGCGAGAAGAGATGTTGTATCAGATTGTCCACGGAGTAAAGAGAGTTACAACACTCCTAACCCTCCATTGTCACCCCCAGAAAATAAATTTGTACTTAGATTGTCTTCTTGGACTCTTTTTTGTACTTTCTTAGTTTGTTAATCAAATCCAGTTCTCCCATTTCTTATTTTGATTTAAATGGCAAACACCATTGATAGTGCAGCATAGTGTCACGGACTTGGTGATTTTTCCCTCACTTTGACCCGTTTGGCGCACAAGCTTCCACCTCGAAGATCCGTGTAAGCCTTTTCGAATGAACTTAACTAGATCGCTAAGAAAATAGATAATAGTGGAGTAAGAGTAGAACTTGAAGGCTTTTATTAATATGAGAAAAGCTTACAAGTTTCGGTGGTAAGAAAAAAATGAGTCTCCCCTACTTATAATGCCTCAAAAGCTTACAAGAAACGTCTAGAATGAAAATATTTTAGGGATTATTCTAAGGAATATTTTAGAAATTATTCTAGGTTCTAGGAATATTCCATGCATGATTCTAACTACCAAATATTTTAAATATTTACAAACATCCTATAGGGCATTTAATCCACCTAGGTAGGGACAAAAATAAATGTGTGTGATATTCTCCCCCACCTATTGTGTTGATGTCCTCATCACACACGTCCGCTAAAAAATTCTTTGACCTTGTCCTCGAACTGATACAACGTATCAGCGCATTCCTGTAACACCCCATTTCGCTCAAGCGGACTGCCGACTCAAATGGCAAAAGTGCAACTGTCCCGACCCGCTTTGCCTCAAACAAGAAGCAAAGGAAATCCAGACTTGTCCCTATAGGAATCCGGCTTGGACTTTCAGAGGCTCGCTTGACGTATCGCTCTACCGAGGCGAATCATCGCTAAGGTGGGTGGCTACGGTGAACTTATCTTTGCTTAGCCAGCACACATAAAATCTGGAATATTCATGCTAGTCGCTAGGTGATTCACCCCCTGCATGCTAATAAATCCAACGCACCTAGCTAAGGGAATAATCCCAACTTGTATTGCTTATGCTAGAAAATAGAAATTGAAATACTGCCTGTATTCAGACCCTCGCATGCTAAGTCCCTTAACGGTTTCGTCTCTCTGCTTACCTTCGGGTCCGAGCAAACGTGTCTGCTTATGTCCCTTAGAATGCGTACTTGCCTGCTTACGAATGTTTAACGTGATTGTTTGCGCATGCATTCTTGTTAGCCAGGAGACTATCAAATAGTCCTTCTGTGCATTTGAACCTGCAAGTATCCGGGACCGTTAGGTCACCCAAGGCAAATCCCCGAACCAGGGGATTGCATCAAGCAAGAATGGATATGGAATATGAATTATACTTGAATGATAATCTTGGCAAGTGTGCATCTGAACGAGGAATGTGTTTGTACTGATTAAATCCCAGCTCGTGGAGCAATGTGCTCGTTCAGAATAAGTTTGTTTGTGTTCCATGATTATCATGTCAAGCTTTGGATTTGGTTAGACCCTGACCTGCATGTCGCGGACAACCTGTGCACAAGGATTTTTGGCTTCCGCGGACGGTCACCGGGGCACTGGGACCGATCCGATCCGGGCGGAAGAGTTTGTATGGTCGTTAGTCACGGACGGAGTGTTATGTAGCGAGGCTCGCCACCTGCGTTGCATATCATTCTTAGTCCCGAGACCATAACCCGTCCATAATGGCTATGCCAGCGACTTTTGTCATATAGATAAGTCATCCTCGCTTAGCGGCTATCCGCGTGCGAGTCATTGCATAGCATCAATGAACTGAACACCTGAACGATCTGAAAATAACGACCCACATGTTTGCATATGCTATGCTCCTGAATATTTATACTTGCCCGTGCATGAATTAACAATATTTGCCTTGGACAGGGAAGGAGAAATGGTAAGTGGTAAGTATCGCCGTGTTCCCTCAAACATCGCACGGCGCACTGCCCGACACGTTAGGCTATTCAATATTTGCATGAAACTGATCCTAAGGCAACTAGAAAGACAACTTAATAGTTGTGCACGGAACCTGTATTACGTGTTTGGATTTGTCGAGCGGGAGAGTAGCTTCCCCACCAGTGCATTCAATGTACTGATAATCCACCAGTTTGTGTACAGGGTACGGGAGAACCTAGTTCGGTGCGGATGCCTCCAACGTGCGTGCTAAGGCCAAGAGTTCCCTCTGAAGCCTTGCAACGGTGCGTCCGGAACTGAAGCATATATACAAGACATAATATTGTGAACATCGCCTGATCATCGCCTGTACAATCATTCCACAGTTGTAGCCATTTGGCACACTTTTACTGTTTCAGAGAGAGAGGCTTGAGCGACTTGTAATCTCGGCTATACGCCGCCTGTAACACTTGTTTATATCAATAAAGAGCTTGCTTTACTTTAACTTGTGTTTCAATACTTCCGTTATATTTGTCAACTCAGAGAACTTGTTACCGATCGCCTATGCGTTCATGACTCCGATGCACTCGAACAATCTGTACGACTCTGTGGCTTAGAACTCTTGCCGCCAGCCAATGAACCATGGCCTTGCACGGGCGTGGCTCACGCTCGTGCGGTATCACGCCCGGATGGGTCAAGCGATCGTTCCGCGAGAGCGCTGGCGAGGGTGATTCCCGCCTAGCGGGAACGGCCGATTAGCCTGCGGGAGATCGGGGCGTGACATGTTGGTATCAGAGCCTGGCTTCTACGCCTTTGGACTTTGATTCGATATCTCTGTTTTGAAAGCTCGTTCGTGGGTTATGTGCACGCTCTCTCTCAATGTCTCGATGGGATGTTCCCACAATAAGTCTAAATACTTTTAAAATATATTTTGAATGATATGATTGCTTGTCTGGTTGTATGCTGCGAGTGGCCTTTGTGCCAACCTGTGCGAACCCTTGAGAGTATCGCTAGTCGCTTGTCCGATTTTCACTAACCCTAAGTTTGGTTGAATGCATCTATTCGAGGAACGCCTTGAACTAGTGCACCATCCAAGACTTAAGAAAAGGTGGAACTCGAGTGCTGAGACTTCGCTATCACTGAGCTGGTTGACGTGTTCACGCTAGAGGGGCCCTTCGAAAGTGCGCACGATCCAGTCTAAGCGATATGCTGATTTTGACGCTTATGCAAGTGAATATCCAAATGAACAAGTACAACGACTTGTCTAGGCTTGCCTCAACCCTAGATTACTGCTTGTCCTCAGTAAGTCTCGAGGATGAGACTTTTTCTGAGTTGGGTAGAATGTAACACCCCATTCCGCTCAAGCGGACTGCCGACTCAAATGGCAAAAGTGCAACTGTCCCGACCCGCTTTGCCTCAAACAAGAAGCAAAGGATATCCAAACTTGTCCCTCCAGGAATCCAGCTTGGACTTTCAGAGGCTCGCTTGACGTATCGCTCTACCGAGGCGAATCATCGCTAAGGTGGGTGGCTACGGTGAACTTGTCTTTGCTTAGCCAGCACACATAAAATCTGAAATATTCATGCTAGTCGCTAGGTGATTCACCCCCTGCATGCTAATAAATCCAACGCACCTAGCTAAGGGAATAATCCCAACTTGTATTGCTTATGCTAGAAAATGGAAATTAAAATACTGCCTGTATTCAGACCCTCGCATGATAAGTCCCTTAACGGTTTCGTCTCTCGGCTTACCTTCGGGTCCGAGCAAACGTGTCTACTTATGTCCCTTAGAAAGCGTGCTTGCCTGCTTACAAATATTTAACGTGATTGTTCGTGCATGCATTCTTGTTAGCCAGGAGACTATCAAATAGTCCTTCTATGCATTTGAACCTGCAAGTATCCGGGACCGTTAGGTCACCCAAGGCAAATCTCCGAACCAGGGGATTGCATCAAGCAAGAATGGATATGGAATGTGAATTATACTTGAATGATAATCTTGGCAAGTGTGCATCTGAACGAGGAATGTGTTTGTACTGATTAAATCCCAGCTCGTGGAGCAATATGCTCGTTCAGAATAAGTTTGTTTGTGTTCCATGATTATCATGTCAAGCTTTGGATTTGGTTAGACCCTAACCTGCATGTCGCGGACAACCTGTGCACAAGGATTTTTGGCTTTCGCGGACGGTCACCGGGGCACTGGGACCGATCCGATCCGGGCGGAAGAGTTTGTATGGTTGTTAGTCATGGACGGAGTGTTATATAGCGAGGCTCGCCACCTGTGTTGCATATCATTCTTAGTCCCGAGACCATAACCTGTCCATAATGGCTACGCCAGCGACTTTTGTCATATAGATAAGTCATCCTCGCTTAGCGGCTATCCGCGTGCGAGTAATTGCATAGCATCAATGAACTGAACACCTGAACGATCTAAAAATAATGACCCACATATTTGCATATGCGATGCTCCTGAATATTTATACTTGCCCTTGCATGAATTAACAATATTTGCCTTGGACAGGGAAGGAGAAATGGTAAGTGGTAAGTATCGCCGTGTTCCCTCAAACATCGTACGACGCACTGCCCGACACGTTAGGCTATTCAATATTTGCATGAAACTGATCCTAAGGCAACTAGAAAGACAACTTAATAGCTGTGCACGGAACCTGTATTACGTGTTTGGATTTATCGAGCGGGCGAGTAGCTTCCCCACCAGTGCATTCAATGTACTGATAATCCACCAGTTTGTGTGCAGGGTGCGGGAGAACCTAGTTCGGTGCGGATGCCTCCAACGTGCGTGCTAAGGCCAAGAGTTCCCTCTGAAGCCTTGCAACGGTGCATCCGGAACTGAAGCACATATACAAGACATAATGTTGTGAACATCGCCTGATCATCGCCTGTACAATCATTCCACAGTTGTAGCCATTTGGCACACTTTTACTGTTTCAGAGAGAGAGGCTTGAGCGACTTGTAATCTCGGCTATACGCCGCCTGTAACACTTGTTTATATCAATAAAGAGCTTGCTTTACTTCAACTTGTGTTTCAATGCTTCCGCTATATTTGTCAACTCAGAGAACTTATTATCGATCGCCTATGCGTTCATGACTCCGCTGCACTCGGACAATCTGTGCGACTCTGTGGCTTAGAACTCTTGCCGCCAGCCAATGAACCATGGCCTTGCACGGGCGTGGCTCACGCTCGTGCGGCATCACGCCCCGATGGGTCAAGCGATCGTTCCGCGGGAGCGCTGGCGAGGGTGATTCCCGCCTAGCGGGAACGGTCGATTAGCCTGCGGGAGATCGGGGCGTGACAATTCCCAGCTGGACTAGTCGTGCGATATTCCCTTCTACTTGATGAGATAATCCACATACGAGAAAATACGTCGTCGTTGAATGGTCCTCGAGGCAAGCACGACTTCTACTTCTTTATCGAACAACGTGGTCATGGTCGTCGTGGGCGCTTCGAAACTCCTCGCTGAGGGTCCTCCAGGTCAGTATGATAAGGCTTGAGGCAACTCGCATGGAAGACAAGATAAATCTTCATCTTGGCGGAGAGTTCGAGCTTGTAGAAAACTTTGCCCACCTTCTTAAGGACCAGGAAGGGGCCTTCATACTTTCGAATCAGTTCCTTGTGCACCTTGCTGAACACCTTGAATTGCTGCGGTTGAAGTTTGATCATCACCACGTCCCCTTCCTTGTACACGATAGGCCTTCTCTTGGTGTAGGCCCTTTTTTCCATATTCTATGCGACTTTCTCTAGAAATGCCTTGGCAATATATGTCTTCTCCTTGAAGTCTGAGATAACTGGTGAGATATAGGCCATTCGCTCGATGTCCCAATACTCAGTGTGTGTTAGAAAAAAGGCTGTTGACCCATTATCGCACGCAGATAACGAGGCGGGCCTCGCCTGTCAGCGACCTAGGGAGCACGGGTGCGGGTGCAGTTCGGGTCCCCGAGCCGAGCCAAGACAACTTTGAGTCAGACTCGAACTCGATTGAGCGGAGTCGCGCGTGCTGGCAGTCGTCCGATCGAGAGCGGGAATGCATGGATGCACGCCACATGTTATCTCCAGCCGCGGCTGCTTTGCTTATGTATATATCTACTGAATTAATTATATATAGAGGCAGAGAGGTTGAGGAGGTAATCATCTAGGGTTTTCTTCAACTTTCCAAGGCTATTAATCCTAGCTCCAAATTCCAAAAGCATTTTTATTTCTAGCGTTGGAACCATCATTAGATTCCAGAAAATCTAATTTGTTTTCAGTAATTAGGTTCATAAATTTTTGTAAAATTTATTAAGTGTCGATTGTCCAGAATCTGACACATTTCGGTATTTTTGATATTTTGGGGGATCCCGAACTCGGAATCAGGAGCCGTTTGAAGTTTCGTAAAGTTGAAACGATGAACTATAACATATATTTTTTTAGAATTAAATATGCAAGTTTATTATACTGTAAAATTTGTACAATGTAGACGTAACCAAGCAACCACCAAAAACTATCATATGTGCACCATATTGACGATAATTCTTTATTGGTTCGAGATTCGATGAAATCGTCGATTCCAGCATTCATGTAAGTTGAAATCTATAGGATTTCACACGAAAATATGGGTTTTGTTTTGGTTTACTTTTTGGTCAACAGAATATCTTGATTTTACTATGGATCCCAAAACTGTAATATTGACATTTCTTTAAAAAAAAGTAGGATGTAAACTAAAAACTAGAATAATGGAATTAAAATAGGATTTTATACTAATTATTTCAGAATTAAATAAATTAAAATAAATCATCTTTTGACATGGTAATTCGTAATACATAGGCTACTTGGACTCTGACTTAGAATCTGATTCGTACCACCAGCTAAGGACCACAGGAAATTATATTCTGTGATTAATTTCAGTTCTTGATAGTCACTATAATACATGCTTAGTAATGATTACATGATTCTTGACACACTCGTTACACGGATTAGTAGGATAGATTCTTGTTATGAGACATGTGATTTTCTAGACTATTATTATTTCTTCATGTCTGGTTCTGAATCCATAATGTACTAGTCAGGAGGGAAAATACTTAGTAGATGTGTGAACTACCCTTTTTATCCTATTATTTTACTGGAATAATAGAAGCAACGTACGACACGTATGGTTTGTCAAATTTTACCCCCTAGTCGTTCACACATCGACACGATATTTTAAATCACGTAGAATAGTTTATTCCTATTGGTTTCTTCCATTACTTGTTTTCATATGCTATATTCACATATGGTTACTTGTTGGTCATACTTGCCATGCCATGCCATGACTACAGCTACTAGTTATTTTGCTTGTCTTATTGTGATTTCAGTTTTATTTCTATCTTGTATTCTTTACTATTTACTGTCTTATTGCTTCTACCATATGTTGGAACTATTTTTACTGTGATATACTCGTTCCAATCCTAACTGGATAACAACATTTTAGGTGACTACAAAGAGGATGAGATTCCTATTCATTATGGACCATATGAGGGTGACGTAGCTGAGCCTGATCTTACTCTTCAAGAGGATCAGGGAGAGTTTGCAGCACAGGGCCCGATTATCTCTGAGTAGCTTAGTTAGCCAGTTAGTTGAGTTAATTTTAACCGGATTTGTCTCCGAGATTATTAGACATATTTTGATATTATCTTTTGGATCTTTTGTATTTATATGGGAGTCTCTTGGACCATATTTTGAGACTATTATTTCTTTATTATCTCTTGTGCCTTTATTTATCTTAGTGCATGTGATTGAGTATTAGTGTGGATTTATATATTATGTGTGAGTTATAGAATATACTTGTGGCTATTGTATAGCGTTCTACCGCCGACACTGCGGCGTAGTCTGGGCGTGCCCATGACTCATGCCCAGATGCAGGGTACGGATCATAACATATTTTAAGGTATCCCATGCAGGCCAATTTTCAGATAAGGTTACGAACTTGTGGTGGTACTTAAGTTAGTTGTACTACTACGAGCTTATCATAGAATATAGGATCTTAAAAATAGGAAAATACTCAATCACAACTTGGAATTCCACTATGTTTAAAGTGCTACCCTTATTTCCCTTCGAGTAATCGGGCGTCCTTCATGATTGTTGTCCTTCTCGAATACTACCTTATCTTGTGTCATAACGATTTATTTTTTGTTGTTCTCAACCTTTCAGAATGCCATCCAAGACTAGAGCGTGCGGTTCCAGAGTGAATAGTGCTTTTTCCATACCTCCTCCATCTCAGGAAGCTTCCTAAGCTGGATCTGAGAGTTCCTCCTCCTCCACCACTGCCAACTCAAGGAGGCATGACCACTGATGGGTCACCATTACATGAGTTCTTTAGAGGCATTATGGAGGCCCAGAGGACTCAGGCAGAGGCTCAGAGGCAGCAGACAGAGGCGTTGAGGGCGGGAAAAGGAAATAGCCAATAGGTTACCTTGGCAGCCATGGAGAGGGTTGCCCATCAACCACAACAGTAGCCTGCTCAGAAAATGGTGGGTAACCTCCAGGACATCAAAAAGATGTAACCATGATGTTTCGAGGGGACCAAGGGAATCCTCTATGCTAATGAGTGGCTCGAGGATATCGAGCGGATCATGAGGGTTTTTCGACTTTCAGAGAACCTGGAGATTGAGTCCATGGGATTGCAGCTTCATGATATCGCCTGCACTTGGTTCAGAAATAAGCCTAAACTTGCATATCTAGACCTGACCTGGGACCAGTTCAAGGACCTCTTCAAGAGAGACTTTTTTACTGCTGTGGCCAAAGGAGTTCTGGAGAAGCAATTCGAGAACTTGGAGCAAAATGGGATATCAGTGGATGAGTACGTTGCGGAGTTCGGCAAGCTAAGTCGATTCGCAGAGTACATGGTGAGGGACCCGGAGGATAGGACTCGACGGTTCAGAGATGGCTTCATCTAGGAGGTCAAAGTTGACATTTCTTTGGCTTATATGACTTTTGCTGAGATGTTGGCAGAGGCTCAGAGTGTCGAGGTAGATTTGGGCCTTCGAACAAGAGGAACCGGGATGCTTCCAGCAGTAGTAGTAGTAGTCAGGGGTCGGTGAAGCATCCACAGTTCCAGACAAGAACCTTCCTACAGCTGCAGCATCGCCCTCCAGTTAGAACTCTATTCTAGAAAGTGTAGTAGCAGCCACAGAGGCAAGTACAGCATGTTTCCCTTTACAACTATTGCAAGAAGCCAGGGCACTCATGGAAAGTCTGTAAGAAAAGACAGGGTGTGTGCTTATTGTCACGACCCACACTCGGATGATCAGGGCACGAGTACGTGGGTACGTCTAGCCTACGCCGCAGAGTCGGCGGTAGAACATTGTATAGGTCAACGTACTATCTATCACACAATTATATGTAACTTGTCAATGATAACCTCTCCATAAGGAGGACAATATCAAAATATAACAATACTCAATCACAATGACTAGAGGAAGAATATATGACACGATGAAGATAAGCAATAGATATAACAAAAGAGAGCAAGATACAATATCCAAATAATAACACAAGTCTGAGAGTCTACTATCTCAACTCATAAGAGTATCAGAAATATACATCATAACAACCCAAAAGTCAACTAGAGATAAATCCAGTAAAATAAACTAGCTAGCTATACTAGGTCACTACGGTGTCTCCTTGAAGGGAGCTGGCTCCTCCTGAGGCTCCTGATAGCAGACGTCATCAATGCCAGGTCCGTAGAAAGTGGGACAGTAGTCCTCTAAATCCTCTGGAAAAATATATTCAGTCAGGATTGGAGCGAAGTACTCTGAAAGCAACTTCACATACATGGTAGGGAATATATGACAAGCAATAGAAATGAATACAAGAATGCACAAGAATATAAGGAACAGAAATATAGATGAACAATAGATAAATATGATGTATAACTAGAGGGTAAAATACTGGAATAAGGAATGAACAATAAGCACAATGAACTAGAATACTACTACTGTGTTTAGAGCACAAGTTCATTATGTGATCGGTTTGGGTTGCACGTGATTATTCTACGGTAACTCGATTATATGTGAAGGGTATAATCGACATACACATGATTACGCTAAGGGCTTTGATCACATAACCAACTTCAACTCCCCCGCCCCAACCAATACTCATGGATCCAATGACGATATATTACGTACATGAATTTAACTTGAGCACACGAAGCACATGATTTTTGAGTGAGCACATGAATAGGTACATGTACAAGGAGTACCCGATGCACAGGATAAAGTACACATGAAAGGGATACACGATGCACATGATAAAGGTATAACATCTCCTTATGGGATCCATACAATACCAGTCTGTGTAACAACGTATCAGAATCAAATATTAACAGTTCTAAAATAAGTGATATATATGCTATCATGTAATAAAAATAATCAGAGGTATGTATTCGCCTGATGTCCTAAGCAACGAGCGAGGATCAAAGTCCAAAATGGCATCACAAAGACCTATTATGAATTTTCAAAGTTACTTGGTGTTCTAGAATGATAAACATATTTAAATGAGTTAAATATATGCTTCTAGGTCTTTTCTAGGCCAAACTAGTCAAACTGGTCAACTCTAGGTCTAACTAGTTATACCGATCAACTATAGGTCAAACTAGTCAACTCTAGGTCTAACTAGGGTACTTGACTAATATTAGCTATAAACTAGCTAATACGAGTCAAATCCACCTAAACTAGTTAACTAATACTAATATCCAAGATATAGGATACTAGGATACCTTGGTATCCATATATCCTATCTCATATATATATATATATATATATATATATATATATATATATATATATATATATATATATATATATATATATATATATATATATATATATATATTTAACAACTTAGTGTATTCGTACAATAAATCCATTACCTAACATTCTCATTAGCAAGTGAAAAATGTGCTTGATACCCAAATACCTCACTCTTCTACCTAGGTAATATCTCAAGGTAACGAGAATGACTTCTACCTAGTATTAAGACACTAACTAACACCCCATCAACTAATTACTAACTCAATTAAATATCTTACTTGGTAAACTAATATCTAACTTGCTACACTAACACCATTTCCATCTAACCCCTAACTATACTAATACCAATATGACTTCTAATAGGATACTAACATTAACTAACCATTCAATACTAGTATCTAATTTATATGATACTTAAGTATCTAACTTCTAATATACTAATATTTAATTAATACTCAGCTGAAACCAACTTCTAATCTCTAACTACTAAGGTATCTAACAATCCACTAAAAATAACCTAATTAGATACTAACTATCATCAAACTAATATCTAACTTAACTAATATATATATACAAATACTTATCATTCCCCCTCTCTTCTACTGCTACTAGTTGTTGCTGCTAAATGCTGCTGCTGCTGCTGCTGGCAATGCAGATGTTGTTGCTGCCAAATATTGATGTTGATGTTGCTGCCCTCAACTCTCCTCTCTCCTTCTTCTACTGCTAACTACCCCCCCCCCCCCTTAACTGCTTCTAATTCCTCCTCCCCCCCTTCTCACATCAACTCTTACACACACAAACACAAACACACTTATATATATATATATATATATATATATATATATATATATATATATATATATATATATATATATATATATATATATATATATATATATATATATATATATATATATATATATATATATATTCCAAACTTAAATATATAACTCTAATGAGTAAACCAATCCATACACAAGTGTAAAATTGAAGAACAAAGCCAAATGACCAATTTGTCATTTCGACAAGCACTTGGTGTGCGTCTCGTGATACGCTCATGATACGTACACCAAACCTATCCAACTCAACCCAAATCCTAACCGTAAGTTCCAAGTAGCAATTAGAATATATTCTAAGGGCTAACTCATCAATTCTAGGGTCATGGCAAAATTTTACATGTGTGTGGCACCCATATCGAAGGAAAAAAAATCCCAAATCACCCGTATCACCAAAACCTCACGATACGGCCTACTCGTGTCCATTTGTGGATACGTACCTAGTCTCATAACACTCTAACAAGTCCACTTAGGTCTATCTAACCTAATGACAACCACTTGGTGTGCCAATCTCAATTTTTTCCTAAAATTGACACAAAACCTTAAGTATAAGTCTCTAAATGGGTTAAATGAAGCCCAAGCTTCTCCCCATGGGTAGCCCTAAGGCATGGGTAGGTTCTAAATGACTAATTACACTATTTAGAAGTAAATACAAAGGTTAAATTCATATTTTACCTCTTGGGAGTTGGAATCCCAAGGTAAAGCCATAAATAATACCAACTAGCTCCAACCCTAGCTCCAAAGCCTCTTTTTCCAAAGCTTTTGCTCCAAACTAGCTTCTAGACTCCAAGGTCAATGGAATGAGAGAGATAGGGCTCAATTTAGTGGATATTTGATGGTGGGATGGAAGGGTTTGAGGGAATGCATTAAATTTGGGTGGATGGAGACAATAAATGAGAGTAAGAAGAAAGAGAACACCCTCTAATAGGGCCGGCCACTCTTGGGGGGTTAGGGTTAAGGTTAAGTCAAATTAAATTATCCATGATACCCTTCCATTTGTCATGAAGAAAAATTAGGTGTAAGCTTTTCTTCCAAAAAGGTGATTAGCCTAAACTAAACTTAAAGCACTAGTCTAACTATAGATCAAATTGGGCTTGTCTAAAGTAATTAATTGGGCTGGTCATGTCAAGTTGGTTGGGTCCACTAGGGTCATGACTAACCATGTAGTCCACCTACTAACCATATCACTATAGTTATATATAATAAATAACACATGCACATTTAATTAAATAATATAATACAATTATTTATATAAAAGCACAAATGACTAAAATAATCCTATTCTAGAAATGTGGTAGTGATACTTATTATGTAGATCGCTTGAGCATCAGATGAGAGAGTGTCCTACCGCACCTCCTATAGGTGGAGCCCCAACTCATAGAGGACAGGTTGGACTGCCAGTAGCTCCGCAGCCGAGGGGACTACCACTTCCTACTCAACAGCAGCGTTTCGCCCACCACCAACAGAGGGGAGCACCTCATCAGGGCAAAGCCTTTGCTATGACAATCCAAGAGGCCGAGCCGACTGGTGATATGATAGCAGGTTCTATTCTTCTCTATTTTATTCCAGCTACTTCCTTAGTTAATTCTTGTGTATCTCATAGTTTCATATATGTATCCTTTGATCTTAAGCATAGCTTAGTATCATAACCATTGAGTAAGAGTAGCAAGATCACTACTGGTAGAGGCATTATCCAAGTCAGTGATACTTGAAAGGGCCGTCGAGTTACCCTAGGAAGCCATAATTTGGATGCTAGTTTACTCGTAATGCCAGTCCCTACTTTTGACATTATTCTCAGGATAGATTGGTTGAGTTGGCACCATGCTAGCATCGATTGTCTTGGAGGACGTGTGGTGTTTCGTCCTCTGGGAGAGTCAGAGTTCGAGTTCTCTAGAGGATCCATATAGAGGGGTAACGGGATTGTTTGTCGAGCCATAGTGGAATAGAAGGATTTTTTGCACCCTATTATTGCTGAGTTCCTAGACGTATTTCCTGAGGAGTTGCCAAGATTTCTACTGGATAGAGATATTGAATTCTCCATCGATCTAGTGCCAGGAGCAGAGCCGGTGTTGCAGCATGTTACAAAATTAACAAAAATGAGTTGGCGGAGTTGAAGAAGCAAGTTGGCGAACTGCTAGACAAAGGCTTCATTATATTGAGTTCTTCGCCTTGGGGAGCTCTGATCTTATTTGTGCCAAAGAAGGATGGGTTGGTGTGGATGTGCATCAACTACTGGGCCTTGAACAACCTCACAATCAAGAACAAATATCCGCTACCGATGACAGACAATCTTTTTGATCAGTTGAGCGATGCGAGTATTTTTGAAAATTGATTTTATGTCTGGCTATCATCAGTTGAAGGTAAAGAAGGAAGATATTTCGAATACCACATTTTGGGCGAGATACGGCCAGTACGAGTTTATGGTGATGCCGTTTGGGTTGACTAATGCCCTGGAAATCTTCATAAACTTGATGAACAAGGTGTTCCATCAATACCTTGACAAGTTCATAGTGGTGTTCATAGATGATATTATCGTCTATTCGAAGATGCCAGAGGAACACAAGGAGCATCTGAAGATTGTGTTGGAGACCCTCAGGAAGGAGAAGCTCTGTGGAAAAATCTCGAAATATGAGTTTTTTTGGACAAGGTAGAGTTTCTTGGATATGTGGTGACTGGAGATAGGATATCCGTAGATCCAAAGAATATTGCTGTCATAAAGTCTTGGACTACTCCGAGTTCTGTTGCAAAGATCATAAGCTTCTTTGGATTGGCTAGATAATACAGAAAATTTGTGAAAGACTTTTCCCTGATCGCAGAGCCATTGACTAGACTCACTCGAAAGAATATAAAGTTTGAGTGGACTGAGGAATGTCAGGTTGTATTTAATGAGCTAAAGAAGAGGTTGACCACGGCGCCTGTCTTGACGGTGCCATCGAGAACAGGTGGATTATCATTTGTAGCGATGCTTCGGGAAAAGGCTTAGGATGTGTTCTAGAGCAGAACAAGAAAGTTGTAGCATATGCTTCTAGACAGTTACGACCACATGAGAAGAACTATCCCACCCATTACTTGGAATTAGCAGCTGTGATCTTCGGTCTGAAGTTATGGAGACATTATTTGTACAGAGAGAGTGTGGAGATATATACTGACCACAAGATCTTGAAGTACGTCTTTATACAGAAAGAGCTGAATATGAGACAGCGCAGATGGTTGGAACTGATGAAAGATTTTGACATTTTCTCACAGTATCATCCAGGAAAGGCCAACGTAGTTGCGGATGCTTTGAGCAGGTATCCGGTAGCTATGTACCTAACGACGAATCGCCACTTATTACCAGACTTTGAGAGCTTAGGCATCGATGTTATCATTTCTGGGGTGGAGATGCAGATGATGGGTATGCAGATTCAGTCTGAGTTAATGGACAGGATCCGAGATATGCAGTATCAGGATGAGAGTCTGCAGAGAATTAGAGCTCAGGTGCAAGCAGAATTATTTGAGGACTTCGCTATTGCATAGGATGGATCACTAATGCACATAACTAGGTTATGTGTGCCTAGTCGAGATCTGCGAAAGGAGATCATGAATGAGGCCCATTGTTCCCAGTATGATATACATCATGTAGCTAACAAGATATACAAGGATCTGAGGGAGAACATCTGGTGGTATGGGATAAAACGAGAGAAGGCATGCTTTGTTTCCAGATGTCTAGTGTGTAGCATGTCAAAGCCGAGAGGCAGAAACCATGAGGGTTTCTTCAACCACTACCAATTTTCTAGTGAAAATTGGAACATATCATGATGGATTTCATTTTCGGACTTCCCGGCATTCTAGGAGGGAAGGACGCGATTTGTGTCATCGTCGACGGATTGACAAAGTCAGCCTACTTTTTGCCTTTCAAAGTGGGTTTGTCTACGGAGAAGCTCGCCGATTTATATGTGAGGCAGATCGTCAGTGTGAGACTCGTCTCATCATTTTTGGATTTTTATCTGGTATACTTGTAATTATTTCTCTATATTGCTTCATGAGCAATTTTTGGATTTTTCTGGTATCTTTTGTATACTTTTCAGATTTTTGCATAGTATTAGTCACCCCATCCCTTATATATTGCCCTTTCTTTCTCTCTCTTCTTCATTTCTCACTCAATCCTCTCTTTATTTTTCTTATTCTTCTTCCCCTCCCCTCCTCCTTCCCCAACCATGAGCTGCCGAGACCTTGTACCCAGTGGTAGTAGTAGTTAGTAGTGGTTTAGGCAAGTACAAATTGCCAATGAGGAAGAACTTGCCTATTTTTTATTTATCATGATTTCTTGAATTTTATTTGCGTATAATGTGTTACATAGCCATCTCTACTTGCTTAGTTCTTAGCATTTTTGGTTTTGATGGCTTGAATGGGGTATATCTACATTTCTATGTTCGGGTATCCATAGGTTTCTTGAGTTTTTTTTTGTTTTGATCTACTAAAACTAGTTATTTTCGAAAACTAGTAGTTCCATGTGATAGAGCATTAAATTTAATATGATTTTGACTTTTGAATAGCTTAATTTGGAGTTAAATTGAAGATTTTATGGCCAAAATAAATTTTGGAGCTTTGTTCTCGGACCTGTCTGGCATGGAAGATAAGCAGTGCCGCGCGTGGCATCGCGCAAAGAAATTTGGCCTCGCGCAGAGCGTCACGCATGGATTTTTTGAGGCCGTATACGCCGCGTGCATCACTCTCTTGCCGCGCGCAATGCGCCGTGCATGGAATTCCTGCCGTGCCCAGTACATCGTGCATGGATTTCTTATCGCCGCATGCGCCGCCCGCATCACTTTCTTGCCGTGAGCCAAGTGTCGTGCATAGATTTTTGGCTGCATGCAGTGCACCGAGCATGGGGTTCTTGCCACGGGCAGTGCGCAGCGCTCATGTAGACCCGGATGGCCCCATTTTGCCTGTTTAACTAGTTTTCTAGCTAGAATCTTGTAAAACACAAAACATAAAAGTAGTAGATCTTTGTCTTGCCTTTCAAAATATTTTTGGATCGCCTCATTTGGATTTTAGATAAGAAAGCTATGCCCAGTTTTCTAAAATGTGTCAAAAATCTAGTTTTGTGCATTTTGGCATTATTTTGCTTTTTTAACTTAAACTTTGGGATTTAAATGAAATACATTTTTTTCTTAAATGCTTTAACATGACTGAGATACTTACAAGAATATAGATACCTAAGCAAGGAGTATGATTATACTAAAATCGAAAACTCCCGGAACCTGACATGTACTGATATTCTCGATAGTGGCTCGACGGAGCGTACTCATGACTCGAGATTCTTGTATTGTCCTAATCATGGCTATTAGTAGCACCAGTATTGCATTACCTGTCATACCGTGGTTGATTTTTTTTATTGTACCTATCAAGCTATTGTCCAGTCTTGCATCATGTCTATGGCAAATTCCTGAGCACCAAGGTCAGAAATCTTCAGTAAACTGATCAGAATAATGAACAAGACTTGATACTTAGAATTATTTAGGGAAATTTTTTGGCTACATGCAATTCTGACATCCTAGCGACACCAGTGGAATTAGAGCTCTCCGTCGTGGGGGGCACACTTTCAGCACACAGTCGAGTGTTGCATTACAAGTAAAAATATCTATATATGTTAATTATATTATGTATCTCGTACGTCTGGATGATCCTGATGGACTACAGAGCATGTGGCTGTATAAAATTTTCAAATTGCATGTGATAGTAATTAGGACTGTGATAACCCTAGTTAGATAATGGTAGCAAGCCGTAGGACATGATTGGTCATGATTGCTTGATTTTCTAGTCTAGTCATGTCTTGCTTTATCCAGTTACTGATCTTAAGTAGTAACTTGAGAACTAATTACAGATACTCTCCAGAAATGTTAAATTAATTATTGCACTTTTTACTAATTTTCTTATGCTATGTCTTATTGATTTGTCTGCATGCTGGTTTTAGTTCCTAAGTTGGCTCCCTTATGGTATTTTGCTGTTTTGGGGTCTGACCCTACTAGTTTTGTATCGCCAGATTTTGGAGCAGAATCGTAGGATCTTCTGCACCTTCCTCCAGATAGTGAACACCCGGAGCACCAGTAGAATTGAGTAGGTTTCTTCTTCGTTCATCGACCTATCATTATAAATTTTTCTTTTGAGGCGTTTAGCCACCAAGCACGTATTTAGCTCGTATTTTTGAACCTTAATATTGTAGCCTGCGAACCTACATGTAAAATATATTCTAGACTATAGCTAGAGCTGATCATATAATATTGTACTCTGCTAGTTCTTTATTTTGGTAACTAGCTTCATGATCATCTGTGTATGTATAGTTTGGGACACCTTACTATTATATATTTGGTGATCATAAATCTTGTGACTTGTTGCTTGCTTGAGATTGAGACACCTATAATTGCTTGACCCAGGAATGACTGTTGGATTGTAGAGTAAACTCTCACATATCTAGACAGTCTTGACTGTATCTCGGGATATAGAGTACTCTGGTATGCGTAGCTGGCTTTGTCTGCCCCCGCTCTTCAGTATTCTGTTTATGTGGCGTGACAGGGTTTAAGTGATGGCCCATGCATATCTAATAATTTAGAATATGTGGGTGTTTACCAGTGTTTAGATGTCTCAATCATGTCACTCATTGTTCTCATTTTCCTGCCACTCTATATCCTTGAATCTTGACCTGTTATCTGCTTGCTTCCTTGATCAATCATGTCCATTCCCTTTGATCGTTGTATCCTTTATCTTTCAAGGATACTGTTTCCGGTCCATCCGATCATCCAGCCTGAGTTCCTCTAGTGGAAGGACAGCCCCCAGCCGGCCAACAGCTTCTTGAGGATCAGCCACAACATTCTAGAGCAGAGTCCAGGATGGATCAGAATATGGAACAGCAAGTCCAGCCAGAAATGTCAGTTGTACCAGTAAAAAAATTCGCCCGGTGCCACAGGATACAAAATGTAATACACAAGCCTGATGGGGTTCATCAGAAGTTATTAGCATCGCACGAGCACTGATATGACGCTCTCACCCAGTCAGTATAGGAGGCCTTAGGTAAAGACGGAAGTCGTGCCAACAATTCGGTAAGCAAATTCAAGCACCTTCAACCACTATTTTTATGGCACCGAGCATGCGATTGCATCAGATGTATTGCTTCAGAAAACTGAAGATATACTTGAGGCAGCAGTAGTTCCAAATAGGGAACAAGCGGCAGTGGTGTGACTATAGTTATTAGACTTAGCCCGAGACTGGTGGGCAACGCAAGCAGTTTCCTTGGCAACACTTGTCCTATGGGCTGTATTCAGGGAGAGATTCCAAACGAGTTACGTTGACGCGGTGTTGCGTTATGATCTGCAGCACAGTTTTAACAACTTGAAGCAGATGAGCAGGACTGTCGATGGGTACATGGCAGAGTTCTGTAGGTTGAGATGGTTTGCTCCTACCTTGGTGGCGACCGAATTGGATAGAGCAAGGAGGTTCCAGCAAGGACTTCACCTAAAAATAAT
The DNA here is from genome assembly GCA_036927795.1 of Iris macrosiphon. Classification (NCBI taxonomy): domain Eukaryota; kingdom Viridiplantae; phylum Streptophyta; class Magnoliopsida; order Asparagales; family Iridaceae; genus Iris; species Iris macrosiphon. Next base: position 28,832,097 of record JAYESA010000007.1, on the reverse strand, counting down.
CTTGGCAGTGAAACAATATGAGTTCCAGACGTTGGACATTGTGATGTGGGAGACGAGGAGGCACGAGTACACCTCCCAGAGGATTGTCGATAGAGTTGGAGGCTGGAAGAGGTCTCACACCTCAGGAGGATCTTATACCCAATCTTCAGCACCAGCTCCAGTATTGCGAGCCTTGACGATTGGAACCCCGACAAGGACAACTTTGGCAGCATCGGTTCAGCGACCAGCTCTGACACGTCCTCAGCAGCAGAGATCATCTCCTTCAATAGAGTATTCTTATTGTGGAAAACCAGGGCATGTTTTATCAGAGTCCCACAGAGCACAAGGGTTGTGCTTGGTTTGTGGAGCTTCAGAACATAGAGTGTGATCTTGCCAACATAGAGGCAGTTCATCGTCATCTTCCCCGGCAGGACCGCATTATAGGGCACCACCGCCGGTTTAGCAGTACCAGGGTCAGAGGTCTTTTTTGACTCAATCTCAAGTACTCCAGGAGCAGAGGCCACAACAGTATACGCAGGCCCAAGCCCAAGTACAGTCCAGATAAGGAGGTCCCCAACAGAGGGGACCAGCTCCAAGGGGGCAAGGCTAAGCTATGGTGCTCATCTTGGAGGAGGAGTTAGCCTCGGGTGAGGTGGTGGCAGATACCATTCTGGTCAACTCTTATTCAGCTACTGTATTATTTGATTCTGGTGCATCTTATTCATTTATATTGGCACGATTTGCGATACGAATGGGTTTGGAGTCCGAGTCATTAGCAGTCAGACTTAATATACTTACTGGTAATGGTCTCGTGGGAGTAGATAGAGTTTATACCTCGTATAGAGTCGTAGTGTGTGGGACAGATTTTCTCGCTAGGCTGATAGAGTTTTCGATGGGCGATTATGATATCGTCCTAGGAATGGATTGGTTGAGTTCTCAATACGCATCGATAGATTACCATGCTGGCAAGATTATCTTTCGTGTCCCTGGTGAAGAGGAGTTCTCATTTTCTAAAGGTGAGGTCGAATCTTCGTCCGTTATCTTGAGGATGGCAGTAGCAGAAGAAGTACATCTACCCAGAGTTGTCAGTAAATTTCTAGATGTGTTTCCAGAAGAAATTCCAGGTATGCCGCCAGAGAGAGAGATCAAGTTTACTATTAATTTATTTCTCGGGATAGCACCAGTATTAGAGAGAGTCTATATAATGGTACAATCAGAGTTGGAAGTCTTGTACTGGATGATTGAAGAGTTGAGAACCAAGGAATTCATTCGTGCTAGTGGATCACCTTTGGGAGCCCCAAAGCTTCTTATAAAGAAGAATGATAGAACATCACGTTTATGTGTTGACATTCGTACCCTAAATATGGTGAGCAACAAGAACAAGTATCCATTTCCTCGGATAGACGACTTGTTAGACCAGCTTAGTGGGGCAACCATATTTTCAAATATTGATTTACGGTCCGGGTACCATCAGATCAGAGTCAGAGAGCAAGATATACCCAAGACGGCATTCAGATCCAGGTATGTCCATTGGGCGTTTCTATATATGCCTTTCGGAGCAACCAATGCGCCAGCAGTGTTCATGGATCTCATGAACCATATATTCATGCCCTACTTGGATAACTTTGTGATAGTATTTATCGACGACATCTTGGTCTACAGTCAGAGTGAAGCAGAGCATGAGCAGCATCTTCGCACAGTTCTTCAAGTACTCAGGGAGCATCAGTTATATGCTAAGTTTAGCGAACGTGAGTTCTGGCTTGATCGTATTTCTTACTTAGGTTATATCATTATTAGAGGAGGTGTCAAGGTGGATCCCAAAAAGATAGAAGCTATCGAGACATGGCTGATTCCTAGAACAGTGGCAGAGGTTCATAGTTTTCTGGGTTTAGCAGGCTATTATCGACGGTTTGTGGCAGACTTTGCTCAAATTTCAACACCCTTGACGCAGTTGACACGAAAGGATGTGCGCTTTGAATGGACCAACGCATGTCAAACTTTTTTCAAGAATCTCAAACATAAGTTAGTTACAACCCCTATTTTGACGCTTCAAGATGGATCAGGTGGATTCATAGTTTATTATGATACGTCAAAAAAAGGATTGGGATGTGTCACGTCCCAGTCCCAAAATACCAAGGGACTGGATACGTGGCAATGGCCAGCAGTACGCACCGATGGACAACCCAATTTAATGGATCCATCAGGACATACTTAAGCTGTAATATAACAAGTCTACGACAACATGGCACAACTAATCTCATCCACACAAGATATAAAATATGATCCACAGAATAAATAAGGAATGTAAATCATCAGCTAGTCTCAACAAAGTACTTCGGGGAACAGGCCTATAAATATCTAGTACAATGGTTCAACAGACCAGAAATAAATGACTGAAATAAAGAAATAAAGGCTGAGCATGAACATGGATGCTCAAGAGAAGTCTTCAGCTAACACCTCGTCCTCGGATGTCGGTACAGCTCCTGGATCAGCTCCTTCTCCGGTCTCGTATACCTCGGGATAGATCTCGTCCTCAAATCCTAGGGACATAATCCGAATCCAGGTCCTCAGGGGACATAGCAAGGTACAAGAAAGCTCATGCCAATAATAAATAAGCAGTGCAGCAATAATAAATAAAATAAATCAACAGGGTAAATATGTAACCATCTAAGTGAACATGCAAGTGAGAGCATCACTAGTCTCAGGCTGAGCCACTACAAGCTCTGTGTCGGGGAGCCGGCAGTGGTAATAACAAGTAATGTGTCTAGCTCTGCTCCGAGAGTCTACGACCTCACAATAGTAGAAGATATATATATAAATAGCCTGTAGCCTGTGTGTCTCTCCCCACCCAATGTAACCACGCATATCATGACCATAACGTCTCATATCCATGTCAAGCGGGGTCATAGCTAATGCAACAAGTCATAAGTATCTATAGAAATAGTATCTCTGTCAAGTCCTGTAGCCTACACAGAATCACCACGAATATCTCAGGAATATCCTGTCTCATGAACAGTGTCAAGTGTCCTGGGTCATATGGTACTTGATAAGATAAGTACGAGAGTATAAAGTGTCACGAATGTCCATCTCTAGATGACCGTACCCAACACTGCGTACAGCGTCGGCACCCGACTGATAATCGGACGCTAAGTACGTCACACGGTCCTAGGTTAAGCATGTACAGCAATATAATGAAGCCAGGAAAATATATAATAATACTGCAGAGTTTGGCAAGGTACACTTGCCTGATGTTTAGATACCAACGACTGTCCCTGTATCAATGGATCCGGTAGGTGCTACTCCAAAAGCTGTAATAAACATCACAAACAGTCTCAGAAGGTATCAAACTGCTAGAAATGTCTGTCCTTACGTCCAATTTGGACACAGGGGCAAAAAGGTCATTTTTGGGCCAAAGCGGGGTCCACATGTGGGCCACATTGCACCAAAAAGCGTGTCAGGGTCAAGGGTCTCCAAATTCTGCAAACTCAGTGTCTACAAGTCAGGAATGATGGTACGAACCCAACAGAACTTCCAGAATTGGATTCCGATGAGCCGATCACAAAATCGCCCGTCCAGTGGAGCCTGTGGGGCCCATGATACGCGATTTTGTCAACGTCCTCAGAATCAAACCAAACTTGGGTCACAGGACCAGCGTATTACTATGAGTCCGATGGCGCAAGTTTTATCTCGATCCGACGTGTGTACACGAAGTTACAGCGTGTTCCAGAAAGGACGGATACGGGGCGTTGTCGGCGGATATGCGTTGATTCCGGGGTGCACGCACCTCCGAATCGACTTCTGCGAAATCCCACACGACCGTATCGATGACGCGCACGGTTCGGTAAAGACCGTGTGCGACCAAGTCGTCCCGTTTGGCGGGGCGTACTCAGTTTCGGGGTGAAATAGGGCGTTATTTTTCCTGTTTTGGATCGCGGTGTACGATCACCACAGGATGTGATGCACCGAGCGAGTTGCACGGGCACCGAGAGGGTTACACAGTCTACGCATAGCAACTGACGGAAATGAAATCGGAGTTGTGATGAGGGAGAAAACAGTACCTGAACAGGGCTCCGTGAACGCTGAATTCCAAGTGTCCGAACGTTAACTCCGTGTCCTGGTTTAGGGTTTCTGCGTCCTCGTGTCCGTGGTGAGTCAGAACTAGGGCTCTGACCGCGGAGGGCTTCGCCGGGGGTCAGCCTCGAGGTCGGCTAGGGCTTCGGGTGTCGACAGGCTGGCGGCGGCGGGGTCCAGGGGCTGATCGACGACGAGGGCTCTGGAGGCGGTTCGACGCGAGGATGGGTGTGGTGCAGCGGTGGCGTCGATCGGTTAGTCGATGGCGGTCTGGGGTCGAAGTAGCAGGTCTGCATGGAGGGGAGGAACAAGGCGTCGACGGCGAGGTGCTCGGGAGTCTCGGCGGAAGGAGATGGGAGAGGGTCTGGCGGCGGGGTGGCGCACGGAAGCCGAGGCAGGGGTTCAAATAGGCTACAGTATTCACGGCTAGGGTTCGCAGCGGGTCGGATTCTACGGCGGTCCGTGTCTGACCCACTTCGATGGGTTTAAACTGGGTTGGGTTGAGCTTGGTTTGGTTCGGTTTAGAAATCAATAGTCTCAAAGGCTTAAAATGCCACTACGGAGTCCAAATAATTCACCAAAAATTACCATAAGTCCGGTTTTCCATTGCGCATCATATTATATTATTTCCATAATATTTAAACATTAATTAGCCACACTTAAAATTCTTTAATTCGCAATCATCTTTGCTTTAAATTCCAGAAAATACCAAAAATTCGTAATAACTCATTTTTAAAATTATTCTCAAAAATCCGGGTGTTTACAATCTTCCCTCCTTGAAATGATTGCGTCCTCGCAATCAAAGATTAAGCTACTAAAGAAAAAATTATGGAAATACAAGGTTGCTTAGTTTACAACTGCCTCCTCAAACAAGTGGGGGGTATCGCTGGCGCATACTATCTTCTCGTTCCCAAGTCGATTCGCCAGGTGAATGATGTTTCCATGCTACACGAACCAGTTTGATTGTCCCCGCAATGTTTTCTCGCTGACGTCGAGGATGCCAACTGGTTGTTCTTCATATCTCAAGCTTGGGCCTACTGCGATCTCTGAATGATCGACTACGTGACTTGGGTCGGTCACGTACCTTCGCAGCTGTGAGACGTGGAATACGTCATGCACTCCCTCTAAGGATGGAGGTAATGCAAGACGATAAGCCACCTCACCAACGCGCTCTAGAATGTCAAATGGCCCAATATACCTTGGGCTCAGCTTGCCTCTGCTCCCAAATCTGATAGTACCACGAGTGGGCGAAATCCTCAAGAACACGTGCTCTCCTTCCTTGAACTCTAGCGGACGTCTGTGCGTATCTGCCCAATGCTTCTGTCTGTTTTGGGCTGCTCGTAGATGATTCTGAATCTGTTTCACCTTTTCCACTGTCTGCGTTACCAATTCTGGACCCAGTATTTGACGTTCACCAACGTCACTCCAACATATAGGCGATCTGTACTTCCTTCCGTATAATGCCTCGAATGGTGCCATCTGGATGCTGGCCTGATAACTGTTGTTGTAGGAGAACTCTATTAAGTGCAAATGATCTTCCCAAGATCCTCCAAAGTCCAACATACATGATCGCAACATATCCTCCAAGATCTGAATAGTGCGCTCCGATTGGCCATCTGTCTGTGGGTGGTATGCGGTGCTGAATTTGAGTCTGGTGCCCAGACTCTCTTGCATGCTTCTCCAGAAATGAGAGGTAAATCTCGAATCTCGATCCGATACAATACTAACAGGCACTCCATGTAATTTGATAATTTGTCGCATATACATGTCGGCTAGTACCTCTGTGGATTGTCCAACTCTAAATGGCAAGAAGTGTGCCGATTTAGTGAGTCGATCCACTATAACCCATACTGCGTCTCTTCCGCTGGGGCTCCTCGGAAATCCGGTGACAAAATCCATCGTGATATGCTTCCACTTCCATTCTGGTATAGGCAGCGGCTGTAACATTCCTGCAGTCCTCTGATGCTCGGCCTTTACTTGCTGGCAGACTAAACATTTGGCCACAAATCTTGCAATCTCCCTTTTTATTCCATGCCACCAGTAATACTGTCTCAAATCTCGGTACATCTTGGTTTCTCCTCGGTGAACAGAGTACATAAAGCTATGTGCTTCAGTCATTAACTCCTGTCTCAATTCTCCATTTGGAATACACAGGCAATTTCCAAACCTTAATGTCCCGTCTTCGTGTATGCGAAGTCATGTCTGCATGCCTGCTTCTGTCCTCTCTTTAAGTCTTCGGAATCTAGCATCGGTGGGCAGTGCCTCTTTAATCTTCTCCACGAGTGATGACTGAATCTCAAGATTAGCCATCAAGCCATTCTATCCTGGTAAGATAACCTCTATCTGAAGCTCATGTAGATCTCTCAATAACTCAGGCTGCATCGTCAAGAAATAAGCTGTAGGCTTTCTGCTGAGCGTATCTGCAACAACATTCGCCTTTCCCGGATGATACTGCAGATCTATGTCAAAATCTACCATCAATTCAAGCCAGCGCCTCTGCCTCATGTTAAGCTCCTTCTGAGTATATACATACTTCAGACTCTTGTGATCGGTGAAGATTTCCACCCTTTCCCCATAAAGATAGTGCCTCCAAATCTTCAATGCAAATATAACTGCTGCTAGCTCCAGATCATGTGTTGGGTAGTTCTTCTCGTGGACCTTCAACTGTCTTGACGCATAAGCAATGACTTTGCCATGTTGCATCAAAATACATCCTAGTCCACTACCTGATGCATCACTGTAAACAACAAAACCTCCTGACCCTGAAGGAAGAGTCAATACAGGTGCTGTTGTTAATCTTCTCTTCAGTTCTTTGAAGGACTTCTGGCAGTCTTCCGTCCATATAAACTCCTGGTCTTTGCGTGTCAGCTTCGTCATCGGTTCTGTAATCCTCGAGAAATTTTCTACAAACCTTCGGTAATATCCCGCGAGTCCGAGAAAACTTCTCACCTCTGCAACTGTTGTGGGTGTAGGCCAAGTCTCTATTGCCGCAACTTTCTCTGGATCCACTGAAAGTCCTTCTCCTGAGATAATATATCCCAAGAAAGGTACTTTGTCCATACAGAACTTACACTTACTGAGTTTGGCATATAACTTCTCTTGTCTCAAGGTCTCTAACACGATTCTGAGATGCTCCTCTTGCTCTTCGTAGCTCTTGAAATATATTAGAATGTCGTCAATGAACACAACCACAAATTTATCCAAGAACTGATGAAATACTCTGTTCATTAAGCTCATAAACACTGCTGGCGCGTTGGTTAAACCAAACGGCATCACCAAGAACTCATAATGTCCATACTTGGTCCTGAAAGCTGTCTTCGGGATGTCTTCCTTCCTTACTTTGATCTGATGATAGACGGATCGAAGGTCAATCTTCGAAAATACCCTTGCACCACTCAACTGATCGAATAGATCATCAATGCATGGTAAGGGATACCTGTTCTTGATGGTCACAGCATTCAGTGCCCTGTAGTCAATGTACAATCGTACTGTTCCATCCTTCTTCGGCACAAATAATATGGGTGCTCCCCAAGGTGAGACACTGGGCCGAATGAAACCCTTCTCCAGAAGATCATCAACCTGCTCTTTCAACTCCACTAACTCCTTAGGTGCCAGCCGATAAACTGATGAAGTGATCGGCTCTGCTCCTGGAGTTAGGTCTATTGTGAACTCTATTTCCCGATCAGGCGGTAAACCTGGAAGATCATCAGGAAATACATCCATAAATTCTGATATGACTCTTGGGTAACCTGTCTCCCCTTCTACAGATAGTACCCTAAGAGTAGGCTGAACTCCTTGCTCTACTGCTCCTCGAAGAAACTCGAATTCTGGATGTCCAAGCGGTCTAAATATAACCCGCCCAAGTTGGCAATCAAGAGTCGCATGGTACTGACTTAACCAGTCCATACCAAGTACGACATCATAATCAGGCATAGAAAAGATCAGAAATTGAGCTCGCATCTCTCGGCCACAAACTACTACAGAACATGACCTACAGACATCGCTAACCAGAATAATTCCACCTCCCGTAAGAATTCTCTTCATCTTCGGAAGGGGTGCGGTAGCTACTCTATGTGTGGCTACAAAGCTATCTTCTATAAATGAATGCGATGCTCCAGAATCAAATAATGCTACAGCTGGTAATAAAGCTACTAAAATAGTACCTGCGATAACTTCGCCCGCAGTAGCTTCCTGCTCGATAGCTAATGTGAATGCCTGGCCTCGACCCTGAGCTGGTCCTCTCTGCTGCTGCTGCTGCTGCTGCTGAAATAGGGCTGCCTGTGGTGCCAGTGGTGGTCTCTGCTGGTAGCCTCCTGTAGCTGGTGGTCTAACTCCTCCAGCTCCTGTCTGTTGTGCTCCTACTGCTCCTGTAGCTGGTCGTGGTGCAGGTAAAGCAAGTCTCGGTGCTCCCTTTCTTGGTTTAGTACAGTCTCTAGAAAAGTGCTGATCTGATCCGCAAAGCAGGCATAGTCCCAACTTACGCCTGCACTCTCTCTCGATGTGTCCTACCTTGCCGCAGTGGTGACAGGTAGGAAGAGTTACGGCCCGGTATGCTGCTCTCTCCGGTATACTCCTCTGGAATTGTTTTGCAGAATCTTTTGGTGCTGTCTTGGATGGTGCGAATGTGTTTGGCCTCTTCAGATTCGATTCCCTTCTAGTGACGCGCTCCATGCGTCGTGCTGCTGCAAGGACCTCAGTATAAGATGTAGGTGCTATCGATCCTATCAATCTCTGAAGCTCGAACTTCAGTCCATCAAAGAACTTTTCAGCTTTCTTTTCCTCTGTCGAGATCAATGTCGGAGCGAAGCGACTTAGGCGTATAAACTCCGCGTTGTATTCCTCCACTGTCATGTTGCCTTGGATAAGGCGGTTGAACCTGTCTCTGAGCTCTGATCGTGCAACTGTCGGAATGTACATCTCTTGGAAGAGTCTGGAGAACTCTTCCCAAGTGACTCGGTCATGTCCGAGCCTCCTTTCTTCTGCTAACCACCAGTGATGCGCATTATCAGTTAACTGCATTCTGACTGCAGTCATCCACTTCTCTCTCGGAAGTTCAGCGGCTTCCAACTGATGCTGAATGTTAGTGAGCCATTCATGAACTTCTGTTGGCCCTTCCTTGCCAGAAAATGTGTGAGGCTTGAGATGACGGAAATCGGTAATAGATCCCGTCGCTGTTCTCCTTGTTGGTGGATTTGCCTGTTCCAATGCGGATACCAGGCTGGTCCTCAGATACTCTGCCTCCTGTCGTTGCGCCTCTTGCTGAATCTGTTGCTGTGCCTGCATCATGGCATACATCATCTGGAACATCTGTTGCCCGTCCATGGCTTGTCCGGGCGAGAAAACTGGCATCTAGGGAGTGAACTGTGGTGGAGGTGGGATGTCATCTCTCCGGAACCTTGGATTAGGCTGTCCGGTTTGATCGCTCTGCGATGCTTGTCCTCCATTTCCTGGAGTCACTCCGTCTCCATAAGTAACCACAGCATCATGTGGTGTATCCAAAGGAATCTCGTCTCCGTTCCTGGGATCCATTTCTCTGCAACCAAAAGATAAACTGTAAGAACGCACAGAGGAATCAATACAGGATGCAGTTCAAGTAACAATTTTGAGTTCGATATAGAGTGCAATAATGGTTTAGATCATGGATGAGATCCTATAACTTATCCTATCCTTAGGGCAGGCTGGTTCGGTCCCTAAGTTGAAACCGAACAATTTGTCGTAGACCTGCATGGGCCACCACAAAAACTATGTCACGCCCCAGTCCCAAAATATCGAGGGACCGGATACGTGGCAATGGCCAGCAGTACGCACCGATGGACAACCCAATTTAATGGATCCATCAGGGCATACTTAAGCTGTAATATAACAAGTCTACGATAACATGGCACAACTAATCTCATCCACATAAGATATAAAATATGATCCACAGAATAAATAAGGAATGTAAATCATCAGCTAGTCTCAACAAAGTACTTCGGGGAACAACCCGATAAATATCTAGTACAATGGTTCAACAGACCAGAAATAAATGACTGAAATAAAGAAATAAAGGCTGAGCATGAACATGGATGCTCAAAAGAAGTCTTCAGCTAACACCTCGTCCTTGGGTGTCGGTACAGCTCCTGGATCAGCTCCTGCTCCGGTCCCGTATACCTCGGGATAGATCTCGTCCTCAAATCCTGGGGACATAATCCGAATCCAGGTCCTCAGGGGACATAGCAAGGTACAAGAAAGCTCATGCCAATAATAAATAAGCAGTGCAGCAATAATAAATAAAATAAACCAACAGGGTAAATATGTAACCATCTAAGTGAACATGCAAGTGAGAGCATCACTAGTCTCAGGCTGAGCCACTACAAGCTCTGTGTCGGGGAGCCGGCAGTGGTAATAACAAGTAATGTGTCTAGCTCTGCTCCGAGAGTCTACGACCTCACAATAGTAGAAGATATATATATAAACAGCCTATAGCATGTGTGTCTCTCCCCACCCAATGTAACCACGCATATCATGACCATAACGTCTCATGTCCATGTCAAGCGGGGTCATAGCTAATGCAACAAGTCATAAGTATCTATAGAAATAGTATCTCTGTCAAGTCCTGTAGCCTACACAGAATTACCACGAATATCTCGGGAATATCCTGTCTCATGAACAGTGTCAAGTGTCCTGGGTCATATGGTACTTGATAAGACAAGTACGAGAGTATAAAGTGTCACGAATGTCCATCTCTAGATGACCGTACCCAACACTGCGTACAGCGTCGGCACCCGACTGATAATCGGACGCTAAGTACGTCACACGGTCCTAGGTTAAGCATGCACAGCAATATAATGAAGCCAGGAAAATATATAATAATACTGCAGAGTTTGGCAAGGTACACTTGCCTGATGTTTAGATACCAACGACTGTCCCTGTATCAATGGATCCGGAAGGTGCTACTCCAAAAGCTGTAATAAACATCACAAACAGTCTCAGAAGATATCAAACTGCTAGAAATGCCTGTCCTTATGTCCAATTTGGACACAGGGGCAAAAAGGTCATTTTTGGGCCAAAGCGGGGTCCACATGTGGGCCACTTTGCACCGAAAAGCGTGTCAGGGTCAAGGGTCTCCAAATTTTGCAAACTCAGTGTCTACAAGTCAGGAATGATGGTACGAACCCAACGGAACTTCCAGAATTGGGTTCCGATGAGCCGATCACAAAATCGCCCGTCCAGTGGAGCCTGTGGGGACCAGGATACGCGATTTTGTCAACGTCCTCAGAATCGGACCAAACTTGGGTCACAGGACCAGCGTATTGGTATGAGTACGATGGCGCAAGTTTCGTCTCGATCCGACGTGTGTACACGAAGTTACAGCGTGTTCCAGAAAGGACGGATACGGAGCGTTGTCGGCGGATACGCGTTGATTTCGGGGTGCACGCACCTCCGAATCGACTTCTGCGAAATTCCACACGACCGTATCGACGACGTGCACGGTTCGGTAAAGACCGCGTGCGACCAAGTCGTCCCGTTTGGTGGGGCGTACTCAGTTCCGGGGTGAAACAGGGCATTGTTTTTCCTATTTTGGATCGCGGTGTACGATCACCACAGGACGCGATGCACCGAGCGAGTTGCACGGGCACCGAGAGGGTTACACAGTCTACGCATAGCAACTGACAGAAATGAAATCGGAGTTGTGATGAGGGAGAAAACAGTACCTGAACAGGGCTCCGTGAACGCTGAATTCCAAGTGTCCGAACGTTAACTCCGTGTCCTGGTTGAGGGTTTCTGCGTCCTCGTGTCCGTGGTGAGTCAGAACTAGGGCTCTGACCGCGGAGGGCGTCACCGGGGGTCAGCCTCGAGGTCGGCTAGGGCTTCGGGTGTCGACAGGGTGGCGGCGGCGGGGTCCAGGGGCTGATCGACGACGAGGGCTCTGGAGGCGGTTCGACGCGAGGATGGGTGTGGTGCAGCGGCGGCGTCGATCGGTTAGTCGACGGCGGTTGTAACCTCCGATTTCCAATTTCCAAAATAATTAGATTTTAATTTATTTTAAAATATCAAGTTTATAAAATAATTCTCCTTAAAAATTTTTATTTTATTTTGAACGATGTTTGATTGTAGAAGGTAATTTAAAAATCTTTTATAAAAATCATTTTTCTAAATGTCGATGTATTACAAAATAAATAAATAAATAATAATAGATATTTTTCTAGTTTCAAATGTTTATTGGCTTGAAATAATAAAATTATTTATTGATGAAATTATTATAGGACTAGTTGTTTTCATAATAAAATTTCATATCCATTTTGGAATAGTAAATAAACAAATTACATATTTTATAGGGTTTTGCAAAATGAAGTTAATTCGTAGCTAATTTAATCAGTCAGCCTTTGAAAGCCTCTTAAAAACATTTTCTTAAAATTCTTTTCTATTTAAATTTACCAGTTTACTGTCTCCCCTTTTTTCACCCTCATTTTTCCCACATGTAAAATCCTTTTAATTAATTCTGGGCCATTCATTATTGGGCCAACCCGCAACCCTTTATCCCACACCATCTCTCCCTATTTAGGTTCTCATTCTCACAACTCCCTAGAAACCCTAGCTAGTCTTCACAATTCCCAAAGCCAAAGCCACCACCATTTTGTGTGCTCGTGTCCGTGTGTTCCGCATCCGTGTCAGCCGTGATGGCCTCGGGTCCGACCCCGGGTGTCCCACCGTATCCATTCATTTTTCTGTGTCCAGTTATTACAACGTTACAATCAGATTTTGTGTCCGACACACCCCGGACACGAACCCAACCCCGACACGTTCACAGACACCGACCCTAACCCTAGATTGAGCCGCCGTCGCCGCTGAAGCCGGTGGCCGCCGCTGGAACGAAGCCGCCGCCCGGAGTCGTCGTCGTCGTCGCCGCTGAAACCGGGAAGCCGCCGCCGCCGAGAGGAACCGCCTCCTCGAGCGTCGAGCCCGTCTCCTCGAGCGCCGAGCCCGCCTCCTCGAGCGCCGAACGCCGCCGCCTCGAGCCGAGTCGACCGCCGCTGCAGATCCAGCCACCGCCTGCGGCCAAGATCTCCTTCCGCCGCCGAACAGATCCGACGACCCGTCGTCGAGCCTCGAAGCCGCCACCGCGTCGCGCCCTCCTCGAGCCAGCCGACGACCCGTCGTCGAGACCGCTGCCGCCGCCTCGAAATCGACGCTGCCGCCGAGTCCCACCGCTGACCACCGAAGCCGACGCCGGAGTAACTCCGGTGAGACCCTTCTCCCTCTTCCCTCTTTCTTTGCTTCGGTTCTGTAGTGTAGATAGTTAGGGATTTATACATATTTGTTTAAATTATATGTAAAGGTGAGTTAATAATTAGTTAATTATGATTAGTTTATTAATTGCATTAATTAGTTAGTAATTAATTATAATTAGTTTAATTAACTCAAGATTTGTTTCATTAATTCATTAATTAGTTAATTAATTTATATAATTAGTTTATTTTATATAATTAGTTAATTGAAATTATAATTAGTCTAGTAAATTAATGTAATTAGTATAGAAATTTCATGTAATTAGGGTAGTTAATTATTTCTTAATTAGTTATAATTAATCAATTAGTTTAATTATATTAGTTATAATTATTCAGTAATTAAGTTTTAATAAATATTAATTTATTAATCAGTAATTAATTATTAATTAGTTAGTAACTATTAATTAATTAGTTAGTATTTTCATATAATTAGTTTAGTAATTTCACATAATTAGTTTAGTGATTTCATGTAATTAGTTCATTTTTACGTATTAAATTAAAAGGTTTTTGAGTATGTTACATATAATAAATCTTGGGTTTTATATTATTATTAAAAAATATAGTTCCAATAATAAAATGAGTTCAAAAATTAGTTTATTTGGATCGGTGACCGAGTTTACCATAAATGAAAAAATATTGGCTTTTACGTAAATCCTAGTTTTTATAAATAAACCTTTAAATTGTATTTTTGTTCAAAAGGGAAGTTTTAACAATTATTGTTCAAAATAATTTCGAAACGATTTATATACGTAAATACGCATTCCAGTGTATGTAATTGATTTGGTATATATGTATATATATTTTTAGTATATGTATGTAATTATTTTGGTATATATATATGTATATATGTATATTTGGTATAATGATACATATATTTAATCGGTATAATTTCATGTAGTATAAGTGTAATAAAACGTATTTTTATATATGAATTAATTGGCATCTGTACATATATATATAGTATAAATTTGAATTGGTAAATTAATATTAGTATATTCTAAAATGATGTTAACAAAATATATGTATATTTAAACAGTGTTTTTGCATATATATGAGTATACGTATGGTTCAACTAGAATAAATCAGATATGTATTTAAAGGGCATATATATATATTGTAAATACATTAAAGTGGTGCATGTATAAATATTGTAAGTATAATAAGTGTAATGTGTATTATATACGTAGCCCTACTAGATGACCCTAGTTGACTAGAGCCATGCCTGGCAGAGCCCCTGAGTTCATGTATTTGTGATGTGTTAGTGTAGCATCTGATGCAAATATGGTTTGCTTGTGTTATGTTTATAGGACTGTTGGTTTACTCAGGGGATACTCTGGAACAGGACACTGGTTTTACCAAGCTAAGGACCCAAGGCAAGTACATTCTCTGATTAGTTTCTAAATTTATGATATCTCCTATGTTCACTGTATCTAGTGTAAATATCCATGTTTCCGACACATTGGTTACACGGATTGGTATACACGGATCTCGTCATGAGATGTTATTCCTTATTCATGGTGTAGCTTGTATGAGACTTGTTTTCCTTGTTATCTCGTGCATGTACAGACACTGATTCCCGGAGAGATTTGCTACCTTCCTAGGGAATCCCGTGCCATAGCGTACCATGATTGGATCTACTATACCAGTCGGGGGTTTGGGGAGTATTTTAGTGTAGATATGTGATCATACCCAACTTTTCATGCATCATAGCTCACCCCACATCTCACGTCGGGTGTGGCCTGACCATCTCCATGCCTCATAGCTGTTACGTGTGATTAGCCTGACCTCTCCATGCATCATAGCTAACCAACGGTTAGCCTGACCTTCCATGAATCATAGCTAATCACATGTAACCAGCCTGATCAAGTTCCCAAGCCGATCACATATTAAAGCTAGTACTCACACACTTAGTCATAGAACTCTTGCTCATGGACATAATGTTTCTTTCCTGCATTTACGTACAGTATTTCCAGTATTTTCTCTCATTGTACATTTTCTCGTACCTATACATGCATCTGGTATGTTTCCATCTAGAACTGTTACATAGTTTATGTCATTTATATAGAACTGCTATTTAGAGATGTACTTTGCTCCTTCCTGACTGGAAAAATATTTTTCCAGACTGTGACCTTAGTGGACTTGTTCTGACACTTGGAGATTGGTTGTTACTGATTACAGGTATGATTGTTTTATCATTAGTCTTGTGTTGTACTCTTTTGTTCTTCAAATTCTTATCGTGCTGTAATTTGTGATTGAGTATGTTGTTCATCTTTATAGTGTTATCCGTGTCTCCTTATGGAGTTGGATACTAGTGTGAGATTATTTAGATAGCGCTTGACCTAGACAGCGTTCTACCGCCGATGCTGCGGCGTAGGCTGGACGTACCCACGCTCTCGTGCCCTTATACCGGGTGCGGGTCGTGACACGTTTTAGTGGTGGCCCATGCAGGTCTGACTTCGCAAGTCGTGCGATGTCGTAGTAGTGCGACATCATAGTTGTATTACTGCGTACCTGCTATTAAATATAGGACATAGGATACTAGGATGAGAGAGGATACTCAATCACAAACTCTTGAGAGATTCTTGGGACGACCCCTTGAGAATCTTGTTAAAATTTCCAATTTAACTTTTCCTTGTTTCCGCCCGCTCTCGCTTGTTGCTACTGAACTTGATTCTTGTTGAGCAGTTTTTAAATTAAAATCTTGGTATCATTGTTGAGTTTGATTCTTGTTGACCAGTTGTTAACTTTAATTTCTGGTATCGTTGTTGAGTTGATTTCAAATTGAGATGAATTTTTTTTACGGACTAGGATTTATGGTATCATCTGATGACATATATTGATGAGGACAGTGAGGAAGGTAAAACGTCTACTTTGGTTATGGAACCTAGAATTTATCGCAGCCATATTAGCTGTGGTGACGAGAACGTAGGGACCTGACTTGGATGTACATACTATAGTTATGAAGCTTAGAGTCTTTCGCAGCCATACCGGTTGGCGTGGCGAAGATTCTAGACGACCTGATTATAGAGTGCATACCTTAGTTACGAAACCTATCGTTTATCGCATCTATGCTTACTGGCGTGGCGAGGATTCTGAGTGTCATGATTTCAGACAGACGTGTATGATTATCAGGTTGTATCCTAAATTGGTTCTTAAAATATCATCTCAAGACTTATCTATTTCTGTTATTCCCGGACTTTGTTCCACCACTTCTTTCTTTACTAGCAGTAAAGATACCTTCTGTCCTTAATTCAGTCTTTGAGCTCCTATTCCTTGAGGATTTCTTGTTAAGCATGGTGATTAGTGGCTTGTAATTTTGTTTGTGTCTTGTATTAGTTTTGACTGTGTTGCTAGTGAGTTGTAAGTGCTTCTTAGTTGGACGTGTGAGCAGTAGGCTTTAATCTAGAGTTAGCCCTTAGCATAGTACCTTGTACCAATGATTCTAGGAGTAGTGTCATTAGAGACTGAGAGTCAAGGAGAGTATAGGGTATCAGTGATAGTTCTCCGAGTCAGTATCAGAGCCAATTACCCGTCCTGGATAATCATGATTATGTAATTGAGTGATTTATGTAAACGATTAAGTATCCGGGAATTGTGTTAAGGATTTATGGAGCATGATGTCCAATTTGATGATTGATATCGGAAATGTTAAAGGTAAAGAAATGTATATGTATAAAGGGTTTAATGAGATGTCATAAGTAGAGAAATATCAGGTTTAGTAATGGAAGTTGTGAAGCGTATCACGGATTAGTTTAATAGGCTTTAAAGGATTGAAGAAAAAACATATACAACCATCGAGATGAGGAACCATACACATACCCATGAGAGTAAAGAAACATGAGTGTTATAGAGGATACAGGTGATCATGAGTCTAATGAGCTCGATGGGATAATCCATTAATGCAGCTAGTGATATAATACCTAGAGTGCTAATGATTCTATATCGAGGATTAGTCAAGGATGACGTTAATAACAGTAAGCACTCTGTGTGTTGATAATTAGATGATATACCAATTGACATAAATTGAAATCATGAAAGAAAACACCGTTGATGATAACTTTGATCATTGGAGGTAATAGTGCAAGTGATTCGGGCAGTACAAATTTAGTACACAGTTCTAGACAATAGAGGTATTGAGTGCACCTTGAGTATTGGAGACCGTGAGCACTCATATGTACATTGAGGAGTTATAAATTAAAAGGTGGAAATGAATTTTAAATTTTCAGAATTTTAAGTAGTTGAGATTTTATGTTGTTAAAATATTGAGGATTTAAAATTGATTCACTAAACATAGTTAAGGCTACAAAGATTTTAGAAGTGATTAAATTTTATTTCGATGTGAAGTATCTAATTATGAGGAGGTATATGCATTTATTTTAAGTTGATCGGGAAGTTAAACCTTGACGATTATTTGAGGATTTATTTTGGTAGATGAGAGATATGAATATTAATATATGATTAGTTGATATGGGTACCAGTGTACATGAATAGGAATTTGTTAGTGTGCTAGAGTTAAGTGTTTGTTAGAGATAGTAGACACTACAAGTAATATGTTAACATGATCTTTCTTCCTTCCTAATGTCCCTTTCTTTCGTCTTTCGATTGATTGATTGATTTTCCTAGTACTGTGGTCCACATGCATGACTTCCTTGTTAGAATATAACTAGCAGTACCCCCTAACAGAGACTGAAATACCATGACAAAAGATACATGACCTATATATTTTCTTAAATTGCATGGCTGTAGGTAGAGTTTTCTTAAACCATGATCATTGGGTTTTGACCATAGCAAAGATCTATGACGAGGCTATGACTGACGATAAGAGACAAGAGGATTAAATTTGTGGATGAGCATTAAATTAAATAAAGAATTTAGGGGTTGTTATAACGGAATTGATGGATCATTGATTTTATGAAAATCGAGGTATGATTGAAATTCGAGGACAAACATTTACTTAAAGGGAGAATTAAGAAATTCACAGAGCCAAAAAAAAAAAAAATTTGAGGATTTATTAATTTTAAGGAGGTCTTGATATGATTGAATTGATTATTAAAAATTTGAGAAATCTTAGAGATTATCATTTTATCTATTTGATTGCAAGATAGAAATTTTATTGAAGATACTGGAAGCATCGCATCGTTGAGTAATTGAGGAAAAAGAAAAACAGGAAATAAAATAGTAAATGGAATAGTGCCAAATTAAATTCTTGGGATGAGGAGTTAGATTGGAATAAGCATCAATTGAATTTGAGTTAGATGATTGATGAGTGTTTAAAGTTAAATTTTGGGATGCAGATTTTTAAGTTTTGTAAATATGCATTGATTGGATTTCAATTAAAAGGATTGGATAGTAAATTTTGTATTTAGTTATTTACTCAAAATTTGAGGAGATTATGATACGACTGTAATTCAATTAAAATAATGAGGATTTGAGTAGTAAAATTTTTACATTGGGATAATAAATTCAGAGGATGAAAAAAAAATTATTAGTTCAAAATTTCGGAAACATTATACATACGGATAAAGAGATATGGAATGAAATGAAGCTCATGGTAAAGAAGATTATAATATAATTGATTATGGGATCATATAATTGAAGGTCGTAAGGTAAGATCATGGTATATT
Organism: Iris macrosiphon; assembly: GCA_036927795.1. Taxonomy (NCBI): domain Eukaryota; kingdom Viridiplantae; phylum Streptophyta; class Magnoliopsida; order Asparagales; family Iridaceae; genus Iris; species Iris macrosiphon. The sequence goes on along the minus strand of JAYESA010000007.1, from coordinate 28,813,154 downwards.
GAGGTTGTGATTTAAATTAAAATCTTGACCATGACAGTAACATTTGAAATCGAAGAAAATAATCGAGGTATAGTTGATGTTAAGATAAACAACTCGAATTTGATGATAAGGATTTTGGACACGTAATAAATTTTGATTCAGAAATTTTAAGATCTAATCTAATAAAGTTTGTGGAATTTGAAACTTTTATAGAATTAGTTAATGATGAATCACAAGATTGAGAAAAGTAAAATGAACGAGGATAAAAAGGAAGGATTATTTTCAGATGGTAGTAAAGACTATTTTTCCTAGAAATTAAGAAGGCAATTAGATGTCTCTTGATTACATTCTGAAGGATGTATTTAAGTTTCTTAAATCAAATTGTCGACCGTATCTTTCGAATTAGCTATAACTTACATGTCTATATCATTCATTATACTGGGTCTTCCTTGGTTTAGTTACTTTGAAATGTAACGTGCATTATTCCAATTATCTGTTTTAGTAATCGTGTATACTTCCCAAAACCTAAACTTTCTAGAGGATTCAAGGCCGAGCCATGATTCCTTCAAGTTGCTCCTATCTTAAACCATATTTTCTTTTTCTTCATGTTTTCTGCTGTTTGGTAAATATTCTCTTTATAGAAATATTTTCTTCAATGATATATTCATCATTATGAACAACAATTTTTTTTATCCTAGTCATCCCTAAAATTTCGAGGACGAAATTTTTCTAAGGTGGATAGACTTGTAACCTCCGATTTCCAATTTCCAAAATAATTAGATTTTAATTTATTTTAAAATATCAAGTTTATAAAATAATTCTCCTTAAAAAATTTTATTTTATTTTGAACGATGTTTGATTGTAGAAGGTAATTTAAAAATCTTTTATAAAAATCATTTTTCTAAATGTCGATGTATTACAAAATAAATAAATAAATAAATAATAATAGATATTTTTCTAGTTTCAAATGTTTATTGGCTTGAAATAATAAAATTATTTATTGATGAAATTATTATAGGACTAGTTGTTTTCATAATAAAATTTTATATCCATTTTGGAATAGTAAATAAACAAATTACATATTTTATAGGGTTTTGCAAAATGAAGTTAATTCGTAGCTAATTTAATCAGTCAGCCTTTGAAAGCCTCTTAAAAACATTTTCTTAAAATTCTTTTCTATTTAAATTTACCAGTTTACTGTCTCCCCTTTTTTCACCCTCATTTTTCCCACATGTAAAATCCTTTTAATTAATTCTGGGCCATTCATTATTGGGCCAACCCGCAACCCTTTATCCCACACCATCTCTCCCTATTTAGGTTCTCATTCTCACAACTCCCTAGAAACCCTAGCTAGTCTTCACAATTCCCAAAGCCAAAGCCACCACCATTTTGTGTGCTCGTGTCCGTGTGTTCCGCATCCGTGTCAGCCGTGATGGCCTCGGGTCCGACCCCGGGTGTCCCACCGTATCCATTCATTTTTCTGTGTCCAGTTATTACAACGTTACAATCAGATTTTGTGTCCGACACACCCCGGACACGAACCCAACCCCGACACGTTCACAGACACCGACCCTAACCCTAGATCGAGCCGCCGTCGCCGCTGAAGCCGGTGGCCGCCGCTGGAACGAAGCCGCCGCCCGGAGTCGTCGTCGTCGTCGCCGCTGAAACCGGGAAGCCGCCGCCGCCGAGAGGAACCGCCTCCTCGAGCGTCGAGCCCGTCTCCTCGAGCGCCGAGCCCGCCTCCTCGAGCGCCGAACGCCGCCGCCTCGAGCCGAGTCGACCGCCGCTGCAGATCCAGCCACCGCCGGCGGCCAAGATCTCCTTCCGTCGCCGAACAGATCCGACGACCCGTCGTCGAGCCTCGAAGCCGCCACCGCGTCGCGCCCTCCTCGAGCCAGCCGACGACCCGTCGTCGAGACCGCTGCCGCCGCCTCGAAACCGACGCTGCCGCCGAGTCCCACCGCTGACCACCGAAGCCGACGCCGGAGTAACTCCGGTGAGACCCTTCTCCCTCTTCCCTCTTTCTTTGCTTCGGTTCTGTAGTGTAGATAGTTAGGGATTTATACATATTTGTTTAAATTATATGTAAAGGTGAGTTAATAATTAGTTAATTATGATTAGTTTATTAATTGCATTAATTAGTTAGTAATTAATTATAATTAGTTTAATTAACTCAAGATTTGTTTCATTAATTCATTAATTAGTTAATTAATTTATATAATTAGTTTATTTTATATAATTAGTTAATTGAAATTATAATTAGTCTAGTAAATTAATGTAATTAGTATAGAAATTTCATGTAATTAGGGTAGTTAATTATTTCTTAATTAGTTATAATTAATCAATTAGTTTAATTATATTAGTTATAATTATTCAGTAATTAAGTTTTAATAAATATTAATTTATTAATCAGTAATTAATTATTAATTAGTTAGTAACTATTAATTAATTAGTTAGTATTTTCATATAATTAGTTTAGTAATTTCACATAATTAGTTTAGTGATTTCATGTAATTAGTTCATTTTTACGTATTAAATTAAAAGGTTTTTGAGTATGTTACATATAATAAATCTTGGGTTTTATATTATTATTAAAAAATATAGTTCCAATAATAAAATGAGTTCAAAAATTAGTTTATTTGGATCGGTGACCGAGTTTACCATAAATGAAAAAATATTGGCTTTTACGTAAATCCTAGTTTTTATAAATAAACCTTTAAATTGTATTTTTGTTCAAAAGGGAAGTTTTAACAATTATTGTTCAAAATAATTTCGAAACGATTTATATACGTAAATACGCATTCCAGTGTATGTAATTGATTTGGTATATATGTATATATATTTTTAGTATATGTATGTAATTATTTTGGTATATATATATGTATATATGTATATTTGGTATAATGATACATATATTTAATCGGTATAATTTCATGTAGTATAAGTGTAATAAAACGTATTTTTATATATGAATTAATTGGCATCTGTACATATATATATAGTATAAATTTGAATTGGTAAATTAATATTAGTATATTCTAAAATGATGTTAACAAAATATATGTATATTTAAACAGTGTTTTTGCATATATATGAGTATACGTATGGTTCAACTAGAATAAATCAGATATGTATTTAAAGGGCATATATATATATTGTAAATACATTAAAGTGGTGCATGTATAAATATTGTAAGTATAATAAGTGTAATGTGTATTATATACGTAGCCCTACTAGATGACCCTAGTTGACTAGAGTCATGCCTGGCAGAGCCCCTGAGTTCATGTATTTGTGATGTGTTAGTGTAGCATCTGATGCAAATATGGTTTGCTTGTGTTATGTTTATAGGACTGTTGGTTTACCCAGGGGATACTCTGGAACAGGATACTGGTTTTACCAAGCTAAGGACCCAAGGCAAGTACATTCTCTGATTAGTTTCTAAATTTATGATATCTCCTATGTTCACTGTATCTAGTGTAAATATCCATGTTTCCGACACATTGGTTACACGGATTGGTATACACGGATCTCGTCATGAGATGTTATTCCTTATTCATGGTGTAGCTTGTATGAGACTTGTTTTCCTTGTTATCTCGTGCATGTACAGACACTGATTCCCGGGGAGATTTGCTACCTTCCTAGGGAATCCCGTGCCATAGCGTACCATGATTGGATCTACTATACCAGTCGGGGGTTTGGAGAGTATTTTAGTGTAGATATGTGATCATACCCAACTTTCCATGCATCATAGCTCACCCCACATCTCACGTCGGGTGTGGCCTGACCATCTCCATGTCTCATAGCTGTTACATGTGATTAGCCTGACCTCTCCATGCATCATAGCTAACCAACGGTTAGCCTGACCTTCCATGAATCATAGCTAATCACATGTAACCAGCCTGATCAAGTTCCCAAGCCGATCACATATTAAAGCTAGTACTCACACACTTAGTCATAGAACTCTTGCTCATGGACATAATGTTTCTTTCCTGCATTTACGTACAGTATTTCCAGTATTTTCTCTCATTGTACATTTTCTCGTACCTATACATGCATCTGGTATGTTTCCATCTAGAACTGTTACATAGTTTATGTCATTTATATAGAACTGCTATTTAGAGATGTACTTTGCTTCTTCCTGACTGGAAAAATATTTTTCCAGACTGTGACCTTAGTGGACTTGTTCTGACACTTGGAGATTGGTTGTTACTGATTACAGGTATGATTATTTTATCATTAGTCTTGTGTTGTACTCTTTTGTTCTTCAAATTCTTATCGTGCTGTAATTTGTGATTGAGTATGTTGTTCATCTTTATAGTGTTATCCGTGTCTCCTTATGGAGTTGGATACTAGTGTGAGATTATTTAGATAGCGCTTGACCTAGACAGCGTTCTACCGCCGATGCTGCGGCGTAGGCTGGACGTACCCACGCTCTCGTGCCCTTATACCGGGTGCGGGTCGTGACAGCGGTCTGGGGTCGAAGGAGCGGGTCTGCGTGGAGGGGAGGAACGAGGCGTCGACGGCGAGGTGCTCGGGAGTCTCGGCGGAAGGAGATGGGAGAGGGTCTGGCGGCGGGGTGGCGCACGGAAGCCGAGACAGGGGTTCAAATAGGCTACAGTGTTCACGGCTAGGGTTCGCAGCGGGTCGGATTCTGCGGTGGTCCGGGTCTGACCCACTTCGATGGGTTTAAACTGGGTTGGGTTGAGCTTCATTTGGTTCGGTTTAGAAATCAATAGTCTCAAAGGCTTAAAATGCCACTACGGAGTCCAAATAATTCACCGAAAATTACCATAGGTCTGGTTTTCCATTGCGCATCATATTATATTATTTTTATAATATTTAAACACCAATTAGCCACACTTAAAATTCTTTAATTTGCAATCATCTTTGCTTTAAATTCCAGAAAATACCAAAAATTTGTAATAACTCATTTTTTAAAATTAGTCTCAAAAATTCGGGTGTTTACAGGATGTGTCCTTATGCAACATGGTAAAGTTATAGCTTATGCGTCTCGGCAGCTTCAAGACCATGAGAAGAACTACCCAACGCATGATTTAGAGTTAGCAGCAGTGGTATTTGCACTCTAGCTTTGGAGGCATTACCTGTACGGAGAGAGAGTATAGATTTTCATGGATCACAAGTGACTGAAGTATGTGTTTACTCAGAAATATCTCAGCATGCGGCAGAGAAGATGGCTAGAACGGTTGGTGGATTACAACCTTAACCTTCAGTATCATCCAGGGAGGGCTAACGTCATTGCAGACGCATTAAGCTGAAAAGGAGTTTATTTCTTGACGGTGCAAAGAGAAATTTTGGAAGATCTCAAGAAGATGGGAATCGAAGTAGTATTACCTGGCAACACAGCATTGATGACCGGTTTATAAGTTCAATCTAGTATTATGGAGAAGATCAAAGCAGTGCAGTCAACGGATGCCAAGATTCAGTGACTCAGAGCCGATTATGAGGAAGGACGTAGAACAGAGTTGAGTACTCATAATGATGAGACACTTCGATTTGGTAGTCATTTTTGCGTACTAAGTGGAGACCTTCAGAAAGAGATCATGTCAGAAGCCCACAATTCTCAGTATTCCGTTCATCCAGAAGGAACCAAGATGTACAGGGATATTCGTCAGCATTTTTGGTGGAATGGTATGAAGAGGGAGATAGTCCGGTTTGTCTCTCGATGTTTGGTTTGTCAGCAAGTCAAGGCTGAGCTCTAGAGACCGGATGGACTTCTTCAACCTTTACCAATTCTGGAATGGAAGTGGGACCATATTACCATGGATTTTGTAATCAGTCTTCCTAGATCCCCAGCTGGCAGAGATGTTATATGGATAATAGTGGATCAACTCACGAAGGTTGCACACTTCCTTCCTTTTAGAATAGGCCAGTCTACAGAGAAGTTGGCTCGGATGTACATAAATCAGATTGTCAGACTTTATGGAGTACCAGTCAGCATCGTATCAGATAGAGATTTCAGATTTATATCTCACTTTTGGCAGAGTCTAAAGTAGAGTTTGGGTACTCGTCTGAAGTTCAGTTTAGCTTATCATCTGCAGACCGATGGTTAATCAGAACGTACGATTCATACCCTTGAAGATATTCTTCGATCATGTACCCTCGACTTTAGTGGTTCATGAAAAGATCACTTGTACTTGGTAGAATTCTCCTACAACAACAGTTTTTAAGCAAGTATCTAGATGGCACCCTCGAGGCATGTACGGCAGGAGATACAGATCAACGTTAGCTTAGGATAATGTGGGAGAGAGGCATATGCTTGGCCCAGAGATGATAGTCCAGATAGTTGAGGTAGTCAGGAAGATCAGAGAGCATATTAGAGTGGCTCAAGATCGTCAGCATCATTGGGCCAATTCGCATTGCCGTCCTCTTGAGTTTTCTGTTGGCGACCATGCATTCCTTCAAATTTTTCCTACCAGAGGAGTCATCAGATTTGGGGTACGGGGAAAGCTTAGTCCAAGGTTCATTGGTCCATTTGATATCCTCGAGCGAGTGAAAGATGTTTCATATCGTCTCGCTCTTCCGTCGTCGCTTCGCGAGATACATAATATATTCAATATATCTCAGTTACGACGGCATATACCGGATGTAAGCCATGTCCTAGATCATTCAAAATTATTCGTTGGTACCGACATTTTGTATGAGGAGAGACATGTATCTATTTTGGATAGGAGATAGAAGATTCTCAAGAACCGGACTATCCGTTTAGTCCATGTGGCTTGCGGGCATCACTCACCGGATGAGTTGACTTGGGAACGCGAGGATGATATCCGATCTTGTTACCTATATCTGTTTGACTCAAGAGGTATACTTGTTCTTGTATCTCGTATCATGTTCTTGTCATGTGTGTGATTATCTTACTATAAGTAGTTTATAGATTATGATTGCTTTCCATATTCAATTTTATTTTTTCTGATAGCATGATTTCTTATCCTTATTGATTATCTTGTGCCTTACTAAAATTTCGAGGATAAAATTTTTCTAAGGGGGGGAGAGTTGTGAGACTTGTCTCACCATTTTCATATTTGTATCTGGTATACTTGTAATTATTTCTGTATATTGCTTCTTGTGCAATTTTTGGATTTTTTGGCAGCTTTTGTGTAATTTTTAGATTTTTGCATGGTGTTAGTAACCCCCTTATATATAGCCCTCTTTCTCTCTCTTCTTCATTTATCACTCAATCCTCTCTTTATTTTTCTTCTTCTCCTTCCTCTCCCGGCCTCCTTCCCCAACCGTGAGCTAGGCCACGACCGGCCAAGACCTTACACCCTATGGTAGTGGTAGTTGGTAGTAGTTTAGGCAAGAATATCTTGCCAATGAGGAAGAACTTGCCTATTTTTTGTTTCTCATGGTTTCTTGAATTTTATTTTCTTATAATGTGTTCCATAGCCTTCTCTACTTGCTTAGTACTTAGCATTTTTGGTTTTGATGGTTTGAATGCTACATTTCTATGTTCGGATTTCCATGGATTTCTTGCATTTTCTATGGTTTTGATCTACTAAAACTATTTATTTTTGAAAACTAGTAGTTCCATGTGATCGAGCATTAAATTTTATTTGATTTTTAATTTTGAATCGTTTAATTTGGAGTTAAATTGAAGATTTTACAGCCAAAACAAATTTCGGAGATTTGTTCTCGGACCTGTCTGGCATAGACGATGAACAGTATCGCACGAATGGCATTGTGCACAAAAATTTGGCCGCGCAGTGCTCCGCACATGGATTTCTTGCCACCGCATGAGCTGCATGCATCCATGCGCCACACGCATCACTCTCTTGTCGTGCGCAATGCGTCGCCCATAAAATTCTTACCCAACCCAGTGCATCGCACATGGATTTCTTGTCGCCGCATGTGCCATGCACATCAATCCTTGACCGTGCGTATTGATTCGCCATGCGCATCACTTTCTTGTCGTGAGCCATGCGCCGCGGATGGATTTCTGGCCATGCAGTGCACCGCGCATGGGATTCTTGCCGCGGGCAATGCGCACCGCACATGTTGACCCGGATGACCCCTTTTTGCCTGTGTAACTAATTTTTTAGCTAGAATATTGTAAAACACAAAACATAAAAGTTGTATATCTTTGTCTTGCCTTTCCAATTTTTTTTGGATCGCCTCATTTGGAGTTTGGATGAGAAAGTTATGCCCACTTTTCTAAAATGTGTCAAAAAATCTAGTTTTTTGTGCAATTTGGCATGTTTGATTATTTTGTTCATTGTTGCTATATTCTTCAATTATTTTGCTTTCTTAACTTAAACTTTGGGATTTAAATGAAATGAAAGTTCTTCTTAAATGCTTTAACATGACTGAGATACTTACAAGAATATGGATACCTGAGCAATGACTATGATTATACTAAAATTGTGAACTCCCGGAACCTGACATGTGCTAATATTCCATATAGTGGCTTGACGCAGCGCACTCATGACTCGAGATTCTTGTATTGTCCTAATCAAGGCTATTAGTAGCACCATTATTGTATGACCTGTCATACCGTGGTTGATTTTCTAATTGTACCTATCAAGTTATTGTCCAATCTTACATCATGTCTAAGGCAAATTTCTGAGCACCATGGTCAGGAATCTTGAGTAAACTAATCAAGTTAATGAACTAGATTTGATACCTAGAATAATTTAGGGAAACTTCTCAGCTACATGCAATCCCGATATCCTAGCGACACCCGTGGAATTGGAGCTCTCTGTCGTGAGGGGCACACTTTCAGCACACCGTCGAGTGTTGCATTACAAGTAAAAATATCTATATATGTTAATTATATTATGTATCTCGTACGTCTGGATGATCCGGATTGACTGCAGGACATGTGGTTGTATAGAATTTCCAAATTATATGTGATAGTAATTAGGACTGTGATAACCCTAGTTAGCTAATGGTAGCAAGTCGTAGGACATGATTGGCCATGATTGCTTGATTTTTTAGTCTAGTCTTGTCTTGCTTCATCCAGTTATTGATCTTGAGTAGTAACTTGAGCACTAATTACAGATACTCACCAGAACTGTTGAACTGTTAGATTACTTGTTGCACTTATTTACTAATTTCCTTATGATATGTCTTATTTGTTTGTTTGCATGCTGGTTTTAGTTGCTAAGTTGGCTTCCTTGTGGTACTTTGCTGTTTTAGGGTCTGACCCCACTGGTTTTGTATGACCAAATTTTGGAGCAGAACCGCAGGATCTTTCGCACCTTCCTCCAGATGGTGAACACGCGGAGTACTAGAGGAATTGAGTGAGTTTCTTCTTCATTCACCCACTTATCATTATAAATTATTCTTTTGAGGCATTTAGCCATCGAGCACGTATTTAGCTCGTATTTTGGAACCTTAATATTACAGCATTTGGGTCTACATGTAAAGCATATTCTAGACTATAGTTAGAGCTGATCATATAATATTGTACTCAGCTAGTTCTTCATTTTGGTAACTAGCTTCATGATCATCTGTGTATGTATAGTTTGGGACGCCTTACTATTATATGTTTGGTGATCATAAATCTTGTGACTTGTTGCTTGCTTGAGATTGAGACACCTAAGATTACTTGACCCAGGAATGATTGTCGGATTATAGAGTAAAATCTCACATGTCTAGACATTCGTGACCGTATCTTGGGATATAGAGTACTCTAGTATACGTAGCTGGCTTTGTCTGCCCCCGCTCTCTAGTATTCTGATTCTAGGATGTGACACTCAGGCTGCATGGAGTTCCGATAAGTATCGTCTTCGATCAGGATAGTAGATTCATAACCCATTTTTTGAGGAGTTTGCAGGATAGCTTGTGTGCTCAACTCAAGTTTAGCACCGCTTACAACCCTCAGACGGATGGACAGTCGGAAGGGACTATTCAGACGCTCGAGGATATGCTTCGGACCTATGTATTATATTTTGGCGGCTCATAGGAAGATCATCTTCATCTGGTAAGTTTTGTATACAGCAATAGCTATCAGGCCTGTATCGAGATATCTTCTTTCGAGGCTCTCTACGGTAGGAGGTGTCGGACTCCTTTATCTTGGGATGACGTGGGTTAGAGAGAACTTTTGGTACCAGAGATGGTAGTTGATTCTGCAGAGAAGGTAAAACATACTAGAGAGAAACTTTGTATGGCTCAGGATAGACAGAAGTAGTGGGCCGTTAGCCACATGAGACCGTTAGAGTTTGAGGTATAGATCTATCTATTTTGAAGTTGTTACGCTCTTAGATTATGTGTTAAGATTCTATTTGGTTTAGGTTGGCGATTTGGTCTTCTTGAGTATTTCTCCGACACGAGGCAAGATTCATTTCGGGGGAGGTGAAAAGCTTAGTCCAAGGTTCATCGGGCCTTTCGGTGTTCTGAAGAAAGTCGGTGTTGTACCCTATCGACTAGCCTTACTGCCTATATTGGAAGAAGTACACAACATGTTTCATGTGTCACAGCTGAGGCATTATATGGCAGATCCTAGCCACGTACTTGACCATTCGGAGCTTGAGGTTGGACCGAGTCTCAGCTATCCATCACAACCCGTAAAGATCTTGGATCGCAGAGAGAATGTGCTGCATAACGGGACTTCATTTGGTTCGCGTCGCTTGGAGGCATCACTCTCCCGGTGAATCTACTTGGGAGAGAGAAGATAAGATGCGTGAGCGCTACCCTTATCTTTTTGCTCCATAAGATACTTTCCTTTCTTGAACTTGCCCTACTTTAAATTTTGAGGACAAAATTTTTTAAGGAGGGTAGGTTGTAGCATCTACTTACCAAATTAAATAATAATAATAATAAATAATAAAGTAGTAATATTGTGTACACTCTTGGGGTTAATACCACCAATAATGTAACACTAGATCCTTAGGGCTTATAGAGGCATATTCCAGGGTTTAGAATCATAATTAAGCTATTTAAGAATTTTAGAATTTTTTTTAAATTTTTAGATAATTAAAACTAGAAAAAACTTTTTTTTCTAAGGCTTCTATGATTTACTATGCAAACATATGAGCATAAAATAGTCCCAAGAATTTTTCTAAGGTTCAATATTCTATTTTATATTTTCTAAAAAAATTCTAGATTTTCTAATTATTTTTAATAATTATTATTAGTTATATAAGATAAAAAATAATTCAATAATTGATTTCTGAAAATAAAAACCTAAAAACTAAATTAATTGCATAGTCAGCCGATCGGGGGCCCACGCGTCAGCCGTGCGCAGACAACGAGGCGGGTCCTGCATGTATTCGGCCTAGGACGCACGGGTGCTGGTGCAGTTCGGGTCCCCGGGCCGAGCCAAGCCGATTCGAGTCCGACTAGAAATCGAGTGAGCCGAGTCGTACGGGCTGGCAGCCGTCTGATCGCGAGCGGGAACTAGTGGATGCGCGCCACGTGTTAACTCCAACCGCGACTGCTCTGCTTATGTGTGTGTGTATAAAATATATATATATATATATATATATATATATATATATATATATATATATGTTAGGGTTTTTATTCTACCGAATTAATTATAGAGAGATAGAGAGAGGTTGAGGAGGTTTTCATCTAGGATTTTCTGCAACTTCCCAAGGCCATTACTCCTAGTTCCGAACTCCGAACTCCAAACGTATCCCTGTTTCTTGCCTTGGAACCGTCTTGAGATTAGATTCCAGAATATCTAAAAAAAATCAGTAATTAGGTTCAAAACTTTTTATAAAATTCATTAAGTGTCGGTTGTCCAGAATCTGACATATTTCGGTGTTTTCAAGATTTTGGGAGATCTCGAACTCAGAATCATGAGACGTTTGAAGTTTCAGAAATCTGAAAAGATGATATAAAACATATATTTTTCTCAGAATTAAATATGCAATTTTACTATACTGTAAATGTCGTGCAATGTAGACGTAACCATGAAACCACCAAAAAGTGTCATTTGTGCGCCATATAGACGTAACCAGGATTTCACACACAAATCTGGGTTTTGTGTTGGTTGACTTTTTGGTCAACAGAATACCTCAATTTGCGTGCACGGATCCTGAAATTGTAAAGTTTGACTTTCCTAACAAAAATTAGGATGTAACCTAAAAACTAGAATAATACAATTAAAATAGGATTTTAGACTAATTATTTCAGAATTAAATAAATTAAAATAAATCATCTTTTGACATGGTAATTCGTAATACATAGGCTACTTGGAATCTGATTCGTACCACCAGCTAAGGACCACAGACGAGTACATTATGTGAATAGCTTCAGTACTTGATAGTCTCTATAATGCATGATTAGTAATAATTACTTGATTCTTGACACACTCGTTACACGGATTAGTATGATGGATTCTTGTTATGAGATATATGATTTTCTGGACTATTGTTATTTTTTCGTGTCTGGTTCTGAATCCATACTAGTCGGGAGGGAAAATACTTAGTAGACGTATGAACTACCCTTTCTATCCCATGGTCTTCCTGAAATAATAGCACCCGTGTACGACACGCGTGGTTTGTCGAATTTTACTCCTAGACGTTCATACGTCGATGCGGTATTTCAAATCATATATAATAGTTTATTCCTATTGGTTTCATCCATTACTTGTTGTAATATGCTTTGTTCACTTGTGGTTACTTGTTGGTCATACTTGACATGCCAAGACTTCAGTTACTAGTTACTTCTTGCCTTACTGTGATTTCAGTTTTGTTGCTATCTTGTATTCTTTACTATTTATTGTCTTATAGCTTCTACCATGTTTTGGAACTGTTTTCACTGTGATATACTTGTTCCAATCATGATCGGATAATATTTTAGGTGACTACGATGAGGATGAGATTCCTACTCATTATGGACCATATGAGGGTGACGTAGCTAAGCCTGATCTTACTCTTCAGGAGGATCAAGGAGAGTTTGCAGCACAGGGCCCGATTATGGCTTAGTAGCTTAGTTAGCTAGTTAGTTGAGTTGGTTTTGACCGAATTTATCTTCAGGATTATTAGACATATTTTGATATTATCATTTGGATCTTTAGTATTTATTTAGGAGTCTCTTGGACCACATTTTGAGACTATTATTTCTTTATTATCTCTTGTGCCTTCATTTATCTTAGTGCCTGTGATTGAGTATTAGTATGGATTTATATATTATGTGTGAGTTGTAGAATATACTTATGGCTATTGTATAGCGTTCTAGCGTCAACACTGCGGCGTAGGCTGGGTGTGCCCATGACTCATGTCCAGATGCTGGGTGCGGATCGTGACAGGCAATAAACAAACGTGCGGCCTCCTCTGCAATGTAGTCCGTCGGTGCAACTATGAAGGTCCCGTACTTGAAAAATTGGTCTACCACTACAAGGATAGACCGAAGAGTCCCCACCTTAGGCAAGGCAGAGATGAAGTCCATCGAAATGCTCTCCCATTGTCGAGGGGAGAGGTTCAAGTAGGCCCCTGTGTTGCTGATGATCTACCTTGTCTTACTGGCACATAAGACAAGTGCGCACATAGTCCTCTACATCCTCGCACATGTGAGGCCAATCTTAGGGAGCCTCTAACCAATATCCTCTTCTAACCCGGATATCCAGCCTACTTAGTATTGTGGATTTCCTTGAGTAGATGTCTGCGCAAGCCACACCATTTGGGCACGACCACCTAGTCGCCCTTCGTGTAGAGAAGCCCATCCTTTAGCCAAAACCTTCATAATTTGCCCTCGTGCGAAAATTTCACCAAAGCCTATGTCAATGGGTCCTGAGCCATACCCATCTTGACACGCTCAAGTATGTCACCCTTGAGAAAGCACAACGTTGCTAGCTCAGCCTTCCTGCTGAGTGCATCGGCCACATGGTTCTCCTTTCCTGGCTTGTATCGAAGCTCCATGTCAAACTCGGCCAAGAAGTCTTGCCATCTCGCTTGCTTGGGGGAAATCTTCTTTTGTGTCAGGAAGTAGCTCATGGCAACATTGTTCGTCATCACCACGAACTGGGTGCCAAGGAGATAATGACGCTACGTCCACAAGCAATGCACTACCACAGTCATCTTCTTCTCTCGCACCGTATAGCATCGCTCTGTGATATTCAACCTGCGGCTCTCGAATGCGATGGGGTGCCCTTCTTACACCAACATCCCACCGATGGCGAAGTCGGATGTGGCATTTGAAGATTTCGTAAGTATTACAGTGTTTGAGTATTGTGTGGAGAAAGGAATCGAGAAATAAGATGATTAATGGATTAGTGTTGATTTCAAATTTTGGGATAAGGATTTAAATTTTATAAACATGCATCAATTGGATTTAAATTAGAGGAATAATATGATTAATGGATTAGTGTGTGAAATTCAAACTTTTCAGAGGAGATTCCTTAAATTCATAAATATACATTGAGTGGATTTAAAATTTAAGGATTGGATAGTAAATTTTGTATTTAGTGATTTACTCAAAATTCGAGAAGTAAGATGATTAATGGGTTAGTGTTTGAATACAAACTTTTCGGATAAAATTTTAAATTTTATAAATGTGCATTGATTGGATTTAAAATTAGAGGATTGGATATTAAATTTTTGAGTATTTAATTATTAACGTCAAATTTTTGAGGAGATTATGATACGAATGGAATTCGATTTTAAATTTGAGGATTTTTCAGAAGTATGATACATATAGAATTATGAAAGTTTGTGAAATAAATAATGTGGATTTACTTCATGATTATGGGGTTTGATAAATTTGAATTTTGATGAAAAATAATATAATGAGTAAAATAAAACTATTGAGGATCTTAAATTTCGAGGACGAGATTCTTTTAAGGAGGTTAGACTTGTCACCCCCACATTTCAGATTAGGGATATTTTTGTCTTTTTATATTTTAATGTATTAATATTGCATGATGTGTGTATAGATATATATTATATTGTATAGTGTTCATTAATGCATGAGTTAGTAGACTAGACCTAGATGCCCACTAGATGGAGCCCTGACAGAAATATAGTGTGATAGATTTAATTTGTAATTTTGGGGATTAATTATTTAGGATTATATTTATTGCCGTGATTTTATTTAATTGTTGCGCCTTACCGTTGCTTCGATATTTGGAACGCTACCCTAGCCATTGCCTTCCAACATATTCCACAACCTTGTCCTAGACATGCCTGCCTTCCATTCTGACCCTTGTGTAACTTATAATTATGTTCTCTTGTGCTTCATTTTAGTCGCACAATATTCGTCGCGGACTTGTTTATTTAATTCGATATAAATTTAAACTTGTATCCTTGTGCGTTCCAATCGAAATTGGAGACACAACCTCGACCTATTTCGTGCAACCCAAATTAGGATAATATTCTATTATGAGTCTTCTTCATTTATGACACTTGTGCCTCATTTAATTTCAGCCCCTTGTACTTCTAATTAATTTTAGAACACCAATCGCATTTATTTTAATTAAAATAATAATTTTCCAATTATTGGGCACTTTTGTGCAAAAGTACATTAAGGTGACCATTTCGTTGGACACAACACGTAAATAAACCTATTTCTCCTTCATGGGTATTTTTCTATAATTTTTAGGAGTGTGTAATTCAACACCAACCTCCTTAAGACCCTGGCCCTCCAAACCTTGAGCCGATGTAATCCGAGCCATTCTTTTTTCACCCATTCAAATTCTAGCCCATTGAAATCCTACATGAGAGGCCCAATCCCAAGAGGGGTTGACCAGTCAAACCAATTCTAGGTCACCCACACCCTACATGTATATAAATAATCTATTTTTTCCTTTTCTTTACTTTCCTTTTTTTTCCAAAACCAAACCTAAGTTCAGCCGACATACACCACAACCCCATTTCCCTATTCATCATCTTCTTCTTCTCCCTAATGCCTCCACCCTTCCCGCCGGAGTCTCGCCGGAGTAGCACCGCACCTCGCCGTCACATCTCCGCTGGACCCAAGCAGCCGGCCAACTCTACCATCGCCTTCCCCGACTTCCTTCTTCACCGCCGAGTCCCCCTCCGCCATTGACATTTGCCATCCCCACCTCGTCGACGACCTCACAACTGCACCAGAGCGCCGCTGCACCCGCCGTGAACTCGACCAGTCCCCCAACCCGACTCCGTTCATCCCTCACCGCTCGACCTCGAGACCTCTCTGCATGCATCCCCTTCACCACCTCCCTCTGCAACCACGTCGACTCGAACCCACCTGGATCCCGCTCGCCTGGAGCTTGTTCCCGCCTCCACATCGAGTCCCGACCGTGCACTACCGGATCTCGTCCTCCGCTTGACTGAATGTCCTCCATCGCGACAGTCCTCTCCTGCCAACCTCCATTTCCACCACCACCATTGTCACCTAAACCACCACCACCACTATACATCGTCAACCACCAGCACCCCACAGAACCGCTGCACCCTGAAGTCGATCCTCCTCCATGACTGAACGTATGTTGACCCTACGGCCATCTCCGCCAGGAACTCACCAGCGTCGACCCGCTGTCACCTTCCTCGACCTGGCCATTATTCCTGGCCATCCACCTCGCTGTTCCCTTCAACCCGCTGCATCCCAGCCCGCGTATGCCTGAACAGTCCTCGCGTCACCTCGTTCCTCCTCGACACCACCTGAGCACCTCAACCCGGCCTCCTCCCTGTTCATGACCATTACCATCGCCATCATCTTCATCATCATCTCCACCTTGATCATCACGATCACCTTCACCACCATCGTCGCGATCACCACCTGTTCATCACCATCATCATCATCGCCTTCACCTCATCGTCGTCAACACCATCGTCGTCGTCGTCGTGCCCGTGCGCAGGTTCGTACCTATTCCCCTCCTTCATGGTGTAGTATGTATATCTATTAGTATGTGATAGTATATAATTGGTATGTATGTATATGTATACATATATATAGTATAAATTCAATTAGTGTATTAGTATTAGTATATGTTAATATTAATGTTGATATATATACACATATATATATAGTATATGTATTTATTTAGTATATGTTTAGTATGTATATATATATATATATATATATATATATATATATATATATATATATATATATATATATATATATATATATATATATATATATATATATATATATATATTATGTACTAGGTGACCCTAATGTAATTACGGATACCCCGTAGCTACCTTGACCTGTGGCCATGTAAAATGTTAGAATACTGCCATATGTACGCGGACGTACTGGCAGACCCGTATCATTCACTGTCTGTCTTACACAGCAATAACAGATGCGACACCCGTGCAATTGATGCACACTTGACCCTAGTTGACCAGTATCATACCTAGCATAGCCCTGAGTCCAGTGTATTTATGAATGTGTGTTAGAGTAATGTCTGATGCAATATTGTATTATATGCTGTCTTTAGGACTGTTGGATTTCAGACAAGATTCGAAAACAGACATTGGTATTGCCAACAGCAGGACCCCAGGCGAGTACATTCTCTGACAGTTTCCATTATGTTGATTATCTCTATAACTCTTGTTGTATAGCGTACATGACTCTAACATTGTTATTTACACGAGTTTGCATCATTAAGACCATCACGAGGAGTCATGATTTGGAATCCATCGTGCTAGCTGGGGAAAAATGAGGAAATATTAGTAGCTTATGTGATCATACCCAACTTTACATGCATCATAGCTCACCCACACCTCACGTCGGTGCAGCCTGACCATTACACTCCTCATCGCTGTTACATGTGGTTAGCCTGACTTTACAAGGATGATCGCTAATCAATGTAATGAGTCTTATCAGTCCCAAGCCGATCACATGATATGCTGATATTTTACACACTTAGTTAGATGATTCTTGACATGTATCTCTAGTATATTGACTAGCATCTCCATATGTTCTAGTTATTGTTCTTGCACACACTTATATACCAGTTCATTGTTCTTGCATGTACTTGTATTTTTATTTCATTGCTAGATGTATATTGATGATGATGTTCCAGTATTTCTATTTCCAGTATCTCACTATTCCAGTATTTCTTATTGCCAGTTTTTATATCTGTCTTATATTTCTTTACACTGTGTTATAGTTTTTGTCAATATACATGGAACTGCTGTTAGAGGTGTATTTCGTTCCAATCCTGATTGGATTTTTTTTTCAGACTGTGACATAGAGGACTTGTTTTCGGCATACTTGGAGATTGGATGTTATTGATTGCAGGTTAGACTATTTATTGTTGTTTAGACTTGTCTTATATTTCATTGTTTGCTTCGATATCTCATCGTGCATTAGCTTATGTGATTGAGTATATTCTGTATTATATGGTGATATCTGTGCCTCCTTATGGAGTTGGATATTCATGTGAGATTGGTTAGATAGGTACATGACCTAGACAGCATTCTACCGCCGATGCTGCGGCGTAGGCTGGACGTACCCACGCTCTCGTGCCCCTATACCGGGTGCTGGTCGTGACACGTTTTTAGTGGTGGCCCATGCAGGTCTGACTTCACAAGTTGTGCGATGTCGTGATAGTGCGACGTCTTAGTTGTACTACTGCGTGCCTGCTATAGAATATAGGACATAGGATACTAGGATGAGAGAGGATACTCAATCACAAAATTCTTGAGAGATTTCCGGGACGACCCCTTGAGAATCTTATTATAATTTCCAATTTAAATCTTTTTTCTTTTTTTCGTTCGCTCTCGCTTGTTGTTATTGAACTTGATTCTTGTTGATCAGTTATTAAATTAAAAATCTTGGTATCATTGTTGAGTTTGATTCTTGTTGACCAGTTGTTAAATTTAAATTCTTGGTATCGTTGTTGAGTTGATTTCATATCGAGATGAATTTTATGGGCTAAAATTTATGGTATCATCTGATAACATATATTGATGAGGACAGTGAGAAAGGTAAAACGTCTACTTTGGTTATGGAACCTAGAGTTTATCGCAGCCATATTAGCTGCTGTGACGAGAACGTAGGAACTTGACTTGGATGTACATAATTAAGTCATGAAATTTAGAGTCTCTCGCAGCCATACCGGTTGGCGTGGCGAAGATTCTAGATGATATGATTATAGAGTTGCATACCTTAGTTACGGAACCTGTCGTTTATCGCATCTATGCTTACTGGCGTGGCGAGGATTCTGAGTGTCATGATTCGGATAGACGTGTATGATTATCAGGTCGTATCTTAAATTGGTTCTTAAAGTATCATCTCAAGACTTATCTATTTCCGTTATTACATGACTTTGTTCCATCGTTTCATTTCTTTACTAGCAGTAAAGATACCTTCAGTCCTTGATCCGGTTCCTTTTGAGCTTATTTTCTTTGAGGATTCCTTGTTAGTATGATAATTGGTTACTTGCAATTATGTCTGTGTCTTGTATTAGTACTGACTGAGTATGACTTGTGAGTTGTAAGTATTTCTTGGTTGGACATGTGAGCAGTAGGCATTAATCTAGAGATAACCATAGCATAGTACCTTGTAGCAATAGCTCTAGGATAGGTGTCATTATAGTACTATAAGTAAAAGGAGAGTATAGAGTATCAGTGATAGTTCCAAGAGTTAGTATCAGAGCCAGCATACCCGTCCTAGATAGTCATGAATTTATATAGCTGGGTGATCCATGTAAACAATTAAGTATTAAGAAAATTGTATTGAAAGTTAATGAAGCATGATATTCAATTTGATGGTTGATACTTGGGTGTGTCAAGAGTAAAGAAGTGCATATGCATAAAGGAAATTAATGAGTGTGCCAGTAGGAGGATACCCATAAGTGTATAAGAAAGTTTGAGAGAATAAGAATACATTGTGCTAAGTAGTAAGACTTGTATTACAGATAAAAGAAGGACCTTGATATGTGATTTGATCTGAGTGTACCGATATATGACTAATGATGGATGTATCACCTGATATTGAGGCAAGTGATGTGTTGGAAGCAATAGGTGAAAAGTGTCTAAAATTTTTGTGCATGGTGATAAGTATCAGAAAAAGAAAGTTCATAAAAGTGGAAGCATAGGTATTAGAAAATTCCAATGGTGTGTCATGGGTTGAGAAATATCAAGATGGATCATGTAAGGTATGAAGTGTATCACAAACTAGTATAACAGTCCATAAAAGATTAAAAAGGGAGGTACGTATACATCAATCGAGATAGGGAATGCCTACCCTTGAGATTGAAGTAAAGCATGGGTATTATAGAAAGTGCAAGTGATCGTGAGTTCTAATAAGTTTGATGAGATGATGTAATGATGAAGCTAGTGTTACCATACCAATAGTTCTAGTGTTTCTATATCAAGGATTTGTTGAGAATTGTGCTAGTAACATTAAGTACTGTGTGTGATGATAATTAGATTGGTGTATCAGTTAATATAGATAGAAAATCATTGGAAAAAATACATGTGATGATAACTTTGATTATTGGGAGTAATATTGCAAGTAATTCGGGCAGTACAAATTTCAGTACACAGTTGAGAGTTGTAGACAATTGGTGTATTTTTGTGCACCTTGAGTATTAGAGACTGTGAGTATTTATACGTATACTTGTGGATTTAAATTTATAATTTGAAAAGTGGAAATGAATTTCAATTTTTAAGAATTATTGAGGAGTTGAGGTTTATGTCATTAAATTTTTGAGGATTCGAATTCAATTCAATAAACATAGTCAAAGCTATAAAGATTTTTAGAAGTAATTAAAATTTTATTTCAATGTTTGGATATTTGACTTTTGAGGAAAGAATATACATTTTATTTTAAATTGTTCGAGAAGTTAAATTTTAATGATTTTATTTTGAGGATAAAATTTTATTATGGGTAAGAAATATATAACAGTAAATGAGTGGATGAAGTGCATGTGTAAGGATCTATTGGCTTGATAATGCTTAAGATGACACTGCAAACAAACTTGGATGTCCATCTAGAGTTGTATTAGAATGAGTAGTACTTAGTATGGTGTGTTGCACTTGAGTGATAAGAACAACTAGTATGAACAATTGTAGTAGGAAAGAGATGCTAGCAGTGGGTGTGCTAGTAGTAGAAACTGTGGTACCTAAAGGGATAGAGGTATCAAACTTTGGATGCATCATTAGACCATGGTTGTGTTAGCAGGTTATGTTTTGTTCCTTCCTTCTGTTCCTTTCCGTCTATTTGATTGATTGATTGATTGATTCCTTAGTACCATAGCTTGCATCAATGATTCTCTTGCTAGAATGTAGTTAGTAGTACACCTCGACAGAGACTGCAATACCATGACCATAACCATGCATGTTTTATCTAGATTACATATTTTATCTAGATTGCGTGTTGTATTGCGTGTTGTATGACTATAGGTAGGATTCTCTTAGACTTTGATTGTTAAGGGTTTGACCGTAGTGAAGAATTTATGAAGGGGATATGACTTGACAAAGAGAGACAAGGTGCCTTCCATTTTGAGGATAAATATTAAATTAAATAAAGAGCTGAGAATTCAATATGGCAGAATTGACGATTTTGTTAAATCATTGATTTTATGAAGATTATGATATGATGGAATTTGTCATTAAAATTCGAGGAATTTAAGAAGATTATCATTATATTTATTTGATTGCAAGGTATAAAATTAAAATTTTATATTTTGAATGTGGCATTTGAAGATTTCGTAAGTATTACAGTGTTGGAGTATTATGTGGAGAAAGGAATCGAGAAATAAGATGATTAATGGATTAGTGTTGATTTCAAATTTTGGGATAAGGATTTAAATTTTATAAACATACATCAATTGGATTTAAATTAGAGGAATAAGATGATTAATGGATTAGTGTGTGAAATTCAAACTTTTCGGAGAAGATTTCTTAAATTCATAAATATATATTGAGTGGATTTAAAATTTAAGGATTGGATAGTAAATTTTGTATTTAGTGATTTACTCAAAATTCGAGGAGTAAGATGATTAATGGGTTAGTGTTTAAATACAAACTTTTCGGATGAGATTTTAAATTTTATAAATGTACATTGATTGGATTTAAAATTAGAGGATTGGATATTAAATTTTTGAGTATTTAATTATTAACATCAAATTTTTTAGGAGATTATGATACGAATGGAATTCGATTTTAAATTTGAGGATTTTTCAGAAGTAAGATACATATAGAATTATGAAAGTTTGTGAAATAAACAATGTGGATTTACTTCATGATTATGGGGTTTGATAAATTTGAATTTTGATGAAAAATAAAATAATGAGTAAAATAAAACTATTGAGGATATTAAATTTCGAGGATGAAATTATTTTAAGGAGGTTAGACTTGTTACCCCCACATTTCATATTAGTGGTATTTTCATCTTTTCATATTTTAATGTATTAATATTGCATGATGTGTGTATAGATATATATTATATTGTATAGTGTTCATTAATGCGTGAGTTAGTAGACTAGACCTAGATGCCCACTAGATGGAGCCCTGACAGAAATATAGTGTGATAGATTTAATTTGTAATTTTGGGGATTAATTATTTAGGATTATATTTATTGCCGTGATTTTATTTAATTGTTGCGCCTTACCGTTGCTTCGATATTTGGAGCGCTACCCTAGCCATTGCCTTCCAACATATTCCACAATATTGTCCTAGACATGCCTGCCTTCCATTATGACCCTTGTGTAACTTATAATTATGTTCTCTTGTGCTTCATTTTAGTCGCACAATATTCGTCGCGGACGTGTTTATTTAATTCGATATAAATTCAAACTTGTAACCTTGTGCGTTCCAATCGAAATTGGAGACACAACCTCGACCTATTTCGTGCAACCCAAATTAGGGTAATATTCTATTATGAGTCTTCTTCATTTATGACACTTGTGCCCCATTTAATTTTAGCCTCTTGTACTTCTAATTAATTTTAGAACACCAATCGCATTTATTTTAATTAAAATAAAACCAAAATCCAACCTTGTGCAATTTTCCAATTATTGGGCACTTTTGTGCAAAAGTGCATTAAGGTGACCATTCCGTTGGACACAACACGTAAATAAACCTATTTCTCCTTCATGGGTATTTTTCCATAATTTTTAGGAGTGTGTAATTCAACACCAACCTCCTTAAGACCCTGGCCCTCCAAACCTTGAACCGATGTAATCCGAGCCATTCTTTTTGAACCCATTCAAATCCTAGCCCATTGAAATCCTACATGAGAGGCCCAATCCCAAGAGGGGTTGACCAGTCAAACCAATTCTAGGTCACCCACACCCTACATGTATATAAATAATCTATTTTTTCCTTTTCTTTACTTTCCTTTTTTTTCCAAAACCAAACCTAAGTTCAGCCGACATACACCACAACCCCATTTCCCTATTCATCATCTTCTTCTTCTCCCTAATGCCTCCACCCTTCCCGCCGGAGTCTCGCCGGAGTAGCACCGTACCTTACCGTCATATCTCCGCTGGACCCAAGCAGCCGGCCAACTCTACCATCGCCTTCCCCGACTTCCTTTTTCACCGCCGAGTCCCCCTCCGCCATTGACAGTTGCCATCCCCACCTCGTCGACGACCTCACAACTGCACCGGAGCGCTGCTGCACCCGCCGTGAACTCGACCAGTCCCCCAACCCGACTCCGTTCATCCCTCACCGCTCGACCTCGAGACCTCTCCGCCTGCATCCCCTTCACCACCTCCCTCTGCAACCACGTCGACTCGAACCCACCTGGATCCCGCTCGCTTGGAGCTCGTCCCGCCTCCACGTCGAGTCTCGACCGTGCACCACCGGATCTCGTCCTCCGCCTGACTGAACGTCCTCCACCGCGACAGTCCTCTCCGGCCAACCTCCATTTCCACCACCACCATTGTCACCTGAACCACCACCACCACTCTACATCGTCAACCACCAGCACCCCATGTTAGACTAATTATCGTTTTCTTATTGAAAACTTTGTGAATCAAAATAAAAAGAAAAAAAATTAGATTGATGTTACCGGCCTCTAGGGAAGTCATGCACGAAGCACTGCCCTAAGAGTTGATTCGGGATCTGTGTGCAGACGTTTCCCGAAGCTCCTAGTGGTAAAACCCTCGCACTACCGGTATCTCGTCGCCGCACACGACTCGGAGAGAATGAACAGGACTTAGTTCTGCCCAGAGCTTGGAGACGAGTGAAACGACGAAGAATGGACTGAATAATATGTTGGCAGCAAGTTTTTGGAGAAAAATATTTTTGATTCCGTTTTCAAAGAAAAACCATTAATATAAAAGAATCCATCCAATATGTAACGGTCTGAATTAATTTGCTATTAATTCAGCCGTTACACAAACACATGGAGAATGAATCTGGACACGTAATGTATTAACGGTTCAAAATTAAATAGTAACGGACAAATTTATTTTTCAACATTCAGAATATTAAACGGAAAAAATTGAAGAGGAGCAAAAAGAATTTTAGAGTCTCAGCCCGAACCCGAAGAGGAAAACGAATCGGCATTCGGCGCCCGCAGATGTGGGCGCGTACCCGCACCCGTTACGCGCGTCGAACCGAACCGAGCCGAGCCGGGCCGGGCGGCGGCGCACGCGTGTGGCCCAAGGGTCCAACCTCCACAAGCATTCAAGCAAGTAAATGAGATAAACTAATATATACACACATAAAGCAAACACCCCAAACGATGTGGGACTAAAAGTAAAGTTGGTTTTTTGAACAATGGTTCTAACACCCCACAGAACCGCTGCACCCTGAAGTCGATCCTACTCCATGACTGAATGCCTGTCGACCCTGCGGCCATCTCCGTCGGGAACTCACCAGCGTCGACCCGCTGTCACCTTCCTCGACCTGGCCATTATTCTCGGCCATCCACCTCGCCGTTCCCTTCAACCCGCTGCATCCCAGCCCGCGTACGCCTGAACAGTCCCCGCGTCACCTCGTTCCTCCTCGACACCACCTGAGCACCTCGACCCGGCCTCCTCCCTGTTCATGACCATTACCATCGCCATCATCTTCATCATCATCTCCACCTTGATCATCACCTTCACCTTTACCACCATCGTCGCGATCACCACCTGTTCATCACCATCATCATCATCGCCTTCACCTCGTCGTCGTCAACACCATCGTCGTCGTGGTCGTGCCCGTGCGCAGGTTCGTACCTATCCCCCTCCTTCATGGTGTAGTATGTATATCTATTAGTATGTGATAGTATATAATTGGTATGTATGTATATGTATACATATATATATATAGTATAAATTCAATTAGTGTATTAGTATTTGTATATGTTAATATTAATGTTGATATATATACACATATATATATATATTTATAGTATATGTATTTATTTAGTATATGTTTAGTATGTATATAATTGATATATATATATTGTAGGTATATTGTAAGCACTAATGTATATGATAGTTAAGATAATATAATATGTATGTATATTATATACTAGGTGACCCTAATGTAATTACGGATACCCCGTAGCTACCTTGACCTGTGGCCATGTAAAATGTTAGAATACTGCCATATGTATACGGACGTACTGGCAGACCCGTATCATTGACTGTCTGTCTTATACAGCAATAACAGACGCGACACCCGTGCAATTGACGCACACTTGACCCTAGTTGACCAGTATCATACCTAGCATAGCCCTGAGTCCAGTGTATTTATGAATGTGTGTTAGAGTAATGTCTGATGCAATATTGTATTATATGTTGTCTTTAGGACGTTGGATTTCAGACAAGATTCGGAAATAGACATTGGTATTGCCAGCTGCAGGACCCCAGGCGAGTACATTCTCTGACAGTTTCCATTATGTTGATTATCTCTATAACTCTTGTTGTATAGCGTACATGACTCTGATACTGTTATTTACACGAGTTGGCATCATTGAGACCGTCACGAGGAGTCATGATTTAGAATCCATCGTGCTAGCTGGGAAAAAACAGGAAAATATTAGTAGCTTATGTGATCATACCCAACTTTACATGCATCATAGCTCATCCACACCTCACGTCGGTGCAGCCTGACCATTACATGCCTCATCGTTGTTATATGTGGTTAGCCTGACTTTACAAGGATGATCGCTAATCAATGTAATGAGTCTTATCAGTCCCAAGCCGATCACATGATATGCTGATGTTTCACACACTTAGTTAGATGATTCTTGACATGTATCTCTAGTATATTGATCTAGCATCTCCACATGTTCTAGTTATTGTTCTTGTACACACTTATATACTAGTTCATTGTTTTTGCGTGTACTTGTATTTCTATTTTATTGCTAGATGTATATTGATGATGATGTTCCAGTATTTCTATTTCCAGTATCTCACTATTCCAGTATTTCTTATTGCCAGTTTTCATATCAGTCTTGTATTTCTTTACACTGTGTTATAGTTTTTGTCAATATACATGGAACTGCTGTTAGAGGTGTATTTCGTTCCAATCCTGACTGGATATTTTTTTTTAGACTGTTACATAGAGGACTTGTTTCCGGCATACTTGAAGATTGGATGTTATTGATTGCAGGTTAGACTATTTATTGTTGTTTAGACTTGTCTTGTATTTCATTGTTTGCTTCGATATCTCATCGTGCATTAGCTTATGTGATTGAGTATATTTCGTATTATATGGTGATATATGTGCCTCCTTATGGAGTTGGATATTCATGTGAGATTGGTTAGATAGTTACATGACCTAGACAGCGTTCTACCGCCGATGCTGCGGCGTAGGCTGGACGTACCCACGCTCTCGTGCCCCTATACCGGGTGCGGATCATGACAGGAGTAGTCCGACAATGATAACACCGGTTCCTCCATCATGGACCTCTTCAGTTCATCAAATGCCTCCTCGCATTTGGACATCCAGCTCCATACTCGATCTTTTCGTAGCAAATATGTGATTTGTGCGGCTATCCTCGGATGAACCGCGGATAGTAGTTCGCCAGGCCTAAGAAGGATCGTAGCTCCGTCAGCCCGGTAGGAGCATCCCACTCCCGTATGGTTGGACCTTCGTCTCGTCCATCCATATCTTGCCACGTCTGATCCAATGCCCTAAGAAAGGCACCTCTTCTTAGGAAAAGAAACATTTCTTCTGCTTGACAAAGAGTTGGTTTCCCTTAGCACCTGAAAAACTGCCTTCAAGTACTTGATGTGCTCCTCCATCGTGTTTAAGTACATGACGATATCGTCGAGATACACTACGATGAACCGATCGAGATAAGGATGGAAAAGCTTGTTCATCAAAGTACAAAATATCGCAAGAGCATTTGTTAGACCAAAAGGTATAACTAAAAATTCATAAGCTCTATACCTCGTGACACACGCACTTTTGGCCTCGTCCCCTTCGGCTATCCGCACATGATAATATCCCAAGCACATATCTATTTTGGAGAAGTACCTCGTACCTCCCAATTGATCAAACAAGTCTGCCACCAACGGGATAGGGTATTTGTTCTTGACGACCACCTTATTGAGTGCACGACAGTCTATGCACAAACGAAGGCTTCCATCCTTTTTCTTCTGGAATAGCACTGATGCACCAAACGGAGCCTTGGACGGCCTAATGAATCTCGTGTCGAGCATCTCCTTTAGTTGCTTCTTCAACTCATCGAGCTCTAGCGGGGCCAAGAGATATGGGGCCATAGCGGGTGGTTTTGTGCCTAGCTCTAACTCGATGGCGTGGTCCACCTCCCTTCACGGAGGTAACCTCTTTGGAAGCTCTTGCGGAATGACATCCTCAAACTCCTTGAGGACATCACAAATCTCTGGTTGGAAAAACCCCCTACGCGGGTGCCTCCTCCGACTTAAGCACCGCTAAGTAGGTTGTCTCTCCGTGCTTCACACATTTCTTGAGTTGGATGGCGGAGAGAGCTTTACCCTTTGTGGACTCGTCTCGTGCAACATTCACCATGCACGGTGAGCCTTCCTCTATTATCCCGACGACTCCTAAGTGTGGCATTGGAACTGCTTTTGCTGAAGTAAGAAAGTTCGTACCTAGGATCATCTTCAAGTCGTCAAGTGGTGCGGCCGTGAGACTAGTGACTCTCGTCCAGTCTCCCACTTCTATTTCACTACCCTGGCTACCCCCTGCACGATGCGAGCCGCTGAGTTGATCGTCTTCATCTTCCTTGAGTCCTTCTCTAGCACCAGACCCAAGCGCTGGACCTCCACGTACGAGATGAAGTTATGTGTTGCCCTTGTATCAACAATTACCCTTGTACTCTGGTCGTTGATCTTTACGTCCATCTACATAAGTTCTCGATTCGAGGCTTTGGTAGTGACGGGCTTGCTCTTCAAGGCGTTGAGCAAGCATAGAGCTCATATCTGCACTCCCATTATTGGTTCCTCGTCCTCTTCACCTTGGACAGCGTTCACCTGATTGCCTTTGTTTTTGCAATCGCGTGCAAAGTAATTTTTT
This sequence comes from Iris macrosiphon, assembly GCA_036927795.1. NCBI lineage: Eukaryota > Viridiplantae > Streptophyta > Magnoliopsida > Asparagales > Iridaceae > Iris > Iris macrosiphon. The sequence continues at coordinate 28,784,882 of JAYESA010000007.1, read as the reverse complement.
TTGCACATGAAGCACTCTATTTTGCGCTCCATCTGGGGCTTTGCATGTTACTTGTCCTTCGACAGAGCCTCCTTTATGTTGTCTTTCTTCTCTCCCCCACCATAGGCCTTGGTAGTTGTCTTCGGCTTGGGCTTGGACGTATCGCTCCTCCAATACTCCATTAGGTTCTTAGCCGCTGAGATGACCATGTTTAAGTCTTAGACACACGGCCTCCGCTACTCTTGTGTTGCCTACGGTTGCCGGCCGTTGAAAAAGAAGAATAGGCGGTCCTCTTCACCCATATTGGTTATGGAAAGCATGAGGCAAGTGAACTCTGCAACATAGTCCTTGATCGACCCGACGTGCTTGAGTTGACGTAAGCTTCTCCTTGCCACAAACTGAACGTTCTTCGAGTAGAATTACGACTTGATCTCCTTCTTGAAATCCTCCCAAGTCTCGATCGAGCACAAATCCTTCTCTTTTTTGATGTACCTAAGATGCCACCATAGCATAGCATCATTAGTAAAATAAAGGGATGCAATATTTACCTTATCGACCTCATCTTCGACGTGAATCGCCTTAAGGTATCACTCGATGTTCCATAGGAAGTTATCCACCTCATTCGTGCCTCGAGCACCGTTGAAGGATTTTGACTCGGGCTACTTCACCTTTGTGCAACCAAATCATATTATGAGTTATATTCGATTAATCGATATGAACCTACCGTTTCATATTAAAAAAATTTAGGTGTGTAACCTACGTTTCAGTGTATCATCACGATGTATCTAATTGGGTCCTGAGAGAAAGATAGGAATCTATGTCGATTATGATTGACAATCAATTATTTATTATTTAGAGACGTTGACATGTATCTTTAACGTAAGTTTAGTAGATTGAAACTTTGATGAGATAGTCTTCCCGTCATTAGGGGGAGATAAGAACGTCAACGTTCCTCAAGAACAATACAACTTCACATGGTATGTTCCCAGACTTTTTCATCTCGATCCACGTAATTCTTAGTACGATAATGAAGTACAGAGGATACTGGATGATGATAACTTAAAAGACAAAAACATTCTCTGATCATAGGAAAATGATGAGATCATATATACCGGCTACAAATGTTCCTACATGGATAGACGTCACGCATGGACAGAAAAGTTTTCTTGAAGAAATGTTGTCGTGGAAGGACATTGTGTTGTTGCATGGAAGCAAAAGATTCAAATAACTGGCACCAAAAATTTAGGAAAATACAATATCCTTTATTACAGTCTCAATCCAAGTTCAATTAAAAAGAATTGTATTGCAGTCAATAATTACTGATCCAAAACGAACAGGGTTCAACATGTGCAGTATGGTAAATAAATTCAATGAGAAATAAGTTTGATACAAGTTTCAACCAGTAGGATTATGCTTGTCATGACCTAATTATTATAAACAAGGGGCTAACAATAGAATGTAAACAAGATATACAATTAGTCTTTCGCTCAGTTTTCCATTATTATTTCTGATGAAAATCTAGCGTCCTGATGCTAGATGCAAATATCAAAGAAAAGGTAGGAAAAATCCAGCTAGTACCGTGGCTACAAGACCCATAATTTCAGTATTGTATCCAAAATAGTCTTCTATGTAGGATTTGATTGTTTGATCTGGCTGACCAGGCACCTTAATCATGTCCTCTACGGCTCTGTATTGGCTAACTATTAGCCCTTGTACTGTCCATGCCATAGGACAAATCCAATAGTACCAGATCCACCATCCAGGAATTTTCTGCAATCCAACATGTCAAACAAAATCGTTGATTGCAAAAAATATATATAGATGAGATTATGACAGTAAAGGAGCAGTGTTGTCGTGGTCCAACTTACCGGCTTAGGGATGTAAAATCCTGAGAACATGTTAAATAATGTATAGAAGATTGTAGCGAAGATTGCAGCAGATTCTTGGTTTGGAGTAATGGATATATATATACTTAACATTCCAAGGTAAGTGAAGTACAGAAAGGTGAAGAAGGAGATGGAGAGGAACCACAAGAATTTTGCTATTATCATTTCAAAGCTCATCATCGAATATACTATAATTGTGAAAATCATGCTTTGGATGAGTACGTATGGTATCTCCACCATTACCTGCATCCAAAATCCAAATAAACAAGGCCCATAGCCATTAGTGAGAATAGAATTTGTGATCGATTTGATGATTTCCCACCACTATGTAATTTTTGATAAATCCATTACCAGTTCCAACTAATTATGTAAACACGAATATTTATGTATAGGTTATTGTTAAAAGTGTTAAGTTGATGAAGTGAATTACATACCTGGGCAGCGGCATATGGTAGAGCGGAATATAACCCTGCAGCCTTCTCTCTATAGAATACTGTCCTTTCAAGTGCTGCAACTGGTTGAACGGCTGTGCAGTTAGCAATACTGACAAATAATACAGCAATAACCATGGCTCCATTGACCATTATAAGATCTTCTGCATTCTCCCTACATGAACGGTAGAATACTATTATTTTCCTGAGCTTTATGAACGAGTTATAATGATATATATTATGTGAGATATGATGAACAATTATAGCCCGATACTGAAATGTACTTTTAGCATAATGATTTATTATTAAGGTTCAAAGTATTATCGGACCATTCCTATGAGTATCGGGATCAACGGTATCGATAGTATCGGCGGTTTCGGATCGGAAGTATCGGATTTTTTGGTATCGGAAAGCAAACAATTGTTACTAAATTATTAACATTTTAAAAAATATATTTTATACATTTATGCATAATTTAAAGTATTTTCAGTGTTGTTTCTTAGTATTTTTGAAATTGAATGAAATAGTAGTCACCCTAGTCAATTGATTTATATGCGATAGATAAGTTTTCCTCATTTATATGTGTTTTTACAACCTTACTATGCTTTTACACCCATGCTAGTTGGTCTTTTTAATTCAATTTTTTTTTTGCTGAATTGACCGGAAAAGAGACCTCTAATATCGGTATCGGTCAGTATCGGATATCGGTCGGTATCGGATCGGGACATGCCAAACTTTATCGGTATCGGCCGTATCGGATCGGTATCGGCCGATACATCAAGCTATTTATACCTTTTATTGCCTAATCACCAACAAATGGAGCCTAGAAATAGGGCTGTGGTAAAAGTACAAAAGAATCTTGCAAGATTGTAACCGGGGTTTCTCCAGTAACTCAGTAACTGCTTCCAAAGGCAGCATTTAAACTGCTTATAAGTAGATTGGGAGTATCTTGTAGGGAAGTAGAGATCGACTGTTCCGGGGGCTGGTTTGCAGAGCTCAACAATCGATGCTTTGTTATGCCTGATGGGGGAGGCAATCATTAGCACAGCCGTTACGCATGTCGACACAATTTAGTAGCATAAATAATTGAAGTTGTAACTTTTGGCTTAAAATGGGATGATAAAAGTTTAGTTTCACTTACTCATATAGATCAGATGATCTGTAATAGTCAGCAAAGTCAAGTCCCAACTGTACTTCAGTAGAAGTGGAACTCACTTCAAGCATCCATGTTGCGGGGTTGTATTTTACCTTGATTTTTGGAATCCCAGGAATTTCCTAGTACAAGAAGTTCATGATAATCAGAACGATAGAAATTAGTCCTTTTCTTACTTATGCATGACTAATATTAAGATAAACTGTAGAACAAAGGCACTTCCAAATTTAGACCTCTTTACTGTTCAAATCAATGTGTTGTATTGATGGAAAGGACATTTGAAATAGAAACAATTGCATGTACTATAATATTTTCTGCTTTTTGTCATCCACATTTCTCTTATTTTCTGTTGCAAAGATGTAAAGCTTGTTGGGGCGGGTTCCCTTCCTATGTGGAGAATGTCTGGAGGGTGACGAGCACCGCTCGAGGAGAAGAAAGCTCTGGAGGTCGAAGGAATCGACAGTTTTTTTGGTAGTGCAGGAAAAATAGGAACAGTTTTGGTGCATGGAGTGCAGGAAAATCCCAAAAGGATATCCAAGTGGGCGATCTAGCGGAACTACGAATTTGTCGTTCTGTATCCAGCATTTGCAGACCAGAAATCTGTTGTGAGATTCCTGCACACGTAGAAGTGACACAAGCAATAACCTTACGATGACTAGAAAAAATAACAAGGCACAATTAACCGAATAAATAGCAAAAAGAAGAAAATATATTTAACGCGGCTCGGTCAAGCTCGACCTACTCCGGGGGACAAGGGGAGAAATAACTTCATTGAATCAACAAGAGGACCTTACAAGGATTACATACAATACCATAATGTGGAATCCTTCCTTAATGAGATCTCCGATGAGTTACTTCCTTCCTACTGAAGATTTCCTTAAATGGCCTCTCAAGAACTCTCTTGATAGCCTCCTTATGACCTCAAGCACATAGCCAACCAGTCCTAGGACTGATGGAGAGCCTTAAATAGGTCGTCAACCTTCACCAAAGCTAGGAGCAATCTTGACCATCCAAACACATCACTTTAGATTTGAACCACACACACACAGATAACTAGCTCGGACCCTAGTGGTATACTGACAGGATACTGCCACATATTGTGTGGGGATTTTGAGACCCTAGTGGTATACTGACAGGATACTGCCACTGACAGGATACTGGAATTTTGTGACATTCCGATATGCCATTATATTGCCAGTATTCCACTGGATACCTTTTGGCTGCAGACAACCATGTTGAGAGTATGTATGGACTTTTAATCCCACATGGAGTAGAATAAGTAGAGAGAGGGGTTGGCCTCTCCTATAAATATGTAGCTCCACCACAATAATAAATAAGCCAAAAATTAAATCATATTTCGACTAACCATGTATCTATGTAGCAACTCCTTCCGAGTTTCTCCAATTCCTCGAACATAGCACTCCGTACTTGAATACTAGGTTGGATATACGACAAAATCATGAAATCAAATATTAGGTTGGATATCCGGCCAGGGCTCATTTTTTAGACCATAGCATCTGGACAGCAAATTCAACAAAAAAGTGCCCAAAATATGGTTATGGGCGAAAGTCATGAACCGAACCGATTTAAAGTGATCTACTTGACAGTCTGGATGGCTCTCGACTCAAAAATTATTAGGAGATGCTTATATTAGGGTTTATTAACCAAATTGGAGAAAAATAATACAATAACAAGTGCAATTTTTTAAGAGATGAGAGAGGTTGAAGGCTTGGGAGAGAGATCCAAGGAGATTCCAAAAAAAATCATTCGTGGAGTTTGTGTAGTAGAGTTTGACAAATCAAAGACTCTATGTGATCTCATTTCCAGTAACTTGTATTAGTTTTTGCACTTTGTATTCTCTGCTTGAGTAGTTGTGGTAATCCATATTCGAATCAGTGTGAGAAATTTGTTAGGATTCGTTGTATATTCTTTTTTCTTTAGTGGAGGCTTTTAGGGTTAGGCTCCAAACTGTCCCGTGGTTTTCTTTCGATTTGGGTTTTCACGTCAAATTCTCCGTGTTTGTTATTGTGGTTTGTGTTTGTGTTTATTCATTTCATGTTCCATTCATTCTTCAGTCCTCACAAAGGACTTTGTCACTCATGGACTGCGTGCTCAAGGATGAAGAATATTTTGAATCGGTGTGAGAAGTTTGTTAGGACTCTGTGTATATTATTTTTTTTCTTTACTGGAGACTTTTTAGTGTTAGACTCCACACTACCCCGTGGCTTTCTTCCAATTTGGGTTTCTACGTAAAATCTTGTGTTCGTGTTTGTGGATTATGATTGTGTTTATGCGTTTCAGGTTCCATTCGTTCTTCACTCCTCACAAAGTATTTGTCACTCAGAGACAGAATATTGTGCTGCGCTCTGCACTCCATTCCAAACAAAGTGGTACCTGTGTTTGCATTGGAGATTTTCAAAGATCAGCCCAAGAAAGATTGGAAGTTCGAGCATGCACATCTCTGCAAATGCATCCGCCAGTTTGTAGATGATAGCGTGTACAATCACATTGCAAACTTAGAAGATGCATATGTCCTATGAGATACTCTGGAGTCCTTATATACCATGACAATCGACATCAATAAGTTGTTTTTGATCTGACAAATGATGGATCTGAGACTGACGACGACACACCAATATGGATCACGTGAATGAGTTCCAAGGTATGGCTGATAATTTGTCGACAATGGGAGTCAAGTTCAACAATGAGAAATACATGTACTATGGCTCTTGGGTATACTGCCATACTCATGAAAAATCGTACGAGTATCCCGGATCATTTCTATTTCTGACGACATTGCTATTATGGAGTTCTTCAATAGTGGATACTGAATAAGATGTAGAGGAAATCTCAGGACACGTCTTTATTATCACTTTTTAAGGCCTTAGTGTCAAAGAACATGGGGAGGAGCAAAAGTCGGGATCCATGAGGAAGAAATGGAGCAGGGAAAAGTCCAAGACTTGGTACGAGGATTCTGAGTGCTATCACTGTGGTGAGAAATGTCACATTAAAAGAAATTGCTTTGTTTGGAAGATTTGTAAATGTTATAAATGAATTTTGTCTATATATGGGCATAATTACATAAGTGATATATAGGTATATATACTATATATATTTATGTGCCTCTGTATACCTATAATTTTATTATTTTGATACTATATAAATATATATACATATTTTTATTTTATAAAACTATATTAAGATTTCAAACCTATGATAATCGTACATAAGAATTAGTAAGTATCTTTCTAAAATAACCATAGTTTAAAGTATCGGCCGATACCGATCCGATACGGCCGATACCGATACAGTTTGGCATGTCCCGATCCGATACCGACCGATACCCGATACTGACCGATACCGACATTAGAGGTCTCTTTTCCAGTCAATTCGGCAAAAAAATTTGAATTAAAAAGACCAATTAGAAAGGATGTAAAAGCATAGTAAGGTTGTAAAAAACATATAAAAGAGAAAAACTTATCTATCACATATAAATCAATCGACAAGGATGACTACTATTTCATTCAATATCAAAAATACTAAGAAACAATACTGAAAATACTTTAAATTATGCATAAATGTATAAAATATATTCTCTAAAATGTTAATAATTTACTAATAGTTGTTTGCTTTCCGATACCAAAAAATCCGATACTCCGATCCGAAACCGCCGATACTACCGATACCGCCGATCCCGATACTCATAGGAATGGTCCGATACCGATTCCGATACCGATACTTTGAACCTTGAAAATAACCTAATAAGGACTTTGTCTTTATAGATATGAATGATTGTCTGATTCTTGGTTGTGTGTTTGGATTATGTTAGATTCTCTGAGGATTGTTCCGGCTTAGCTTATGGCTAGGCCTGGACTAGACTTTGGCTCAACAGTCCCAGGTTAGATTGGACAAACTCCGGACAAGTATACCTTGCGTATTTGATTTACAGTATTTACATGCATATATTCTTTATCAGTCGTTACTCTAGATATACTGTTACATGTTTCATTACTCCATATTCAGTATATTAGATGATATTACTTGCTGACAAATTTAGGTATGATACACGGATTCACGGTGCATGACATATAGGTGACTCGTATATGATCTCTATTGTTTACTTGATGATACTGGACTTCTGGACTTATCACTTGCTAGAGTCAGACTAGCCGTGTCGTGGAAGCAACATAGACAGTATTATTGGGTGAGGAGGACAGTAACTAATGCGGAGGGACTACTATTTTTTCTTTTCTTTTTTTGATATGGAGATGATGACAGAGTATAGACCAGTGATTTCGGAGTGTCCTTCACGTGCGAACGTTGTCCTCACTTGCATTTCACTCAGACTAGATGGTCTGTATAGTAGTAGTGTTAATTGATTACCTTTTTTTACCTGGATCACCTGTTTACTGCCTTCACATGTTATTTATTGTACTTCATATGACATGCATATTATGTATCTTGTTACGTCCCTCTGAGGACCTTATTTCTTTCCAAGTATTTACTGAGATCTGACATAGGATTATTTGGGAATACTTCTTCGGGATTTCAGGTATCACTAGTTGATGCCTTCTTATCATTCTTTTACAATTATTTCTTATTTAGTTTCATAGTAGTTTAGTTTGAATTGTGGATATTTACTATGGATTTATGTATTATGATATCATCTAGAGAGCTTATACGTATTCGAGCCGGACCATAGTTCACTTGAATGCGTACTTGGCCATTGCCACGTGACCTGATTTCTTATATTTTGGAACTGGGGTATGACAAAGCAAAATAAGGAGAACACTGCAACCGTGGCATCAATACAAGGAGGTAACCATGAACCTCACCTCGATGATACGAGTTAGCTGGTAGATTTAAGAGCTTCCATCCTTCCACACACATATCTTACAATATGACAATATTTGCCACATACACTACATGATACTGTAGAATGTAGAAGATGGACAATGACGACGTATCAAAGGTGATTGCTATTGGAGATATTCATTTGAAGATCAACACTAGAGCCATGTTGGTCCTCAAGGTTGTTCGCCATGTTGGTCCTCAAGGCTGTTCGCCATGTTCCTAATATCTGGTTCAACATTTTCTCAGTTGATAAGTTGGATGATGAAGGGTTCTTCAATATATTTGGGAAAGATCAATGAAGCTAAACATGAGTTCGATACTTATTTCCAGAGAAAGAAAAAAATCCGACATTTACTATATGGAGGGGAGCGTAACGGGTGCAAAAGAGGTCAACATTATCATGGACGATGTATTTACCAAGTTGTGGCACATGCGACTCAACCATATGAGTGAGAAGGGAATGAGCTACTTAACGAATAAGAATGTGCTTCTAGGTTTAAAGTTTACAAAGTTGGAGAGATGCTCGTATTATTGGCTAAAAAGCAAAATATGGTATCATTTCAGAATCACATGGCTTCAAGAAAACTAGAGTTGCTACAGTTAGTTCACTCGGACGTCTACATAACGATATAAGTACTTGGTGCTACTTCTTATTTTGTAATATTCATTGATGATTTTTCCAGAAACTTTGGCCTTATGCTATAAAGATAAAAAATTAGGTGTTGGATACTTTAATGACTTCCATGCATCTATTGAAAGGGAGATCGACAAGAAGCTAAAATATGCTCGCTCCATGAATGAAGACGATTATATTGGCCTCTTGATGCTTATTACAATCAACAAGGGATTCGACATTAAAAGACTGCCAAAGACACATCATCTCAACGGTGTAGCGTATCAGATGAATTAGACATTGGTGGAGGTGCGATATTTGCTATCTGAAGTAAACTTGTTAGACATTTACTTGGATGGGGCTCTTTATACTATTGCTTATTATCAATATTTCTTCTAGTTCTTTGTTGCAGGGTGAGATACCTGATAAAATATGGTATGATAAGGAGCCGTCATATAATCACCTACGAGTATTTGGATATAAAGCTTTCGTGCATGTACCGAAGGATAAAATGTTCAAATTGGAGGTGAAGATGAGGTAGTGCGTCTTTTGTCTATTATGATTAGGACGAGTTTGGCTACAAGCTCTACAATCAAGTAATAAAAAAACTCATGAGAACTCATGATGTTATGTTCTTCGAGGATCAATTAATGGTTGACATTTGGGAGTCCAAGATGCTTTATGGGGCTGACTTGCCTGATATCGAGCTAGTATTCCATGTCATTGTAGATGAGGCAGACCAACCGAAGCCGATACATGATGATGTTTTATCAGAATATCGATGATGATCAAGGAGATCTTTAGGAGGATATAAGCATGCAAAATCATTTCTTGAAAATGATGAGGCTGTTGATCGTCAACAACCAGTACCAAAGGTTACCTTGAGAAGAACTTCTAAGGAACATTAACTATCAAAGAGGTACTCAACTAGTGAGTACGTGTTACGAACTAATAGGGGAGAATTTGAAAGTTTCGTCGAGACAATGGAAGATAAGAACAAATAGGAGTGAATGCAAATAATGGAGGAGGAGATGGGTTCGTTACATGCCAATCACACTTATAAGATGGTGTGGTTGCTAAAGGCCAAAAGGGCCTTGAAGAACCGTTGGGTGTTCAGAGTAAAGCAGGGAAATGATGCTACCAATCCAAGATACAAGGCATGACTGGTAATCAATGGCTACAGTCAAATGAAGGGAGTAGATTTTGATGAAATCTTCTCACCTGTTTTGAAGATGTCCATTAGCATTGTGTTGAGTTTGGTAGCAAGGCTTGATTTAGAAGGTCAACCAGATAGATTTGAAGACATTCCTTTATGGTGATCTAGAGGAGATGCATGAAGCAACCCGAGGGTTTCGATGAGAAGGACAAGGGACATATGATCTACCAGTTGAAGAAGTCTCTATGGGCTATGTTATGAAAAGCGCGCTTAAGCGCCGCTTAAGCGAGTATTAGAATTATGGCGCCTCACTTAATGAAATTTGATCCCAGAAAAACGATCAGCGCTTAAGCGCGCTTATGCGTCACTTAGTAGCACATCGTCTAGTCTTAGGCGTTGAAAAAAGTATTTTTTTAAACCGAACGGAAGCTTTTGTTATTTACATAGTTGGATAGTTGGAAAACATTAAGTAGGAACTTTAGAGAGTTAGCTTTTATGTTTGATGGTATTTTGATGACTATGTAGTATGCATGCATTATGTGGCTTGTAGTTTGTATTTTGATTCTAGTATTTATATTATTACTTAATTGATAATTGGTATCGCTATTCATGCATACTAATAGGATTGTATGAAAAAATATTAAAATTTATGTGTATATAGTGTATTATACATGTAGGAGCAAAGGTAGGTAAAAATGGGTGATGATAGGTTGAAGTGCCGCTTAAGCGCCCTTAAGCGAGACGACAGCCTCGTCGCCTTGTCTTGCCTCGTCTCGCCTCACGCTTAATACAACATAGTCTATGGGTTGAAACATACCATGCGACAGTGGTACAAGAAGTTTGAGTCGTTAATAGGGAAGGATGATCAACATCGGATCATTATGTGTTCGTAAAATATTTTGCATGGTGATTTATCATTTAATTGTTATATATGTATGATATGCTATTAGTGGGTTGTAATACTAAGGATAATGGAATTGAAGCATCAATTAAGCATGTGTTTCTCAATGAAGGATTTGGACACAATAAAAACGATTCTTGAGATGGAGTCAAACGGGAGAGAAGGTCAAAGATGTTTTAGTTGTCCCAGGATATGTGAGAAGAGTACTTCAGAGGTTGGTATGGACTGTTCCACGAAGGTGAGCACTCCACTTGTAGCTCACTTCAAATTTAGCACCGAGCATTCTCCATTGACCGAGGAGAAATCAAATATGGAGAAGGTGTCTTATGCTTCAACAATAGACAATCTTATGTATACCTGTGCAAGAGGGTAGAGATAGCTTATGCAGTCGGAACGGTGAGCCAATATATTCACAATCTGAGGATAGAACATTAGAGCGCGATCAAGTTGATATGGTATATTGCTGTTGATATGGTTGAGAACGTCGATAGTTCTGCAGAAAGGTCATCGAAAGGACGAGTTCCTGCACCTAATCAGAAAAGGAAGATTTGTTAGGACGGGTTCCTTCCTACGTGGAGAATGCCTCGAGGACGAATTATATTCGAGGAGAAGAAGATCGGGAAGTCGAAGGTATCGACGGGTTTTCAGTAGTGCATGAAAACTGGAACAATTATCCTTGGCGCAGGAAGTGAAGGAAAATCCCAAAGGATATATGATTATGCAATCCAATGGAACTTCGAATGTGGGGTTCCGTTTCCAGCATCTACAAATCAGAAATCAGACAACTGGATATCCGGTACATTTGTACCGGAAATCCAGTTCTTGGCGGAAGTCATGTACGGGTCAGATTTAAAGTGATCTATTTGACGGTCCATATGGCTCCAAACTTGGGAGTTATTAGGGTTTCCTAACCTAATTGGAGAGGAATAATAATACAAGTGCAAATTTCAAGAGAAGAGAGAAATCCAAGGAGATTCCTGAGAAATCGTTTTGTGTTGTCGTACTTGACAATGTGAATGCTCTATATGATCTCGTTTCTAGTAACTTGTATCGGTTCTTGCACTATGTATTCTCTGCTTGATAGTTGTGGTGATTGTGTTCGAATCGGTGTGAGAAGTTCGATAGAAGTCGTGTGTATCTTCCATTTCCTTTAGTGGAGGCTTTTCAAAGTTGGGGTAGATTGTTCCGTGGTTTTCTTCCGATTGGGTTTCCATGTAAAATTCTGTGTTGCAATTGTGGTTATGTGTCTGTGCGTTTCAAATTCCATTCATTCTTGAGTACTTGTCAATTGGAGTGCACTCAAGCATGCTGGTTTCTGTTTGAAACTTTGTGGAAAGGAAATAGAGACATATTTCCTCTGATTATATTCACACTAGAAGTCACGTGCACGAGTCTTTTGTTTGTATTCTTCTTCACTTTTTAAATGTATACTTGCATGTTTTGAAATAGTAAAAAATATTTTGAAGTAAATTATTTTTAAGATGGTGAATATTTATTGTAGTTGGAAGTAATTATTAGTGGTTACTAATTATGTTAGTGGAAGTATATAATTTACATGTTTTATCCCTAGTTAATTTAAGCTTAACTTGATATATATATATATATATATATATATATATATATATATATATATATATATATAAAAGGTTGGAGAAGCACATTTTTTGAACATGAAAGTTCCACGGTAAAAGCCTAAAAGTTTCCATATTACATAAGATTAGTACAACTCCATCATGCACATCCCTATGTCTCAATTTAGGTATTGAATACTTGTTCATTCTCCAAAACCTCCGACGACCTTTATGAATCCTATCATGGGCCTTCTCTGACTTAAATGTAATCTCTCTTTTAAGATTTTTGATCTTCCTAATATGTACGCTTCCACACTAGACTTTCCAGACTTGAAACAAGTTGATTCTCTTACGTATTTATTTCTTTTGTTAATCTTTGCTCACAGTCTGAAAGTTTGATTGTCTTAATCTTGATTCCTAAAATTAGTACAGTTTTTTTTATATCTAGGTAATCTTATAAATTGTTATCCAGATACTACTCCATTCATCGAGCGTTTTACCAGACTCTAGAATTTGGTTTGTTGAGTTTCATATGGGTATGCATGGAGATGGAGGGATGGGAAGAGGAGATGGTGGCTAGTCCTAATTTGGTGGAGAGAGATGAATTTCAGAAAAACCAACCTACTCTCTGATGTAGAGTTTCTTCTTATTTATAATAAGTGAACGATGCAAATATGGATTCTCGACTCAATATCAAAAAGATAAAAACAATCTTTTAGAATCAATTTAGAAGATTTACAAAATCTATTAAATCGATCTAAGATTGACTAAATCTACTAAATTAATCTTAGATCCTAGATTTCATTCCTAAAATGATACTAAAATGCGAGAAAAGTAGTGCTGAACCAAAATACAAACATGACCATAATCACGGTTAAGTATTGAACTTATTCTTCTACATTAAATGAGGTACTTAGTCACATCAATCCTTGTCTCCCATACATATCCATACCTTAATAGGAATACCAATAGGTCCTACAACTCTTTCAGTTTTCATTTCTTTAAAGCTTATTTAACTTCAAGAATCCTAATTTTATGATAAAAAATTCTATTAGACATATTAATTATACAATAATAAAAATAATCCACTTTACCACCAAGGAGGTTGTCTAGTGGTAACACTAGTAAGAGAGAGGAGGAGCATACAGCCATTAATGACGGACATTATCTAAAAAAAATATAAAAAAATCCTTTTCACTAAACCTTTTTTTTTGTTGAAGTCTCCAAGATTGTTCTCATCAAACAATTGATGAAAATAACTCCACGTACCTTTAATATCATTTTCTCTTATTACAAGATTTTAGTTTTACGCATAATTAATTTAGTGTTAAAAGTTCTTTACTCTTCTTTTCCCTACTTTTGCCCAGCTTATAGATGTATTTTTGCCCCTCCTTAGTGTCCAATTTTCCATATAAATCATCATAACCGTTAGTTAAGTTGGCTTCCCAATCTGATTTTTTGCTTCCTCCTTTCCCAAGTTATATACCTCAAAAATTTTGGTACACGAAAAAGCAAGAATGTGGTCAGGAGTTACTTCAAAGCAAGAATGTGAATGTGGTCAAGAGTTACCTCAAAATATTCAATTAGCTTGTGTGACATAACCTGCGCACCCCCCCCCCCCCCCCCCCCCCCCCCCCCTCCTCTCAAAATATTCATAAGTAAGAGCTATTATCGGAATCAATATAAGCAAATAACTTTGCAAAATGAACAAAATTAATCAAAGAACAATGTCAATAGGAATGTATCAATTTTATACATTAACACCTTGTTGAATGCTTCGTACATATCAATACTTGGTTGATGGATTGTACAAACAATTGTCCTGTTGGAAAAAAAACGCGAAAACCTTTCTCCAAACCAGAGAGTTCCTGCAAGAGAACCTAGCAATACAACGCACCAACCAAACATCAAACCACAGAAGAATAATCCACACAAACACGAAGAATTTTGACGTGGAAAACCCTTGCGAAAAAAAACCACGAGACGATCGGAGTCCAACCCTGAATAACCTCCACTAATGAAATAAAGAGAATAAACCATCTACAAGCTCCTCCCGATCCAACACGGATCACCACAACACTTAGTAATAGAAAATAGATTACACCACGAAGATAGAAAACAATGAAAGTTTACCCAAAATTGATCTCCTTCTCCGAAACGGCCTCAAATCCTTCTTTTTTTCTTCCTAAAGTTGCAATAGCACTCTTGTCTCCTTTTTCCTCTTTCTTGAGATGATATGTTATGTATTCTCTATTGATCCTTGGAATTAGGGTTAGAAAAAACTAATATATTATCCCCTAATCCCGCATCTAATCCTGGACCGTAGGATACGATCCAACGGTGTATAAAACATCCCTGAAATTTCGTTCAGCCCGCCGACCGAACTCGAACCAACTTCGGTTTGGAGGTTCTGGAACACCACACCGAGTTCGGCCCGACTTCGATTTTGTGGTTCTGGAACACCATACCGAACTCGGACCGAGTTCGGACCGAGTTCAGCCCAAACTCTCCCCATGTACAACAGACTGCTCATTCTTCCCTCCCAAGTTTCTTCGACCTCTCGAATGGCTCTCGTCACCTCTCCGAGCTTCTCTGACCACAGACGGCGTTCGTCGCACTCTGGGTGTTCTTCACATAGGTTGGAACCCCACCCACTCCAACAAATCTTTTCCTTCACAACTATGTGGAGGGGATCGTCATCCCGACGATCTGCCTACAATACTCAAACTTTTTTCTTGGAAGAATCTTTGTGAACATATCTGCTCCGTTGTCGTTTGTATGTACCTTCTCAAGCGCCGCTTCCTTCTTCTCAACAGCATCCCGTATCCAATGATACCGGATCTCAATGTGCTTGAACCGGCTATGAAATGTCTGGTTCTTCACAAGGTGAATAGCACTCTGACTATCGCAAAGCAAAGGATACTGCTCCTGCTTTAGTCCAATTTCCTGAAACAGCTTCTTCATCCACAGCAACTCCTTACAAGGCTCCGTCGCCGCAATGTACTTTGTCTCCGTCGTCGACAAGGTAATACACTTCTGCAAACGCGACTGCCACGATACTGCTCCACCAGCAAACATCATCACATAGCCCGAAGCAGATCGCCTCGTGTCTACATCTCCAGCAATATCAGCGTCGGTATACCCAACCAGCTTCGGCTCGTCACCACCAAATGAAAGTCTCCAATCGGCAGTGCCCTGAAGATATCGTAGAATCCACTTGACCCCACTCCAATGTACCCTTCCCGGATTAGAAGTGTACATGCTAACTGTGCCGACTGCGTGAGCAATGTCTGGCCTCGTACATACCATAGCATACATAGACTTCCAACGGCTGGGGCATATGGAACCCGCTCCATATCTTCCTTCTCGTCCTCGGTAGATGGACACTGCTCCTCAGTGAACTTAAAGTGAGAAGCAAGGGGGTTACTTTCTTCGACCCGTCCATCCCGAAATGCTGAAGTACTCGATGAATGTACTTTTTTTAGGACAAGTCTAGCAGCTTGGACTCTCTCTCTCTCTCTCGGCTGATCTCCATCCCAAGAATAGTCTTTGCTGAGCCCAAATCCTTCATAGGGAATGCCACGCCCAGTTGGCGCTTCAACTCCGCTATCCTAGTGGCATTCCGACCCACCAGTAGCATATCATCAACATAGATCAGTAAAATGATGAGATCATCCTCGACAAAGTACCTCACAAAATACAATGATCCGACGTCGTTCGAGCATAGCCATGCTCCCCCATAAACGACTCGAACTTCCTGTACCACTGCCTCGGAGCCTGTTTCAGACCATACAAGCTCTTCCTCAACCGACAGACTAAATGTGACTTGTCTTTCTCACAAAATCCCTCTGGCTGCTCCATGTACAACTCCTCAAGATCACCGTGGAGGAATGTCGTCTTCACGTCCATTTGCTCGACCTCCAAGTCGAAACTGGCTGCCAAAGCTAGCACCACCCGAATAGACGACTGCTTGACGACTGGTGAAAAGATCTCATCATAGTCTACGCCTTTCCGCTGACCGTAGCCTTTAACTAGCAGCCTCGCTTTGTATCGAGGACGAGTAGCATTATCTGTCTGCTTTACTATGAATACCCATCGATTCTTCAAAGCCTTCTTGCCCTTTGGCAACCGCACTAGATCATAAGTAGAGTTGATCTACAAGGAACTCATCTCCTCCTGCATGGCCTCCATCCACTCATGCCTGTGCTCGTCTTCCATACCCTCTGCGAAACTTTCGGATTCTCTCCCGTTAGTCAGTAGCACATACTCAGCCGGTGAGTATTTCGAAGATGGTCGACGCTTTCTATCGCTCCTCCTCAACGGAACCACTGGTGTTGGCTGTATATCTACAGCATCCTCCCCTCCAGGAACTGCCTCCTCGGCATGCTCATCCTCCTTAGGTTCACCCTGACCACCATCAGCAGGCTGATGATCAAGGTTGGGAACAACTCCATGTACTGGCTCCCCATAACTGGATCCTCTGCGATATCCTCTAGAAAGTGCTCGAAGCGAAATGACTAACTCAAGCAATTCCTCAGCCTCAGAAGGCATCTCGGAATCCTGAGTGTTGGTCATGGTCTGATCCTCGACGAATACCACGTCCCTACTTCTGTAGAGCTTTCTTCCCACTGGATCGTAGAGTCTATAGCCAAACTCATCTCGACCTTTGGCTCAAGTTTGGATCTCTCGTCTTTCGGTACATGCACGAAGGCCTTACAACCAAACACTCGCAGGTGATTGTATGACAGCTCTTTGTCGTACCATACTTTGTCAAGCACATCACCCTACAAAGGAGCACTAGGAGAAATTAATAACATAAGTAGTGTAAAATGCCTCACCCCAATAGCTGTCTGGCAAGTTTGCTTTTGATAGCAAACATCCCACCCTCTCCATCAACGTCATGTTCATCCGCTTTGCTACACCGTTGAGCTGCGGTGTCTTTGGTGGAGTCTTCTGGTGTCGTATCCCTTGCTCTCTGCAATAAGCATCAAAGGGACCGATATACTCGCCGCCATTGTCCAACCGAACACAAAGCAGCTTCTTGTCCGTCTCCCTTTCAACAGAGGCCTGAAACTCCTTGAAAGTAGGCAGCACATGATCCTTAGTCTTTAAGGTACTATAGACCCAAACCTTCCTGGAACAGTCATCAATAAATGTTACAAAATAAGAAGCACCACCAAAAAAATTTACCTTCATAGGACCGCAGACATCCGAGTGAATCAACTCGAGCAACGCTGGCTTCCTTGAACTTGGGTGACTTTGGAAAGACATCATATTTTGCTTCCCCGCCAAACAGTGCGTGCACTTCTCCAACTTTGTAGACTTTAGCCCTGAAATCACCTTCATGTTCACCAAGTAGCTCATCTCCTTCTCGCTGATATGGCTGAGCCGCATGTGCCACAACTCAGCAGACGCATCAGTAGCTGCGTTAACCTCCGGTGCCTCATGTGTGCTCACTTCCATATAGTAGAGTCCGGATCTCTTGCTTCCTCTGGCAATCACCATAGAACCTCTGGAAAGCTTCCACTGACTGTTCCCGAAGAGACGGAAGAAACCCTTATCATCCAACCTTCCAACCGACACCAGGTTGAAACGGATATCAGGGACATGACGGACATCTTTGAGAACAAGAACTGCAACCGTCTTTGTCCTCAAATGTACATCTCCAATGGCAACAGCCTTTGACACATCTTCATTGCCCATCTTCAACACTCCACAGGCGCTTATTGTGCAAGTAGCAAATAGTGCCATGTTATGAGATATGTGTGCTGAAGCACCTGAGTCCACCAGCCAAGAGTTATCATCGCAGGCGAGGTTCGTAACTACCTCATCACCTACAATGATCACGTCGCCTCCATGTGTCGAGGTCGCCGCTGTAGTGTTCTCACTTTGCTTTCCCTTGTCGTCCTTCTTCTCTCTCTTCCAAGCGAAATAGTTCCGCTTGATGTGGCCCTTCTTGCCACAATGGTAACACTCTGAGTCCTCGTACCGACCCTTAGACATTTTCCTGCTTTTGTCTCTGCCACCGTCTGGACCCCTGCTTTTACCCCTTTCGCGGCTCTCTGAAACAAGCGCCTCTGAGCTGGATGTGGATGAAGTGCCCTGAGAACGTCTCCGCATCTCTTCATTCAGTACCCCGCTCTTGGTAAACTCCAGACTGACCACGCCTTCCGAGCAAAAGCGATCATAGACACTCGTACGGTCTCCCACGAGTAAGGCAATGTACACAACAGCCATAGTCCTTGAACCTCGTCGTCGAACTTGACTCCCATCAAGGATATCTGGTCAACCACGCCCTGTAACCCACTCTAGTGATCTGTAATAGACGTCACATCTTTGTATCGCAGACCCTTCATCATCCGGATCAGGAACAATTTATTTACCCTGGTCTTCTTCGCATACAAAGATTCCAGCTTATCCCAGAGTGTCCTCGCGTGCTCAATACTAGCAACGTGGTTGTACACGTTCTCGTCAACGAACTGCCTGATGTAACCATATACCTGTATATGTTCAAAATTCCAGTCCTCTTCGGATTTGTCATTGGACCTCTTGGAAGCAAATACCGGCAAATGCAGCTTCTTGACAAATAGCAGATCCTTCATCTTGCTCCTCCAGTAGTGATAGTTTGTACCATTCAGATTTACTATGCGCACCGTCTTCGCGTCCATCTCTCCTCTCTGGTTTATCTGTCAACTACTGACACCCTTATGAAAATCCAGAACCTGGCTCTGATACCTTTTTGGAAAAGAAACGCAAAAATATTCCCCCAAACTAAAATATACCTGCAAAAGAACCGAGCAAAATACAACGCACAAACCAAACACCAAACCACAGAAAAATAATCCACGCAAACACGGAGAATTTTGACGTAGAAAATTCTTGCGAAAAAAAAAATCACGGGACGATCGGAGTCCAACCCTGAAGAGCCTCCACTAATGGAATAAAGAGAATACACCCTCTACAAGCTCCTCCCGATCCAACATGGATTACCACAACACTTAGGAATAGAAAATAGATTACACCACGAAGATAGAAAATAATAAAAAATTACCCAAAATTAATCTCCTCCTCTGAAACGGCCTCTAATCCTTCTTTCTTCTTCCCAAAGTTGCAATGACACTCTTGCCTCTTTTTTCCTCTTCCTTGAGATGATATGTTATATATTCTCTATTGATCTTTGTAATTAGGGTTAGGAAAACCTAATATATATCCCCTAATCCTGCAGTTAATCCTGGACCGTAGGATACGATCCAACGGTGTATAAAACATTCCTGAAATTTCGTTCAACCCGCCGACCGAACTCGGACCGACTTCAGTTTGGAGGTTCTGGAACGCCACACCGAGTTCGGCCCGACTTCGATTTTGAGGTTCTGGAACACCATACGAACTCGGACCGAGTTCGGCCCGAACTCTCTCCCCCTGTACAGCAGACTGCTCCTTCTTCCCTCTCCGAGTTTCTTCGACCTCTCGAATGGCTCTCGTCACCTCCCCGAGCTGCTCTGACCACAGACGGCGCTCGTCGCACTTCAGGATGTTCTCCACATAGGTTGGGAACCCCACCCACTCCAACATGTCCTTCCAGTCTCGACTGTATTTTTCACAGTTCTCATGACAATGGAAGCTGCCCTTGCATCAAGTCCTGATGTTGGTTCATCCATAAATATAATTGAAGGATTAGCAACGAGCTCCACATCTATTGTCAACCTTTTTCTTTGTTCTGTTGATAGATAGACCATGAGCTTCTGGAATCCGACTATGGCATCCATTATATCGCTTAGCTCTACCATTTCCATCACTTCATTCACATAATTCTACAAGGGCCAGATATTCGATTCAGTAGAGGTTATAATTGGCAGTATATTTGAATTATAAGTAATTAAAAGTGCTTTACTTTCAAACTTGGATAAACATAGCTATACAAAAACTCACCATCTTCTCTTGATGACTGACTTCCTCATCAAGACGAAGGAAAGCGGAGAACATCAAAGATTCTTGAACAGTGATTTGAGAAGAGTGGATGTCATTTTGTTCACAATAGCCTGAAATCCTTGAAAATGTTGCTTGAGTCTTAGGGTAACTGGAGATAATGATATCTCCTTCAATGTAACCATCAGTCTTCCTTCCTGCTAATTCATCCATAAGAGTTGTCTTTCCTGCTCCACTTACTCCCATAAGAGCCGTTAGCACACCAGGCTGAAAAGTGCTGGTCACGCCCCTCAGTTATTGATGCCAATTTCCATTTCCCCCTTTTTCTTTGGTTTCCTATCAGCAGAATGTGTTATTTTTCGTCAACTGCAACATTAGATTGGATCAAGAAAAAAAAGTCCTACATTAGGATTCTCTCTTTTTCTTTGTGTTGCTTGATTATTTCATGGTGATAATGCCCTTGAAAATTAATAATAAAATAAATGACAAACTCTATGAGGTAACAAAAATAGAGTCAGATCTGGCGACTTCACCAAATTTATATACCCTTGTGAATATCTGGAAAGTTCTGACAATGAAGCAGAAATCGATAAAGTATACAAACTAACTGCAGAAAATATATGGAAATATCTGTAAAAAACAAAAACAAAAAACAAAAAACAATGAACAAATCAAACTCACCGCAGGCCTGTCAACATAGTAATTTATGACAACAAAGGATAGGGTTAGAGGAGTGAATGGAAAAATCATTCCTTTTCTGGGAGATACGTCCAGTAAGTGCATTAGGGGGAGGATTGGTGGAAGGACTATCTATGAGTTTATTTGTCTTCGTTCCTGAAAATTTTCATGAGCATTTTGAGGTCAGCTGAAACCTTTTTGTGTCACTAATCATCAAATGGTGTTATAATCCTTACTAGTGTTGTTTCCATCCAATTGATCAGCTCCACTGAATTCAATCTTTAAAGCTTTTTCTTTGGATATGAAAGCTTGTGGTTTATCAATAGCTGCCACCAAAAAGGTGCAAGAATAAAATTTAATACCATCACGATAGCACTTTATTATTTACAAGGAAAGTACCATATTTATCAAGATTGACTTGGTAGTTCTACAAACATAAATGCCACACTTAAGCATGCTGGACAGGAAAGCGATCATGGATTGAACAATCATGGAAATGCTAATTCATTATGCTAATAATTGATGAAGATTAATACTTACGTTGTAAGTACATGAGTGTGAGAGTAATATAAATTTAGTAGAATACTTGACTTGTTTATTATTGAGGTGGAGCTACATATATACTCAATGTGAGACTAAAAGTCCATTAATACTCTCAACGTTCCCCCTCAAGATGGACGATAGATATCAATCATCTCCATCTTCTTACATAGTTTAGAAAGACTCAATGAATTAAGACCCTTAGTAAGACAATCTGCGACTTGTTCTTCTGAGCGAACATGATCGAGCTTTAATATCCCTTTCTCTAGCTTCTCTTTGATGAAGAATCGATCGATCTCGATGTGCTTCGTTATGTCATGATAAACTGAATTTTTAGCTATACTTAATGCAGCTTGACTGTCACTCATAAGGCGCAATTCAGAAGGCGCAATGATGTTCGCTGATCCAGCTTCAACTCTGTCAGCAGTGCTTTTACCCACAACAACTCTGACACGCCCAGAGCCATAGCTCTATATTCTACTTCAACGGTCAATCGTGCTACCACAAACTGTTTCTTGCTTCTCTATCCCCCCCCCCCCCCCCACCCCACAAAGACAGTACCTTGAGGTAGACCTTCTGTCGTCCATGCAACTTGCTCAATCTGCATCGCAGTATCCCTCGACACCCAAGTGTCCATTGTTGTTCTTGAACCATAGCCCTCTTCCAAGAGCACCCTTCAGATATCTCAGAAATTTGAGATGAAAAACTGCATCCATGTGGCCCTTCCTTAGATCATGCATGTAGCGACTCACTACACTCACAGCAAATGAGATATCAGGACGAGTGTGGCCTAGATAAATCAATCTGCCTACAAGTCTTTGATATCTCTCACGATCAACCGGTTCTCCCACCTCTGCCTCCAAGTTATCTTTCTGACCGATTTGAGTGACTGTCGATCGGCATCCCAACATACCAGTCTCCGTGAGCAGGTCTAGTACATACTTCCTCTGAAAGAGGACGGTCACATCTCTTCCTCGAGCCACCATGATCCCGAGAAAATATATCATCATTCCCAAGTCCTTTTTACCACAAATTTCTTGGCAAGTTTTGACTTCAGCTGGGTACTTCACATCCAATTGATGAAGTTGCCACCCATAGTTTGCTGTAATAGAGGTCAAGGTTCTCACATTGCTCATCTTTGCTATTGGAACAAATGTTTCATCATAGTCGATGCCATAGGACTGAGTAAATATCTTTACAACCAATCTTGCCTTGTATCGCTCTACCTTTCCTTTTGGCGTCTCCTTTCCTGTGAAGACTCATTTGCATTCAACTGCTCTTTCCTTTAGGTAATGAAACAAGTTCCTATGTCCCATTATTTTCAAGTGCCCCAAGTTCCTCCAATATTGCAGCTTTACATCTTGGATCTTCCTTCGCTTCCTGCCAACACTTAGGCAAAGAGGTAGTGTCTAAAAATGCAATGAATGCTCCATAAGTAGGGGATAGATTAGAGTAGGATAAAAAATGGGCAATGTCATATTAATAACCATAACGACTAGGGTATCTTCCCGCATTAGTGCGAAAAGATCTTCTTAAGGAAATATGAGATAGTGGAGGAAAGATCATACCATCCGAATCAGAGGGATTCACATCCGAACCAGAGGGATCCGATGCGGGAGGTACATCTTCAGGAGTTGGGGCGGGGTTAGGCGAGGGACATGACAAAGTAGTGGCAATGGACACAGTAGTGGACTGCTTCTTTCTCCTTCTGTAGACTTGGAGCTCTGTAGATTGTTCTGTAGTCTGTTCCTCCCCCTGTACTGGAGCATCACTTTCTTCCTCCTGATTGTGTGCATCATCATCACTTTCCTCATCATCGCTATCTTTCCTTTGTTCTATGGGACCAACTTCCATCATTGGATATGGAACTGATCCGAAAATCACGCTTGGGCCCATCTTCCCCTCATTCCTAACACCTCCTATGTTAGGTGTCACCAAATGCGGAGCATTCACCTGAACCATTATGGTAGTATGGTTCCATCTCTCTAAATGTAACGTCCATACTCACAAAGAGCCTTCGCTCCACAGGACTCCAGCAAGAATATCCCTTCTGAGTCCCTAAGTAGCCAACAAAGACGCACTTCACTGCCCGAGGGTCCAACTTTTCCACCGCAGGCCTATTATCCTTCACAAAGCATACACGTCCAAATACCTTTGGGGGAACAATGTACTTGTTCTCACCTGTAAGCATCTCAAACGGTATCTTCCATCCTAACACCTGAGAGGGCATCATGTTGATGAGATATGCAGTCATCAATACGGCATGCCCCTACAAGTGTTTAGGAACATTCATAGCAAACATCATTGACCGTGCCACTTCCAACAGGTGCATGTTCTTCCGCTCCGTCACGCCATTATGTGCTGGTGTATAGGCACATGATTCTGATGTATCCCATGGACTGAAATGTACTCTTCAATAGCCTTGTTGGTATATTATGTCCTATTGTCAAACCTCAAAATCTTTACCTTAGTACCATATTGTGTTGTAGTCCTGTGATAAAAAATTTGAAAGCATGCAAAGACATAACTCTTACTCTTCATTAAGTATACCCAGGTGACACAAGTGTAGCAGTCAATAAATGTGACAAACCACTTAAAACCATTAACAGCAATTGTAGGACAAGGTCCCCACACATCAGAGTGTATCATATCAAAAGCAGCTAAACTTCTATTTATAGAACTCACATAAGAACTTCTGGTATGTTTCCCAAGTTCACAAACCATCTTTTGCTTATTAGCCTTTTGATACATAGAGAGATACATCTGACTCAGTAGAGTGAATGAAGAGTGTCTCATGTGCTGATGTTGGAGTAATAATTCTACTTCCACAGTCCTTTGCGGCACCTCCGGTTGTGCTTTATCCACCAGTGACGCCAGTGCTGCATCTAGTCCATCCATGTCTAAGTACCATAGCCCTTTATGCCAAGTGTCAGTCCCCAACCGTCTTTCGATTCCTTTTTTCTGAAAAATTACCTCAGGAATGTCAAAGGAAACAACACAATTAAGTTGAAGAGCAATGGCACTAATGGACAATAGATTAACAGAAAAAGATGGAGCATACAAGACATCAGTAAAAGTCATGGAAGGAGTGCATTCAACTGTGCCTTTACCCACAATGGGTCTAGTAGTACCATCAGCAATCTGAATACTTTCAGGCGTTACCAGGTGAATGTAATCTTGGAACTCATCATGGGCATCCGTAACATGACGAGATGCCCCAGTCAATTATCCAATTTAGACTTCCTGGTATGTGAGTAGATGCAAGGGCATGAGTAGGTATACATGTGCTTGTATGGTCATAGTAGGTGATGTTACCCCCGGAGGTGGTTGGAGTCGATGTCCCAACAGTGTTGGTTCGACTATCGCTGGTTCCAAGCTTCATGCTCCTCCATATTTCTAACATTTTTATTTCACTAGGGATCATATCGGATGACTGACCCACATTTCCCCCTTCTGCCAGGTTTGCCTTGGGCCCTCCAAAATAATTATCGTTGCCACCGGCATAACCTCCTCTGCCAGCCCTACGCCCTACGCCCTCCACGGTTGTGTCCGCGGCCGCTGGACTAACCTCTCAAAGGTTTCATACAGAATCTGATGAAGTGTCCAGAGTCTCCACAATTGTAGCACCCTCCCCCTCCGGAAGGCTTTGGGTTAAAAACTACTAAGCTGATTTTTTCCTCGGAAAGCTAGTGGTGCTAGGCATCAGCTTCAGTCATGCTTCTTCTTGTGCCATAGAGGCTATGGCCTACTCCAGTGATGGCAGTCTGGGTTGTGCAAGTAGGACATTCCTCCTCTACTCGAATGCTGGGTTGAGACCCTTCAGGAACTTCATCCTCCTCTGTCGCAAGACATACTTCATGAACTTCTGATAATGTTTCGTAAATGTCGGTTCCACTTGCCCAATGAGATCATAGTGGTCGAGATCTGACCAATACTTCCTCAGCAGAGCCGCATACTCAGAGATGGTGTGATCTTCTTGGACCACCTTATCAAGTTCATCATGTAGTTGGAAGACCCTCATAGGGTTGTCCGACCCTGAGTACTTGTCTCTCAACATCATCCAAATATCACCAGCACCCTCCATCGCTTCCACGTTGCCTGACACTTGGTCGGTCAATGAGGTTGTCAACCATCCAGCTATAACATTGTTGACGATTTCCCACACAACAAACTCCCGTGAGGAGTGATCTTCAGGTGCCTTGGTTTGGCCATTCACATAGCACACCAAACCCCTTGCTTGATCAAGTTGTATTCACACACACTCTCTGTTTAGACTCGTTATAGTGTTGGATACTTGCTCTTTTCACAGAAAAAAAAAGGTTCATACTAGCACAATCGTCGTTCTCTTTAACTATAGAAAACTTAAATTTTAAGGGGAACAACTGTTAGCATATTTAATTGAAGCCATAAACAACTACAAATCATTGAAAGATGGAAATAGGAGTCTAAATTTTCCATACTGATGCAGTTTCCGAACATTGAGGCAGCTAATTTATCTAGGTTCCTTATGAAGATTTTGGTTCCTCTCCTTTAAATATCACGCAGCGCTCAACTGCATAAAGTATCTCTAGTTTTTTTAGACAAGTTCTCCATCAGTCTTATTCCGAGTATGTATTCACTTTGCATTTCTTTGTCCGATATATCTTAATATATTATAAGTTTTCAAAATAAATATAATCTTTTGGAAAAACTAACTACTATTCTATTACAAAATTCTTTTGATCTCTCATTTCTTGTCTTTATTAGTTGCCAAAATCCAATCTCCATATATATCCACAGACTTCTATGAACATAATATAAATGATTTCCTAGAACATCCAAAAGCATAATGGAATGTAAAACAAAATTTTCTCGAAGTTTCAGTTCTTTTTAAGTATTTTATTGTAAGTGATAAGCACGTGAAATTTTTTAACCTATGGATTGGACAATTCTACAAATATGTGATAAGCACAAATATAAAAGCCAATTTGGTATAAGAATTTGGGCAAGAGGTCATTTGACCAAGAGGTGCTGCAACATCCACCTCAATCAACAACATGGTACATACAAAATGCCAAAACAATATTATAAATATAGACAAAACAATATGGTAAGCAATTTTTAGATGTAAGGTACCACATACGATGTCGGAACTCAAGGAGCGGCTCTGGTTTGATGGAGACTATGATTAATCGTCAGAGAAATAAATTGCAGTTGAGTCAATCTAATTCTAGATATGCTAGTAGTCAGAGAAATAAATTTCAATACTAAAAAACCTAGTACAAATATTCAAAACTTTGAGAAAATGTTATAATACCTCGTTGACAACAGTCCATTGCAAATCAAGTGGAAGCTGGATGGAGTCGTCAAACTTTATGTCAATTAGAATTGGAACCGTCGTCTAGAAATATGAAGACATTAGTTCTTTAAATTAATACATAAAGAGAGCATAAATACACAAAAAGATTTGGTAACATCCCTCAATAAAAATTGTGAAGGCTACTTGGTTATCACTGAACTTGTATTGTTAAGCCAAGTTATGAGAATTAAGTAATACTGAAAAAACAAGGTAAATGAATTCACAATAGGGGAGTAAAAGTGCACTTTATCTACCAATATTTACCAAAGAATGAACTCAGTGACAATTACATGCTCATGATTTGAATTTATGGTACTATACCAAAGTCTAGCTTATAACGACCAAATATTAGTATTTTATAAGTGACGGAGAAGAATGAAGAGTTCATCATCAAGGCTAGTAATTGGCATCTAATAAACAACAGCTTTCATGGGTCTATTCTTAATAATACTAATTACATACCCTGTACATAATTTGTACGTCACATCAATAAAAGGAGCTAGAACAAGCAAACAATATATCACAGTACAATCTAAGCAAAAAGAAATGTCCCTATCATGATTATTTCCGGACCTGGTGGCTCTCATTATGGTTTTCCCCGTCTGAATGATGCAAACATGCCAATCACGACCCATCCCATTTTTTCTGGATGCACCAACCCAAGTATCTACCTTCACAACATCTCCCCTGAAATATAAGACAAATAAAATCATTCCAAACCTTGATTAGAATCCCACGTACATGCACTAGAAATGACCAAAGTAGCCTGTTATTAACCATCTTAGGCCTTTGTCCAACTACCATAACATTGAACTTTCAAACATGCCAAACGGTGTATTCATGTAAAACCCATATACAATCAGGAAAATTTTAACAGAAGCAAGTAGATTGTCTATTTCTGTAGGTAAAACTAACTCAAACTGGTTAAGATATGTATTATACATCTATACATATGTATCTGTAGATTTTTGTGTTGATATAAGATATTTGCTAGGAGTGAAGTAGCATTCAGTTCTATTCAACCACTAATCTATGGACATAATTTTTGTCCAATGGTGGATCATCAGTAACAGACATAATGCGACAGGTAGACAAAGACAACTTCCTGGAAGTAATCAAGAGAAGTTAACACGACTTGCGGAGCTTTCCGAATAATAATCACCAGAGTTGAGAAAAGAAAATCCGGTTATCTTTAATTCCTGTATTAAGTATCTTGGCTATGATCCAATTTGGTGCACAAGTAACTCAGTTGTAGCAAGTAAACTAGATAGAGTAGTTGTTATAAGTGTGCAAAAAACTAACCTTAGAACTATAAAAGCCAAAAAAGGACAAAATCCTAATGTGTACTTAAATACCAACTCCGTTCCCTTGTCCAGTTTCCCTACTATACTCTGATAAATATCTGGGACCCAATCTCATTGTACTTGCCATGTGTGTTCTTGAACCCTGCATTAACACATTCAAATTGACGTGAAGAAATCTAAATAGTAACTAGAGTATAGACTTTTCGCTTCAAAAATGGCCCTGGTCAAACAAACATGCTTTAGTAGTATTGGGACTTATACATAAAATATTACTTGGACCAGAAATATTTTGCCACACACGATATTTCTGAAGATTTTCCCACACATGATATTAATTCCTCCTAGTGTTTTCAATATAGAAATGTTGGCCACAAGATTAAGCATGATTCAACAAAAGCCTAATTGTTATCGAACAAAATCTAAAGTCGGATAAAAGAAAGAAAGGAAAACAAAGCACCAAGAATGAATAAAAAAACTTTTGAGTAACTTGATATATCCAGGACACTAAGTTGACCTGATCCATGACATGAGGCAAAAGTTCTTGACCAACTCGATCTCCTATAAGATGTGTAACCTATCTAAAATATTCACTGATGATAAATAAAATTAAGTGATCAGCTTACTATCACCTTATGTCATAGTTACAAGGTAGCATTAAGAAATATATATTGCCGGGTGTAGCACAAGGTACAACAGCAACTGGGAAGAGCATTATAGCCTAAGTTGTCTTACCAGGATAAAGATCATGGTGAAAATAACCTCGTTGGTGCATGCAAGCAAGGGCTTGGAATATCTGGAAAAACCAGTTTCAGATTTTTCGTCTCTGCAAAGCTTGCCTCCAGCTTTCATTAGCTGGTAGAGGTTAAATTCGTAATAACATTTAAGAAATGTTAGAGCAATGTGCTATAATAAATATACTCAAATATAAAGTACAATATGGCATTTTCTCTGATGACCTCCTTGCGCTTCACAATATTAGGATGATCCATCTTCACAAAGGCTACTGAGAGAATAAGCTCATGTTAATGTCAGAGTCAAAATGGCATATTAATGAGAAAATTGTACATAATGCAATTTTTACCTTCACTTCCAGAAGATTCATGCATTCTTCCCCAGAATAGTACTTTCTTTTCATTTTCTTAATTGCAACCGGTCAAAGTCAAAATAGTTGCAATATAATTTTATTTTCAACAGAGTAAAATGCTCTAAGAAACTTAAGGTGATGAGAATACAAACAATTTCACCATTCTGCTTATTTATAGCATGCCAAAAATTCTTGTCTTTCTTATACAAACAATGATATATTCTTATGCTTTGTACCAAAAATGAGATCTATTGATAGCTCTTCAAATTGTAAAGTTTCTCAGGAATGCAAATTTATGAAAAATAGTGTGAGAATCTTTTATGTACTGGTATTGCTTTTGTAAGTAACACATGGTAATGTATCATTGTGACAATGCAATTGCTATTCAGATGGCTCGAAATCCTGTTTTTCATAATCGTATAAGGAATAAAAAAACTACAATCAAGGAGAACCAAAATTACATGATAGAAATACCAAATCAGAATTCGACAAACGACAACAAACCCATTTTTCTTTCTCGACAAATAACAACAGAATTCGACAATAAAGCTCGATTTAGCTTAGCCCGGTGACGCCCTACCAGTGTCATGTCTGTATTATTGGACACGCATGTATTTGACAAGACACGGACACTTGAAAATATATTATGACGCATTGAATATGGGCACTAGCTAACCATATCATCGTGTCAGATCATATTCGTGCCCATGCAACATAGGACAGCAAATAGGAGTGTTCTTAGCTTGAGAAATACATAAATAACATAATGTAAAGTATTCTGGGGCTGCAACTAAGAATTCTCATCAATTAGTCCCGAAACTAGCTTCTTTGTTTTACATTAGCCCTTGATCAAGCAATTTTTCTAAATCTTTTCCTCATAAATTAAGCAAACAATCGAACTTTTGTAGAACCTGCTACTAAAAAAAGGGGAAAAGAAGAGTACTTGTATAGCTTCCCAAATAGCATAGCCATAGGGACGGATGACCATGGTGCCCCTGACGGTACCGTAGTCGGTGAGCTCGGTGTTGGCGACCGCGGGGTCACTGACCTTTCCTGTCCCAGACGCCCTTCGTCGTCGGCGTAGGCGGCGAATTAGGAGTTGGCGCCGGAGGCGGAGGCAGAGACGGAAGGGTAGATTCCTTGGCGAGGTTGTCGATCGATGATCTTCGGCGGGCGGAGCCAGCGGATATGACGGCGGAGAGACTGAGGACAGAAGGACGGAGGAGGAGGAGGAGGAGGAGGAGGAGAGAGAGAGATATTTACCTTCGCCGGCTATAGAAGAGAGACACGTCTTCGGAAGAGAAGCTAGGGCTTCAGAGGAGAGCGCTTGGGTTTTTCATTGGGAAGGCTGGGATGAAAAATGAGGGAAACGAAATCCTTTTTTTTTCCCCCAAGAACATATTCCTAACACATTCGAGTCACGTGAAAGACGCATGTTGCAAGTTTTTTTTTTTTCTATTCAATTTTTATCAAATTTTCTAACGGTTTTAAAGTGTTACAAAATAAATATTATGTAGTATTTGTTTGTCCCGAGGCATTAACCAAAGATAGAAGAACGCGTGGTCGAGATCAGATGTTCACAAAAAAGTTCTCACTCTGACTATTCTCGATTTCCACGAAGAACAATATAAGGATCCTGATTACAAATTGCTCTCAAGATTACAAAGGAATCAGAAAAATAAACTTCACGTTCTTCCTTGGACTCGTAGTTGCAGACGGACAGAACAGGATTACAATAAAACGAAAACTACATTCGTTCTTCCTTGCAAAACGCAGTTGCAATCAAATAGAACGAACCAAGAAGATAACAGAGAAGAAGACATAATAAAAATTTATTCTTGCTGGGGCGGCGAATACCACCGTTACTTAAAGCAAGATTCGTCATCAATCGACGATCTGCTACCAGGAGCCACAAGTTCACAAGAGAACTTCTGGAACGCTCGTAGTCACCTCTTTGTGTGACTCGAACGGACTCTTTTGGACTCCTCTTTCTCAACTTTTGGTGTGTACCAAAAGGAGGCCAGATGGCTCTTTATATAGGGAAGGATGGAAGCTCACCCTCCTCTTCTTTTCGATATGGGACTAAAAATCCAATATACAAAATTGATATCCCACAATCGCAGCCCAATGCATAGCTAGCTCAGCGTCCGTTCAGCACCCGTTCAGCGCCCGTTCAGCACCCACTCAACGCCTGCTCATGCAATACCCGCATGCAACACGCGCATGCAATCCGAGCATAAAACTCGCGCATAAAACGAGCGCACGAGCGCAACAACAACGCACAAGCGCCTTACGACGATGCTGACGTGCTAAATGTAAAGTGCGCCAACAAAGCGTCACTTTGGTCCTTGAGCCCAAGTCCAAGTCCGAGTCTGAGTCGTTAAGCCCCTTTGGGGCTTAGCGCCTATGAAAAAAATTTTAAGAGTATGACAAAAAGCATAAAGGCTTTCATGAGGAGTTAATCATTTTTTATCCTAGAAAAATACCCTCACATGTCACCCATGTGCCCCACCACACCACATGTGCGCACCTTAACTCATACAAAATATTATATTGAGATACCCACTTGGTGGTGTAGCTAATGTGGGACTATCTTTACTAGTCCAAAGGCAAAAACACCAACAATCCCCCACATATCTCAATATATATGGGTTGAGCATTCCCCACAGTGACTGTCCATCATGCATTAGGATAGATGTCGCTTCGACTTGAATCTTTCTGCATGGGTCGAACAACATTATGATACAAGAATGGACTAAGCCTTGAATTCTGCACCATAGCTGCAATTATTTTCACTCACACAATGACATCAGCTGTGCTTCCGGTTGCACATTAAAGGCCCTATGCACACCTGATTTCGGTGTATGTATTTTGGGCGTCTACAAGTTTTTTCTTAAGAGACGGCCTATATCTCTTTCCATACACTCTAGGTGAGTTCTTTTAAAGAGTCATTGGCATGAAGCCTCGAGCTTCCTTGTTGTTCTACTCCGCTATGACATGGCCCAGAGCCGAGGCTATATCTCATCGTGGTGTCATGCCACTGTAGCATGAGGCCCCAGCCTCTTTGTAGTGCCAAACTACCTAGCATGAAGTCTTGTGCTTCCTTGCGGTGTTAAGCAGCTGTGACATAGCTCATGTAACCGAGGATTTACATCTTTTACCTATGTGGTGTCACACTACTAAAACATGATGACACCGGCCTCTTTGTAGTGATGCATACACTCTTTATTCTATAGCATTAGGCTACCTGCCTATGTGCGATGCTACGCCACTGTGACATGGCTCGCGAAGCCGAGGCATTACCCTTACCGAGGAACCTCTTGGTGGTGTCACCCACTGTAGCATGGAGACCTTACGCTCCTTTATAGTGTTACGCTACCGTGTTTCCTGTTAAGCACACCAGACATTCAAAATTTCTGAGAACTCATTAAGACATCTAAGTCATCCTCCCACAGGACTTGTTCTATACAAAAGAATAATTAGTAGACAACAGTGGTTCTTGGTCCGTAATCCCTCAATGTCTCAAAGGACTACCCAATATTTCTGATATTCTCCCAATCAATGATCCTTCCTTGAACTAATAGTTAGATGCCTAGTAGATTTCTCTTTGAACTAATAGCATAAAACTAAATGGTAGGATTACAAAGACACAATATTAGAATGTCTTCAAGTCCATCTTGATTACAAAGACACAATAGTTAGATGCAGTACATACTTTTGAGTCCTCTTGAGATATCTTATCACTCTCTTTATAGCTTTCCAATGCACCACTCCTGGATTGCTCGTGAACCGACTCAGCATCCCCATGGCGAAAGCTATGTCAGGCCTTGTGGCAGTTGTTGCATACATCAGACTCCCAATGATGCTTGAGTACTCCAATTGCCTGACACCTTCCCTTGGATTTGGCTTCAGCTTCTTGTCACACATGTACGGAGTATCGATCCCTGGAAGATCCTGATATACATAGCGTGTGAGCATCTTCTCAATATAATGAGACTGTGACAGTGCCACTCCAGTGTCTGTCTGGATGATCTTTATCCCCAGGATAACATCAGCTTCTCCTAAATCCTTCATACTGAACTTAGATGAGAGTAACTTATTTGTCTTAGTGATATGTATTAGATCCATACCCAGGATTAGCATGTCATCCATGTATATACAAACAATGACTCCTCTCCCGTCAGCGAACTTAGTGTAAACGCACTTGTCCATTTTATTGATCCTATAGCCATTTGATCTTATGAATTTATCAAACTTCTCGTGCCACATCTTGGGAGCTTGTTTTAGACCGTATAACGATTTTACCAACTTGTAGACGTTGTCTTCAAGCCCTTTGATGACAAATTCTTCTGGCTGTTGCATGTAAATCTCTTCGGTTAATTCTTCATTCAGGAATGTTGTCTTAACATCCATCTGATAAATGATTAGCTTGTGAATTACACTTAGAGCAATCAATATCCTGATAGTCGTCATTCGCACTACTGGATCATATGTATCGAAGTAGTCGATGCCCTGCTTCTGAGAACAACAGTTCCATCGGCCTTCATCTTTTTCTTGAAGTTCCACTTGCATCTGGTCGGTTTTGATCCTTCAGGTAGATCGACCAACACCCAAGTGTTGTTGGAGGTTATTGAATCATACTCATCATTGATAGCCTCCTTCCAGAAGACAGTATCTCTGGTCTTCATCGCCTCATCATAGGTAAGCGGATCTGCTTCCACATGATAGGTGACAAAATCATCTTCGAAGTCCTTGTGTCTCCTTACTCGCTTAAATACCGGCCCTGCGAGTTCTGGTTCAAACGTTGTCTCTGGAATGACAACTTCTTCTTGGACTACATATTTATTGGAAGTGTTGCCCTCATGTGCATTCACACTATTCTCCGGAATGTCTGTGATAATAATGTTCTTGTGCCTTGCAAACTTATCTTCAAAGAATTCTGCATCGGAAGATTCGATGATATGATTTGACTCAATATGAATAAACCTCCGAGCATCACTCTTTTTAGCATATCCCATGAAGATAGTCTTAGTAGTCCTCGTACCCAGCTTCTGAATCTTCAAGTCTGGAAGCTTCACATATGTCGGGTACCCCCACACTGGAATGATATTCAAGTTAGGTTTGACTTTGAACCAGAGTTCATGAGGAGTGACATCGGAAGTTGCGTATGACACTCTGTTCAGAATGAACATAGCCGTAAGCGAAGCTTCTCCACAGAAGCAGTTTGGAAGACCTACAGTTAACCGCATTGAGTTCATCATCTATGTCAATGTCATATTCTTCCTTTCAGGTACTCTATTTGATTGAGAAGAATATGGAACAGTTGTCTCATTGACAATTATATGTTCTTTGTAGAACGATACGAATTCAATAGACCTATACTCTCCACATCGATCACTTCTGAGTCTCTTGAGTTGTTGCCCTGTTTGACGTTCAGCCTCAGACCTGAACTTCTTGAACTCTTCGTCTTTTGACTTAAGTAGATAGACGAACATATACTTCGAGTAGTCGTCGATGAATGTAATAAAATACTTCATCCTGGCCTTTGTGGAGAACTGTTTGAAGTCATAGATATCTGAGTGCACCAACTCCATAAGATCTGTGCTTCGGTTAACCCATTTGAACAATTTTCTTGTGATCATTGTATGCGCACAGACCTCACACTTCTCCACCTCCTTACCCCCATATTTGGGGATAAGCCCTAGACTAGACATCTTGTTTATCCTTTTACAGTGAACATGTCATAGTCTATTATGCCATAACTCAAGAGAGTAACCAGAAGAAGAGACTGCATTAATATTGTTTGCAGGAGTTACAAGCTGAAGTTTGAACATCCCTTCTGTATAAAATATTTTTTTGAAGTATGTTCTTTTGTATAACATCATCATATGTCCAGCATTAATGTCCATCCTCAAGCCTGCGTTGCAGAGCAGACTTCCCGAGACCAATTTTGCTATTACCGGTACGTGCTTTACATCCTGAAGCGTCAGTAATTTTCCCGAAGTCAAATTTTGTACCACCATTCCGGTCCTAAATACTTCAACTTGTGCCTGTTTTGCCACCATAACCTTCTCAGATGTAGGCTTGTAGATGGTAAACAACTCCTTCGAGCAAATATGGCAGGATGTGTACCAGTATCCACCCACCAGTCAATGTCAACATCAGCCGTCATAACCTGCACAATTATAGCAACCTTATTAGGCTCACATTGCTCTGTCTATTTGGGCTTGGATCTGTAGTCTCTCCGAAAGTGGCCCTTCTTGCCACAGTTAAAGCAAGTCACATCTGACTTGGGCTTTGGCTTCGACTTAAACGAAGCTAACTTTAACTTGAGATGGTTGAAGTCCTTCTTCTTATAGTGAGAAGCCTTATGCTTCCCCTTGGAGTCACCCGCATGCACCAAGTTGGCTTTTACCAACTACTTGGACAACGTATCCACTTTATTTTGAGCCCTCGACTCATCTTCAATATGGATGTTGTGCAGTAGTTGATCAAGGCTAACTTGCATCTTCTTTTGGTGTATGTACAAGATAAAATTGCTCTATCCTGGTAGAAGCTTGGCCACAATACCACCCACGACAAAGGCTTCGATTAAAGGCATGCTATCATCCTCATATTTTTGACGTAACTTGAGAAACTCCTTGACTTGAGGCAACATAGTCTTGTCGTCCTCAAATCGCATATTCCAGACCTTTTCAGTCACATGAATCTTGTTGCGGTTCTCATTCGCCTTGTAATGCTTGTTTAGAGACTCCCAGACGACCTTAGCATGGTCCATCTTGCTATATGACTCCGTCAGAGTATCCTCCATGGAGTTCAGAATCAATAGCTTGCAAAGGTTGTTGTCTCTTCTCCATTTGTTCTGCTTAGCAGTTGCAGTAGCAACTGCCAGAATAGTAGCATCATCATCGTTTGGAACAACCGGCTTTGATTCTGTCAGAACGTAGCCCACCTCTGTGAGTTAAAGATTAATACAGACATTCTTCTTCCAAGCGTTGTAATGATCCCCTTTAAACTTCTCAAGTTTGTTAAAACTAGTGTCGAGAAGTTTTGCATGGTTGTTCTCCATCTTTCTCGGATCTTGATTTGAGATTGTTAGTCCCTAGGCTTAACCATAGATGGAAGAACGTGTGATCGAGATCAGAGGTTCACACAAAAGTTTCCACTCTGACTATTCTCGATTTTTACGAAGAACAATATAAGGATCATGATTACAACTTGCTCTCAAGGTTACAAAGAAAATAGAAAAAATAAACTTCATGTTTTTCTTTGCACTCGCAATTGCAGACGGACAAAATAGAGTTACAATAAAATGAAAACCACCTTCGTTCTTCCTTGCAAAATGCAGTTGCAATTAGATAGAACAAACCATGAAGATAAAGGAGAAGAAGACAGAATAAAAAATTATTCTTGCTGGGGCGGTGAAGACCACTGTTGCTCAAAGCAAGGTTCATCCTCTATCGACGATCCGCTCCCAAGAGCCAGCAAGTTCACATGAGAACTTCTGGAACGCTCATAGTCACCTCTTTGTGTGACTCGAACGGACTTCTCTTTATCCAATTTTGGTGTGTATCAAAAGGAGGCTAGAGGGCTCTTTATATAGGGAAGGATGGAAGCCCATCCTCCTCTTCTTTCTGATGTGGGACTAAAAAGCCAATATACAAAATTGATATCCCACAATCGCAGCCCAATGCAGGGCCCGCTCAACGTCCATTCAGCACCCACTTAGTGCCCACTCATGCAACACGCGTATGCAACCCAAGCATAAAATGAGCGCACGAGCGGAACAATAACGCACAAGCGTCTTACGACGATGCTGACGTGCTAAGTGCAAAGTGCACTAACAAAGCGCCACTTTGCGCCCTTGAGCCCGAGCCCGAGTTCGATTCGCTAAGCCCTTTTGGGCTTAGCTCCTATGAAAATAATTCCAAAAGCATGACAAAAAACATAAATATTTTTATGAGGAGTTAATCATTTTTCTCCTAGAAAAACACCCCCACATGGCACCCATGTACCCCACTACACTTATGTGCACACCTCAACTCATATAAAGTATTATATTGAGATACCCACTTGGTGGCGTAGCAAATGTAGGACTATCTTTAATAGTCCAAAGGCAAAAACACCAACAATAATTATATCAAATTTTTGTTTTTTTCTATTTATACTAACATTTTTTTCATTGACAACGATTTTTTGTCGTTGGCAATTAGTAACGATAAAAAAGTGTTACTAATTGAAGAAAAATATGTTGGCTAATCCCACTTTTGGTGTAGTACAATTCGATCAAAATGAAATGATAAGAGTTCTAAACACTAAGGCTAATAACACCTAAGATAACTTATGACAGGACTATGCATCGCCCTGGACATCTACACCATCTAGTCATGTGACAGCGACATGAATCTCAGTTTCATCTTCATAAGGTCCATAAGGGAAGAATAACCCTCTTCGCCTAAATATCAACAATATATAATCATGATTGAGTAAAGTACAATTATATCTCACAATTACACCAAAATAATATAAAATCCAAAGTAACATAAATACTGAAATAAAACTAATTAATGTGATAAGTATGTACTAAACATGAACTGAATGCAAATTGTATGATTTAAAAAAAATAACATATATTTAGTATTGCTAACTATAGACGACTAAAGATAAAATATGGCTTATTTTTGCACAACCTTCTCTTTTGTTAAGGACCCACACTCCCATACCCAAACTCTAATCCAGATGCTCCTAAGCAAAAAAAATTTCAGAGAATAGCTCACATTGAATACGTGATGTCACATATATCCTTTATTAGTGTTCACATGTGTATCCATCTTTGCATCCATTTGGATAATATACTTTAACGATGTATGTTCATCTTTTCAGAAGTATTTAGAAATGGATCTGAATTACTACATGCGTCATCATTCGTGGATGTACAACCGTCATCCTGATGACATATGCGATGTGCGAGATGAATTTATACAGGGGGTGGAATAGTTCTTGCAGTTCGTCAAGGCGTTCCCTCAATACATGGACGGCACCAAAATTAAGTGTCCGTGTGTGAGATGTCGCAACATGAAATATCACTAAGAAGCGGATATGACATATCATTTATACTCGAGGATTTTCATGCCGAATTACTATCTGTGGACCTCACACGAAGAACTTGTGTCTTTAGCATCGCAGCCGAAGCCTTATGTGCATATGGGTATCTACGACCACGCTGATTACGATAACGGATGCGTAAATATGGTTTTTGACGCTGCCGGGCCTAGTTTTGATTCGGATAATCATGATGCAGCTGAGAAGGCAGTGAATGTCGATGCTGCAAAGTTCATAGAGTTATTGGAGAATGCAAGAACTCCATTATGTCCTGGTTATGAGGATCATTCACTGTTGGAGGTGGTTATAAGACTGTTGAGCATCAAGTCCGATTTTAACATGTCGTAACAATGCTACAACCGACTAATGTAGTTGATTATAGAGATATTGACGGCAGGTGATAAGTTACCTAAAGACTTTTACCGGTCTAAGAGGATGGTGAGATCGCTCTGGATGGAATACGCAAAAATTGATGCATGTCACAACGAGTGCATAATGTACTACAAAGACGACAAGGATGAAGATGTGTGCAGATTTTGTGGTGCTGATCGCTACAAGGCAACTGGTATAGGAAGGTCTATTGGTGCAAGAAAGCCGACCAATTCGATGCACTACTTACCTTTAACGTCATGGTTGCAGATGTTGTTTATGGTGAAAGAGACTGCCGAAAACGTGAGTTGGCACAGACGAGAATAAATTGAAGGAGTATTGGATCACCCATCCGATGGAGAAGCATGGAAGCACTTCGATCGAGAGTATCCCAATTTTACTTTGGATCCACATAATGTAAGATTGGGGCTCTCCTCCGACAATTTTTTCCTATTCAAAATTTTGGGCTCTCAGTATTCGTGTTGGCATGTGATCGTCACTCCGTACAACCTACCCCCTTGGATGTGCATGAAGACTTCGGTTATATTCTTAACCGTCATTATTTTGAGTTCGAACAATCCAAAGAGGAATATCAATGTGTACTTGCAACCGTTGATAGATGAGTTGAATCAGCTGTGGGAAGTAGGCGCCAACACGTACGATGTTTCAAAAAAATAGAATTTTCAGATGAGGGCAGCACTTATGTGGACCATCAACGACTTCCAGCTTATGGCATGTTATCAGAATGGAGCACTCATGGTCGTCTCTCATGTCCGTATTATATGGATTACACTAAGGCTTTTCTTTTGGAATACGGAAGAAAACCGTGCTTCTTCGATTGTCATCGACAATTTCTGCCATCGGATCATCTGTTCCGAAGGAACATGAATGCATTTCGTGTCAGCCTTATGGAGAAGGCAAATCCACCCCCAATGTGGCCCAGAGATACGATATGGAAAGAGGTTAAAGATTTACCAAGTGCTATCGAAGAGCCTACTAAGGGGTACACATGCGATGATTTGGTCACACTCATAACTAGATGAAGAGGAGCATATTCTAGGATCTGTCATATTGGAGCACCAATCTGATTAGACATAACCTTGATGTCATGCATATCGAGAAGAATGTATTTGACAATATAATTAATACTGTGATGGATGTAAAGGGGAAGACGAAAGACAATCCCAAGGCCAGGTTGGACTTGGAAGAAAATGCAGATGCCTTGCGTTGTATTTGATAGAGGAAAGGAATGGAAAGTATAAGCAGCCTAAGTCAATTTTCTCACTCGACAAGAAGGATAAAGGGAGACTTTGTAGGTGGATTCATGGGCTTAAATTTTCATACAGATACGTGTCAAATCTGAGAAGATGTGTTGACCTGAAGAAGAATAAACTAACGGGTATGAAGAGCCATGACTATCACATATTCATAGAGAGGTTAATTCCAATTGCATTTCGAAAATTCTTAAACCAGGTAGTTTGGGATCCATTGACTAAGCTTAGCATATTCTTCAGGAAACTTTGTTCTACAAAGTTGATCGTCGATCGTCTAGAAAAGCAAGAGAAGGACATTGCGGTAACACTGTACAATCTTAAAAGAGTGTTCCCTCCTGGATTCTTCGACTCTATAAAGTATTTGCCAATTCATCTTTCTTACGAGGCACGTGTTGGTGGGCCTGTCGGTTATCGGTGGAGGTACCTATTCGAGCGTCAACTGAACCACCTAAAGAGAAAGGTAAAAAATAAGGCATGAGTCGAGGGTTCTATTTATGAAGCCTATGTTCTTGAGGAGATTACAAACTTTTGATCGATGTATTTCAAGCCACATGTTGCTACTAATAGAACAAGAGTTACCAGAAATGATGACGGATATCAGGAATCTAATGATGCAATACTGAAAGTATTCAATATTTTCGGTAAGCCTTCAGGTAAAATTAATAAAAGAGATTTGAATGACGACGAGCTAAGGGCTGCTCAATTGTATATATTACTCAACTGTGACGAGGATGAAGTAGAGAAGCTAGAGGGATAAGTAATTAATACGTCAACGTTTAAGTCATCTTAATGTAATAGTATACTCTAATATTGTTATACTAATCGAGCGATATTTTGTTATTTTTTAGCATATTTAATGATGATGTGAGGTCGATGAGATGTCGCAACTTGAAATATCACTCAGAAGTAGATGTGACATATTATTTATACTCGAAGGGTTTTATGTCGAATTACTATCTGTGGACCTCACACGGAGAACTTGTATCTTTAACATCGGAGCCGGAGCTTTATGTGGAGCCGTATATGGGTGTTCACAACCACACTAATTATGATGACGGGTGCATGAACATGGTTTTCGATGCTGTCGGGCCTAGTTTTGATCCAGACAGTTATGATACAGCTGAGGAGGCACCGAATACCGATGCAGCAAAGTTCATGGAGTTACTGGAGAATGCAGAAACTCCATTATATCCTGGTTGTGAGGATCATTCACCGTTGAAGATGGTTACAAAAGTGTTAAGCATCAAGTCCAATTTTAATATGTCGCAAGAATGCTACAACTGACTGATGGAGTTGATTATAGAGATCTTGTCGGAGGGTGCTAAGTTACCTAAAGACTTCTACCAGTCTAAGAGGATGGCGAGATCGCTTTGGATGGGATACGAGAAAATTGATGCATGTCGCAACGGGTGCATGTTGTACTACAAAGACGATAATGATGAAGATGTGTAAAGATTTTGTGGTGTTGATCGCTACAAGGCAACTGGTACAGAAACTTCTGTCGGTGCAAGGAAGCCGACCGATTCGATGCACTACTTGTCTTTAACGCTGCAGTTGCAGAGATTGTTTATGGTGAAGGAGATTGTCGAAAATATGAGTTAGAACATACGAGAATAAATTGAAGGAGTGTTGGATCACCCATCCGATTAAGAAGCATAGAAGTACTTCGATCGTGAGTATCCCAATTTTGGTTTGGATTCGCGTAATGTAAGATAGGGGCTCTCCTTCGACGGTTTTACCCTATTCGGACTTTCGGACTCTCAGTGTTCCCTCATGGATTCTTCGACTCCATGGAGCATTTGCTAATTCATCTTTCTTACAAGGTACGTGTTGGTGGGCCTGTCGGTTATCGGTGGATGTACCCGTTCGAGCGTTAACTGAACCACCTAAAGAGAAAGGTAAAAAATAGGACACGGGGCAAGAGTTCTATTTGTGAAGTCTATGTTCTTGAGGAGATTACAAATTTTTGGTCGATGTATTTCAAGCAGCATGTTGCTACCAATAGAACAAGAGTTCCCAGAAACGATGATGGATATCAGGAATCTAATAATACAATACTGAAAGTATTCAACGCTTTCAGTAAGCCTTCGGGCAAAATGAACAAGAGATATCTGAATGACGACGAGCTAAGGACTGCTCAGTTGTATATATTACTCAACTGCGACGAGGATGAAGTGAAGAAGCTAGAGGAATAAGTAATTAATACATCAATGTTTAAGTCATCTTAATGTAATAGTATACGCTAATATTGTTACACTAATCGGGCGATATTTTATTATTTTTTAGCACATTTAATGATGAGGTGAGGTCGATGAGACCATACATAACAAATGAAGAAGTAGAACAAAAAATAAAACTTCTTTTTCCTTCTTGGTTGAGTGCATATGTAAGGATATTTTTGTGTATGTATTATGCACAATAATTAACATAACGTTGAACTTAATATCGTTTCCTTGGTATTTAGGTCGATCGTCCCCACATAACACTCGAGAATGAGTCTATTAGAACTCTAGCCAAGGAACCAATTTATGCCATCAAAATCTGACCAAGCTACTGTGTGAACGGGTTTAGGTTCAAGTCAACAAAAGCCCCGATAAGAGACAGCTTCTTGAATTTCGATTCTACAAAAAATAGTTATTTGTGTATCAGATCTTCGAGCTATAAAGATGTTGATCCAGACAATGATTTCTATGGTGTCACGACCCGCACCCGAAAATCGGGCATGAGCCGTGGGTACGTCCAGCCTACGCCACAGAATCGGCGGTAGAACGCTGTAAAGGTCCGTTCTAGGTCAACCATATCTATCTATATCTCACAGAAAAATCCGGCATGACCTCTCCAAAAGGAGGGCAACCACGCAATATATATATCAAAATCCTCTCCAAAAGGAGGGCAACCACGCAATATATATATGAACTCTCAATCACAAAATCTAGGAGAAGAATAAAAGCACGATATGATATAAATAAAGAAACAGAACCAAGAGAGCAAGACAATCCAAAATAATACAGTCCAAGGCCATAATAGCTACAACATCTCACAGCCACAAAAGAATAAGTACAATCATCCAAAATAAACCACTGGAAACAACCCAGGAAACCCACCTAGCTAATTAGGGCGCTATAGGCGTCTTCTCGGCGCACTCCTTGATCTCGGGGTCACAACAGTCGTCAACACCCGGCCCGTAGAACGTCGGACAGTAGTCCTCAGGATCCTCTGGAAAAAAATATGCCTAGTCAGGACTGGAGCGAAGTACATAACTCTGAAAGCAACTCCAAATGCATGGTAAGGTGTATATGACGAGCAATAGAAAAGTATACAAGATGCACATGAAA
This sequence comes from Iris macrosiphon, assembly GCA_036927795.1. Classification (NCBI taxonomy): domain Eukaryota; kingdom Viridiplantae; phylum Streptophyta; class Magnoliopsida; order Asparagales; family Iridaceae; genus Iris; species Iris macrosiphon. The sequence goes on along the minus strand of JAYESA010000007.1, from coordinate 28,741,388 downwards.
TAAATATATGCTGGAGCACAATAAGTAGCTGCAAGTAAACTGGAGAATAATACAAGTAGTGGAAAAGTAACTGCAGGTGAGAAACATGAATACTAGCTAAGTGCCTTGAGCACAAGTTTGTTATGTGATCGGCTTAGGTTGCACATGAAAAATACTATGATAACTCCGTTATGCGTGAGTTGCATAACCAACATACACATGAATACTGTTTGGCTTTGATCACATAACCAACTCCTACTCCCCTACCCCACTAATACCATTGGATCTAACCACAACACGCTACGTACATGATAATAGCTCGCGCACACGAAGGCAAAAGCACAAGAAGCACATGATAGCACATGAGAATCAATACCTGAAGCACATGATAAAATACACGTGATAGAGTACCCGCTGAACACGGTAAGGGGGATAGCATCTCATGACGGGATCCACTAGTACCAGCTTGTGTAACAATGTATCAAAATCAAGTATTACAGTTCTAGAACATGTGATATAAACGCTATCATGAAATAAAAACTATCAGAGGTAGGTACTCGCCTGATGTCCTGAGCAACTGATGAGGATCGAGATCCGGACCGGTGTCACAAGGAATTAATACGAAAAGCAGAATTAAACAGGGTTCTAAGCATTTAAACTGATATAAAATAATTAAAAACAGGCTTCTAGGGCTATTCTAGGTCGAACGGGTCAAACCGGTGAAATTCGGGTCAAAAAGTCAACCCGGGGTCCAAAAGTCAACTCTAGGTCAAAATTAGGTCAAACGTTGACTTTTACGGTCAACGAGGACAATTTTGGTCAAAGCTAGGTCAAACTAGGGTGCTCCTGAAATTCTAGGTCAAACCGAGCTCATTAAGCTACTAAACTCTCAAACTCGCCTAATCGAGATACCGGGATACCCTCGGTATCCGATACCTCGTCCTAGGCCACGCACCCCACCTAAACCCGCTAAAACCTAGGCTAGCACGCGTAAATATATATACATAAACATATAAAAATCACTCCAAGACATTTCCTAGACTAATGCTCAAATACCCCGCTCGAAACTCAATACCTTGGATATCTCAAGGTATTGAGATACCTCGGTATCTCAAGGGATTAAGATACCGCTCTCAAACCCCTCTAACTAGCTATCTAGCTAATAATTATATACCTAGTTATTAATCTAGGCTAGGTAATATAGATATCTACCATATTTATATATATCTAAGTATGTATATACCTATATATATAGATATCCACACACATATACACAAATACCCTTTACTTATACATAAATATATTACTAACTATAATATATATCTAGCTCTAGGTATATATATATATCTATGCATATAGACATAGGTATCTACTAACCATCTACCTATCTATCTATCCATAGATATAGGTATCTATCTATGCATCTACTTATCTACTTATCTATAAGTATACCTATCTATCTATGTATCTCCTTATCTATCTATCTAATTATCTATCTTACCTATTTATCTATCTATTGATATATCTATCTATCTATCAACATATATATATATATATATATATATATATATATATATATATATATATATATATATATATATCAATCTCTCTTTCTCCCTCACTAGCCCTCGCTACGAATGCTGGAGCTTGCTGCTGCATGTACTGCTACTGCTGCTGCTGTGCTTCATATTGGCTGCTGCTGGTGCTTCGCATTGCTGCTGCTACTGCTCTTTGCTGCTGCTGCTGCAGCTCCCTGCTGCTGTTGTAGGCAGCAGCAGCTGCTGCCTCTGCTGCAGTCTGGTGGCTCCCCCCCTCCATCACAAACACACACACACACGCCTATATACTTATATACATATCACCCTATATATATATATATATATATATATATATATATATATATATATATATATATATATATATATATATATATATACACACATATAACTATATATATACACTACTAGATAGATATATATATACACTTATATCTACTCTCTAACACTCACACTAACACACTCACAAACACACTAATACACACACTCACACACAAATATATGCATAGCTATATATATATATATATAAACACACATATTAATATATATATGCACACATACAAATATATATATATATACATACCAATACACACACACACACTCTAAGATATATATATACACATACACATATATATATATACATATACATATACACACACAAGCACACTTACACATATACATATATATATATATATATATGTGTATATATATATATATATATACATATATATATATATATATATATATATATATATATATATATATATATATATATATATAGAGAGAGAGAGAGAGAGAGAGAGAGAGAGACACATATACACTAACACAACACAATGCACACAACACACAAACAACACGCCCCACTCACGTCCAACGACCCCGACACTCACCAATACCCTAAAATATATAAAATATAACTCGAAAACTCTAGCATACACTCCCCGATACTAACCCAACGCGTGCACAAGCCCGAAACGAGGAAACCAAGTCGAAATGGCCGTTCGGTCATTTCGACGAACACGTGGTGCGCGGTTCGGAAAACCTCCTGAAACGCATACCAAACGAACTCGAAATCGGCCCAAAATTTACCCACGCGCTCTAAACGATGCCTAGATCCTAGAAAATGTACTCCCGCATCGATTCTAGGCCCGTGGCGGAAACGCGTATGCACTTAGAATCGGCGACAAAGAAAAGCCCCAATTTTGCCCGAAATGCCCGTTTCTCCGCGACACGGCTTCCCGTGTCCGAACGGAGACACGCACTCACCCTCTAGACACCCGACAACGTCTACCTAGGTCCGTCTAACCTAGGACATCACCCAAAATTGGGCCAAATTCGGATTCCACCCGAAATTGACACAAAACCTAATGTCAAAGTCTCTAAACTCAACCAAACTAGTTCCAACTTCCTCCTACGGGTAGACTTAGGGTCTAGGAGGGTTCTACAACACTAATTACACTACATAAAAGTAATTAGTAAGGGGAAAGTTAGGGTTTACCTGTCACTACCATATTTTCATATAAGGGCATTTGTGTAATTTCACTATTTTGAATAATTATGAATTTAATTAATTTGCTGAGTTTTATAAACTATTTATATGTTGTTAGTGATATTTGTTTTAGGTCAAACCCTAGAATTTATTAGGACAACCCTAATGAGTAAACCCTAATTAGAAGACCCAGTTCTAGTGAAACCCTAGAATTCAGATTTTAGGGTGGAACCTCAAACCTTAGACTGACTAAACCTTAGTTAGTTAAGTTCCTATTGACCTAACCTGGGGGTTAAACCTAAACTATGCATGGAAACCCTAAACTAGCTTTAATATAAAAAGGAAGCCTCTCACAAAGCCATCCTTCATGTAGAAAGGAGAAACCCTAGCCTCCATAAGAGAAAACTATCTCCCCACCTCCAGATTTCGAAATCCAGACCTAGGAGATCCCATTCTCCTCCTCCAAAGCAAGGAAAGCAAGGAACTTGGGTCAAAAAGCCTTGGAGAAGTAGAACTTCCATTGGAGAACCCATCTCTATAGGTACAATCCTAATTTTTATTCTTTTAATTCTGTTTTCTGTCAAATTATTGGCCATTAGGGAACCCCCACTGTGTAGTTTTGATTTTAGGGTTGGAACTAGGGTTTAAGTGTCCCCAACATCTGTCTTCCCCAATTTTCGTGAATCCTAACCCTAGGTATTTGTAGGGAGACTGATTTCATCTCATATGTGTAGGTTGAACCCGATTTAGGGTTTAGATTATAGGAATTATGGGTTCTTATGCAAAACCACTTTTCTGTACTCCTTGTGTTTGATGAAATGTTCCTTAAGGTTTACCTATCTAATCTACTTTAATATAATCTAATTTGAGGTATGATGTTGATATATATATATATATATATGCATAGGTGTAGATGTGTTGTTGTTTTGATTTCCTGTGGAGTCGAGTGTTGTGGACTGTGGTGTAAATTGGGGAATTCAGGGCAGTGGGTGATCGGGATATCTATATTTTGGCTGTGTATTTTGGTTTCCACAGTGCAGTGGGTCGGGGAGTATTATGTATAGGTGTCCCTATGTCAACAGCAGTGTGAAACTAGAAAGTATTACCTATGGGAATTTCTGTGTGTTGAGTGTCAGTTATGACCTATGTGTGTGAGTCTCTGCGTTAGTGGGTAGCAGTTTTGTGAGTTGTGTGCTATAAACCTGAGTATTAGAGGTGCAACAAGTGTGAAGATATAAAATTAAGTGTTAATAGATTATCAGGGTGTGTTATGGATGTGAGGATGGATATGTATCAGTAAGCAAGGTGTTCTGTGTAGCAGTTTTGTGTGTGTGTGCACAGTTGAGTTCTTCAGGGTTATAGGTGCCTGTGAGTGTATCCATATGAATTCTGTGTGTTGGTTATTACCTGTGTGTATTCTTGTGTGTGAGGGTTGGTTAATAACTTAGTAGAGTGTTAGAGTGTCAGTAGGTTAGGAAGTCAGTGTGTATCAGTCAACCTATGGCTGTGCATATGTGTGTGTGAGGCATTCTCAGCAGCTGTGCAGTGCAGAATTCTGTGTGAGTGATCAAGGATCATAGTGCCTATTGATCCTGCCAATAGCCATATTGCTTGTCTCAAAGCTTAAGCCATGTATGTGCAAGTCTGAACAATTCCAGACTGTGAAACTGTGAATGGCTCATTAAATCAATATCTTGGACTGATGCATTTGTTAGTAATTGGTGTAATCTCTATGAACTATGCCTCAGTGAGGGAGAGGTGTAGTGAATGTTAGTTTTAGACCAGAGTTTGAATCTGCTGTCAGTATACTGTGCTAGGCAGTGCATCATTGGAGCAAATGTGTAAGGATTTAGTAGTGTATCAGCAGTTGGGGGCTGTGTCTACATGTATAGGTATGTAACTAGTGTTTGTGTATTCAGGAACTTGTGTATGACCTGTGCTGGATGTATCAGTGAGCCTGAGATGGGCAAACATGTGTATATGTGACAGTGTGTATGAATACCTACATTAATCCTGTGAGTTAGCTATGCAACCTATATGAGTTTCAGTTTCTGTGTGTGGGCCTAGCAGTGGCTGTGTGTTAGATACCTGAGTATAGGACTGTGCCTCAGTGAACCTGTGAGTGAACTGAGAATGTATGAGGACTGTGAGGTTTTCAGTATTTGAACTGTGCCAGTGTGTGTACAGATTTTTGCCTGTGTATCAGTTAGAGAGGGCAGTGTGCAGGGAAAAGAGCTGTGTGCAGTATTAGTGAATCAGAAATTAGTGTGTATATTTCCTGTGTCAGTAACTTGAGTGTCAGTATGTGTATGAGTGTGGGAGATGAGATGTGCATTACCTGGGTGTGTATGAGTTAGGAGTTAGTATCAGTAATTATTAAATTAGCACCAGTTAGGTCCTAAGTTAGTATCAGTTGATTATTAAGTTAGCATCAGTTAAAAGTTAAGTATTAGTTTATAGTTAAGTAAGATTCATATAATTAAGTTAAATACTTGATACCAATATGTATATATGAGTTATACATATTAGTAGCACCTAGTGTTGCCTTATTAACTAAGTATTAGTTAGTATAAGTCTAGTAATGACTAGATTGACCAGAAAACCTAGTTAGCAAGGTATTGACTAGATTAATCTAGTGGGACTTAGACATGGCCTAGAAATATCACAATTAACTAGTTACACATGTATATCACTTCAAATCATTCTTTAATATTAATATTTGATATTTAGGTCTTGGTGATCCCCCTTTGGACATCGATCCTCACACCTTGCTCAGGACCACAGGCGAGTACATTCTCTGACAGTTTTTATTGTTGATTACTTCTATAAATTGTAGTGTATTACATACTTGATTCCGACACTATGGATACACGGGTTAGCACCCTAGATCCCCATCATGAGGAGTCGTGATTGGAATCCATCGTGCTAGCTGGGGGATGGGGAACTATTAGTGGATTATGTGATCATATCCAAACTATCATGCATCATAGCTCACCCCACTTCTCACGTCGGGTGCAGCCTGACCATCATCATGCCTCATAGCTGTTATATATGATTAGCCTGACCATTATCATGCATCATAGCTAACCATATGGTTAGCCTGACCCTCAAGAATCATAGCTAATCATATATAACCAGCCTGATCTAGTCCCAAGCCGATCACATAATAAACTGATATTTCAAACACTTAGCTAGATGTTCATCTTTATTCAGATTTACTTGTTCTAGCATTCACTGTTTATTGTTCATTGCTAGATGCTCTATTGTCTATTTCATTTTCTCCTGTACTTCTCATTTTCAGCATTTATTTCCATCTTGTATCTCTTACACTGTTTATAGATTTTGTCAATTTAATGAAACTGCTGTTAGTGCTTGTGCTTCGCTCCAATCCTGACTGGGTAAACATTTTCAGAGGACCTGGAGGACTTTTGCCCCACCCGTTACGGCCCAGGAATAGAGGGAGATTTCACTCCAGAAATCCCAGAGGAGTTGCCTATCCTAGAGGAGATCTTGCCTGCCTGTACTTAGATTATTTTTCTGCATTTACTGTTTTAGACTGAGACTGAGTTGTATTTATTATTTGTGACTTTGTGAGGTCATTTAGACCCAGGATTTGAGTTGGACTTATTGTGGTTGGTTTTTAATAGAACTCTTTCCTATTCTCATCGTGCCATTATGCTTATAGTTGTGATTGAGTATATTATAGAACTGTGGTTTATTTATCATTGTCCTCCGTACGGAGTTGAGACTATTAACAGGATATATTATGTTTGTGTCCTAGACAGCGTTCTACCGCCGATACTGCGGCATAGGCTGGACGTACCCACGACTCATGCCCAAATTCCGGGTGCGGGTCGTGACACGTTTTAGTGGTGGCCCATGCAGGTCTAGCTTCGTAAGTTGTGCGATGTCGTGGTAGTGCGACAACTTAGTTGTACTACTACGAGCCTGTTTTAGGAATAAAAATTAGGTCGAGGATATGCTCAATCATAATTAGGGAATTCTGATTCTTATGATACTATTCTTAATGATTAATTCCTTTAGAAGTTTTTCTGTCCTTCCTTGATATCGTATCTATTGCCTTAATTGAATCTTTCGATCTGTCTTCAGGATGCCGCCGAGAAGGTCCCAGAGACTCGGAGCAGCAGAGTCAGAGAGGTCTGCTACTTCTCGCCCTGCCGGACAGACATCGCAGCACCTCCTACATCTCCAGTACATGTGGGAGTGTCTGCAGCATTTGGGGGTCCTCCACCACCTGTTCAGAGGGTCCCCGCAGCTACGACGGAGCCACCACCACCACCACCACCAGTTCAGTATCCAGGAGGTGTGCCCGTCGATGGGGCACAAATGTTCGCTTTGATTCAGGGCATGGTCGATGCCCAGAGGACGTCGGCGGAGGCCCAGAGAGTGCAGGCTGAGGCACACCAGGCCCAGACAGAGATGATGAGGGTGAACATGGAGAATGCTCACCAAGTGGCTCTCCAGGCTGTGGAGAGGGTCACTCAGCAGCAGCAGCATCCTGGTCAGCAACAACAAAGGCCGGGCACCATTGTGGACTTCAAGAGGATGATGCCTCGGGAGTTCAAGGGGACAGAAGGGATACTCTACGCCGATGATTGGCTAGAGGACATCGAGAGGAACTTGCGTTTGGCACAGCTTCCAGAGGCGCTCCAGATCGAGGCCGCTGGCAGCCAGATGTTCGACATTGCCTTAACGTGGTTTCGCACAGAGCCGAGACTTTTGCGCAGGGGACTCACTTGGGAGGCTTTTAGGGAGCTCTTCAAGGAGAAATTCTTTCCTGACGTTGCCCTGGGAGCCTTGGAAAGTCAGTTCCATGACTTAGTCCAGGGGAGCTCGTCCGTCGATGAGTATGCCGCAGAGTTTTGCCGCCTGAGCCGCTTCGCGTCGTCGATGATTAGAGATCCGGGGGACAGGGCCCGGAAGTTCAGAAAGGGGCTGGCAAGGGAGATCAAGTCTCGCACGTTGGGACGTCGCACCGCCACCTTTGAGGGCATATTGATGGATGCCCAGATAGCCGAGGACGACTTGGACCTCAGGCCCAAGAGGGGACGTGATATTTCCGGAGGAGCAAACAGTAGTGCGGGACCAGGCAAGCGTCCACACTATCAGCAGCAGTAGAGGCCCTTTCAACAACAGCACTAGCAGCACCAGGCACCAGCCCGAGGGCAGGTCCAGCAACAGCAACAGAGGCAGACTCAGCCCGCCCTCCAGTGTGCGTACTGCGGGAAGACAGGACACACCAGAGAGATCTGCAGGAAGAGGTTGGGCTCGTGTTTGTACTGCGGATCGACGACACACCAGCTGAAGGATTGCCCTACCATTCGTCCAGGTCAGGGTGGAGCAGCCGCCCAGAGAGGACCAGGCAGGGTACCTGCCGTACCAGGAGGCCAACAACAGAGGGGACCACTTCCACCGCAACATCAGAGGTTTGCCCAGCATCAGCAGCAGAGAGGCGCACCCCAGGGGCGAGTGTACGCCATGGCAGTCGAGGAGATCGAGCCAGCAGGAGACTTGATCACAGGTTCGGTTCTTCTCGATTGTATTCCTACATTTACCTTATTCGACTCTGGCGCTTCCCATAGTTTTGTGTCTGTATCATATGCACTTCGACATCATTTAGACACAGAACCATTAGCTAGGACTTGCAAGATCATGACTGGTGGAGGTATTATCCTAGTCTGTGATCACTGCAAGGACCGGAGAGTGTCAGTAGGAGGCCGAGAGTTGAGCGTGAGCTTACTTGTCATGCCACTTCTGGGGTACGATATTGTACTTGGAATGGACTGGTTGAGTAGGCATCATGCTACTATAGATTGTTATAGAGGCAGAGTATTGTTTAGACCACCAGGAGAGCCAGAGTTTGAGGTCGTCAGAGGAGCAGCGGAACAGAGGAAGAGCACATTTTGCGGAGCCAGGACGGAAGAAGAGGAGTTGCCACATCCTCTGATAGCGGAGTTCCTGGATGTATTTCCAGAAGAGTTTCCAGGCTTGCCGCCAGACAGAGATGTTGAATTCTCTATAGACTTGGTTCCAGGAGCGGAGCCCATTTCACAACATGTCTATAGAGTCAACAACAGCGAGCTGGCAGAACTGAAGAAGCAAGTTGAGGAGCTGTAGGACAAAGGCTTCATCAAATCCAGTTCATCACCATGGGGAGCTCCGGTATTGTTCGTACCGAAGAAGGATGGCACAGTGCGCATGTGCATTAATTATAGAGCTTTGAACAATATCACTATCAAGAACAAGTACCCGCTGCCGAGGATAGATGATCTTTTCGACCAGTTGAGCGGGGCGAGGGTGTTTTCAAAGATTGATTTGAGGCCAGGCTATCACCAGGTGAAGGTGAAGAGAGAAGATACGCCGAAGACAGCTTTTCAGACCAGATACGGCCAGTTTGAGTTCATGGTAATGCCATTTGGGTTAACCAATGCACCGGCAGTATTCATGAACTTGATGAACAAGGTGTTCTACCAGTACCTTGACAAGTTCGTGGTGGTGTTCATAGACGATATTCTTGTGTATTCCAAGACCCCGGAGGAGCACGAAGAGCACCTGAGATTGGTCTTAGAGACTCTCAGGAGAGAGAAGCTGTACGGGAAACTCTCTAAGTGTGAATTCTTCCTTGACAAGGTCGAATTTCTTGGGCATGTGGTATCGGGTGACGAAATCTCGGTAAACCCAAAGAAGATCGAGGCAGTGGAGTCGTGGGCTACCCCCAGTTCGGTAGCTGAGATCAGGAGTTTTCTCGGACTAGCAGGATACTACAGGAGGTTTGTACAAGACTTCTCCAAGATTGCAGCGCCGATGACCAGACTGACTAGGAAGGATGTGGATTTTGTCTGGACGGAGGAGTGCCAGGCCGCATTTGATGAGCTGAAGAAGAGGTTGACGACAGCTCTAATTTTGACGTTGCCAGCAGGGACAGGTGGTTTCACCATCTACAGTGATGCTTCAGGGAAGGGTCTGGGATGTGTTCTTCAGCAGCACGAAAAGGTAATTGCCTATGCTTCTAGGCAGTTACGCCCTCATGAAAAGAACTACCCCACCCACGATTTAGAGTTGGCAGCAGTTATCTTCGCTCTAAAGCTGTAGAAACATTACCTGTACGGAGAGCGTGTGGAGATCTTCACAGACCACAAGAGCTTGAAGTACGTGTTCACACAGAAGGAGCTGAACATGAGGCAGAGGAGGTGGTTGGAGTTGATGAAGGACTTTGACATCTCATTGCAGTACCACCCAGGGAAGGCCAACGTAGTCGCCGATGCCTTGAGCAGGTATCCGATGGCTATGTACTTGACGACAGATAGGCATTTGTTGGCTGATCTGGAAAGCTTGCAGATTGAGGTGTTAGTTCCCGGTACTGAGATTCAGATGTGGGGATTGCAGATACAGTCTGAGCTGATGGACAGGATCAGAGCTGCGCAGTACGATGATGAGACTCTGAGGAGTATCAGAGCACAGGTTCAGATGGGATTATCGAACGACTTTACTATCGCAGATGATGGTTCTCTACGGCACGACACAAGGATATGTGTGCCGAGCGGGGAGCTGCGCGAGGAGGTTTTGCAAGAGGCACACCGCTCTCAGTACTCGATGCATCCCGGTGCCAACAAGATGTATCGAGACTTGAGGGAGCACGTATGGTGGTATGGAATGAAGCGCGAGGTAGCACGCTTCGTATCCCGGTGTCTAGTGTGCCAGCAGGTAAAGGCAGACCGGCAGAGGCCAGGAGGTTTGCTTCAACCTTTACCGATTTCAGAATGGAAATGGGAGCACGTGACCATGGATTTCGTTTCAGGGCTTCCACGTTCTCCAGGAGGGAAGGACGCGATTTGGGTCATCGTGGACAGGTTGACCAAATCAGCCCATTTCTTACCTTTCAAGGTGGGCACGTCGACAGAGAAGCTAGCAGAGATGTACGTGCGACAGATTGTTAGGCTTAATGGAGTTCTTGTGAGCATCGTCTCGGATCGGGATAGTCATTTTACTTCCCACTTCTGGAGGAGTCTGCAGGCTAGCTTGGGCACTCAGCTCAAGTTCAGTACCGCATATCACCCCCAGACAGACGGGCAGTCTGAAAGGACTATTCAGACTCTTGAGGATATGCTACGCACTTGCGTTCTAGATCTCGGAGGTTCTTGGGAGGATCATCTGCACCTGGTAGAGTTCGCTTACAACAACAGCTACCAGGCCAGCATCGAGATGTCACCATTCGAGACTCTTTATGGACGGAGGTGTCGTACACCGCTATCGTGGGACAACATTGGAGAGAGAGCCTTGCTAGGACCAGAAATGGTCGTGGATGCAGCAGAAAAAGGTGAAACTCATCAGAGACAGACTGCGAGTGGCGCAGGACAGACAGCGACATTGGGCCGACAGCCACCGTAGACCCCTTGAGTTTCAGGTATAGATTGTTAATTTTCTGGTTTGGGTTTGTTTGTTTAGACTGCGTGTTGAGGCTATTTTTGTTTTAGGTTGGCGATCTAGTATTCCTACGGATTTCTCCGACGCGTGGAACGATTCGTTTTGGTAGAGGCGGGAAGCTTAGCCCACGCTACATCGGACCCTTCGGTGTTCTTGCGAGGGTAGGTGCAGTGGCGTATAGACTAGACTTGCCGCCAGCATTAGAGGGAGTGCATGATGTGTTCCACGTGTCGCAGCTGAGACGGTACGTGGCAGACCCTAGTCACGTACTTGATCACTCGGAGATTGAGGTTGGTCCGACGCTCAGCTACCCCGAGCAGCCCGTAGAGATCTTGGACCGCAGAGAGAAGGTGTTGCGGAACCAAACTATTCCTTTGGTTCGTGTTGCATGGAGACATCACTCTCCAGGGGAGTCGACCTGGGAAAGAGAGGACGAAATGCGCGAGCAATACCCGTATCTCTTCTAGACTTGAGGTATTTCCTTTTCTGATTTATTCTTGTCCTGTTCAGTCCAAATTTCGAGGACAAAATTTCTTCTAGGAGGGTAGACTTGTCACTACCACATTTTCATATAAGGGCATTTGTGTAATTTCACTATTTTGAATAATTATGAATTTAATTAATTTGCTGAGTTTTATAAACTATTTATATGTTGTTAGTGATATTTGTTTTAGGTCAAACCCTAGAATTTATTAGGACAACCCTAATGAGTAAACCCTAATTAGAAGACCCAGTTCTAGTGAAACCCTAGAATTCAGATTTTAGGGTGGAACCTCAAACCTTAGACTGACTAAACCTTAGTTAGTTAAGTTCCTATTGACCTAACCTGGGGGTTAAACCTAAACTATGCATGGAAACCCTAAACTAGCTTTAATATAAAAGGGAAGCCTCTCACAAAGCCATCCTTCATGTAGAAAGGAGAAACCCTAGCCTCCATAAGAGAAAACCATCTCCCCACCTCCAGATTTCGAAATCCAGACCTAGGAGATCCCATTCTCCTCCTCCAAAGCAAGGAAAGCAAGGGACTTGGGTCAAAAAGCCTTGGGGAAGTAGAACTTCCATTGGAGAACCCATCTCTATAGGTACAATCCTAATTTTTATTCTTTTAATTCTGTTTTCTGTCAAATTATTGGCCATTAGGGAACCCCCACTGTGTAGTTTTGATTTTAGGGTTGGAACTAGGGTTTAAGTGTCCCCAACATCTGTCTTCCCCAATTTTTGTGAACCCTAACCCTAGGTATTTGTAGGGAGACTGATTTCATCTCATATGTGTAGGTTGAACCCGATTTAGGGTTTGGATTAGAGGAATTATGGGTTCTTATGCAAAACCACTTTTCTGTACCCCTTGTGTTTGATGAAATGTTTCTTAAGGTTTACCTATCTAATCTACTCTAATATAATCTAATTTGAGGTATGATGTTGATATATATATATATATATATATATATGCATAGGTGTAGATGTGTTGTTGTTTTGATTTCCTGTGGAGTCGAGTGTTGTGGACTGTGGTGTGAATTGGGGAATTCAGGGCAGTGGGTGATCGGGATATCTGTATTTTGGCTGTGTATTTTGGTTTCCACAGTGCAGTGGGTCGGGGAGTATTATGTATAGGTGTCCCTATGTCAACAGCAGTGTGAAACTAGAAAGTATTACCTATGGGAATTTCTGTGTGTTGAGTGTCAGTTATGACCTATGTGTGTGAGTCTCTGCGTTAGTGGGTAGCAGTTTTATGAGTTGTGTGCTATAAACCTGAGTATTAGAGGTGCAACAAGTGTGAAGATATAAAATTAAGTGTTAATAGATTATCAGGGTGTGTTATGGATGTGAGGATGGATATGTATCAGTAAGCAAGGTGTTGTGTGTAGCAGTTTTGTGTGTGTGTGCACAGTTGAGTTCTTCAGGGTTATAGGTGCCTGTGAGTGTATCCATATGAATTCTGTGTGTTGGTTATTACCTGTGTGTATTCTTGTGTGTGAGGGTTGGTTAATAACTTAGTAGAGTGTTAGAGTGTCAGTAGGTTAGGAAGTCAGTGTGTATCAGTCAACCTATGGCTGTGCATATGTGTGTGTGAGGCATTCTCAGCAGCTGTGCAGTGCAGAATTCTGTGTGAGTGATCAAGGATCATAGTGCCTATTGATCCTGCTAGTAGCCATATTGCTTGTCTCAAAGCTTAAGCCATGTATGTGCAAGTCTGAACAATTCCAGACTGTGAAACTGTGAATGGCTCATTAAATCAATATCTTGGACTGATGCATTTGTTAGTAATTGGTGTAATCTCTATGAACTATGCCTCAGTGAGGGAGAGGTGTAGTGAATGTTAGTTTTAGACCAGAGTTTGAATCTGCTGTCAGTATACTGTGCTAGGCAGTGCATCATTGGAGCAAATGTGTAAGGATTTAGTAGTGTATCAGCAGTTGGGGGCTGTATCTACATGTATAGGTATGTAACTAGTGTTTGTGTATTCAGGAACTTGTGTATGACCTGTGCTGGATGTATCAGTGAGCCTGAGATGGGCAAACATGTGTATATGTGACAGTGTGTGTGAATACCTACATTAATCCTGTGAGTTAGCTATGCAACCTATATGAGTTTCAGTTTCTGTGTGTGGGCCTAGCAGTGGCTGTGTGTTAGATACCTGAGTATAGGACTGTGCCTCAGTGAACCTGTGAGTGAACTGAGAATGTATGAGGACTGTGAGGTATTCAGTATTTGAACTGTGCCAGTGTGTGTACAGATTTTTGCCTGTGTATCAGTTAGAGAGGGCAGTGTGCAGGGGAAAGAGCTGTGTGCAGTATTAGTGAATCAGAAATTAGTGTGTATATTTCCTGTGTCAGTAACTTGAGTGTCAGTATGTGTATGAGTGTGGGAGATAAGATGTGCATTACCTGGGTGTGTATGAGTTAGGAGTTAGTATCAGTAATTATTAAATTAGCACCAGTTAGGTCCTAAGTTAGTATCAGTTGATTATTAAGTTAGCATCAGTTAAAAGTTAAGTATTAGTTTATAGTTAAGTAAGATTCATATAATTAAGTTAAATACTTGATACCAATATGTATATATGAGTTATACATATTAGTAGCACCTAGTGTTGCCTTATTAACTAAGTATTAGTTAGTATAAGTCTAGTAATGACTAGATTGACCAGAAAACCTAGTTAGCAAGGTATTGACTAGATTAATCTAGTGGGACTTAGACATAGCCTAGAAATATCACAATTAACTAGTTACACATGTATATCACTTCAAATCATTCTTTAATATTAATATTTGATATTTAGGTCTTGGTGATCCCCCTTTGGACATCGATCCTCACACCTTGCTCAGGACCACAGGCGAGTACATTCTTTGACAGTTTTTATTGTTGATTACTTCTATAAATTGTAGTGTATTACATACTTGATTCCGACACTATGGATACACGGGTTAGCACCCTAGATCCCCATCATGAGGAGTCGTGATTGGAATCCATCGTGCTAGCTGGGGGATAGGGAACTATTAGTGGATTATGTGATCATATCCAAACTATCATGCATCATAGCTCACCCCACTTCTCACGTCGGGTGCAGCCTGACCATCATTATGCCTCATAGCTGTTATATATGATTAGCCTGACCATTATCATGCATCATAGCTAACCATATGGTTAGCCTGACCCTCAAGAATCATAGCTAATCATATATAACCAGCCTGATCTAGTCCCAAGCCGATCACATAATAAACTGATATTTCAAACACTTAGCTAGATGTTCATCTTTATTCAGATTTACTTGTTCTAGCATTCACTGTTTATTGTTCATTGCTAGATGCTCTATTGTCTATTTCATTTTCTCCTGTACTTCTCATTTTCAGCATTTATTTCCATCTTGTATCTCTTACACTGTTTATAGATTTTGTCAATTTAATGAAACTGCTGTTAGTGCTTGTGCTTCGCTCCAATCCTGACTGGGTAAACATTTTCAGAGGACCTGGAGGACTTTTGCCCCACCCGTTACGGCCCAGGAATAGAGGGAGATTTCACTCCAGAAATCCCAGAGGAGTTGCCTATCCTAGAGGAGATCTTGCCTGCCTGTACTTAGATTATTTTTCTGCATTTACTGTTTTAGACTGAGACTGAGTTGTATTTATTATTTGTGACTTTGTGAGATCATTTAGACCCAGGATTTGAGTTGGACTTATTGTGGTTGGTTTTTAATAGAACTCTTTCCTATTCTCATCGTGCCATTATGCTTATAGTTGTGATTGAGTATATTATAGAACTGTGGTTTATTTATCATTGTCCTCCGTACGGAGTTGAGACTATTGACAGGATATATTATGTTTGTGTCCTAGAGAGCGTTCTACCGCCGATACTGCGGCGTAGGCTGGACGTACCCACGACTCATGCCCAAATTCCGGGTGCGGGTCGTGACACGTTTTAGGGGTGGCCCATGCAGGTCTAGCTTCGTAAGTTGTGCGATGTCGTGGTAGTGCGACAACTTAGTTGTACTACTACGAGCCTGTTTTAGGAATAGGAATTAGGTCGAGGATATGCTCAATCACAATTAGGGAATTCTGATTCTTATGATACTATTCTTAATAATTAATTCCTTTAGAAGTTTTTCTGTCCTTCCTTGATATCGTATCTATTGCCTTAATTGAATCTTTCGATCTGTCTTCAGGATGCCGCCGAGAAGGTCCCAGAGACTCGGAGCAGCAGAGTCAGAGAGGTCTGCTACTTCTCGCCCTGCCGGACAGACATCGCAGCACCTCCTACATCTCCAGTACATGTGGGAGTGTCTGCAGCATTCGGGGGTCCTCCACCACCTGTTCAGAGGGTCCCCGCAGCTACGACGGAGCCACCACCACCACCACCACCAGTTCAGTATCCAGGAGGTGTGCCCGTCGATGGGGCACAAATGTTCGCTTTGATTCAGGGCATAGTCGATGCCCAGAGGACGTCGGCGGAGGCCCAGAGAGTGCAGGCTGAGGCACACCAGGACCAGACAGAGATGATGAGGGTGAACATGGAGAATGCTCACCAAGTGGCTCTCCAGGCTGTGGAGAGGGTCACTCAGCAGCAGCAGCATCCTGGTCAGCAACAACAGAGGCCGGGCACCATTGTGGACTTCAAGAGGATGATGCCTCGGGAGTTCAAGGGGACAGAAGGGATACTCTATGCCGATGATTGGCTAGAGGACATCGAGAGGAACTTGCGTTTGGCACAGCTTTCAGAGGCGCTCCAGATCGAGGCCGCTGGCAGCCAGATGTTCGATATTGCCTTAACGTGGTTTCGCACAGAGCCGAGACTTTTGCGCAGGGGACTCACTTGGGAGGCTTTTAGGGAGCTCTTCAAGGAGAAATTCTTTCCTGACGTTGCCCTGGGAGCCTTGGAAAGTCAGTTCCATGACTTAGTCCAGGGGAGCTCGTCCGTCGATGAGTATGCCGCGGAGTTTTGCCGCCTGAGCCGCTTCGCGTCGTCGATGATTAGAGATCCGGGGGACAGGGCCCGGAAGTTCAGAAAGGGGCTGGCAAGGGAGATCAAGTCTCGCACGTCGGGACGTCGCACCGCCACCTTTGAGGGCATATTGATGGATGCCCAGATAGCCGAGGACGACTTGGACCTCAGGCCCAAGAGGGGACACGATGTTTCCGGAGGAGCAAACAGTAGTGCGGGACCAGGCAAGCGTCCACACTATCAGCAGCAGCAGAGGCCCTTTCAACAACAGCACCAGCAGCACCAGGCACCAGCCCGAGGGCAGGTCCAGCAACAGCAACAGAGGCAGACTCAGCCCGCCCTCCAGTGTGCGTACTGCGGGAAGACAGGACACACCAGAGAGATCTGCAGGAAGAGGTTGGGCTCGTGTTTGTACTGCGGATCGACGACACACCAGCTGAAGGATTGCCCTACCATTCGTCCAGGTCAGGGTGGAGCAGCCGCCCAGAGAGGACCAGGCAGGGTACCTGCCGTACCAGGAGGCCAACAACAGAGGGGACCACTTCCACCGCAACATCAGAGGTTTGCCCAGCATCAGCAGCAGAGAGGCGCACCCCAGGGGCGAGCGTACGCCATGGCAGTCGAGGAGATCGAGCCAGCAGGAGACTTGATCACAGGTTCGGTTCTTCTCGATTGTATTCCTACATTTACCTTATTCGACTCTGGCGCTTCCCATAGTTTTGTGTCTGTATCATATGCACTTCGACATCATTTAGACACAGAACCATTAGCTAGGACTTGCAAGATCATGACTGGTGGAGGTATTATCCTAGTCTGTGATCACTGCAAGGATCGGAGAGTGTCAGTAGGAGGCCGAGAGTTGAGCGTGAGCTTACTTGTCATGCCACTTCCGGGGTACGATATTGTACTTGGAATGGACTGGTTGAGTAGGCATCATGCTACTATAGATTGTTATAGAGGCAGAGTATTGTTTAGACCACCAGGAGAGCCGGAGTTTGAGGTCGTCAGAGGAGCAGCGGAACAGAGGAAGAGCACATTTTGCGGAGCCAGGACGGAAGAAGAGGAGTTGCCACATCCTCTGATAGCGGAGTTCCTGGATGTATTTCCAGAAGAGTTGCCAGGCTTGCCGCCAGACAGAGATGTTAAATTCTCTATAGACTTGGTTCCAGGAGCGGAGCCCATTTCACAACATGTCTATAGAGTCAACAACAGCGAGCTGGCAGAACTGAAGAAGCAAGTTGAGGAGCTGCAGGACAAAGGCTTCATCAAATTCAGTTCATCACCATGGGGAGCTCCGGTATTGTTCGTACCGAAGAAGGATGGCACAGTGCGCATGTACATTGATTATAGAGCTTTGAACAATATCACTATCAAGAACAAGTACCCGCTGCCGAGGATAGATGATCTTTTCGACCAGTTGAGCGGGGTGAGGGTGTTTTCAAAGATTGATTTGAGGCCAGGCTATCACCAGGTGAAGGTGAAGAGAGAAGATACGCCGAAGACAGCTTTTCAGACCAGATACGGCCAGTTTGAGTTCATGGTAATGCCATTTGGGTTAACCAATGCACCGGCAGTATTCATGAACTTGATGAACAAGGTGTTCCACCAGTACCTTGACAAGTTCGTGGTGGTGTTCATAGACGATATTCTTGTGTATTCCAAGACCCCGGAGGAGCACGAAGAGCACCTGAGATTGGTCTTAGAGACTCTCAGGAGAGAGAAGCTGTACGGGAAACTCTCTAAGTGTGAATTCTTCCTTGACAAGGTCGAATTTCTTGGGCATGTGGTATCGGGTGACGGAATCTCGGTAAACCCAAAGAAGATCGAGGCAGTGGAGTCGTGGGCTACCCCCAGTTCGGTAGCTGAGATCAGGAGTTTTCTCGGGCTAGCAGGATACTACAGGAGGTTTGTACAAGACTTCTCCAAGATTGCAGCACCGATGACCAGACTGACTAGGAAGGATGTGGATTTTGTCTGGACGGAGGAGTGCCAGGCCGCATTTGATGAGCTGAAGAAGAGGTTGACGACAGCTCTAATTTTAACGTTGCCAGCAGGGACAGGTGGTTTCACCATCTACAGTGATGCTTCAGGGAAGGGTCTGGGATGTGTTCTTCAGCAGCACGAAAAGGTAATTTCCTATGCTTCTAGGCAGTTACGCCCTCATGAAAAGAACTACCCCACCCACAATTTAGAGTTGGCAGCAGTTATCTTCGCTCTAAAGCTGTGGAAACATTACCTGTACGGAGAGCGTGTGGAGATCTTCACAGACCACAAGAGCTTGAAGTACGTGTTCACACAGAAGGAGCTGAACATGAGGCAGAGGAGGTGGTTGGAGTTGATGAAGGACTTCAACATCTCATTGCAGTACCACCCAGGGAAGGCCAACGTAGTCGCCGATGCCTTGAGCAGATATCCGATGGCTATGTACTTGACGACAGATAGGCATTTGTTGGCTGATCTGGAAAGCTTGCAGATTGAGGTGTTAGTTCCCGGTACTGAGATTCAGATGTGGGGATTGCAGATACAGTCCGAGCTGATGGACAGGATCAGAGCTGCGCAGTACGATGATGAGACTCTGAGGAGTATCAGAGCACAGGTTCAGATGGGATTATCGGACGACTTTACTATCGCAGATGATGGTTCTTTACGGCACGGCACAAGGATATGTGTGCCGAGCGGGGAGCTGCGCGAGGAGGTTTTGCAAGAGGCACACCGCTCTCAGTACTCGATGCATCCCGGTGCCAACAAGATGTATCGAGACTTGAGGGAGCACGTATGGTGGTATGGAATGAAGCGCGAGGTAGCACGCTTCGTATCCCGGTGTCTAGTGTGCCAGCAGGTAAAGACAGACCGGCAGAGGCCAGGAGGTTTGCTTCAACCTTTACCGATTCCAGAATGGAAATGGGAGCACGTGACCATGGACTTCGTTTCAGGGCTTCCACGTTCTCCAGGAGGGAAGGACGCGATTTGGGTCATCGTGGACAGGTTGACCAAATCAGCCCATTTCTTACCTTTCAAGGTGGGCACGTCGACAGAGAAGCTAGCAGAGATGTACGTGCGACAGATTGTTAGGCTTCATGGAGTTCTTGTGAGAATTATCTCGGATCGGGATAGTCGTTTCACTTCCCACTTCTGGAGGAGTCTGCAGGCTAGCTTGGGCACTCAGCTCAAGTTCAGTACCGCATATCACCCCCAGACAGACGGGCAGTCTGAAAGGACTATTCAGACTCTCGAGGATATGCTACGCACTTGCGTTCTAGATCTCGGAGGTTCTTGGGTGGATCATCTGCACCTGGTAGAGTTCGCTTACAACAACAGCTACCAGGCCAGCATCGAGATGTCACCATTCGAGACTCTTTATGGACGGAGGTGTCGTACACCGCTATCGTGGGACAACGTTGGAGAGAGAGCCTTGCTAGGACCAGAAATGGTCGTGGATGCAGCAGAAAAAGGTGAAACTCATCAGAGACAGACTGCGAGTGGCGCAGGACAGACAGCGACATTGGGCCGACAGCCACCGTAGACCCCTTGAGTTTCAGGTATAGATTGTTAATTTTCTGGTTTGCGTTTGTTTGTTTAGACTGCGTGTTGAGGCTGTTTTTGTTCTAGGTTGGCGATCTAGTATTCCTACGGATTTCTCTGACGCGTGGAACGATTCGTTTTGGTAGAGGCGGGAAGCTTAGCCCACGCTACATCGGACCCTTCGGTGTTCTTGCGAGGGTAGGTGCAGTGGCGTATAGACTAGACTTGCCGCCAGCATTAGAGGGAGTGCATGATGTATTCCATGTGTCGCAGCTGAGACGGTACGTGGCAGACCCTAGTCACGTACTTGATCACTCGGAGATTGAGGTTGGTCCGACGCTCAGCTACCCCGAGCAGCCCGTAGAGATCTTGGACCGCAGAAAGAAGGTATTGCAGAACCAAACTATTCCTTTGGTTCGTGTTGCATGGAGACATCACTCTCCAGGGGAGTCGACCTGGGAAAGAGAGGACGAAATGCGCGAGCAATACCCGTATCTCTTCTAGACTTGAGGTATTTCCTTTTCTGATTTATTCTTGTCCTGTTCAGTCCAAATTTCGAGGACGAAATTTCTTCTAGGAGGGTAGACTTGTCACTACCACATTTTCATATAAGGGCATTTGTGTAATTTCACTATTTTGAATAATTATGAATTTAATTAATTTGCTGAGTTTTATAAACTATTTATATGTTGTTAGTGATATTTGTTTTAGGTCAAACCCTAGAATTTATTAGGACAACCCTAATGAGTAAACCCTAATTAGAAGACCCAGTTCTAGTGAAACCCTAGAATTCAGATTTTAGGGTGGAACCTCAAACCTTAGACTGACTAAACCTTAGTTAGTTAAGTTCCTATTGACCTAACCTGGGGGTTAAACCTAAACTATGCATGGAAACCCTAAACTAGCTTTAATATAAAAGGGAAGCCTCTCACAAAGCCATCCTTCATGTAGAAAGGAGAAACCCTAGCCTCCATAAGAGAAAACCATCTCCCCACCTCCAGATTTCGAAATCCAGACCTAGGAGATCCCATTCTCCTCCTCCAAAGCAAGGAAAGCAAGGAACTTGGGTCAAAAAGCCTTGGGGAAGTAGAACTTCCATTGGAGAACCCATCTCTATAGGTACAATCCTAATTTTTATTCTTTTAATTCTGTTTTCTGTCAAATTATTGGCCATTAGGGAACCCCCACTGTGTAGTTTTGATTTTAGGGTTGGAACTAGGGTTTAAGTGTCCCCAACATCTGTCTTCCCCAATTTTTGTGAACCCTAACCCTAGGTATTTGTAGGGAGACTGATTTCATCTCATATGTGTAGGTTGAACCCGATTTAGGGTTTGGATTAGAGGAATTATGGGTTCTTATGCAAAACCACTTTTCTGTACTCCTTGTGTTTGATGAAATGTTCCTTAAGGTTTACCTATCTAATCTACTCTAATATAATCTAATTTGAGGTATGATGTTGATATATATATATATATGCATAGGTGTAGATGTGTTGTTGTTTTGATTTCCTGTGGAGTCGAGTGTTGTGGACTGTGGTGTGAATTGGGGAATTCAGGGCAGTGGGTGATCGGGATATCTGTATTTTGGCTGTGTATTTTGGTTTCCACAGTGCAGTGGGTCGGGGAGTATTATGTATAGGTGTCCCTGTATCAACAGCAGTATGAAACTAGGAAGTATTACCTATAGGAATTTCTGTGTGTTGAGTGTCAGTTATGACCTATGTGTGTGAGTCTCTGTGTTAGTGGGTAGCAGTTTTGTGAGTTGTGTGCTATAAACCTGAGTATTAGAGGTGCAACAAGTGTGAAGATGTAAAATTAAGTGTTAATAGATTATCAGGGTGTGTTATGGATGTGAGGATGGATATGTATCAGTAAGCAAGGTGTTGTGTGTAGCAGTTTTGTGTGTGTGTGCACAGTTGAGTTCTTCAGGGTTATAGGTGCCTGTGAGTGTATCCATATGAATTCTGTGTGTTGGTTATTACCTGTGTGTATTCTTGTGTGTGAGGGTTGGTTAATAACTTAGTAGAGTGTTAGAGTGTCAGTAGGTTAGGAAGTCAGTGTGTATCAGTCAACCTATGGCTGTGCATATGTGTGTGTGAGGCATTCTCAGCAGCTGTGCAGTGCAGAATTCTGTGTGAGTGATCAAGGATCATAGTGCCTATTGATCCTGCTAGTAGCCATATTGCTTGTCTCAAAGCTTAAGCCATGTATGTGCAAGTCTGAACAATTCCAGACTGTGAAACTGTGAATGGCTCATTAAATCAATATCTTGGACTGATGCATTTGTTAGTAATTGGTGTAATCTCTATGAACTATGCCTCAGTGAGGGAGAGGTGTAGTGAATGTTAGTTTTAGACCAGAGTTTGAATCTGCTGTCAGTATACTGTGCTAGGCAGTGCATCATTGGAGCAAATGTGTAAGGATTTAGTAGTGTATCAGCAGTTGGGGGCTGTGTCTACATGTATAGGTATGTAACTAGTGTTTGTGTATTCAGGAACTTGTGTATGACCTGTGCTGGATGTATCAGTGAGCCTGAGATGGGCAAACATGTGTATATGTGACAGTGTGTGTGAATACCTACATTAATCCTGTGAGTTAGCTATGCAACCTATATGAGTTTCAGTTTCTGTGTGTGGGCCTAGCAGTGGCTGTGTGTTAGATACCTGAGTATAGGACTGTGCCTCAGTGAACCTGTGAGTGAACTGAGAATGTATGAGGACTGTGAGGTATTCAGTATTTGAACTGTGCCAGTGTGTGTACAGATTTTTGCCTGTGTATCAGTTAGAGAGGGCAGTGTGCAGGGGAAAGAGCTGTGTGCAGTATTAGTGAATCAGAAATTAGTGTGTATATTTCCTGTGTCAGTAACTTGAGTGTCAGTATGTGTATGAGTGTGGGAGATGAGATGTGCATTACCTGGGTGTGTATGAGTTAGGAGTTAGTATCAGTAATTATTAAATTAGCACCAGTTAGGTCCTAAGTTAGTATCAGTTGATTATTAAGTTAGCATCAGTTAAAAGTTAAGTATTAGTTTATAGTTAAGTAAGATTCATATAATTAAGTTAAATACTTGATACCAATATGTATATATGAGTTATACATATTAGTAGCACCTAGTGTTGCCTTATTAACTAAGTATTAGTTAGTATAAGTCTAGTAATGACTAGATTGACCAGAAAACCTAGTTAGCAAGGTATTGACTAGATTAATCTAGTGGGACTTAGACATGGCCTAGAAATATCACAATTAACTAGTTACACATGTATATCACTTCAAATCATTCTTTAATATTAATATTTGATATTTAGGTCTTGGTGATCCCCCTTTGGACATCGATCCTCACACCTTGCTCAGGACCACAGGCGAGTACATTCTCTGACAGTTTTCATTGTTGATTACTTCTATAAATTGTAGTGTATTACATACTTGATTCCGACACTATGGATACACGGGTTAGCACCCTAGATCCCCATCATGAGGAGTCATGATTGGAATCCATCGTGCTAGCTGGGGGATGGGGAACTATTAGTGGATTATGTGATCATATCCAAACTATCATGCATCATAGCTCACCCCACTTCTCACGTCGGGTGCAGCCTGACCATCATCATGCCTCATAGCTGTTATATATGATTAGCCTGACCATTATCATGCATCATAGCTAACCATATGGTTAGCCTGACCCTCAAGAATCATAGCTAATCATATATAACCAGCATGATCTAGTCCCAAGCCGATCACATAATAAACTGATATTTCAAACACTTAGCTAGATGTTCATCTTTATTCAGATTTACTTGTTCTAGCATTCACTGTTTATTGTTTATTGCTAGATGCTCTATTGTCTATTTTATTTTCTCCTGTACTTCTCATTTTCAGCATTTATTTCCATCTTGTATCTCTTACACTGTTTATAGATTTTGTCAATTTAATGAAACTGCTGTGGTGCTTGTGCTTCGCTCCAATCCTGACTGGGTAAACATTTTCAGAGGACCTGGAGGACTTTTGCCCCACCCATTACGGCCCAGGAATAGAGGGAGATTTTACTCCAGAAATCCCAGAGGAGTTGCCTATCCTAGAGGAGATCTTGCCTGCCTGTACTTAGATTATTTTTCTGCATTTACTGTTTTAGACTGAGACTGAGTTGTATTTATTATTTGTGACTTTGTGAGGTCATTTAGACCCAGGATTTGAGTTGGACTTATTGTGGTTGGTTTTTAATAGAACTCTTTCCTATTCTCATCGTGCCATTATGCTTATAGTTGTGATTGAGTATATTATAGAACTGTGGTTTATTTATCATTGTCCTCCGTACGGAGTTGAGACTATTGACAGGATATATTATGTTTGTGTCCTAGACAGCGTTCTACCGCCGATACTGCGGCATAGGCTGGACATACCCACGACTCATGCCCAAATTCCGGGTGTGGGTCGTGACATTACCTCTTGAGAGTTGAAATCCCAAGGCCAAAGTCTCCGATCTATTAGGAATTACCTCCCTCAAGCTCCAAGCCTCCAATTCTAGCCTTCACACTAAATCTAGGCTCCTCACACCTAGGTTAGGGAAAATGTAAGGTTAGGGTTAGTATAAAGAAGAAGGAATGGAAGAAAGAAGTAAGAAAAAGGAAGGGGAACTCACCTTGAAGAAGAAGGAAGAAGAAAGAAGAAGTGGAGAAGAAGAAGAAGTGAAGAAGAAGAAGAAGAAGAAGAAGAACCAAAGGGGGAGGGCTGCTGCTGTGTTCTACGGAAATGGGGGTAGGTAGGGGCCGGCCATGTAGTTAAAGAGGTTACATAAGTCACCAAATTCCCAAAACGCCCCTACTTGACTTGGTTTCGGGTTCCGGGTTCCAAAAGCACTCAAACTAGCTCCAAATCTCTCCAACTAACCTCCTAAAAATAAAATAAATATTTTTAAGCCCCAAAATAATCCTCACAAGGGTGTTGGCTGGGTCGAACATGGGTCCACTAGGGTCTGACATGGGTCCAGGCTAGCCAAAATCCTAAAACAATCATTAAAAAAATAATGCAAGCACTAAATAAATATAATTATAATTAATTAAATACAATACACAATTTACCAAAAAAAAAAAAAACCCTATTTTCTAGAATTGGGTAGTGACATATGGTGTCTTAGGGGAGATTGTGGAGTTGATTGTTTTGATCCGATCAAGATCCTGCTAAGATCATATTATTCATATATGATTGGTTCGATCCGATCCAAGATCAAGGTTAAAAAATAGACAAGCATGGTCCTGTGGATTTAAACTACCGACGTCGATATCAAGGCTATGAACCATTTATCCTATCAAGTCAAGCTCAGCTCGTGTACTTCATAACTTATCATAAACGAGGAACAACGAGGTTGGACTGGTAGGCGGTATGCAAGACGAAAGCTAGAAATACCTTTGACGTTAACGAAATAGCTTATCAAGAGGATGAGCTACCTATTATAATAAATATTGTAGATGTGGACTCAACGAAAGCTCATTATTACACGCCTAATCGTGTGGAAGAGGTAGAATTATCCGAAGAGGAAGGCGAAGTATATGAAAGTGAAGATGAGGAGGACGAGAGAAACGAAGAAGAGGTATTTTCATAAGAGGATTTAAATTAAAATAAAATCTATTTAGAACTCTACCCATGTACTATTTTTTTAATGTGGAATGTAACATCTATTTTAAATATGGAATATGCTTATTGTGTGACTGTGATACTCTTATATTGTGCTTATTGTGTGACTGTGATACTTTTATATTGCGCTTACTATGTGACTATTATACTTTTATATTGTGCTTATTGTGTGACTGTGATACTTTTTTATTGTGATATTTTGTACCCAGAAAATTCAACGGAGGGTTGCTCCGGGTCTTTATATTTTGATGAACTATTATAAGTCTGTATATTTGTTTTACTATCATATGTTATTATCAGGTATGACAGGACGACGATGATCATACGAAGATAGATCCTCTAGACGGAGTGCTTCTCTGGTACCAACTACTGGTTTCGGATCTACGTCACGGAGTACTCCAATACACCGATCAGTCTTCGACTCCATCGATGGTACGTGGCAGTACTCCTGGGACCAGCAGTTCTATGCCAGAGACTACTCTCCCGTCCAGCCTTCCTCCTACTGACGGCACCATGGAGACAAAGGACCAGATGGAGTAGGTCGAGCCGACTCCATCTGTGTATGATCAGAGCGGTCCTCCATGCGCGCCTCCGGGCGAGACGATGATGGAGAGTTGGTGGGACATGCCTAGTAAGTAAGTTAAATAGTTAACTTTTTTTCAAATGATTATATCTAAATATTCATGAATTTAATTATCGTTGTATAGATATCATCCCTAGGCGATACAGAGAGCACTTGGGCATTTTTCTGAGGCAAAACTATGGTGGGCCTTGGATCAATTACTCAGATGCTCCTGAAGATAGGAAGGCATTTTGGTTTGCCCACTTCAAGATAAAAATATATTTACTTTTAATATCAATATCATTTATGTATATTATGTAACTCCCTATTTTACTTTTTGTAGAAAACCTATTTCTATCCACCACATCGGGCTGAGAAGATCGATGAGCAATTTTCTACCATCGCTGCCAAGCTGATCTGTGATGCGATCAACCACCAGAAGGTTCGTGATCGCGACGGAGAATCGATCCATGGTTGGATAACGTCTGAGCAGTGGACTATGATGAAGGCGAGATTCGATGAACCCAAGTACAAGGAACGGTCGGAGAAGGCAAAGGGGGCTAAGTTGAAGGCAGAAAGTGGTATGGTGGCTCGATTCCCATGATAAAACATTTTCGTCGTCTGGTATGTATTCTATTAATTATATATTATTTTAATACAAGTAGGATAATATGTTTAATTTTAATAATAAAAATATAATTTTTAACAGGTACAAAGGGGTGAGGACGTCAACATTTTGACAGCCTTCCTGGCCACCCATCGGAAGGGCGGAAAGATCATCGATGAGAAGGCCACGTAGACCTATGTACGTTTTACTATCATGTGTTAGTTTTAATACAACTTATAAAATATACAAATAGATATCTATATAGTTAGTAATAAGTAACTTAGACATTAACAATCATTTTTCGAGGACGAGTATCTTAAACTACGTGAGCGGGTGACTGCTAGTGCACCTGCAGAGGGAGGGGCTGATACTTTCTCGCAGCCCTCTACAGCTCCGTCAGTGGACGAGCTCTGGATGACCATTGTTGGTGGTCTTCCGAGGGGTACATACTACGGTACGGGATCTTATGGCTCCTATGTTGCGACGTAGTCATCCAGGGCCCCTCTGTCAGTTTGTATTCCTAGCAGCCTTCGCAGGCGTCGGCACGAGTCCAGGAGAGCGTTGACCGTCAGATTGCTGACCTGCGTTACGAGTTTCTACGAAGGATTATGGAGCGGTCACAGCCTGCGCCGCAGACGGATGATGTGACGATCACCGCACATTTTGATTCGCTCGAGCATAGCCTTATGGAGCTCAGGACTCTGAGCCATACGACATAGCACAACCTTATGGAGCTCAGGACTATGGGCCAGACGACATAGCATAGCTTGGCAACTCTGGCCGCGTCTATGGAACACAGACAGAAGGAGCGGGAGGGGTCGCATACGTCCATGAGTGACTCACTTGCGAGGATCCATGCGACACATGATTTGTTGAACCGGTCGATGGCGGAGAATACTTTGAGGATGGTATCTGCCTTGGATTCATATAATTCTCGACTACTAGCATTGGAGAAGATACGTCCTCCTGGTCCGTCGGCATCGACACCGCTTCTATCACTGCCTCCTCCATCGGCATCGGTAACGCTTTCACAGGAGCAATATGAGTTCCTTCTATCCCAGATGTGCGACGGTGCTCCTTCTGATCAGTAGTAGTCTTTGTTTGGACAGGTTTTAGTGTGTTTGTGTGTATTGGCCCATTCTTTGGTCTTTAATGTTTGGCCCATTCTTGGGTCTTTGATGTATTTATTCATACTTTTGATTACATTCTAAGACGTATGTGACACTTATTTTAAATTTATTAATCTACTTCTTGGGACATATTTAGTACAATATAACTTTGTAAATTTCTTTCTATATGAGTTTAGTTTATTATTTATATTAACTATACACCAAAATTTACCCATGTTGAGTATTCCACCAAAGGGGTCGGCTAACTCAGGGAATTCAACGGAGGGTTGCTCAGGGACTATTTATATAAACTGTGATTTTATAACTATAGATAGAGTTTTGTTGGGAAATATTTACAAACTGCATTCTATTTTTTTCAATTTAGCGACATATTGTAACATTCCACGACGTACATTTATGTCGCTAAAAAGTATCGAAACATCGCTACCTAATACCAAGGACGTTACTAGTATATCGCTAACATGCTGACATGGCAAAACTTGCTATGTCAGCATTGTTGTAGAAAAATATCGCTCATAATGTCGCTAATGTTGCGATGTTTTGTGACCAAATATACGTCGCTACAGCGACAACTAGTGATATTTTTGTTGTCAGCGACCATAAAATATTTGACACCATAAAATATTGCTAATTACGTTGCTAAATTATTTTAACGACGCTAGTTTACCTATTGGCGACATTTTTAGGCGTCGCTAATATGTGTTATTCTGGTAGTGTATCGAGATAGTACTTCTACAAAGTATAGGAGTTCAGGCTAGCCTACAGATTTAGTCAGCTTTGGTAGATATAATTAGGCTAGCTCAGGCAGAGGACCCAAAAATTTAAAAGCTACGAGAATAATGTGAGTCAGGTCTTCGAAAAGAGTTGATAATACTTGCAGATGGAACGCTAAGGTTTGGAAATCGTCTATGCGTACCAAGCGAGGGTATTCGACAATAAGTTATGACTGAAGCTCACAGTTCCCAGTATTATATTCATCCGGGAGGTACGAAGATGTACCAAGATATCAAGCAACACTTTTGGTGGAATGGAATGAAGAGGGAAATAGCACGCTTCGTATCGCGATGTTTAATATGTCAGCAAGTGAAGGCAGAACAATAGAGACCGGCAGGATTATTGTAGCCGCTCCCTATTCCAGAGTGGAAGTGGAAACACATCATGATGAACTTAGTAGCTGTTTTACTGAGATTACCGACTGGTCGAGATACAGTTTGGGTGATAGTGGATCGGCTCACGAAGGTGTCATATTTTCTTCCCTTCAGAGTGTGACAGTCTACAGAGCAGTTGACAAAATTATATATGAGACAAATTATGAGACAGTGCGGAGTGCCAGTAAGCATAGTATCTGACCATAATACGTGGTTCACTTCTTATTTCTAGAGAAGCTTGCACGAGAGATTTGGTACCAAGTTAAGATTCAGCACAGCTTGCCACCCCAGACAGACAAACAATCAGAGAGAACTATCCAGACCTTGGAGGATATACTACGAGCATGTACCATAGACCTTGGTGGATCTCGGGAGAGTCACCTTCACTTGGTAAAATTCTCTTATAACAATAATTATCAGGCCAGTATTCAGATGACATCTTTCGAGGCATTATACGGTAGAAGTGTAGATCACCGTTGGCTTGGGACGACATTGGTGAGCGAAAGATGTTAGGTCCCGAAATGATCACACAAATAGTAGATGTTATTAGGAAGATCAGAGAGCAACTTCGGGTTGCGCAAGATCGGTATTGTTACTGGGTAGATCAGCATCGAAGGCCTTTAAAGTTTCGTGTCGGCGACCACATGTATTTAAGGATTTTACCTACCTATGGAGTCATTAGATTCGGGATTCACGGGAAGCTTAGTTCGTGATATATTAGGCCGTTTAACATTTTTGATCGGGTAGGTAATGTAGCATATCGTCTTGCCCTTCCACCTTCACTAGTGAGGTGTACGATATATTTCATGTGTCTCAGTTGCGTAGGTATGTCCCAGATCTGAGTTATATCCTCGATCACTCTGAATTAGTCGTTGTACCGACTTATCTTACGAGAAGCAACCCATATCCATCCTGGATCGAAGAGAGAAGGTCCTCAAGAACCAAAATATTCACTATCAAAATATGAATAAATAGCAACATTTTTAGCGACGTTATATTAAAATGTCGCTAATATTAAAGATTTGAGCGACTCCAAAAATAAATATTGCTATACGTCGATGTTGGCGATATATAGCGACGTTTAGCCACTGTAATTCAGTTTTTAAAAAGAATAGTAGCTATAAGCTTCTTTAAGGTCGCTAAATGTCGCTGAGTTTTTTATTTAGCGACGTTTAGCGATGTATTTAGCGACGTTAGTTTGTTCAATTTTTAGCGACATTTTTAGCAATGTCTATAACGTCATAAACTTGATAAGTAGTGACGTCATAAGTTGACATCGCTAAATGTCGCTAAATTTTTTATTATAGGTTACGATTCCCCCCTTTTGTCTAAATCTTTCCCAAAAATTTCAAAAACTCCCACATCTCCCCCCTTTTCGGCGAAGTGCCTCCTCCGACGTCCTCCACAGCCCCCTACTCCGACGGACCCCCCGTGTGCTCCCCCACAGCCCTCCACCGGCTCCCCCACAGCCCTCTCTGGCGGACCTCGAGCTTCTTCTCCTCCTCCTCTAGGTAAACCCTAACCCGATCTCTCTCTCTCTCTCTCTCTCTCTTACAGATGCACACGACATGACACTGACACAGACACGACACACACTGACATGACACGACACGACACAGACTGACACAGAGGGTGTAAACCCTAACCCTAACCCGATCTCTCTCTCTCTCTCTCTCACAGATGCAGACACGACACACATACACTGACACAAACACGACACAGACACTGTCACAGAGGGTGTAAACCCTAACCCTATCTCTCTCTCTCTCTCTCTCTCTCTCTCTCTCTAACACGACAAAAATACTGTCACAGAGGGTGTAAACCCTAACCCTAATCCTATCTCTCTCTTTTCAACCGAATCGAAGTATTAGCTAGGTTTTTCATAATTGAACATTATACTTTTCACAAAGACAATTTCATACGTCGGGTAAAGACATTTTTTATGTTTTTCAGGTGACTGGAACATATGTTTGTGTACTAGATGACTGTCTTTTACATGCTTATTAATCAAATAAACAGGTGGCGATGTGCTATTTTTCTTCAAAAATAACTAAAATACAAATTAGCAAATATTGTAGTTACATCATCAGCAGAAAGTACCAATTTGGCTATTTTCTGACCTTAGCAGATCAAATATGTCATTACTTTTTCTGGTGCTTTATTTAGTTACAAGTTGAATGCATCCATAAGCTCTATTTCTGTTAAAAACTCTTAACATCGCCATAAGATAGTGAAACAAGCATTACTTTGAAGTCCTAGATTTTATGACTAATCTAAAAACATAATTAGAAGACTTGATCAGGTCACATCTTAATTACATAAAACAAAAATTATTATGTGAACATAGACGATCATTCATTTTATGACACGATCACTCAATAATGACATGTGGGTCATATAAAAAAATAATAAAAAAAGATGATAGGACCCACATGTCATTAATCAATCATCAGGTCCATAGAATGAATGATGGACCTGGTTCACCTAAATAATTCCATAAAACATAATCTCTTGGCATGATTCCTGCATGATCTTTGTTGTACAAGGATAAATGATAACTATTTTATATCATCTTTTTATGCAAAGGATTAGAACTTCTCTCTTGAATATTTATACAAGTCAAATGATTAAGTATATGTTGGTGTAAAGATTTTTGAAATTTTTATGCAGAAAACTTTTATAAATTGGTTCATTATTAGGGGTTAAATATGAGTACATATTGCATCAGCTGTATCTAGTCCATTAAACTTTAGAAATAATACTTCAGAACATGCACTTTTAACTTCTAATTTTCTAAGAACAGTGGGCAAAAACTTCATGGTTAGGAAAATGGCCTACGTTGTAGTCAGGTCAGCAGAAAAGGTCCAGATTGGTGTTAGCTTTGCCTTCCCAGGTCAAACTGCAGTCATAACTTTTTGATTTCATTTTTGGTGTTCAAAGTTAAACTCGGAATCCATAATTTCCATCTCAGTATAAAACTGCAACATCACCATATGATAATGAAAGAGTTATTATTTTGAAAAGCTTGCCAAGCTTATTCAGATCCGAAGTTGATGTAAACATTATTGTTATAGTAACTTATTTGGTAATCGAAAGTAGAATGTGCTAGCTTGAAATTTTTTCCTTACAAATATTGATACCTAATGCAATAATCTCTAGTAGGAATCTAAACAGTTTGCGGTTCGGTCTACAATAATCTCTAGTAGGAATCTAAACCATATAGTCATTTGGTAAGTTTAGAAGAATACCCTTGCTGTCGGTTCTTCACATAGTACCCCCTCCTATCAGATTTAAGTGGTTTATGTCACTTGGAGCTCATGTGCCTCACACATGACACTTCCAAATGACGAAAATTACAACTAACTGATACTAACTATAATAGTATACCACTATCAGGATACATGGACACACACTAATGACTACTACTAACTATAATAGTATACCACTAACTTAACTAACTGCTAACTCATATCATTTATAACTATCTAACTAATATTACAACTAAATGATATACTAACTGATGCATAATCAAGTGTGCATTTCTCACAGTTCAGTCACCCCCTTAATCCATGCTTCCCCCTACAGACCTCAACATTCATACTAATACATGTGTGTCATCAGCTCACACACACACTTAGATACCACCCTCTATATTGCACATTATCACATACCCCACTTGCAGTCATAGGATCAATGCTACTGTGGTTTCATAACTTATACCCCCCCGCCACTTCATATATCACTCCATCTCACTTCACTAACACTAAATTTTATACTGTATTTTTAAAGTGGAACATAACATCTATTTTAACTATATGGATACATATATTTATATCTGTTATCAATTATATTCTTTATTTTCATCTATCTTACCAGATGGCACCCATGACCCGAGCGCGTACACGTCGCTTGAGAGAGGCACCTCCTACAGTTAAGGAGAAAGAGACACCTCCTACTGTTAAGGAGGAAGTGATACCTCATTTTGTTAAGGAGGAAGTGAATGTTAATGAGGAAGAGACTCCTACTGTTAAATTGGAAGCTGTTGTTAAGGAGGAAGTGACAACTTATACTGTTAAAGAGGAAGTGGTGCCTCCCACTATTGGGCAGGCACCAGCTGAGAGTGGGAGTTTCAGTCACCCAGAACCTATAGCAGAGATTGATGGAGTAGACGATGCTTATGCGAAGTATCTGAGGGACTGGGTTATGCCCTAGCGTATTGGATTTTCTTGAGAGATTAAAAAATTGGATAAGACTTATGGTGTAACTGTGATACTTTTATTATGGTTATTATGTGACTGCGCTACTTTTATATTGTGCTTTTTGTGTGACTGTGATACTTTTATTTTGTGTTTGTTATGTGACTATAATATTTTATTTACTTTTATTTTGTGTTTACCGGTATTGAGTGTTCCACCGAAGGGGTCGACGAACCCAGAGAATTCAACGGAGAGTTGCTCCGGGTCTATTTATATAAATTAGGAATTCATAAACTGCAAGAATATTGATTTGGAAACCATTTAACATTTTTTTGACTAAAAATTTAGCAACGTTTAGCGCCGTTTAGCAATGTTTAAATACGTTGCTAAATACGTTGCTAAACAGAAAAAATTGAGCAACGTTTAGCGACAAAAAATACGTCGCTAATTTAGCGACGTTGAGTTACTAAACGTCGCTAATAAGAAAAATATTAGTGACGCAAATACGTCGCTAGAAAACGTCGATATAGCGATATTTTGTGATATTTTTTCTGTCAGGGACTAGCTTAAATGCGACTTCATTAAAACGTCGCTAATTACGTCGCAAGTTTTTTAGCGACATTTTTAGGCCATTTAGCGACGTTTCCAGGCGTTGCTAATTTGAATTATTCTGGTAGTGATTTCTTTTGTCCGAGTTTCCTGGGGCCATCACACTCTTAGAGAATTGACGTGGGAGTATGAGGACGATATTCGGTCTCGGTACCCATACATATTCAATTCAAAAGGTATTCTACCTTATGCCTTCGTATCTAGTTCTCGTGATCAGGTGATCACCTATGTGTTGTAATGATATTGCTTGCATGCTAGTTTACTAGTATAATTATATCGTGCTTGTCCTAAATTCTCTAGCTTACTTGGATTCGAATTCCGAGTATAAAACTTTTTCTAAGGTAGATAGAGATGTCACTCCCCGTTCCCAAATATAAGTATTTGGAGCCTATTATTTTCTTGCTTGCATGATTAGTAGATTGCATGAGACTAGACCAATTCTTTGGTTTATCTTGGTTCATGGTTTAAATTGTTGGGTTGGTTTAATCATGTATTGAACCCAAGATCTAAACCTCAAACCCTCTATGTATATAAGCCAACCTTTTATTTCTCTCTCTTTATTACTTTATTTTATTCTCCCTCTTCTATTTTCTCCCTCCAATCTTAGGCAAGAACACCTTGCATGAGAAATAGAGAAACCCTCAATATTATTTGTTCATTATATTTGTTATATATTTAACCACTTTTATTACTTAGAGTTTTATATTTTTATGGGTGATTTTGAGTAGATCTACAATTTTAAGTTAGGGTTTTCATGGGTGCTATTTGTTTTTCATAGTTTTGATCTATTAAAAGATGGTATTTTAGAAAAATAATTTTTGGGGTTGATGTAGCACTTCATTTTGAATATTTTGGCTTTTGGTTCACTTGATTCAGAGTTAAAATAAAGTTTTTATAAATAAAATAATTTTTAGATTTTTGGAGCTTTTTCGTCATGGCTAAACTTGATGTCTGGAGAAGACAAATTTCTCATGTGCGCATCATAATATACGTCCAAGACTTCCAGGTGGCATGATCCTTATGTGGCCTGGACTTGCCGTATAGCCAACTAGCATGCGTCCATTTTGTTGGAAGCATGACTGACCATTACACAAAGTGTTCTGGAGCTAAGTGACAGAACTCCTTGTATTTTGTTCGCTGGACAAATAAGAAATTCGCTAAATCCAAAAAGCAATATACGGTCGAGTGACTTATGCGACAAGCATAGTAAGCGGCCACTTTCCTTAGACGTATGACTCTAAACCGTTGGAACATATTTCTATGATTTTGTCCTTTCTCTCTGACACACTTTATTGCATTGTCACATCAGTCACATCAATCTCTGTGTCACTCACTGACACTTCATTCATTGACCGTCACTTCGATACTTGCCCCCAAGGAGTAGACTTTAACCCTGAGCATGCGGCCTAGAGACATATGCGGCCAGGACTTCACATGCGTCCTAGAGATATATGCGGTCAGGATTTCATATGCGGCCTAGAGACCCATGCGGCCTTGATTGTTTTGATTGAATATTTTTTTATTCTTTTATTCTTTTTATTGGGGTTAATGCTTGTGTTATGATTCTAAAGAAGAATGGATTTAGTAACCAGACCTCGTGTAAGATATGACCATGAGCTAAGATTGGCTATGAACATGGCATGAGTTGAACTGAGATTTCAGTATGAGCCAGACTAAGTGGATAGCGACTAACCAACTATGTGCATGACATAAGCATTCATGTTACAATATGATCTTGATTCATGTGACCCAATGTATAATTGGTAATTGGACTTGAATAATATAGCCATGCTAATACAAAATATTGTCTAAAAGTGTATATGATCGGATATGCGTCGAGGTACGACATACCGTGTCACGTGTTAAGTGATTATATTTGGGTTGTTCATCAAGAATACCTCCAAATTTCTGAATGCATGATATTATAAATATATATATAGTTTCCCCAGTACTGACATGATATACGAGTTAGCTACCAAAGCGTGGCTAGGATATTGATTGATTGAATGTTGCATACACGCTCGGGTGAATCCAGATTGAACTTCCATGGATTCGTATCTAGTATGCTCGTACTTTGTATGATATCTTAAGAAAAATTCTTATATGACCACGCCTTGAGATTTCGAACACAATATAGGGCTAATTAGGTAACTAAAAAGTGGTAGTAACAATTGGAGGGAACGATATCCCGAGATCATGCCAACGAACCTTTCCACAGAGATTCATTCGAAGTACGTTGTGGGGTGGCCACCACAGATACAATATATCATCCACCTTAGTAGAGTATAATATCTGACCTATTATTAAATAATGTCGAGCCATTGTCTCCCTATAGGAGCACTGGAACTGCTAATACCGTATTTTAGTGCAGTGGCCCTACGGAGAACTGGTGCATCATGAAGTGCCTGTATATTCCTTATTTGGCTCGGTTAGCTCATATTTATTAATGGCATGATTTGAGTATACATGTTATGCATAATTTATGAGATCACCTCAGACTCCATAAATAGTAAGCCGTACAAGTGATTGGCCGATATAAGAAATGGACTTGGTTGTGATTGTATTTATTCAGCTAGTAGCCTAGGAAAATAGACTATCATAGTGTGAGGGTTCAACCCTTGTCCTTGTTTGGTTGTAGGGTTGAGCCTTAGCGCTAGGATATACCATGGACCTAAGTTACGACACTAAATCTATGTAATATTATATTATTTTCCTTAGATTTTTGTTTCTCTATTTCGCGCTTCCTTTATGTTACTTGCTATTTGGGGTCTAACCCCACTGGTTTTGCATGGCCAAGTTTCAAGCTAGTACTTGAGGATCCAGCATTCTTTCCCCCAACTCATGGCGCGTACCAGAAATATGGTCGTAGGATAGCGAGTGGGTTTTTTTCTTTTCTGCTCGTCTTGCACATTACTCCTTTTTAGCGTTTAGCCACCGACACCTGTTAGCCATCTCGTCTGGATATTAGTTTGTCCTACATGATTGTATTATATTAGACTGCAGCTGATCAATATCATGTACTTTTGCTACTCTTTCAGCTTCTTATTTTGCACAGCTGGTCTATAGAATATTTTGAGAAAGTATTTGGGATACCTTATTGCTTTATCATATATGCTCTATGTTTACTGTTTCTTGTTTGAATGATTGATGTAGTACCTCAAATTCTGATCCGACCGGGATACGCACTATATAATTAGGATTGTGGCTAGTTCGTTGGGTCTTAGTTTGGAGTTTAGATCTTCGGTATCTTCTTTCCACAGACGGAATGATCCTTTAAAACTCATGGAAAGGCCTCTATTGAAACAAGTCCAATAGTTTTAGTGCTTTATTGCTTGGTTTTCTTGATTTCCGCTTTGGGATTTTGATTTGGTGTTGCTTTCGATTTGCTTAGTTTTCGCTGTTGGCTTTCTCGTTTGGATCTTTGATTCTTGGGCAGTCGGAAGGAAGGATAGGCAAAGGATTCTAACTCAGTGCTCGTGCTGTTTCAGGTCCGCGTAACTGACGTTTGATCGTCGCTAGACGAGACTCCCTCTTTTCAGTACTTTTTCTTAACCAGTGAGTGGTTCAGACCCTTCTTTCCTACTTTTTCACGTCCACATCTCTAATGTTTCAAACGTTCACTCGATGATATTCGGTTGGATGCCTAGGAAATCCTTAGCCACAATGCATGCCGGTCACTAAGAAAGAAATATGAGATTGTAGACTAACTTATTATATGCTTGCACACTTTATTGAATACAAGCTTCTTTATAAAGAAATTTGGTTGTTGGTTGTGGCCTGATGCCTCGGATAGAGTTTGGACCTATGGGATACCAAAATCGGAACACGGCTTGAGAAAATATGAACTATTGCATAAGTATATATATTGTTGTTTTACTTCTTCTGTTTTATTTTATGCATTATATGATATATGAATTGTTCATGCATTTGCTTGGTCTGGGACAACTTGTGCACAAGGTTTGGCATTTCCTTGAAACGGTATTCTGGGGCACTGGAACCGTATCAACCCGGGGGGAGGGATATTTGATCGTGCTCGTCGTGATGCATTGCGGGACCTCCAACAGGGATTGCTACCCGGGCTGATAGGGCGTGCCTCAATGCTTGGATAAGTCCCTAAGGTGTCGATCACACCAATGACCGCATAAAATAGAACACATGCTAATTTATTGTCTTATGCAGATGGTAAGTATACTTGTGTTTCGTTGTAGGGAAGGCATGCATTGGTTGAGTAAGCAACCGATGTACTTGTTAGATTCAATGCAATTTTTATTCCTATCAAAACATGCAACTGATATAAATTAAATTCACTTACTTCTCTATAGAAAGATCATCTTAATGCATGTTCACCCCTAATAAGCTAGTGTCGATTTAGTCGAGTGGGTTCGTCCCGCTCACCAGTACAGCTGAGTACTGACCTATGTTGTGGGCAACTATTTCAGGCACTCAAGCGGTGAAACACTAGTGGATAGACGATGAGGCATTAGGAGCACCTCTATTTTGAAGTATAGTTAGAGTCAGTTCATTTTGGAGGCTTGGACTTTCAATCTATACAAGGGCATAATGTATGAACGATATGGACTATCTGATGGAGCGCTCCCTATCTTTTGAGTTTTTCTTTTGTAATTTAAATCAAGTAGTCGAGAGGTACATCAAATATAAATTCTATGTAAATTACTCTGAATTATCAATAAAAAGCATGTTTCTTCCTATACTTGTGTTCAAATATCTTTGAATGTGTTTTCTAACTTGTGTTTTAAAATGGGTTCCTATCACTGCACGTTCTTGCCTTGTGCGAGCGTAACTCCAGGCTCGTACGGCATCACGCCCCAGCGAGGACGATCGGTTCCGTAAAGGATCCAGCGAGGACGATTGACCCTTTCGGGATCGGGGCATGATATATTGGTATCAGAGCACGACTTCACTTTCTTGGGATTTCAAAAAATAATCTAGGAGTTTGATGTGCCTCTCAATTGAGTTGCATTCGGTGTCCGTTGCATGAGATGAGTCGCCTATACAATGAGCCCATAGATAAAAATTTATCATTTTTGGAGTGTTAACAAGCTACTCTCTTTTGTAGCAATGACTAAGAAAAATACTGTCGCTGCAAGCAGTGCTCAGCCCATTCAGAGCGATCCAGCAAGTTCTAGAGAATCTGGAGGAGCGGGTTCTATCGATATGATAGACCGACTTATGCATCTCATAGAGGTGCAGCAACAGCAAGTCGCTCCTCAATAGGAGCAAATTCAGGAGCAGTTCACTGCTTAATAGAAGCAGATGGATACTATGATGCAGTTGATCGCATCCTTGGTACCCAGCAACGGAGGAGCCACAGTGACGCCTGTCACTCCGTCGGCTATGGTGGTGAAAGATGAGTCCGAAGAAACACAACTTCCCGCTAGAAATACCTGTCGAGCAGCAGAGTTCACCAAAATGTATCCACCAACGTTCAATGGACGAGCAGAACTGGACGTGGTGATGGGATGGATTATAAAGCTGGAGGGACTCTTCAACTTGGTTGGCATTAAGGGGTCCAAAAGAGTGGCTTGTGCATCGGTTCAACCGGAACTGCGAGTGCATGATTGGTGGGAAACCATTAAGCAAGGGATTTATGATGCCAATCCCAACTGCAATATCACTTGGGAAATATTCAAATCTGCCTTTATTGAATAATATATCCCACAGGCCATGCGACAACAGAAAGAATACAACTTCAGCAATCTGGTGCAAGAAAGTATGTTTGTGGATGACTATAATTCAGTGTTTGCTAGACTTGCCAAGTTTGTCGGGCACTTCTTGCCTAACCAGCAGGCGTGGTGCTACCATTTTCAGAAAGGTTTGAATGACGATTTGCATAGGCACATCATCAATCAGAAGTGTTAAACCTACAGGGAATGTTATGAAGCTGCCCTGAATAGCGAACGGATCTTTGGGCGCAGTTCACAAAAGGTCAAGGTGCAGACCCCCCCGTACCAATTACAACAAGAGGCCACAAAAAATGGGAGGGTCTGGAGCGCCAAAGCGTCAGCACACATCCGAACACAGGGGTTCGCCCCAGGCACCGTACTGCCATAGGTGCGACAAATTGGGGCATCGGGTGAATGAGTGTCGAGTTGTTAGGTGTTTCAAATATGGTCGTTTGGACCATAAAGCTTTTGACTATCGAGATCCCAGGCCGATAGTTAGGCCACAGCCGAATCAGAACAATGGAAATCAGAATAAGGGACCTCCAGCAAACGGCGCCAATGATGTGCCAGTGAACCCACAATGCCAGGGTGCTCAAGGCCGAGTCTATGCACTGACTCGGGATGAGGCATCCATTTCCGACACTGTTGTGACAGGTACCTTACTTTTACGAGAATTGCCCGCCAGAGTCTTATTCGATTCAGGTGCTACGCATAGTTTCATATCTTTTGATTTTATTGTTGAGCATAAATTAGCTTCTACTCCATTAGATATAAACCTTTGCATGAGTACCCCTTCGGGAGTCGACATGCCCGCCCATGCGATCTGTAGGGACGGTTATATTTGCATCAGAGGAAGGAAGCTTTCCTTAGATGTCATTGTGCTAGACATTAAGGATTATGATATTATTCTCGGAATGGACTAGTTAGGTGCTTGCCATGCAACAATCGAGTGCGCGGAGAAGCGAGTCATATTTTATCTACCCGACGAGGCAGACTTTTACTATTCATGCGGCGCTGTACTGAAGACGGCGATGGTGATATCAGCAATTTCGGCTAGGCGTATGTTACATTCGAGCTGTGAAGGGTACTTAGCCTCTGTTCGAGACACCCGGCAGAAAAGTACAGATATAGCACAGGCTGATGTCATAGCAGATTTCCTCGACGTGTTTCCGGATGAGCTGCCTGGAATACCTCCTGATCGAGAGATCGAATTCTCCATTGACACCTTTTCGGATTCGTGACCGATATCAAATGCACCTTATCGAATGGCCCCAACAGAGCTGAAGGAACTAAAAGTACAGTTGCAAGATATGTTAGACCGAGGATACATTCGCCCAAGCATTTCTCTATGGGGAGCTCCGGTGCTGTTCGTGAAGAAAAAGGACGGATCCATGCGGCTGTGCATTGACTACCGAGAACTGAATAAGGCTACCGTACGGAATCAGTACCCATTGGGATAGATGACCTGTTTGATCAACTGTAAGGTACAATAGTTTTCCCTAAAATTGATCTCTGGTCAGGCTATCACCAGCTGAAAATCAAATCCGATGATGTTCCCAAATCAACATTCAGAACCCGATACGGACACTATAAATTTCTTATTATATCGTTCGGCTTGACGAACGCCCCTGCAGCTTTTATGGGTCTGATGAACCGTATATTTTGGCCATTTGTGGACAAGTTTATAGTCGTATTTATTGACAATATATTAATCTATTCCAAGAACGAGGTGGAGCACAAGGAACACCTGAAGATCGTGCTGCAGATATTATGAGAGCATCAGTTGTTCGCAAAGCTCAGCAAGTGTGGATTCTGGTTGAACAGTGTGGCATTCCTTTGGCATATCATCTCGACAGAAGGCATCATCGTAGACCCGAAGAAGGTAGAGGCGGTGGTGGACTGGAAGCAACCTACGTCAGCCAGTAAAGTTCGAAGCTTTCTGGGCCTAACGGGATACTACCATAGGTTCGTGAAGGATTTTTCTAAACTGGTCTCGCCTTGAATCGCCTTACTCAAAAAGGGATTATATACAAGTGGGGTGTTGACTGCGAAGCTAGCGTTCGGGAACTTAAGCAACGGCTCATTTCAGCTTCAATTCTTGCACTTCCGGATGGGGTAGAAGAGTTTTAGATATACAAAGATGCTTCGGGACTCGGCTTGGGGTGTGTTCTCATACAGAGGGATAAGGTAATATCGTACGCCTCCAGACAATTGAACCACATGAGAAAATCTACCCGATACATGACTTGGAATGGGCGGCAATTGTGTTTGCACTGAAGTTGTGGCGACATTATCTTTATGGTGTTGCTTGCAAAATCTATACAGACTACAAGAGCCTTAAGTATCTATTCACCCAACTGGAACTGAACCTCCGGCAGTGGCGCTGGCTAGAACTAATAAAGGACTATGACCTGACGATCGCATATACGCTGGGCAAGGAAAATGCCGTTGCTGATGCTCTGAGTCGGAAGCACATGGGATCGTTATCCATAAACAACCATCTACTTCAGGATCTTGAGGCGATGGGCATCTAGTTTCAAGTTCGACATCAAGGAGTGCAGCTGGCACCACTCCATCTTGAACCGAGTTTACGTGATAGAATCAAATCTGCTCAGGAGGGCGATCAGTTCCTAACGAAATTATGTGGGCTGATCTCGGCAGGGAAGACATCTGACTTTGTGGCAGGCGAAGATGGGGCCTTACAGATGAAAGGAAGGCTATGTGTTCCTAGCGACCCAGTACTCCGAAGGAAAATTATGATAGAGACACACTATGCGAAGTATTTCTTGCATCCGGGGAGCACCAAGATGTACATGGACTTACGCAGGACCTTCTGGTGGCATGGTATAAAATGGGATATGGCGACCTTTGTGTCACAGTGCATGGCCTGTCAACAGGTAAAAGCTGAACATCAGAGGTCAGGCGGGGAGCTGCAGAACCTCGCTATTCTCGAGTGAAAATGGGACAACATCACTATGGATTTTATTGTAGGATTTTTGAAGACGCCGCGGGGGCATGATGCGGTTTGGGTCATAGTTGATTGTTTGACCAAATCTGCCCACTTTCTTCCTATAAAAGTTACTTGAAGCGTCGATCGATTAGCACAGATTTACATAGACGAGATTGTTCGATTACATGGAGTACCTGCCTCAATCATTTCTGACCGTGACAGATGATTCTTATCTCATTTTTGGACTAGCCTACAGTCTTCTTTGGGAACCAAGCTAAAGTTCAGCACCGTATTCCACCCCCAAACTGACGGACAGACATAAAGGACAAATCAGATACTTGAAGATATGTTGCGGCTGTGTGCAATTGATTTGAAGACTAGTTGGGACACGAACCTTCCGTTGGCGGAGTTCGCGTACAACAACAGTTACCAATCGAGCATCCAAATGGCACCGTACGAAGCACTCTATGGGCGCAAGTGTCAATCTCCAATCTGTTAGGACGAAGTCGGCGAGCAACAAGTACTCAGGCCAAAGTTGGTGGAGCAGGCTATCACGCCCCAGTCCCAAAAATACGTAGGACTAGGACACGTAAGCATGCCAGCCGCATGGATATGGCAACTCCAATATATGGAAACCAAATCCACACGTACGCTGTAATATGAATAACAAATCCACAGGTGGTATAACTGTAATACAAGTCACAGGGTAAAATCTAAATCTCATCCACCAAAATCATATAGAGATAAATAAACAGTATCTATGAAACTAGATCTCAATAAGAAGTATCTAAGGATGATAGTTGGATGGAAACAAATCCACTACCAACTCAAATGGGAAAAGTAAATACAATATAAGTACAACTCACTCAAACAATATAAGTACCCGCTATCAATCACGGCTCGAAGAGAAGACATCCACGAAGCATCTATAACCATCCAAATCTGCGCTCCTGCAAATACTCAAGAAACAGGTACACCTGACAGCGGACCAGGTCCTCAGAGGGACGTAATAAGATACTTAAACACATGCCAATAAAGTACTAAAAATAAACATCCATTGGGGTCGCCTAACCATCTATGTGAATGCAGTTTGAGAACAACTTTCTAACAAGTGGGCTATCTGGCCATAAATAGGATTGGCATGGTTCTCTTGGAGATCCAGGGGCCTACAAAGGCACGTCGTCTTTTGAACGGCGGAGGCCCGCCAAGTAGTATAGGTGTCATCATGACCGCGCATCTCCGGCGGAGCGTACGGGTTACACAAGGAAAGTGCAAAGGAGCCCAAATGTGATACTTGTTGTTCTCCCCCCCATGCTCTAAGCATGTCACATCCATGACACGATTTGGTCTATAGCCTATCCTTAGTACTCTAGCCCAATCCTGCAACCAAACAAGGACAAGGATGGGACCACCGTACTACAATAGGCTACGTCCATAGACCTCTAATAACTGCTAAGTCTCCTAGCATGCAAAGTTTCTAACAGCAGTTATTCCTAACGCACGGCCCACACGTACAGGAGGCCAACCTGCACGCAAGTCCGTGATCTACATGAGACTCACAACTCGTGTAACAACTGTGTCACGGCCAATGAACCTAAAGATGCTACATGATGATGGGGTAGTCTCATAAACAAGGTCAATGCAAATACATAAATAAAAAAAACATACCGCGACGACACCGTCGCGTGCATTTTTATATAACAGTTAAAATATATGAAAAGACAAAAAATAAAGATGCATGCAACATATGGAATAAAAATAACAGTACAATGGCAAGGTATACTTGCCTGGCAAGGAAGCTGCAATGTACCAATAACCTGCTCCAGAAATCACGCAGAACAAATCCAATATCCTATGTACACATAAATATAATACAATAGAATCATTAGTCATTACACTAGCACATACTCAACCACATTTATACTGGACTCAGGGGGTATACTAGGGGTAACACTAGTTATCTAACACGGTCAATTTATGTGTTGAATTACGCGGGTGTCGCGTCTTCAAGTACTGTACGA
Source organism: Iris macrosiphon (assembly GCA_036927795.1). Classification (NCBI taxonomy): domain Eukaryota; kingdom Viridiplantae; phylum Streptophyta; class Magnoliopsida; order Asparagales; family Iridaceae; genus Iris; species Iris macrosiphon. The sequence goes on along the minus strand of JAYESA010000007.1, from coordinate 28,696,430 downwards.
AATCAGTCAGTCAACTGACAAGTGTCTATGCCAGTACGTTAATGTACGCAAGGCGGACAAATTCACAAGTTCTTAGGGTCAACATGGTCAAGGTAAGTATGGGATAGTCCACGGTGTCCTAGGGTCGTACAGTCTGAATATTTAGTCATAATTATCAATTAGCATTTACTTACATATATATTCATATAACTATATAATAATATAACCATCAATTTATTTTAATTTATTTAATTCTGGAATAATTACCCTAAAATCTTATTTTAATCTTATTATTCTGATTTTTATGTTAATTCCTAAATTTTTTTCAAAAGAAACTAAATTTTATCAACTCGAGACTCATGGCACGCAAATCGAGACGATCTGTTGACCGAAAAGTCAACCGACACAAACTCGACTTTTATGCATGATTTTCTGTAGATTTCAGCATAAAAAATATACTAGAATTTACGGCTCGTCCGAATTCAAATTCGTTTGGGAATTATGGCACATACAAATTTTGTATTGTGCACCGATGGTTAAATTCTAACCTAGAAGTTCTACAGAATTAAAAGTATGTAAATACTTCGAAATAAATTCTGGGAAAAATATATATCGATGATCTCGACATTAGCTTTCCGAAACTTTAAACGGTTCATGATTCTGATTCCTGGTTCTCCCGAAATCGCGAAAACATCGAAATACGTCTATTTTTGGACATGCTGTGCTCTACGAATTTTCCAGAATTTAATACTAATAATTTCATAAAAAAATTTATATAAACAGAAATCTAACCTCAATATCGTTCTAACAAAAAAAACTAGGCCTCATTTGGAGTCCGGAGCTATGCGCAATGGCTCCTAGAAGATGAAGGAACCCTAGATGGCAATTCTCCAAAAATCGGCTCAAAGAAAACCCTAAAAATTAATAACTAAACTAATATATATATAGAGGAGAGAGAGTGCAGCCGCGGCTCGGAGAGCGCCATGTGGTAGCGATCCGTGCAGCCCCGTCCAGATCGAACGGTCGCAGTTCGATGCGGTTCGGCTTAGCTGAGTCCGAGTCGAACTCGGTCTCGGCTCGGCTCGAGGTCGGCTCGCACCCACCCCGCGGTCACTGACAGGCGGGCCCGACACTGTTCACTGCTGGAGGCTGACAGGTGGGCCCCCTGTTTGCTGACTGGGCAGAATTAATTACTTTTTGGGTTTTTTTTTTCAGAAATTAGTTTTTAATTCAGTTTTTCATAATTAACTCAAAATAAATGCTAAAAATAATCAGAAAATTCTCAAAAAATTCTAGAAAATATATTTTATTATTTAGAACCTAAAATAAAAGTTTGGGATATTTTTAATTAAGTTTGAACATAAAATAAAATTTTCAAAGTCTTAGAAAATTACTGTTACTAGTTTTTAATTAATTAAAAATTATGGAAAAATCCCAATAATCTAAAATAGCCTAAAAATAATTCTAAATAAATATTTATATAAGTAAATAGACTAAAAAAATTTATTTTCTAATTAACTAAGAGAATACTCTAAATAAATTCAACATCTATAATAAATATAATAATATAAAATATACATAAAATACCTATTTTGGGTGAGAGAGTTTACAATCTATCCAACTTAAAACAATTTCGTCCTCGAAATTAAAATAAGGCATAATTTGTTAAATCCTTCACATTCGTACATAAGGTACGTCAATCGTAATCTCTTCCAAAAATTTAAATAACAAAATCTATTCAAATCTATCGCGATCATTTCAAAATTAAGATAATCATTGTTTAAATCAAAATTCAACCTATTGTAATCTCTTCTCATTTTTCCAAATCATCAATATCCAAATTTAAATTGAATCCATATAATATCTTCAAGATTTAAATAACCCATATCAAATTTTACCTCACGATCTCCAACTATCATAATCTTCTCTAGAAGTAATTCGAGTCCAATATTATTCCTATTTTCACTTATAAATTTTTATATTCTTCAACTTTTTAAATTCCATTCACATCCTCAATATTTCAAATAGGTAGTCCAACCATCAAATTTTAATTCTTAATTTAAATCATCAAATTGAAAAATAATTTAAATGCAGTCCACCAATGTTCAAGTCTGAAATTATATATTTATCCTTCAAATTCAAATTGATGATTTTACCTTCAATACTCAAAAATTTAAATTATGTACTTAAGGTATAAATATTGGGTCCTCAATATCAAGATTTTTAAAATTCATTAATCCTCATCATCTTAGTCATTCTTGTAAAATTCTCAAAATTAAAATGGCTTGAACCTCTCCCAATCTAATCTTACTCGATCACAATCTAAAAGAAATTCCTCTCGAGTTGCCAATGTACTACTACCCAACTTAGAATTTACCCATCTATCACAGAAGGCTATATACTTTAAGAAAAATATTTCTTAATTTATTTACTCAGGTCATTCAATCCTCAAAACTTCAATGCCGATTATTTCAAATATGATATGTCCTTAATTACGAAAGAATAATCCTCAAGTATGTGATCGACCTATGGGGTATCACGACCCGCACCCGGTGTAAGGGCACTAGTCGGAAACAACGCCCAGCCTACGCCGCAGAATCGGCGGTAGAACGCTGTCTAGATAATCTATCTAATATAATGAACCACCAAAAACGATAAAATACTCAATCACAGAACTAAGATGGAAAGAGCACGAATCAGATAAAGAAATGAATAGTCACAATACAACTCATGAGTCTAAAGTAATACATCAATGAGTCTGAAGAAAGAACAGAAATAAGCTGGAGACAAATCCAGTACAAAAGAATACTACAAAACTATAAAGCTACAACTCCAGGGTCAACGGTCTCAGTTGGGATAAGTCCCTCTTGAGCCAGGGTCTCAGAATCTAAACCCACAACATCCTGGGGTCCATAGTAGGTAGGGTACTCCTCAATGTCATCTGGAAAAATATATCCAGTCAGGAAAGGAGCAGAGTACAACCCTAACAGCAGTTCTCAAATGATGATAAAAACTATGTAACAGTAAATAGCTGTGGATAAACAAGATGCATAAATAGAGACAAGAATGTAGAGACAATAAGAAAATACTGGAAAGAAATACAATAATGAACAATATGCTGATGGAACAAGAATACTAATGACTAAGTGTGTGAGTACTAGCTTTAACATGTGATCGGCTTGGGAACTTGCACAAGAGTATAATGGCCTGGCTGATTATACGTGCGGTGTACAATCAACACTCACAAGAAACAAGACATGCACAAGGAGGGTATGATCACATATCTACACTAAAATACTCTCCACCCCCGACTGGTATAATAGATCCAACCACGGTACGTTATGGCACGAGATTTCCCAAGAAGAGAGCGACTCCTCCCGAAAATCGGTGTCTGTACATGTACAAGATAACCAATGAAACAATACTTGCACCATATACACCATATACCAAGGAATAACATCTCATGACGAGATCCGGATATACCAATCCGTGTAACCATAGTGTCAAGAGAAACATGTATATCTACACTAGATACAACGAACATAGAGGATATCATAAATGAGAAACTATCAGAGAATGTACTCGCCTGAAGTCCAAAGAACAGTCTCACAAATGTCTGACTCGGTGCCTCGAAGACCTAGATATGGAATACCACATTAAAAACAAGGTCCCGGAAAGATAACAAGTCAAACTAGACAACTTCTAGGCCAATAAGTCAATTCTACGTTGAAAGTCAACTACGGTCAACTCTAAAGTCAACTAAGTCAAACATGGTCAACCTTACAAATCATCTATAAAAATAATATAAAAATAAACTACAATAATTTAGGAATCAAATTAGATTCCAAAAGAATCTACACAAAGTATATTTAATAATACAAATAATATACATCATAAATAATATATATGCAAACCATTATTCATACAATTTAAAATACTATATTATAACAATTATTATACCTCACAAAACACACATATATATATACATATATATATATAACAATAATATAAATAAAACTGCCAAAGTGTCATAGAAAACAGGGAGTTAAAATAATAAAAATGAATAAAACAGCCTATAGTGACAGTCTTGACTGTCACTGTAAAACTGTCACAGAACTTCTGTGAATTAAAATCCACAGTCGCTAAATAGTGACAGTTAAAACTGTCAGGGAAAACTGTCACTGTTTTGCCGCTCAAACCCGCCGCTGTTACAGTGTTTTAATGACAGAAACTGTCATTAATGCTTCAGCGGCTGCTGCTGAGCCCGAGGCTATTAATGACAGAATCTGTCATTAATAGTCTGTCGCAAAACATATGTATAAACTATATATAATATATATATATATAAATCAATATATTAAAATATATAAAACAGTAAGTAAATAAATACTATAAATAAATACTTATGTATATAACCTTATACATATAAACAAATATTTAAAAGCTATAATATACCACTAAATATTAATGTACATATTTTAACATGGCTTAGAAGCACATCAAAAATATATACATTAATCACAAAAAGTACATAATAATTATAATAATACATTTACACAATTAAACATACAAATAATTTTATAAAACATTTTATGTACAAAATATATTATTAACAAGTAGTACATATATATTTCATGCAAGAAGCTATATATTATAATGCACACTATTTTAGCACACACAAAAATATAGATCTATGCTACAATAATTACATAATAAGTACACAAAATAAATATATAATATCTATATATATTTACTAATTTTAAATGAAGAATTGAACCACAATTAATTAGATCTATGCAAAATACACACAATTGGAGAGTATCTCACCGTATCCTACTAGATCTAGGATACGCATGCGACACGAGTCCAACACACAACCAAATGCACCCCGAAGGACACAAACAATTCACAAATAATATTTATGAACAAATCAAAGTGTCAAAAGTAGATTCATGTGTCCGTGTCAAAATACGACATGTTTAAAGCCCCGTGTCGGAGGAAAACCCCCAAATGACACGTATCACCAAATAGTTGGGATACGAACCACAAGTATCCCAATATGGACACGACACTAGCCTCAAACACAAAGTTCATTGTCCAATTGATCTATAGGATCAATTGACACACACAACAAAATGCAAATTCGGAATTCCAACAAAATTAATACAAAAAGCACCATAACTTTCTCCATGGGTCTCCTATGAACACAAAACAAAGTCCTATGGGTAGTACATACATATAGGTTGATTTTACATGATTAAATCCCAGATTTAGAAGCTATTTAAATGGGAAAATCTGAATTATACCTATTGGGAGATGGATTCCCAATTAAACCTCCAATTGAGATGAACTTGCTTCCAATTTGTAGATCCTTGTTCCTCTTTATAGATCCTTGCTTCCTTCTTCTAGATCCTTGCTTTCTTCTTCTCTAATGGTGAATTGGGAAGAATTTGGAATGAATTTGGTAGGAAATTGGATTGGGAATGGAGGGAATTTGGTAGTGGGAGAATTCTAGATCTAGATTTGGAATGAAATGAGAGGAGAGAGAAATTTCCCCCCTCCCTATATAGGCCGGCCATGCCCCCCCTCCCCAAGTAATTATGAAATGTCCAATGTACCCCTTGGGGCCTCTCATGAAGAAATAATTAAAGAAGGAAGCTTCTAGTCTAATCACTTAATTAATTTAATCCATCTTCTTAACTATGGGCTTTCTAAATGGGCCAAGTCTAACTAATTAATTCATGTTGGTCCATGGGTCCAAACCAAACTAGTTGGGTCCACTAAAAATAAGTCTAAAATATTTTAATAATATCTAACAACATTTAAATAATTCAACAATTAATTATTTACCATGCACAATATTTATTAAAATAGGAAAATTACTAAAATACCCTTTTTCCTAAAATGTGGTAGTGACAAGTCTACCCTCCTTAAAATAATTTCGTCCTCGAAATTCAAAGACGAAAACTACCCCCAGAAAATCACAGAACAGAACTAAAGAATCACCATTAACTAATGAACAGAACATAACAATGAACAGAACATAACTAGAGAATTAACATACCTCAAGGTACAAACAAATATGGATAACGCTCTCGCATGTCATCCTCTCTCTCCCAGGTCGACTCCCCCGGAGAGTGATGCCTCCATGCGACGCGCACCAAAGGAATAGTCTGGTTCCTCAGCACCTTCTCTCTCCGATCCAGAATTCCAACTGGCTGCTCTGGATAGCTAAGAGTAGGGCCCACCTCTATCTCTGAGTGATCCAATACATGACTAGGATCTGCCACGTATCGTCTCAACTGCGACACATAAAACACGTTGTGCACTCCCTCCAATGCAGGTGGCAAGTCTAGTCTATAAGCAACTGTACCGACCCTCTCCAGAATAGTGAAAGGTCCGATGAATCGCGGACTAAGCTTTCCGCCTCCACCGAAGCGAATCGTGCCTCGTGTCGGAGAAATCCTCAGAAACACCAAACCACCCACCTAGAACAAAACACCACCTTAAGAACTTAATCTATAACAAACAACCAAGAACAAGCACAAAATAAAATCTAAACTATACCTCAAACTCCAAAGGTCTCCGATGGCTATCGGCCCAATGCCGCTGTCTGTCCTGCGCCACTCGAAGTCTATCTCTGATCAACTGAACCTTCTCTGCTGCATCCACAACCATCTCTGGCCCAAGCAAAACTCTTTCTCCAACATCGTCCCAAGACAAAGGAGTACGACACCTCCGACCATATAGAGCTTCAAAAGGTGACATCTCTATACTGGCCTGGTAACTGTTGTTGTAAGCAAACTCTACCAAATGGAGATGGTCCTCCCAAGAACCCCCGAAATCTAGTACACAAGTACGTAACATATCCTCGAGAGTCTGGATAGTCCTCTCTGACTGCCCATCTGTTTGGGGATGATATGCAGTACTGAACTTGAGCTGAGTGCCCAAACTCTCCTGCAAACTCCTCCAGAAATGAGAAGTGAAACGACTATCCTGATCTGAGACTATGCTGACGGGAACTCCATGTATCCTAACGATCTGCCTCACATACATCTCTGCCAGCTTCTCCGTAGACAAACCCACCTTGAAAGGCAAAAAGTGGGCCGACTTGGTCAATCTATCAACAATGACCCAAATCGCGTCTTTCCCTCCTGGAGATCGTGGTAGTCCGGACACAAAATCCATAGTAATGTGTTCCCACTTCCACTCTGGAATGGGTAATGGCTGAAGTAAACCTCCTGGCCTCTGCCTCTCGGCTTTCACCTGCTGGCACACTAAGCATCTGGATACAAACTGTGCCACTTCCCTCTTCATGCCATACCACCACACACTCTCTCGCATATCCCGATACATCTTGTTAGCACCTGGATGTATGGAATACTGAGAGCGATGCGCTTCCTGCAATACCTCCTCACGCAACTCCCCACTAGGCACACACAATCTAACTCTATGCCTCAAAGATCCATCCTCTGTAATAGTGAAATCATCCTCCAATCCTGCTCTCACCTGAGCTCTGATACTCCTCAAAGATACGTCATCATACTGTGCTGCCTTGATCCTATCCATCAAATCTGAATGTATCTGCAATCCCCACATCTGCATAGCACACCCAGGAGCAATCACCTCAATGCCCAAGCTCTCTAAGTCTTCCAACAAATATCGATCCTGCGTCAAGAATATAGCTACCGGATACCTGCTCAAAGCATCGGCAACTACATTAGCTTTCCCAGGATGATATTGCAAAGAGATATCAAAATCCTTCATCAGTTCCAACCACCGACGCTGTCTCATGTTCAACTCCTTCTGCGTGAAAACGTACTTCAAGCTTTTGTGGTCTGTGAAGATCTCCACACGCTCTCCGTACAAATAATGTTTCCACAACTTCAGAGCGAATATGACGGCTGCCAACTCCAAATCATGGGTAGGATAGTACTTTTCATGAGGACGCAATTGCCTGGATGCATAGGCAATCACTTTCCCATGCTGCTGAAGAACACAACCTAAACCCTTTCCCGATGCATCACTATAAATAGTGAAACCTCCGGACCCTGATGGCAACGTCAAAATAGGAGCAGACGTCAACCTCTTCTTCAACTCCTCAAAAGTAACCTGGCAATCCTCCGTCCAAACAAACTCCACATCCTTCCTTGTGAGTCTGGTCATCGGCTCAGCAATCCTCGAAAAATCTTGCACAAACTTCCTGTAGTAGCCTGCCAATCCCAAGAAACTCCTGATCTCTGCTACCGAACTCGGAGTCTTCCAAGATTCCACTGCTGAAATCTTCTTCGGATCCACTGAAATACCATCACCAGTCACAACATGCCCCAAGAATTCCACCTTGTCCAGGAAAAACTCACACTTGGACAACTTCCCATACAGCTTCTCCTTTCTCAGCACATCCAACACAATCCTCAAATGCTCCTCATGCTCCTCCGGTGTCTTCGAGTATATGAGTATGTCGTCGATGAACACCACCACGAACTTGTCAAGGTACTGGTGGAACACCTTGTTCATCAAGTTCATAAATACCGCCGGTGCATTAGTCAAACCAAACGGCATCACCATAAACTCGTACTGACCATACCGAGTTCTAAAAGCAGTCTTCGGTATGTCCTCCGGCTTCACCTTCACCTGATGGTAGCCTGATCTCAAATCTATCTTAGAAAATACCTTCGCACCACTCAACTGATCAAACAGATCATCAATCCGTGGCAAAGGATACTTATTCTTGATAGTGAGATTATTCAAAGCCCTGTAATCAATGCACATACGCACCGATCCATCCTTCTTCGGTACAAACAATACCGGGGCTCCCCATGGTGAAGAACTCGATCTGATAAACCCCTTATCCTGTAATTCGTCCACCTGCTTCTTCAACTCGACCAGCTCGTTGTTGTTTACTCTATAGACATGCTGCGAAATTGGTTCTGCACCTGGCACCAAGTCTATAGAAAATTCAACATCTCGATCTGGCGGCAATCCTGGCAATTCCTCAGGAAACACATCCAAAAATTCTGCTATCAACGGATGCGGCAACTCCTTGTCTTCCACCATAGCTCCACAAATAATGCCTTCTCCCTGCTCTGCAGCTCCTCTAGCAAACTCGAACTCTGGCTCTCCTGGCGAACCAAACAAAACTCTACCTCCTCTACAATCTATGCTAGCACGGTGCCTACTCAACCAATCCATCCCGAGTACAATGTCGTAGCTCGAAAGTGGCATTACAAGTAGACACGCACTCAACTCCCGGCCTCCCAGAGTAACTCTCCGATCCTTGCAAATATCATTAACCAGAATAATGCCTCCCCCGGTCATGATCTTGCAAGTCCTAAGCAAAGACTCAGCTACCAAACCATGCTTTAGAGTAAAAGAAACAGATACAAAACTATGGGAAGCACCACTATCAAACAAAGCTAAAGCTGGAATGGAATCAAGAAGAATAGAACCTGCGATGACATCTCCGGTGGGTTCCTCCTCTTCGACGGTCATAGCAAACGCTCATCCCTGCCGTGCACCTCCCTGCTGATGCTGGACAAAACGCTGCTGCTGTGTCGGAAGCGGTCCCCTCGGCTGTGTTGCAGGTGGTCTCATCTGTGCCCTCGGAGCTGGAGCTGCTCCCTGAACTGCACGACGAGGACACTCCCTCAATTGATGCCCTTCAGTACCACAATACAAACAAACTCCTAGCCTCTTCCTGCAAACTTCCCAGATGTGGCCGGGCTTCTTGCAGAAGTTGCACGGAGCTTGCTGTAACTGTCTCTGCTGCTGAGGTGCCTGGTGAAAAGGTGCTCTAGCTGGAGTCTGGTTCTGCTGTGGCTGCTGGAAAGGTCTGGACTGGAAATGAGGACGTTTGGCAGATACTGCACTGCCGTTGGCCCCCAGAAAAGAATCACGGTCTCTCTTGGTCTTCAAACCCAGATCCCGCTCAACCTTGCGTGCCTCCGCAAGTATCTCCGAGTATGTCTCATAAAAAGACGGAATGAGAATCTTCACTTCCCAGTTTAGACCCTCTCGGAAACGAATAGCTCGAACCTCCGGCTCCCTCACCAAGTACTCTGCAAATCGGCTCAGCCTACCGAACTCTGCAGCGTATTCCTCCACAGACATGCTCCCCTGAATGAGACTCTCAAATTGTCTCCCCAAGTCAAGCCTGTCTATCCGAGCGAAAAACTTCTTCTTGAAAAGGTCCTTGAATACCTCCCAAGATTGTCCTGCGTCAACTAGAACCGGCTCATTCCTGAACCAAGTGCGAGCAACGTCGAACAGTTGAAGTCCTACCGCCTCAACCTTCAGATCTTCAGAAAGACGGGACACCCTCATAAGACGCTCAATGTCCTCGAGCCAATCATCAGTATAGACGATGCCCTCCGTCCCTTTGAAAACCTTAGGCTCCAGTTTCTTGAAGTCCTGAATGTTGCCTGCCCGAAGCTGAGCAACTTGAGGAACAACCTGCTGCTGGATCGGAACTCCTCTCTCGACTACAGCACGAGCAAGCTGATGAGCACTCTCGATGCCCTGTCGTAGAACGTCGGTCTGCCTCTGATGTGCCTCTGACTGAGCCCTCTGTGCCTCGAGCATCTCACAAAACAGTGTAAACATCTGTGACGCCTCTGCTGGCACAGGAGGTGGAGGTGGAAGCCCCTCAGATACAGCTGGCACAGTCCTCTGAGTAGGAGGTGGACCTCCGAAAGCAGCTGACACTCCAATCACCGGAGAAGTGACTGGTGCAGGCCCTCGGGATGTCGCAGACCTCTCAGAAACTGCTCTCCCTTGCTGTGATATAGTCTTAGGCGGCATCCTGAGACAAAGCGAAAGAAAGAATCAATATGGCACAAGATATAAGATATCAAGGAAAGGACAAGTTTAAGGGATCAAGTATCAATATCAAAGGAGAATAGTTGAATCAAAAGAATTTTCCTAGATGTGATTGAGTATCTCAGCCTATATCCTATATCCTATTGCAGGCTCGCAGTAGTACAACTAAGTTGTCGCACTACCACGACATCACATACTTGTGAAGCTAGACCTGCATGGGCCACCACCAAAAACGTGTCACGACCCGCACCCGGTGTAAGGGCACTAGTCGGAAACAACGCCCAGCCTACGCCGCAGAATCGGCGGTAGAATGCTGTCTAGATAATCTATCTAATATAATGAACCACCAAAAACGATAAAATACTCAATCACAGAACTAAGATGGAAAGAGCACGAATCAGATAAAGAAATGAATAGTCACAATACAACTCATGAGTCTAAAGTAATACATCAATGAGTCTGAAGAAAGAACAGAAATAAGCTGGAGACAAATCCAGTACAAAAGAATACTACAAAACTATAAAGCTACAACTCCAGGGTCAACGGTCTCAGTTGGGATAAGTCCCTCTTGAGCCAGGGTCTCAGAATCTAAACCCACAACATCCTGGGGTCCATAGTAGGTAGGGTACTCCTCAATGTCATCTGGAAAAATATATCCAGTCAGGAAAGGAGCAGAGTACAACCCTAACAGCAGTTCTCAAATGATGATAAAAACTATGTAACAGTAAATAGCTGTGGATAAACAAGATGCATAAATAGAGACAAGAATGTAGAGACAATAAGGAAATACTGGAAAGAAATACAATAATGAACAATATGCTGATGGAACAAGAATACTAATGACTAAGTGTGTGAGTACAAGCTTTAACATGTGATCGGCTTGGGAACTTGCACAAGAGTATAATGGCCTGGCTGATTATACGTGCGGTGTACAATCAACACTCACAAGAAACAAGACATGCACAAGGAGGGTATGATCACATATCTACACTAAAATACTCCCCACCCCCGACTGGTATAATAGATCCAACCACGGTACGTTATGGCACGAGATTCCCCAAGAAGAGAGCGACTCCTCCCGAAAATCGGTGTCTGTACATGTACAAGATAACCAATGAAACAATACTTGCACCATATACACCATATACCAAGGAATAACATCTCATGACGAGATCCGGATATACCAATCCGTGTAACCATAGTGTCAAGAGAAACATGTATATCTACACTAGATACAACGAACATAGAGGATATCATAAATGAGAAACTATCAGAGAATGTACTCGCCTGAAGTCCAAAGAACAGTCTCACAAATGTCTGACTCGGTGCCTCGAAGACCTAGATATGGAATACCACATTAAAAACAAGGTCCCGGAAAGATAACAAGTCAAACTAGACAACTTCTAGGCCAATAAGTCAATTCTACGTTGAAAGTCAACTACGGTCAACTCTAAAGTCAACTAAGTCAAACATGGTCAACCTTACAAATCATCTATAAAAATAATATAAAAATAAACTACAATAATTTAGGAATCAAATTAGATTCCAAAAGAATCTACACAAAGTATATTTAATAATACAAATAATATACATCATAAATAATATATATGCAAACCATTATTCATACAATTTAAAATACTATATTATAACAATTATTATACCTCACAAAACACACATATATATATACATATATATATATAACAATAATATAAATAAAACTGCCAAAGTGTCATAGAAAACAGGGAGTTAAAATAATAAAAATGAATAAAACAGCCTATAGTGACAGTCTTGACTGTCACTGTAAAACTGTCACAGAACTTCTGTGAATTAAAATCCACAGTCGCTAAATAGTGACAGTTAAAACTGTCAGGGAAAACTGTCACTGTTTTACCGCTCAAACCCGCCGCTGTTACAGTGTTTTAATGACAGAAACTGTCATTAATGCTTCAGCGGCTGCTGCTGAGCCCGAGGCTATTAATGACAGAATCTGTCATTAATAGTCTGTCGCAAAACATATGTATAAACTATATATATAATATATATATATAAATCAATATATTAAAATATATAAAATAGTAAGTAAATAAATACTATAAATAAATACTTATGTATATAACCTTATACATATAAACAAATATTTAAAAGCTATAATATACCACCAAATATTAATGTACATATTTTAACATGGCTTAGAAGCACATCAAAAATATATACATTAATCACAAAAGTACATAATAATTATAATAATACATTTACACAATTAAACATACAAATAATTTTATAAAACATTTTATGTACAAAATATATTATTAACAAGTAGTACATATATATTTCATGCAAGAAGCTATATATTATAATGCACACTATTTTAGCACACACAAAAATATAGATCTATGCTACAATAATTACATAATAAGTACACAAAATAAATATATAATATCTATATATATTTACTAATTTTAAATGAAGAATTGAACCACTTAGATCTATGCAAAATACACACAATTGGAGAGTATCTCACCGTATCCCACTAGATCTAGGATACGCATGCGACACGAATCCAACACACAACCAAATGCACCCCGAAGGACACAAATAATTCACAAATAATATTTATGAACAAATCAAAGTGTCAAAAGTAGATCCATGTGTCCGTGTCAAAATACGACATGTTTAAAGCCCCGTGTCGGAGGAAAACCCCCAAATGACACGTATCACCAAATAGTTGGGATACGAACCATAAGTATCCCAATATGGACACGACACTAGCCTCAAACACAAAGTTCATTGTCCAATTGATCTATAGGATCAATTGACACACACAACAAAATGTAAATTCGGAATTCCAACAAAATTAATACAAAAAGCACCATAACTTTCTCCATGGGTCTCCTATGAACACAAAACAAAGTCCTATGGGTAGTACATACATATAGGTTGATTTTACATGATTAAATCCCAGATTTAGAAGCTATTTAAATGGGAAAATCTGAATTATACCTATTGGGAGATGGATTCCCAATTAAACCTCCAATTGAGATGAACTTGCTTCCAATTTGTAGATCCTTGTTCCTCTTTGTAGATCCTTGCTTCCTTCTTCTAGATCCTTACTTTCTTCTTCTCTAATGGTGAATTGGGAAGAATTTGGAATGAATTTGGTAGAGAATTGGATTAGGAATGGAGGGAATTTGGTAGTGGGAGAATTCTAGATCTAGATTTGGAATGAAATGAGAGGAGAGAGAAATTTCCCCCCTCCCTATATAGGCCGGCCATGCCCCCCCTCCCCAAGTAATTATGAAATGTCCAATGTACCCCTTGGGGCCTCTCATGAAGAAATAATTAAAGAAGGAAGCTTCTAGTCTAATCACTTAATTAATTTAATCCATCTTCTTAACTATGGGCTTTCTAAATGGGCCAAGTCTAACTAATTAATTCATGTTGGTCCATGGGTCCAAACTAAACTAGTTGGGTCCACTAAAAATAAGTCCAAAATATTTTAATAATATCTAACAACATTTAAATAATTCAACAATTAATTATTTACCATGCACAATATTTATTAAAATAGGAAAATTACTAAAATACCCTTTTTCCTAAAATGTGGTAGTGACATGGGGTATATCTAGTACTCTCTGTGTATCAAACTTATACCAAGCACGAGGTTTCGTCTTTCCGAAATAAGGGAAGACGGAGATCAATAATAAAGAGTTCAAGGGCGAGGTAATAGAATAGAAGTATCGGGATCAAGGCGTTTAAAGAATTCAAATAGGAATTATCAAAGCAGTTGTGGATTGAAGGCCTATTTTGGTAATTCCTATTCACATGCTCGTATTAGTGCAGTTATGTAGCCAATACGATACGCTCAGACATGTCTAGAGGGTAAGTACATTCATCTACTAATCACTATATATCTCAATCCACGTAAAGTAGTTATGCGAAGGGCGAACCAAGTGCACTAAGGTTGATCAGGCCGTAATACACTGATTCTGATTAGACAATGTATTAGTAGGCGTCCCCAATAATACATATCTCATGATCAAGCTCAATAAAAGAGTAAGCTTGCAAAACTAGGCTATAATAGCAGCATAAGTCAAGGTAGTGCAGCAAATCTAAGTACGCTAGATGATGATGAAAGGATGTACAAATTAATTCAAGTTCACAAAACAAAAACAACTAAGCAACAATAATAAAAGACTCTATAATCCCTACAGTTATCATACAACCTCCTTGTCTAAGTCGCTAGTCGACCAAATAGGGGCAAGGACCTCTAAATTCTATCGTCTGAATAAACATTGTCGTCTTTTGCTAGCATGCAATTAATGTCATTCAGTTACACTACCTCGATGGATCAAGTGGACTATGTGATACTAGGTTGTGATACATACTACCCAATCTTAAAAGAATTAAACTAGTACTGTGACAGTCTTAAGAGGATCCTACAAAAAAATAACCTTGCACCTGTGCATAGAACAGAAACTCTTATTAGGGTATATGAGGAAAGATCTTGGTACTTATAAGGGTCTCCTAATGCATTATATAGGTAGGGGTCACCTTAAGTCTTAATCATAGTGCTCATAGAACAGGTGTCAGTCGTAGGGGTAGAAAAGTTACTAGCCGTTAAGGGGAAAGGGATCTAACTGGTATCGAGGTGGGGGTACAAATTACGTGGTCTACAACTAGGGGTAATCATCACAACCTAATTGAACAACTCAACTATCAGGTTCTAGCTACAAGGTACACAATTCCAAATTCAAGATTACAACTATGACTAGCAAACTATATATCCTATCGTAGAGTATAATCACTTGGTCTATGATCAGAGGTGGCAGGTGGCACGAGTTTAAAAGATGAAGAAGAGAGAACATGATTAGTCGTCGCACAAATAGCGAACGCTAGGGTTTCAGAGGAACAAATATATGAAATTAAATGGAGGACTCTAGATAGCATCATGGTTTTCTAAGAATAGGTGGGATGCTACTCTTCTGTGCTCGGGTATGATTGAGGAAAACATTACATTCACTCCTCTTGGCTTCCTAAGGTGCTGTTTACTAATAACAAGACAATGACCTAAGTTTATAGTTCTCCGATACTATCTAACTATGAAGGTTAGGTTCAGTCATAATATTCAATTTTGGTTTTCTATTGGTTCCTCAATACTAGGGTCAAACATTATGGTAAAACTTTTAACTAACTCTAGTAGTGTCTATACTACTCTCAAGTCCTCTTAATACATCAAGGGTAATGGTAAACCAATTCTAGAGATAAAGAATTCTAGGATTCACTAGATATTCTAAGCTTAGCGGTGTGTCTATATTCTCGTTGTATTCTTAATAGGTGTACTACCCTAATTATCATCCTAATAACAGGGGTTCCTATATCCTAGCAGAAGGCTATACTCAAAGAATTATTTGGGAAGTACAGGAATCAAGCAGGATATAATTGTTCGAATAGAACAGGGAGGGGGAAGATGAATCATAGTCAATTGTGGATGAGATCCTATACTCTAGTCCTAGGTGCAAGCTTGCTCGGTACAGTAACGTAACCGAGACAATATGCTCTTGACCTGCATGGGCCACCACAAAAACATGTCACGCCCCAGTCCCAAATATACGTAGGACTAGGACACGTAAGCATGTCAGCCGCATGGATATGGCAACTCCAATATATGGAAACCAAATCCACACGTACGCTGTAATATGAATAACAAATCCACAGGTGGTATAACTGTAATACAAGTCACAGGGTAAAATCTAAATCTCATCCACCAAAATCATATAGAGATAAATAAACAGTATCTATGAAACTAGATCTCAATAAGAAGTATCTAAGGATGATAGTTGGATGGAAACAAATCCACTACCAACTCAAATGGGAAAAGTAAATACAATATAAGTACAACTCACTCAAACAATATAAGTACCCGCTATCAATCACGGCTCGAAGAGAAGACATCCACGAAGCATCTATAACCATCCAAATCTGCGCTCCTGCAAATACTCAAGAAACAGGTACACCTGACAGCGGACCAGGTCCTCAGAGGGACGTAATAAGATACTTAAACACATGCCAATAAAGTACTAAAAATAAACATCCATTGGGGTCGCCTAACCATCTATGTGAATGCAGTTTGAGAACAACTTTCTAACAAGTGGGCTATCTGGCCATAAATAGGATTGGCATGGTTCTCTTGGAGATCCAGGGGCCTACAAAGGCACGTCGTCTTTTGAACGGCGGAGGCCCGCCAAGTAGTATAGGTGTCATCATGACCGCGCATCTCCGGCGGAGCGTACGGGTTACACAAGGAAAGTGCAAAGGAGCCCAAATGTGATACTTGTTGTTCTCCCCCCATGCTCTAAGCATGTCACATCCATGACACGATTTGGTCCATAGCCTATCCTTAGTACCCTAGCCCAATCCTGCAACCAAACAAGGACAAGGATGGGACCACCGTACTACAATAGGCTACGTCCATAGACCTCTAATAACTGCTAAGTCTCCTAGCATGCAAAGTTTCTAACAGCAATTATTCCTAACGCACGACCCACACGTACAGGAGGCCAACCTGCACGCAAGTCCGTGATCTACATGAGACTCATAACTCGTGTAACAACTGTGTCACGGCCAATGAACCTAAAGATGCTACATGATGATGGGGTAGTCTCATAAACAAGGTCAATGCAAATACATAAATAAAAAAAATATACCGCGACGACACCGTCGCGCGCATTTTTATATAACAGTTAAAATATATGAAAAGACAGAAAATAAAGATGCATGCAACATATGGAATAAAAATAACAGTACAATGGCAAGATATACTTGCCTGGCAAGGAAGCTGCAATGTACCAATAACCTACTCCAGAAATCACGCAGAACAAATCCAATATCCTATGTGCACATAAATATAATACAATAGAATCATTAGTCATTACACTAGCACATACTCAACCACATTTATACTGGACTCAGGGGGTATACTAGGGGTAACACTAGTTATCTAACATGGTCAATTTATGCGTTGAATTACGCGGGTGTCGCGTCTTCAAGTACTGTACGAAATCAGTCAGTCAACTGACAGGTGTCTATGCCAGTACATTAATGTACGCAAGGCGGACAAATTCATAAGTTTTTAGGGTCAACATGGTCAAGGTAAGTATGGGATAGTCCACGGTGTCCTAGGGTCGTACAGTCTGAATATTTAGTCATAATTATCAATTAGCATTTACTTACATATATATTCATGTAACTATATAATATTATAACCATAAATTTATTTTAATTTATTTAATTCTGGAATAATTACTCTAAAATCCTATTTTAATCTTATTATTCTGATTTTTATGTTAATTTCTAAATTTTTTTCCAAAGAAACTAAATTTTATCAACTCGAGACTCATGGCACGCAAATCGAGGCGATCTGTTGACCGAAAAGTCAACCGACACAAACTCAACTTTTATGCATGATTTTCTATAGATTTTAGCATCAAAAATATATTGGAATTTATGGTTCGTCCGAATTCAAATTCGTTTGGGAATTATGGCACATACAAATTTTGTATTGTGCACCGATGGTTAAATTCTAACCTAGAAGTTCTACAAAATTAAAAGTATATAAATACTTCAAATTAAATTCTAGGAAAAATATATATCGATGATCTCGACATTAGATTTCCGAAACTTTAAACGGTTAGTGATTCTGATTCCTGGTTCTCCCGAAATCTCGAAAACATCGAAACACGTCTATTTTTGATCATGCTGTGCTCTACAAATTTTACAGAATTTAATACTAATAAATTCGTAAAAAAAATTATATAAACAGAAATCTAACCTCAATATTGTTCTAACAAAAAAAACTAGGCCTCATTTGGAGTCCGGAGCTATGCGCAATGGCTCCTGGAAGATGAAGGAACCCTAGATGGCAATTCTCCAAAAATCGGCTCAAAGAAAACCCTAAAAATTAATAACTAAACTAATATATATATATAGAGGAGAGAGAGTGCAGCCGCGGCTCGGAGAGCGCCACGTGGCAGCGATCCATGCAGCCCCGTCCAGATCGAACGGTCGCAGTTCGATGCGGCTCGGCTCAGCTGAGTCCGAGTCGAACTCGGTCTCGGCTCGGCTCGAGGTCGGCTAGCACCCACCCCGCGGTCACTGACAGGCGGGCCCGGCACTGTTCACTGCTGGAGGCTGACAGGTGGGCCCCCTATTTGCTGACTGGGCAGAATTAATTACTTTTTGGGTTTTCTTTTTCAGAAATTAGTTTTTAATTCAATTTTTCATAATTAACTCAAAATAAATGCTAAAAATAATCAGAAAATTCCCAAAAAATTCTAGAAAATATATTTTATTATTTAGAACCTAAAATAAAAGTTTGGGATATTTTTAATTAAGTTTGAACATAAAATAAATTTTTCAAAGTCTTAGAAAATTAGTGTTACTAGTTTTTAATTAATTAAAAATTATGGAAAAATCCCAATAATCTAAAATAGCCTAAAAATAATTCTAAATAAATATTTATATAAGTAAATAGAAAATTTTTTTTTTTCTAATTAACTAAGAGAATACTCTAAATAAATTCAACATCTATAATAAATATAATAATATAAAATATACACAAAATACCTATTTTGGGTGAGGGAGTTTACACAGGCAGTTGAGAAAGTTTACTTGATTCGAAAAAGACTCTGCACTGCGCAGAGTTGACAAATGAGCTATGCTGATGCTCATCGTAGACCTTTGGAGTTTATGGTCGGGGATCATGTCTTCTTAAAAGTGACACCGATGCGTGGGATGATGTGCTTCGGTGTTAAGGCAAACTTAGTCCCAGGTTTATTGGCCTCTTTGAAATACTAGAACGAGTGGCAGTTGTGGCATACCGGATTGCACTACCTCCCTCCCTGGCTGAAGTGCACGATATCTTTCATGTCTCTCAACTTTGAAAGTATGTACATGACCCAAGTTATGTGGTTACTTCGAACAATTGGGACTACGCACGGACTTATAGTACTCAGAAGATCCCGTGCAGATTTTAGACCATAAGTAGAAAGTACTTCAGAACCGTACGATGTTCTTGGTTCGCGTGCTGTGGCAAAACCATTCAGTTAGGGAATCAACTTGGAAAATGGAGTCGGAGATGAAGGAGAAGTATCCTTCATTGTTCTTTCAGTCGGATGTAAGGCCTTGTTCTTAAGTTTTGGGACAAAATTTTTTTTAGTGGTATATTATGTAGTGCCTCAAATCCCGATCCGACCGAGATGTGCACTATATAATTAGGCTTGTAGCTCATCCGTTGAGTCTTAGTTTGGAGTTTAGATCTTCGGCATCTTCTTTCCATGGACGAAATACGATGATCCTTTCCAACTCATAGAAATGCCTCTATTGAAACAAGTCCAATAGTTTTCGTACTTTGTTGCTTAGTTTTCTTGATTGCCTCTTTGGGATTTTTATTCTGTATTGCTTTCGATTTGCTTGGTTTTCGCTGTTGGCTTTCTCGTTTAGAGCTTTGATTCTTGAAAAGTTCAAAAGGAAGGATAGGCAAAGGATTCTAACTCGGTGCTCGTGCTATTTCAGGTTCGCGTAACTGACGTTTGATCGTCGCTAGGCGGAACTCCCTCTTTTTGGCACTTTTTCTTAACCAGTGAGTGGTTCGGACCCTTCTTTCCTACTTCTTTACGTCCACATCTCTAATGTTTCAAATGTTCACTTGATGATGCCCGATTGGACGCCTAGGAAATCCTTAGCCACAATGCATGCCAGCCACTAAGAAAGAAACATGGAATTGTAGACTAACTTATTATATGCTTGCACACTTTATTGATCATGAGCTGTTTTATAAAGGAATTTAGTTGTTGGTTGTGACATGGTGCCTCGGATAGAGTTTGGACCTATGGAATACCAAAATCAAAACACGGCTTGAGAAAATATGAACTGTTGCATAAGTATATATATTATTGTTTTACTTCTTCTGTTTTATTTCATCCATTGTATGATATATGAATTATTCATGCATTTGTATGGTCTGGGACAACTTGTGCACAAGGTTTGGCATTTTCTCGAAATGGTATTCCGGGGCACTGGAACCGTATCGATCCGGGGGGAATATTTGATCGTGCTCATCGTGATGCATTGCCGGATCTCCAGCAGGGCTTGCTACCCAGGCTGACAGGGCGCGCCATAATGCTTGGATAAGTCCCTAAGGTGTCGATCACACCATTGACCGCATAGAAAAGAACACATGCTAATTTATTGTTTTGTGCAGATGGTAAGTATACTTGTGTTTCGTTGCAGGAAAGGCGTGCATCGGTCGAGTAAGCAACCGATGTACTTATTAGATTCAATATTATTTTCATTCCTATCAAAATATGCAACTGATATGAATTGAATTGACTTACTTCTCTATAGAAAGATCATCTTAATGCATGCTCGCCCCTAATAAGCTAGTGTCGATTTAGTCGAGTGGGTTCATCCTGCTCACCAGTACAACTGAGTACTGACCCACATTGTGGGCAACTATTTCAAGCACTCAAGCGGTGCAACGCTAGTGGATAGATGAGGAGGCATTAGGAGCACCTCTATTTTGAAGTATAGTCGGAGTAAGTTCATTTTGGAGGCTTGGACTTTCAATTTATACAAGGGCGTAATGTATGAACGACGTGGACTATCTGATGGAGCACGCCCTGCCTTTTAAGTTTTTCTTTTGGAATGTAAATCAAGTAGCTGAGAGGCGCATCAAATGTAAACTCTATGTAAATCACTCTAAATTATCAATGAAAAGCATGTTTCTTCCTATACTTGTGTTCAAATATCTGTGAATGTGTTTTCTAACTTGTGTTTTAAAATGGGTTCCTATCACTGCATGTTCTTGCCTACTGCGAGCGCAACTCCAGGCTCCTACGGCATTACGCCCCAGCGAGGACGATCGGTTCCGTAAAGGATCCAGCGAGGACGATTGACCCTTTTGGGATCAGGGCATGACAATTGAGACATAGAAGTTATTGACCATATAAGACTTGATTGTCGCATGCACCCCCTTGTCTTATTACAACCGTGATCGTCATACGATGTATAGTACCTTGTACGCGATAGCTGGCCATGTCCGTCTCTGTATTTTGGTACTTGGACGTGACACGTAAGTATCGTATCTCTTAGGCTATTTACGTCTTTTTGACAGAAGGACCCTTTCGGCTTATAACCAAAAGTAATCTTACTATAAAGAACTTAGATTTAACAGGTATATATGCTAATCATAACATCATACAACATCAAAATCCAGAATTCTTAATTTTTGACGAATAAAGTTCACTCAAAGATATAAAGCATGCATAAACAATTGTATCTTATTAATAGAAAGTAAATGATTCCACAGTGACACCTAATATTCTAGATAAACAACTAGTCATACTGGATAGAATTAATTACAAAAAAAAAAATTATGCATGCTAGTATCACTTCTCACATTGATTTGAATAAATGATAACTAATGATATCAAATAAGAGACAGGGACAAACATTGATTGAAACATGTTATATTCTATAATTTAAGCCAATTATGAAGGATAAATTAGCACATTATCAAAGTGGCTCAAGTGGCCAAATTTATATTGGTGCAATTGCTTGAAAGATGACCTTTGTAGCTTTGCAATCACCAACGTTCTCCTTGGTGCTAAATTTTAACACAAAATGTTCTACCTGCATTAGTAGGTGTTTTCGATGAATAAAGGTTGTATGAACTTTGTATTACAAGCTATTAAAAGAAAGAAGAGTACAAAAGATTCCAGACAAGAGTCTAAGTACAATTGATTCTGGGAAAGTATAGCTGTAGAGATATGATCTGCGGACGATCACTTTACTCCTTGGACCACACGACGATGAAGAAATGCAAGGATGTCGTGAACAACTTGAAGAGTTGGGCAATGAGAAAGCTTTGGCAACAACTGTACAACAAGCTTCTATTTCTCTCTTTATGTTCTTGAACTTCAAAAACTTAAAATTTTAGCCTCTGTAACGTACACATTGATCCTATATTTATATAATTTTAGAGCCGTTATGACAGTGCGCGCACACTTTGGACAATCCACACTGTGAATACACTGTTGATGGGATGACATCCCACGATCTAGTGAGTGGGTGCACAACTTGCTGTACGCTTGACACGTGGCTTCTGATACGAGGAAAGCGTAGGTCATGGGACAGTTATTTGTGCACATTTCACTAAGAACATGGCATGTAGGACACATAATCGTAACTTATCTTTGTTAGTTAGGATCATAGGCGCACTATAGAAGTGGTATGGAAACTGGCACACTTTTGATAAAATTGTTCATATTGGCGCACTTTTTAAGAAGTAGCCGTGATGTCGCACTTTTGAGAAAATTGGCCGTGATGACGCACTTTGAAGAAGTAGCCGTGACGACGCACTTTTGAGGAAGTAGCCGTGATGGCACACTTTTGAGAAAATTAGCCGTGATGGCGCACATTTGAAGAAGTAGCCGTGATGACGCACTTTTGAGGAAGTAGTTGTGATGGCGCACTTTTGAGGAAGTAGCCATGATGGCGCACTTTTGAAGAAGTTAGCCTTACGGCACACTTCGAAGAAGTTGATTTGTACTGGTCTCTAAATGACAACTTGGGTCTGCGTGCCGTAGCTCAGCTGTAATAATGGCTTCTGACATCCTCGACTGCTGTTCAGCTGTTAGATTCATCACATTTAATGCTCGATGAAAAAATTATAGGCCAATTGTGCACCTGTATTGGGCTGGATAAGAACAGCTTTAGAGTGTGCCACTGTTCTATTCTTTGGATGAATGCACCATCCTCTGAAGTAAGTAGAAAGTGTGCCATTCTTTAGAACAGAGAGAAAGTGTGTCATTCTTCCTATGTTTAGTTTATTTGTAAGAAATGGTGCCGTCTTCAGAAAGCGCATTTTTATGCTTCTACAGTAGGCAGAGACTTTGGTATCCAAGATTTGGATCCACATTGGTTAGCTTTGGGAATCCACTCATACATATTAATATCAACCAATTTTCTAATTTTACACTGTCTAGATATATGTCCTTTCTTACCAAAATAATGACATATAGCAATAGTATTAGTGCTTGATGTAGCAGTATGAGTATGTGAAGTGGTATGTTGTATCTTCCTTGGATACTTGTAGTATAAGGCGTTATGGTGTGAAGCGTATGGTTTGCTTGCTGGTATCTTGTTGTGAGTTCTCTTTTCTTTAGCCACGTGTCTCATGTTAGACTGAATAGTAGGTCGTACGACCTATTTTTCTAAGCGACATATAAATCATAATATTTAGTAGTAAGAGCATCAATTCTAAGAACATGAATTGAATATTTCTTCTTTTATGATTCTAAGTCCTCCTTAAGTTTAGCATTTTCTTGAGTGCTTTTCTCAACGCAATCGAGTGCTTCATGTAAGCTAAGCTTAAGTTTGGACATTTTATCAGAATCGTCACAAGTAGAAGTATACTTAACATTACTTAATAGACAAGTAAGCTTTTTATTTTCAATCTTATAAGATCGAATATCTTTTCTAGCATGCTTATACTTATCTCTAAGTTTCTTGTGACCATCAAGTAAATAACTAAATGCATCAGATAATTCATCAAAGGAAAAATCTTCATAAAGAGGATTAGTAGATACCTGATCGAATGCCATTAGACATACGTTTTCACTATTGCGAGAATTTTCTTCTTCCTCTGAGCCGCTAGCTTCACTTTTGCACCAGATGCTTGTATTTGCATATTTGTGAGATGATGATCTTCTTTTGCTTGATCATTCATATCGATTCTCCCTTTTTGCTTTAGATTTTTTTTTTATCACGTGGCATGGTCTTCTGTAATTGTAGCAAATTGGTACTTCTTTGTAAACCTCCTAAAATTTTAAATTTTATTTTAATTATTTTTATTAAATTATTGAATTTCTTTGGAGTATTTTCATAGTTAATTAAAAAAATAAATTTTATTGATTAATTTAATTATATAAATACTCATTTAGAATTATTCCACAAAATAATTTTTATTATTATTTAGAGTCTTGTTAAAGGGTGATAGATTTTTTAGAATTTATTCTGTGTGCAAATATTCTTTTAAATTTTTATATAATCTCATATATATATATATATATATATATATATATAAAAATATATATGTGAATAAATATATAATAATTGTAATTGTAATAGTAATAGTAATAGTAATAGTAATAGTAATAATACTAATACTAATAATAATAATAAAAGAAAAGAAAAGAAAAGAAAAATAAAATAAAATAAAAATAAAAATAAAAATAAAAATAAAAATAAAAATAAAAATAAAAATAAAAATAAAAATAAAAATAAAAATAAAAATAAAAATAAAAATAAAAATACAAATACAAATACAAAACCTAAACACCTAAGCAAAACTTAAACCTAATACCTAACTAATCATATTCCTAACTAACCCCCCGTGGAACCCAGAACCCCCCCTGCGGCTCTCTCTCTCTCTCTCTCTCTATATATATATATATATATATATATATATATATATATATATACAAACACATATATTACTAAACCCTAACCCTAACCCGAATCTCCTTCCAAGGCGATCGGCGACAGACCGCGGCCGCCGGCTACCGCACCGCCGTCCGCCCGCGCACGCATGTGCACAGCCCCGAGCCCATCTTTATGGTATTATATCTCCCTCATCTTTGATTCTTTTTGCGAGCGGTTTATCCGTGTACGTTCACAACCTAACCCTCTAGGATTTTCGTCAAGCGGGACGAGTTTACGTGCCCTGGATTGGTCAAAAAATCGACCAAAAAATGACCGAAAAACTAACTAAAAATAGTCTAGAATTTTGACCCAAACCCCCATGTTCATGTCCAATTTGCCACCAACCGGTTTAATATTTTCAAAATCTAATTGAAGGGGTTTCTTCTCTATATAATCGAGAATTTAACTGTTCTTTTAGCTTTTATTAATTTATTTTATTTGTTAAATTATTTGGCCTCCAAAATGACCAAAAACTTGGTATTTTAAAACTAAAATTTTGTGATACAGAGTACGCTCCGCTAAACGGGACCGTCTCGTCTCATACCAACTGAATCGAAAGGTGTGTATGGTATATCCTGATGTGTGAACTTTCGCAGAAATTGATTCGGACGTATGTGTGCGTCAAAATTAACCCGTATCCGTAAAAAGTCCATGTATCACGACTTTTATAAACCACCACCCCACTTTGTGTATGCCGTCAGAATGTGACAAAACTTGCGCCATTGGATTTGTGGTATCACGCTGGTCCTGTGTGTCACGCCTCCGATCTCCCACAGGCAAATCAGCCGTTCCCGCTAGGCTAGAATTATCGCGCTAGCGCTCCAGCGGAACGATCGCTTTGACCCATTCGGGCGTGATGCCGTACGAGCGTGAGCCACACCCGTGCAAGGGCATAGTTCATTGGCTGGCGGTAAGAGTTCTAAGCCACAGAGTCACATAAATTGTTCGAGTACAGCAGAGTCATGAACGCATAGGCAATCGGTAACAAGTTCACTGAGTCGACAATAGCGGAAGCTTTGAATAACACAAGTTGAAGTAAAATAATCTCTTTATTGATATAAAGAAGTATTACAGGCGGCGCTTGGCCAAGATTATAATCCGCTCAGATCTTTCTCTCTGAAACAGTAAAAGCATGCCAATTGGCTACAATTGTGGAATGATTGTACAGGCAAATGTTCAGGCGATGTTCAGGCAAGTTCCAATATTATATCTTGTATATGCGCTTCTATTTCGGACGCAGTGCCCCAAGGCTTCGAATTTGACTCCACGCCTTAGCATGCACGAAGGAGGCATCCGTACCGAACGAGATTCTCTCGCATCCTGCAAACGATCTGGTGGATTATCAGTACATTGAATGCACTGGTGGGGAGGCTACTCGTCCGTTCGACGAATCCAAACACGTAATATAGGTTCCGTGCACTAACTATTATGTTGTCTTTGTAGTTGCCTTAGGATCAGTTTAATACAAGATTTGAATAGCCTAACTCGTGTGGCAGTGCACCGTGCGACATGAGAGAAAATATGGCGAGACTTACCAACTTACCATTTTACCTTCCCTGTCCAAGGCAAACATTGTTAATTCAAGCACGAGCATTCATAATTAAAACCAAGGCAATAACATATGCAAACACGAGAGGTGCTATATCATGATCGTTCAGGTATTCAGTTGTTCTTTTGATGTGATACAATAACTCGCACACGGATAGCCGCTAAGCGAGAATGACTTATCTATATGAACATGAGTCGCTAGCATAGCCATAAAGGACCCAGCCACTGGAGAGAATGGTATGCAGCAAAAAGAACAATGGGTACTACAAGCCATCTCGTCTAGCATAATAGACTGTATAATAGATTCCAGCCACTAGAGAGAATGGTATGTAGCGAAAGAACAGTGAGCGCTACACGCCATCTCGTCCAGTACAATAGACTGTACAATATTAAGTTCCATCAGGATCAGATCGGTCCCAGTGCCCTGATGACCGTCCATGGAACTATACCTCATTTTTGAGTTATCCATGATGTGCAGGTCTTTAGGGTTATCCAAGTTCACATCTTTCATAATACAATCAATAACACGAGTACAATCTTAAATTTTTGCTATGAACGAGCATGAACAGGATTCTCGTTAAAAGGTAAACTTGATGTGATTCCAGTTCAGTATTCACTTACCTTGATGCATGCCCTTAGTTCGGGGATTACCTTGGTGGCCTAACGGTCCCGAATACTTGCAGGTTTAATTGCACAAAAGAGCTATTTGATAGTCTCCTGGCTAACTAGAATGCATGCACGATACGAATAACGTTAGACATTTGTGGCATGAGTCCATAAATTGAGGCAACATTATAAGTTAACATATCTAAGCAGGCAAGCATGCATTTTATAAGGGACTTAAGCAAAAATTAGCTCAGGCCCGAAGGTAAGCCGAGAGGTAAAACCGTAAGGGAACTTAGCATGCGAGGATCTGAATATAAGCAATATTTTATTTTCATGTTCTAGCACAAGCAATATAAGTTGGGATTATTCCTTTAGCTAGGTACGTTGTATTCTTATTAGTATGTAGGGGGTGCTTCACCTAGCGACTAGCATGTATCATTCCATATTTTATGTGTGCTGGTTAAGCAAAGACAAGTTCACCATAGCCACCCACCTTAGCGATGATTCACCTCGGTTGAGCGATACGTCAAGCGAGTCTCTGAAAGCCTAAGATGAAAGCCTGTAGGGACAAGTCTGGATATCCTTTGTCTCAAACGAGTATTCTCGCCTGAGCAAAGCGGGTTGGGACATTGCACTTTTGTCGTTTGAATCAGCAGTCCGCTTGAGCGGAACGGGGTATTACATCATCCACCACTAAGAAAAAGTCTCGTCCTCGAGACTTTCTGAGGACAGGCAGTACGTTTCAATCAATTTTGATTTAAGGATATAAGGCTGAGTCAAACTTACATAAGTCATTATACTTGTTCAGGTGGATATTTACTTGCACTAGCATCGAGATCAGCATATCGCTAGTCTGGATCGTACGCATATTCGAAGTGCACTTCTAGCATGAGCACGCCAACCAACTTAGCGATAGCGAAATCTTAGCACTCGAGTTTCACATTTTTCTTGAGTCTTGGATCGTGCGCACGTTCAAGGTGTCCCTCAAAAATATGCATTCAACCAAACTTAGAGTTAGTAAAATCGGACAAGCTACTTGCGATAATCTCAAGGGTCTCGCACAGGTTGGCACAAAGGCCACTCAGATCACGATTTCATACAAGCAATTATATCATTAAAAACATATTTTGAAAGTATTTAGACCTATTGTTGGAACATTCCGTTTGGGACATTGAGAGAGAGCATGCACATAACCCACGAACGAGCTTTCGAAACTGAGATAATTGAAACGAAGTCCAAAGACATATATGCCAAACTCTGATACCAATCTGTCATGCCCCGATCTCCCGTAGGCAAATCGGCATTTCCTGTTAGGCGAGAATTACCGCGCCAGCGCTCCAGCGGAACGATCGCTTTGACCCATCCGGGAGTGATGAGCCACGCCCGTGCAAGGCCATGGTTCATTGGCTGGCGGTAAGAGTTCTAAGCCACAGAGTCGCATAGATTGTCCGAGTGCAGTGGAGTCATGAACGCATAGGCTATCGGTAACAAGTTCACTGAGTCGACAATAGCGAAAGCTTTGACTAACACAAATTGAAGTAAAATAAGCTCTTTATTGATATAAAGAAGTGTTACAGGCGGCGCTTGGCCGAGATTATAATTCGCTCAGATCTCTCTCTCTGAAACAGTAAAAGCGTGCCAAGTGGATACAATTATGGAATGATTGTACCGGCGAATGTTCAGGCGATGTTCAGGTAAGTTCCAATATTATGTCTTATATATGTGCTTCTGTTCTGGACGCAGCGCCCCATGGCTTCAGATTTAACTCCATGCCTTAGCACGCACGAAGGAGACATCCGCACCGAACGAGGTTCTCCCGTACCCTGCAAACGATCTGGTGGATTATCAGTACATTAAATGCACTGGTGGGGAGGCTACTCGCCCACTCGACGAATCCAAACACGTAATATAGGTTTCGTGCACCAACTATTATGTTGTCTTTCTAGTTGCCTTAGGATCAGTTTCATGCAAGATTTGAATAGCCTAACTCGTATGGCAGTGCGTCGTGCGACATGAGAGAAAATACGGTGAGACTTACCAACTTACCATTTTACCTTCAATATTGTTAATTCAAGCACGAGCATTCATAATGAAAACCAAGGCAATAATATATGCAAACACGAGATGTGCTATATCATAATCGTTCAGGTGCTCAGTTGTTCTTTTAATGCGATGCAATAACTCGCACATGGATAGCCGCTAAGCGAGGATAACTTATCTATATGAATATGAGTCGCTGGCATAGCCATAAAGGACCCAGCCACTGGAGAGAATGGTATGCAGCAAAAATAACAATAGGTGCTACAAGCCATCTCGTCCAGCACAATAGACTGTACAATAGAGTTCAGCCACTGGAGAGAATGGTATGCAGTGAAAGAACAATGAACTCTATATGCCATCTCGTCCAGTATAATAGACTATACAATATTAAGTTCCATCCGGATCGGATCAGTCCCAGTGCCCCGGTGACCGTCCGTGGAACTATACCTCATTTTTGAGTTGTCCAAGACGCACAGGTCTTTAGGGTTATCCAAGTTTACATCTTTCATAATACAATCAATAACACGAGTACAATCTTGAATTTCTGCTATAAACGAGCATGGACATGATTCTCGTTCAAAGGTAAACTTGATGTGATTCTAGTTCAGTATTCACTTGCCTTGATGCATGCCCCTAGTTCGGAGATTACCTTGGTGATTTAACGGTTCCGGATACTTGCAGGTTCAATTGCACAGAAGAGCTATTTGATAGTATCCTGGCTAACTAGAATGCATGTACGATACAAATAACATTAGACATTTATGCCATGAGTCCATAAATTGAGGCAACATTACAAGTTAACATGTCTAAGCAGGCAAGTATGCGTTTTGTAAGGGACTTAAGCAAACACGTTGGCTCGGGCCCGAAGGTAAGACGAGAGGTGAAACCGTAAGGAAACTTAGCATGCGAGGGTCTGAATATAAGCAATATTTTATTTCCATGTTCTAGCACAAGCAATACAAGTTGGGATTATTCCCTTAGCTAAGTGCGTTGTATTCTTATTAGCATGCAGGAGGTGATTCACCTAGCGACTAGCATGTATCGTTCCACATTTTATGTGTGCTGGCTAAGTAAAGACAAGTTTACCGTAGCCACCCACCTTAGCGATGATTTACCTCGGTTGAGCGATACGTCAAGCGAGCCTCTGAAAGCCTAAGCTGAAAGCCTGTGGGACAAGTCTGGATATCCTTTGCCTCAAACAAGTATTCTCGCCTGAGCAAAGCGGATTGGGATATTGCACTTTCTTTATTTGAATCGGCAGTCCACTTGAGCGGAACTGGGTATTACAACCCAAGTTTTATACAATTCTGAGATAGTTGACCAAGCCGCCTATTTGCGGGCCCCACGATTTGACTTGAAGGACGAATTTGTGATCGGCTCACCGGAATCCAAAATTAGATATATCATTGAGTTCGTATCGACGTTTCAAATTTGTTTGACCTATAATTTATCCTATTTAGAGACCTTTATCTCTGGCACATATTTTGGTGCAAAGTGGGCCACATGTGGATCCCGCTTTGACCCAAAATTATTGTTTTGCCTCTGTGTCCAAATTGGACGAAAGGGTAGGCTTTTTTGACTATCTCGCTTATTCCGGGAATATTGGTGATATTTATTTCAGTATCCCGAGACGTTCATTCTGATGCCATAGTTTTTGATCCTTTGTGGTTAACGTCTGGACGCTTACAGTTCGCAGCTTTCTTGTCAGACAAGTATACCTTGCCAAATTGCTTACAGTACTTTGCATGCTTGTTATATTTTTATATATTAATTATATGTGTTTTCTTTCAGTCATAATTATATATTATATATGTTGACACACACTTGACACATAGTATCATGGGAGAGGAGGACAGTCAGTAGGCGTATGGGCTACCCACTCTGGTAAACCGTACTAACTAGCACGCACTATAGTAGTTACATCATTATGGTCGCTACCCTCGTGGTATGTCGATTGATGGTGTCACGATGGTCGCTACCATCGCGGTATGTCAATTGATGATATACATGGACGTGTGTGTGAGTTGTGAGATAGATAGAGTAGCCTACACATGCCCATACGTCAAAAAGTTGTCCTCATTATGCATATTCATATAGATTGTCTAGTACATCGTACTTATATATTTTATGTCTATTATGCATGTTTTACTGTATTCAATTAGCATGCTTCTATGTATCTTGTTACGTCCCTCTGAGGACCTGGTCCCTTTCCAGGTGTAGATGATCTTGACTATTCGCAGGAGCACGGATCAGAACTTGCTACTTCTCTCTCTTTCGAGAAGGTCTTCTCTTCGAGCCTCATTGTTCATTAGATGTATTTATTTTTGTTTCTCTTATATTCTAGTTTGGTAGTGATTTTGTCTCCACCCAACTACTTGTTCTTATCAAGCATTTTATACTTGATTCAGTTATATAGTTGATTGGTTATTCATTTCTATTTTGATTATGTGGATGAGATCTAGTTATGCCCTGCGACTTATGACATAAATCTATACCACTTGTAAATTGTTATTCATAATACATCGTACGTATGTGTTATGGTTTCCATATATTGGAGTTGCCATATACATACGGCTGGCATACTTACGTATTCCTAGTCCTACATATTTTGGGACTGGGATGTGACATATTTTTGTGGTGGCCCATACAGGTCGAGAGCATATTATCTCGGCTATGTTACTGTACCGAGCAAGCCTGCACATAAGATTAGAATATAGGATCTCATCCACTTATTTAATCACCTCCCTTGATTTTATTTCATACTCTTATTTGATAGCTTGCATTGCATCTTGCTTGATCCTTTCACAACGTTAATCTTATCTTTTCTTTCGTGCTTGATAGAGGTTAGGAAGATGACTTGTACTAGGTATATACACTCTATTGTTCAATAGCACTATTAGTTAAATTCTTGTAAGTTTGGTAGTATGCCTCATAACCTAGTATCACATAGTCCTTTTAACCCATTAATGAAGTATAATTGAATGACACCAACTATAGCCTTACATAAGAAGATAGTGTTTATCTAGACTGTAAGGCTTAGAGGCCCATACCTCTATTTGGTCGACTATAGACTTAGACAAGAAGTTAGTATGGCAACTGTAGAGGCACAACACTGGACAAGTCTTATCTTCTTTGTGAACTTAAATTATTTTGTACCTTCCTTCATCATAATCCAGCATACTTGTATTTTCTGGACTATCTCCACTTATGCTGCTATTTTATAGGCTAGTTTTGCAAGCTTATTATTTTATCAAGCTTGTTCATGACATATGTGTTATTGGGGACGCCTACTAATATATTGTCTAAATCAGAATCAGTGTATTACGGTCTGATCAACCTTAATGCACTTGGTTCGCTCTTCGCATGACTACTTTACGTGGATTGAGATATAGTTGACTCAACATGTTAGATGAATATACTTGTCCTTTAGACATGTTCGAGCACATCTTATCGGTTACATAACTGTACTGATATGAGCATGTGAATAGAAATTTACCAAAATAAGATTTTAACCCACAACTGCCTTGACAACTCTCTTTTTGAATTCTTTAATCTCCTTGAACCCCGTACTTGTATTCTATCACCTCCTTCTTGAATTCTTTATTATTGTTTTTCGTCTTCCCCTATTTCGGAAAGACGAACGCTCATGCTTGGTATAAGTTTGATACACGGAGAGTACTAGATATACCCCATAAGCCAATCATATTACTTTGTGACTATCTTTTGTAATTAAGGACATATCACATGTGATATAATTAGTGTTAAAATATTGAGGATATGTTGATATTTTAACTAGATGGTATACCCACGATGCTAATGGATGACACGAGTAGCAGTAGTAGTATTCTAATTCCTATCACCGTCTTGTCCCCTTGGGTGGCTCATCTTTTCTTCTATATCAATTCCTTGTCACATGCTTAATTCTTTCTATCGTAGTTGCATCTTTTCGTGCCATCATAAATTATTGATTTACTTCAACCCCACCCTTTATTTTGTTATTTAAAACATAACCGGGTTAGTAATGATTAATAACTAAAAGATGAGTTCATGATAACCCTTATGTATATGCACTATAGCAATATCTGTATTCTCTTATTATTTTAAAAAAAAATCTTGAGTAGCATCCTTTAGTCTAACAGAAATTAGTTAGATTTTTGAAATGGTTCATACTTCTAATAGTTTTATAAAGTTAGTCAAGACCTTAATTGTTGTCCTAAAACTTAGACTAAGCTTAGGAAAGAGTTGAAGGCACTTGTTACGAACTGATGACAATGAAAAATCATTGGCGAGGTAGCATCAACTGCAGCTAGACCATTATAGTAGAGTAGTTGAATTATTTGCAGACATACTGGCCAGGTGGCATGGCATTATTAGACTACGATACTTGACGGTTACAGAGAAAAATCATGGTTATGAGATTCCAGACAAGTATCCCAAATTTTTTTTGACCCAATGAATAAATTCGTCTTACAACCTAGACAATAGCCTCAAAAGACTTTGACTACTAGTAGAATTCTTGTAAGTTGGGTAGTGTAGACGAGTTAGAGGATAAAAGAATAGTGTATAGACCATAAGGAAGAAAAGTGTTAGGGTGGCTGACCATAACCTTTTAGGAAGTACTACTAGCTAGCAATGAAGTGTTAATAGCTATAGTAATTTATTATGAATATGGGTTAGTGTTAATTTCGAGGACAAAATTATTGTAAGTTGGGTAGAATGTAAACCCCCTAAAAATTTAAATTTTATTTTAAGTATTTTTATTAAATTATTGAATTTTTTTGGAGTATTTTCGTAGTTAATTAGAAAAATAAAATTTATTGATTAATTTAATTATATAAATATGCATGTAGAATTATTCCACAAAATAATTTTTATTATTATTTAGAGTCTTGTTAAAGGGTGATAGATTTTCTAGAATTTATTCTGTGTGCAAATGGTCTTTTTAAATTTTTATATAATCTCATATATATATATATATATATATATATATAAATATATATATGTGAATAAATATATAATAATAGTAATCATAATAGTAATAGTAATAATAATAATAATAAAAAGAAAAAAAGAAAATAACAACAATAATAATAATAATAATACAAAACCTAAACAACTAAGCAAAACTTAAACCTAATAGTAATACCTACTAATCATATTCCTAATTAACCCCCCCGTGAACCCAGAACCCCCCCCCCGGCTCTCTCTCTCTCTCTTTATATATATATATATATATATATATATATATATATATATATACAAACACATGTATTACTAAACCCTAACCCAAATCTCCTTCCCCGGCGACCGACCGCAGCTGCCGGCGACCGGACCGTCGTCCGCGCACGCGCATGTGCACAGCCCCGAGCCCATCTTCAAGGTATTATATCTCCCTCATATTTGATTCTTTTTGTGAGCAGTTTATCCGTGTACGTTTACAACCTAACCCTCTAGGATTTCCTTCAAGCGGGACGAGTTTTTGGGCCCTGGATTGGTAGAAAAATCGACCAAAAAATGACCGAAAAACTAACTAAAAATAGTCCAAAATTTTGACCCAAACCTCCATGTTCATGCCCAATTTGCCACCAATCGGTTTAATATTTTCAAAATCTAATTGAAGGTTTTCTTCTCTATATAACCGATAATTTAACTGTTATTTTAGTTTATTAATTTATTTTATTTGTTAAATTATTCGGCCTCTAAAATAACCAAAAACTTGGAATTTTAAAACTAAAATATTGTAATATAGAGTGCGCCCCATCAAACGGGACCGTCTCGTCTTATACCAATTGAACCGAAAGGCGCGTATGGTATATCCTGACGTGTGAACTTTCGTGGAAGTTGATTCGGACGTATGTGCACGTCGGAATCAACCCGTATCCGTAAAAAGTTCCCGTATCACGACTTTTGTAAACTACTACCCCACTTTGTGTACGCTATCAGAATGCGACGAAACTTGCACCATTGGATTCATGGTATCACGCTGGTCCTGTGACCCAAGTTTCACGCAATTCTGACACAGTTGACCAAGCCGCCTATTCGTGGGCCCCACGCTGGTCCTGTGACCCAAAATTGGACATACCGTTTAGAATTTGTTTGACCTATAATTTATCCTATTTAGTGACCTTTGCCTCTGACACGTATTTTGGTGCAAAGTGAGCCACATGTGGACCCTGCTTTGACCCAAAATTACTGTTTTGTCCCTGTGTCCAATTGGACGAAAGGGTAGACTTTTTTGACTATCTCGCTTATTCCTGGAATATTGGTGATATTTATTTCAGCATCCGGAGATGTTTATTCTGATGCCATAGTTTCTGATCCCTTATGCTTGATGTCTGGACGCTTACACTTCGTAGCTTTCTTGCCAGGCAAGTATACCTTGCCAAATTGCTTACAGTACTTTGCATGCTTGTCATATTTTCATATATTTATTATGTGTTTTCTGTCAGTCATAATTATATATTATATATATTGACACATACTTGACATATAGTATCATGGAAGGGGAGGACAGTCAGTAGGCGTATGGGCTACCCACTCTGGTAAACCGTAGTAACTAGCACGCACTATGGTAGTTATGTCACGATGGTCGCTACCCTCGCGGTATATCGATTGATGGTGTCACGATGGTCGCTACCCTCGTGGTATGTCGATTGATGATGTACATGGACGTGTGTGTGAGTTGTGAGATAGATAGAGTAGCTTACACATGCCCATACGTCGAAAAGTTGTCCTCATTATGCATATTCATATAGATTGTCTAGTACAATGTACTTATATATTTTTTGTCTATTATGCATATTTTATTGTATTCAATTGGCATGCTTTTATGTATCTTATTACGTCCCTTTGAGGACCTGGTCCCTTTCCAGGTGTAGACGATCTTGACTATTCGCAGAAGCACGAATCAGAACTTGCTACTTCTCTCTCTTTCGAGGAGGTCTTCTCTTCGAGCCTCATTGTTCATTAAATGTAATTATTTTTGTTTCTCTTATATTCTAATTTGGTAGTGAATTTGTCTCCACCCAACTACTTGTTCTTATCAAGCATTTTATACTTGATTCAGTTATATAGTTGATTGGTCGGTTTGGACCTTCTCTTGTTCCCCGACCTGGTTATTCATTTCTATTTTGATTTTATGGATGAGATCTAGTTATGCCTTGTGACTTATGACATAAATCTATACCACTTGTGAATTGTTATTCATAATACAGCGTACATATGTGTTATGATTTTCATATATTGGAGTTGTCATATACATATGACTGGCATGCTTACGTATTCCTAGTCTTACTTATTTTAGGACTGGGGCATGACATTCTTCAAGATCTTTCTTCTTTCGGTTTGATTTCTTAAACTCCAAGAATAGTCTGAATTTTCTCAAAATTTAGGCCAGCTTATCATTGTCTGAATCATCATCTGTTTCGTCATTTTCAGAAGTATTGTCAGAAACTCTTTTGTGATATGCCTTGAATGTGATAGCCTTCTCTTTGGATGTTGACTCTTCAAAATCTTCGAGGTCTAGCTCGTGAGTTATCATCTTTTCCATCAGTGTCTCAAGAGTCATGATGGTGAGGTTATTTTTTTCAATGATTGCAGTAGCCTTGGGGTTCCAATTCTTGGTGAGTCCCCTAAGTACTTTGTGAATCTTCTCATAATTGTTGTACTCCTTGTTGAGAGAGAATAGGAGATTGACAATATCGAGGAATCATATAAACATTACAGTGATAGTCTCATTCGGCTTCATCTTGAATGCTTCATACTCTTGTGTCAGTCTGCCGATCTTCGATTCCTTCAATTAGGTGGTTTCTTCATGAGTTACCTCAAGAAGCTTTCAGACTTTGTGTAAAGTTGTAAAGGTAGACACTCTGTTGAATTCAGTCATATCTACAGCACAGAACAAAGCATTAATAGCTCTAACATCAAGACTATAATATTTCTTTTTTAGATCAATGTATCTATCATTGGACTTTTCTATAAAATTACTATCAATAACTATTGTGGCTGACTTTTTATATCTATCTATACTATAGTCAATAGGTCAAATTCAAGTGATCCTAAATAAAAAAAACCCATGCGTGTTTTCCAGTAAGTATAATTCGTACCATCAAATAGAGGTGACATATTTGTGGACCGACCTTCACCATTTTTGGTGTATATGGGTCTAGTGGTTGCCATAAATACTACTTTAGGTTTGTTAATCCTGATTTAAGAAAATATTTTCTCTGATAACAATTGTAGTATCGTATGGCAACTCTAGAGGGGGATGAATATAGTTTAGCAAAAATAATCACCAAATACAAATTTTAAGCCTAAGGCCAACTTATAAACAACAATAATAAGTAATAATCAGAGTGTAAGCAGAGTAAAAGTAAAGTTTAGAAGAGCAAACTCAAACACCAAAATTTTATCATAGTTTTCCTCTGAGAGGACTATTCCAAGTCCAAGAAATCTTGCTCGACGTTTATCCACTATTTGTGAAATAGGGTATACACATGCGCCTTTGATCCGAAGAGCACACCAACTTCTTACAACACGAGCTTGGATCCTAAGGACTCACGACTTCTTACAACCACAATCTTTTGATTTGAAGAGCTTGCTGACTTCAGACTTGTATGGAAGACGAACTTGTAAAGTAAGCTTTACAACTCAAACAGACTTCTAACCGAGAATGCACTTGGCATTAAAAGACTGAAAGTTGATCTTGGGAATATGAAGGTTTGTAGCTCATATTGGAATATGTTTGAAATTGAAAGCTTTGAGTGAAATTACTTGATTAAAATGGTATGAAATTTCACTCTATTTATAGGGTTTTTTGAACCGAATTCTGGCGGAGTTCGGATTTTCCTTTTCGATGTTTAGAAATACAAAAAAAATTGGGAGAAAAAATGAATACTTTAAAGTGAAAAAGTGAATCCTTGTATAGATGGAGGGAACCATTTTAAAAAAAAAATTTCATTAGAAATCACTTTTCTTTTTTGCACCATTTTTTTGGCATCTAAACATAAAAAAAAAACTATCTTTTTCCAAAGTCATAATTCCACAAACCAAACTTGATCTTAGAGGATTTTTAATTTCCCATCCCGAAAAGACAAGGAAAATAATTTCCTATCTGAAACCAAACGAAGACCTCAACACTGCCGGCTTTCCTGCAAGTGGCTAGGCCCCCTCGTCACAGCTAGCTGTCGGCATTCCTGCAGGCCTCCCACTCCTGCTCTCCTACTCCTCATCAAGCATGCACCACTCCCGTTCTCTAATGTCGATCAATCGCGATGTTATGGATGGTACTGTCGAGCGTGGGATTTATTGGGCTTGACGTTCATGGTGTCTTCCCCTCTTCTTTAACAGGACAATCTTGATGATGCTAATCAAAACAAATATTCAAGCGATCGATCAGCTATTTCTTACAATTTTATATTGGCTAAATTGTTAACTTTCAGTGTTTTTTTAACTTATATATTTTTGACTTTAATAGGTACTAACTTAATATCTCCTTCAACTAATATTTTTAACTTAATACCTAAAATTAAAAAAAAAAAAAAAATTGTTCCTCCTTCTCCACACTCATCTTCGACTGCACCATTTCCTCTCTCTGCACGCAGTAGTGACAGCATCAGTGCTAGCGCGCGAAGAGAGAGGGAGCAAGGAGGGGGTTACAGCGAGGACGGAGTAGCCGAGTGGTGGCAGCCGCCGGAGGTGGGGGGTGAGAGAAGCATGTGTAATTTTGTCTTTATTTATTTTAGGGTATCAAGTTGGTACCTATCAAAGTTGAGGATATCAAGTTGAACAATTTGAATAGTTGAGGATATTAAGTTATAATTTAGCCTTTAATATATGATTATGTCTACCAATTATAAAAGGAATTATAATTGTCAAGAAAGTTTTTACAATGTCCAAGAATTTTCAAGATGGGTTATCATAATTATCTTTACTTTATAAGGGAGCTATAAATTATATTTTAAAATTTTGTAATAAATTGAGGGTAGTATTGGTAACTCATCCTAATAAAATTTTGACATTGTAAAAGCCACATTGGCAATTACAATTCCTATTATAAAATCCCATTGCTATAGCTAGTTCGATGGATATCAGTGTTGTCAGAACCGGACCGGACAGACGGTTGGACCAGGTCTGATCGAATTTTACCAAAAAATGGGTCGATATGACCTGAACCGGATTTTTTTATTTAAGAATCGATATTATTTTTAGATCGGGGTTTAACCGGTGAACCGTCTGAATCGATACACAATTGAACCGGCCAGTTTTGGTTTTAGAAAAAAAAACTCAAAATAGTTTATCACGTGAGATTTGAACCATTTGGTTCTTGATTTGGTTTTGAGCGACCTTATAGTTTTCAAACCAAACAAACTCAGAACCAAATCAAACCAAACCAAAAAGTAAATGTCCATATCTTACCGGTCTCAAATCATTTGGTTATCGTATATGGCCTATTTAAACTCTGGTTGAACCTTGGTAAGATTAAAAAAATCGACCACGTGAACAATATTCACTTTAGCTTATTCATCATCATCATCTTATATATTAAAAAAGTTGAGAAAAAAAATGGTAGAAAAATAAAAAGTAATGATGTTTGGGAAGGGGGAGGAAAAATAGAGGAGAAAATTTGAAAGAAAAATTCATGTGGGTCCTATAAAAAAAAATTCTTCCAAAAGTAGAAGAAAAATGGAGACGTGTGTCATGCCCCGGTTCCATAGGTAAGGAACCGAGTCACGTGGCAATGGCCAACAGCGCACTTCGGCGGGCATCCCAATCTAATGGGCCGTCAGAGTACACTTAAGCTGTAAAGTACAATGAATAACCCATCACATAACACATAAAATAGTCAATCTAAATCTCATCCACAGGCAACAAATATAAGAACACAATAGAGGTAAACACAACAACTAATGTGCAGAAAGGAAATATCCAAGATAAGTATCAAGTACAAATACTAGAGTAGTCACACGGGAACAAACCCGCTAGTACAAAATACTGGAATGAAAGTAAGCAATAAGATAACTTGGAACGGCATCAGATAACTAGGTAATGATACCGTCCCAAGGAAAGAGTCACTACCAGCAGTCAGGCGAAGTCCTCAGGGATGACCTCGTCCTCGGTAGTGAGTACAGCTGCTGGATAGATGCCCGGTCCGTACTCCTCCGGGTAATCCTCGTCGCCTACACCTGGAAGGGAACCATGTCCTCAGAGGGACGTAACAAGGTACAAAAATACAGCATGCCAAGTAAACAGAAAGTACAAGTGCAACGACAGGGTACTCTATCAAAACCAAACAAGTGTGACACAGTTTGAAGACAATGTTCGACGCGTGGGCTGTCCAAAATAAAACCGTAGCTCCGAACAAAGAGACACACGATGTAACGCCCCGTTCGTCCCGTTCCCCCTATTCGGGGAGCGCGGCTAAGATATGCTTGGTACCGTTCGATCGGGACAGATTGAATCAAGATCCTTTCCTCGTTATGGATTGGTTTCTTCGGAACCAGGTCCCATAATCAATGGATCGTGCCTCAAGGAAGGACTCGGCGGCAGAGTAGAGAGAGGCCTTTCCGTTGTGTTAGTTTTCCCTTGCCCGTTTTCGATTGCCGTTTGGTTGCGTACTTGTTGGTTTTAGGACTTGCATTTTCTTGAACGGTTTCAATGGATTTCATTATTTTCGTTCTTAGAATTTCGCATTTCGTATCGAGCCTTGGAGACTGAAGCAGGAGGTATTGATCATCCGTTGGTGCGTGCAGGTGATCGTGTAGACAACGCGCGAGCGGAGTCTTAGGGATCTCTACTTCTTCTTCCTATACAAATATTATGAGTGGCTCTATTTCGATAAGCACCTTCTTTCCAAGGGCTCCGTTCATAATAAAATTGACTCAGTTGTGCATTCAATCAAACGATACCAATTAAGTAACAAGTTGGATAGAAAGATAAGATAAGAAGTAGGCTTGGAACACCCATTGCTTGTCATACAAAACCTTGCATAAATTTATTGATGCATGCATGTTCGTTGGGTGTTTAATGGGTTGGTAATTATTGATAGTTCAAAGTGTTCTTCTATAAACTGCTGCATGTTATTTCATATAACTTGTTGGTTGATCGTGATAGTACAGTAAAGCAGTTTCGTACATGATGTTCTTTAAATGGCTAGTAAGTAAATCTATGAAGTTCAGTTCATAGAAATGGTCATGGGAATTCTTGTGCACAAGGGATCCAGGTTCCTGCGAGCGGTTACCGGGGCACCGGGCCGTTTCGACCCGGGCGGAATCTACTTTCTTAGTCGTGGGAGCGGGGAATTGTAGCGGGGCTAGCTACCCGCGCTGCAAGCGTCGCCGCCAGCCCAGACTAAACCCATGATGGCTCCTAAACAACAAAGAAAGATGTTGTGTATATTTAAACTGTGTAGACTAACTATGTCTTCGTGACAGGGAAGGCTATGGTAAGTTGTACAGGTGGTTCAGACGGTACAGGTAAAGTCACCGAACGGTGGCATGTGGAGTTATGTTATTTTGTTCTTGCATACCTGCTAAATGAAATCTGATCTAGGCAAGAATAGAAAGTCACATAAACACATAAATATTGCATGTTCATTTAAAACGCATCTAAAGAGCTTGGTAAAGTTGAGCAGCTAGCCTTCACCAGTACTTTTTGAAGTACTGACCCTCGTTGTAGCAGGTTCCCCGGCGCAAGGCAACGCGGCGAGGAGCTGAAGTTCTCGTCGGACTTTTAGGATCCTTGGCGGTTCGTGGCCAAGACTTTTGGAGGCTCAAGCTAGAAGCCTTCCCCTCTCTCTCCG
Source organism: Iris macrosiphon (assembly GCA_036927795.1). Lineage (NCBI taxonomy): Eukaryota > Viridiplantae > Streptophyta > Magnoliopsida > Asparagales > Iridaceae > Iris > Iris macrosiphon. The sequence goes on along the minus strand of JAYESA010000007.1, from coordinate 28,654,099 downwards.
TTGCGGAAATAACGCTAAGGCGATGGTGCTTACCCGCACCCAAGGTGTTTTGTGTTTTTGAATCTATGTAAAGGGGCATAATGTATGGATCGGCTATCTCATTTTGCGTCCAAGTTTGTAAGCCCGTGGGGCATTTTATACTTTTGAGTCAAGCGATGTAAAAAGATGTTCATTATGAATAAAGGAGAAACTTTTCCATGCCTCAACCTTGTGTTATCTTATATGTCCACTCTGTTGCATTGTTCTAAAGAGTATCCTTATGCCTAAGGCCTTGTGCACGCGCGCCCTACGCGTGCACGGCATCACGCCCGGGGGACGATTATCGATTAGCCGAAATCGGGGCGTGACATATTGGTATCAGAGCATGCTTCAGATCCTTTGATCTCATAAAGAAAGTTTCTAAAGAGGACCTTGTTCCTTCCGAGTAGACCCTTGAATTCGCTTGGCCAAAATGAGATGCGTTCCATACAATAAGTCTAAATATTTTTGAAAAGTGCGTGAGAATTATACGATTGCTTGGACGGGATTATGATGTGAGGGCTTTTGTCCCAACTCATAGAGGATGTTTTGAGAGGAGACTTGTGTTGTAATCGGCAAGTTTTATGTCTATAAGAAAACACCAAACGAGTAGAGTGCGAGATAAGAATATCGTTCAGACAGTGGTCTATGCACATGGCCTTTTGGCCAATTTGTGTTAAGTATCGTGCACCAAGACCCTTGGTGCTAGTGTGTTGCAGCGAGATTTGGGTATTGCTGGGATGAGAATAAAGTTAACTTGGAGGGAAATCGATAGAGACGTTATCGGATTGCCGCTAAGGCGAATAATGGGAATCGTGTAGGGAATTTTCGAAAATAGTTGGACGGTTATTCATAACGATAAGTTATGATTTGAAGCATAGTCTGTATAGAGGACTATGGATACAGGTGTGTACGAGTCTAAGATCGCTAAGGCAATAAATAGGGACGGTGTTGGAGTTCTAAGGAACGAATTGGGCATACGACTGTAGGATGCGAACGCGAATCAGGAGTTATTAGGATGACTCAATTCCTGAGTAGTGTATGCGATAAGTCCCCTGTTCGATTATGCAATTTGTGGATATAATGAGTTGTAAAGATTCAAGGAGTATAACTCGAACCCTGAGTGGTATATTTGTTGGCTTAGAAATGCTTGAACGAAGTCGTGGATTCGGAGAGTTAAGCGAGTCTAGCGACAAGCGACGAGATTGGGTAAAGCCTTAGTATAAATAAACAATGCCTAGCAAGTAAGCGAACTCGGAGAAAGCATGCAATATTTGGTTCGAACGAGTTACAATGAGTTGAATAAGGAATAAGGCTTACAACGAATAGAAATTCAGGGCAATTGGAATCGATATCATGGTCGGAAAAGACTTAGAGGATTGTACGAGCGAGTTTGAGTTGAAACAAGCGAATTACAAACTTGAGTCGAGATTAAATAATCTGAGATGCGATCGAAGTAAGTACAATTAGAAACAATGGAGTGAACGAATGATAACGTGCATGGAAAAAAAAATTGAATTTGAGTAGGATATCGCTCGATAAAATTCGGTTTGAGTATGAATGCGATGATTTCAAATTTTGGGGGATTTAAACTATAATAATGGTTGGAAGATAACTCGGATTGATGCAAGTTGGAAAATTTAGGATTTTGATAGAATCGAGATAAGCGGTAATAGATTTGGCTTGGAGTTTGGAAGAACGATCTTGAAATCAAGTTCAGAAAGATAACATTCGAAATCTGTCCCAGCAAGAACGATTATCCTGCGGGAGCGTCGGCGTGGTGATTTCACGTACGGTAGGGATAAGCAAACTCAAGAGAACAGGTTCGGTAATTATTCCAAAAACGAACTCGATGAATGGAACGTATCAATGGGATAGACTTGGGTTTGGGAATTGATCTTAGTTGTTTGAGGAATGCTAAGAGTAGACTAAGAAAATGAGTCTAAGGATTTTTTTTGAGGAGTTAGTCTAGAAATGTAAAGTAAGAGATGTTGGACGTTTTCATGAACGGATAAATAGATTATGCTGGACGACATAGAGTCCATGATATACATCGATGGTTTATAATGGAATTGTGGCTTAGTGATACAAGCGTAGAAAATGATGGATTGGTGAATCCTATTAAACGAGATGAAAGAGATAGTATGTGCGAATCGATAGGTTAACCCTAAAATGTGGGCGTATCGTGGGTTCGGTTGAACGAGCGTGTTGGTGTGATAGGGTGATCTGTGCTCGATGTTTAGAAATCTGAGTGAAACGAGCTTGGGTAGAATACCCGTGTAAAGGAACAATGGTTTGACCTTAGGGTGATTGGGGCGAGCGTTGTGCAACACGGTTGTGCGATGAGTCGCAAACTTGAGTTGTACCTATGACTGTGTGTGCTGGCCTAGGGACTAGGCAGACGACCCTATGCCTTGAGTTAAACTGGAGTGGCTGACTTCAGAGTATCGTTCGGGAAGAATGATAGAACTGGCAACAAGACTTAGAGTTAGAATTTGGAATTGGGAATATACACTAGCAACGTTCGCGTTGAAACAAACGTAATGCAAGATAGGACTCGGGTGATAATTGGTTTGGTTGGATAGGTTACGCAACGGTAAAGGATAAGACAATAGCTGGATCGAACAAGAGTTCGGTCATTCGTATAGCAGGACGATCTGCGTTTCGAAAGATTTTCACGAGTAGCTTGTCAGACTTAGCTGTCACTGAGCTTGGTTGAAATACACATATTTGGGGGACGCCTTGAATATGGGTACGATCCAGACTTAGCGATATGCATAACTCGGATGCAGCTGCAAAGGAAAATGTTCGGATTCGCATGGATGAGTATGGCAACTGAAATGATTTAGCCTCAACCTAAATTTTTATAGAGGAAGGATTGTATCGTTCCTCGTGCTACCGGGATAGTTCTGCGCTAAGGCGCAGTACGAGACTGAATTTGGGGATGCAATAGTTGAACGAATAGATCATTCGGATAAAATAACTAAGCACTCTGGCGAACGGAACGAGTAAAAACGAATAGGAAGTTAAGTTCGATTGAGCCAAAGGTGCGAAGGACTTGAGCGTACCCCAGGTAGGCAATTTAGCTCTGCGCTAAGGCGCAATATAGACTGAGTCAGAAAACGTTGGTGATTGGGTGCGAATTTATTTAGTGAGATTGGACGGTGACTCAGAGAGATTTGATGCAAAAACGAGATTGGAAAATTGTCGAGATTCGAGCTTTTGGGTTAGGCATAACGACGGGTTTCGATAGGCAACGTCAAGTAATAGGCTCAATTGTGTTGGGTTCCTATGGTGATAACATAACAAGTTGGGCAAGTCCACCCAATTATGAGTCGTAAGTGCCCGTTGAGTTATAGAATACCATGTGCTTGGGTAATATAGCCCTACGCGTGCACGGCATCACGCCCGGGGGACGATTATCGATTAGCCGAAATCGGGGCGTGACATATTTTCTCACCATGCGCTAGGTGCAGTAGATTTTGAGACGGACGTGCAATGATCGAGTTGAGTATAACTCGATAGCATTGAACGATAAAGTCGTTCGATGAGAGTTGGCCAACATTGGCGTAACGCATGGTGAGAAAATAGAGGATTGTAGTATTGAGACAGTCCTTGAAGGATAAGACGAGATGTATAGAGTAGTTTAGAAGTTATGCGATAGCACGAGTTGCGCTCAGGAAGTCTCGAGGACGGAACTTGTTCTGAGTGGTATATGGTGTAACAACCCGCTCCGCTAAACCCGGAGGGCCGATTCAAACGGCACAAGTGTAGCTATTCAACCGCCTTGCTCAGCGAGATGGCTCGTTCGATGCAAAGGCTTTCATGCTGGGATCTTTAATGGAGTCAGACTTAGGCTATCAGAAGCGCGTCCGGAGTCTAGCTCGACCGATGCGATACATCGCTAAGGTGGGTGACCCCGGTGAACCTGTCTCTACTTAGCTGCACACTAAAAAAATGAATGTTACGTGCTAGTTTACAGGCGATAACCTTTGCATGCTAATAAAAGAGATGAACGCACATAGCAAAGGGGATAACCCCGCCTTATTATCGTATAGAACATGGAAATCTTACTTGCTAGTTGCGTAAGTTGACTTGGGTCAGTTGAATCTGCAAGCGGACTTGTCGTACGCGACGGAGCCTGTCTAAATTTTGAATCATAAAAAGAAGCAGTTGCGGAACCGAACGTCTCGCTAGTGCGCGTATTGTGGCGGAACCACTCGGTCGAGGAGTCGACCTGGGAACTTGAATCTGATATGAAGGAAAAATTTTCCTTATTATTTCTTAGTGGTAGGTTCTATTCTTAAGTTTTGGGACGAAACTTCCTATTAGATGGTTATGATGTAACGCCCCGTTCGTCCCGTTCCCCCTATTCGGGGAGCGCGGCTAAGATATGCTTGGTACCGTTCGATCGGGACAGATTGAATCAAGATCCTTTCCTCGTTATAGATTGGTTTCTTCGGAATCAGGTCCCATAATCAATGGATCGTGCCTCAAGGAAGGACTCGGCGGCAGAGTAGAGAGAGGCCTTTCCGTTGTGTTAGTTTTCCCTTGCCCGTTTTCGATTGCCGTTTGGTTGCGTACTTGTTGGTTTTAGGACTTGCATTTTCTTGAACGGTTTTAATGGATTTCATTGTTTTCGTTCTTAGGATTTCGCATTTCGTATCGAGCCTTGGAGACCGAAGCAGGAGGTATTGATCATCCGTTGGTGCGTGCAGGTGATCGTGTAGATAACGCGCGAGCGGAGTCTTAGGGATCTCTACTTCTTCTTCCTATACAAATATTGTGAGTGGCTCTATTTCGATAAGCACCTTCTTTCCAAGGGCTCCGTTCATAATAAAATTGACTCAGTTGTGCATTCAATCAAACGATACCAATTAAGTAACAAGTTGGATAACAAGATAAGATAAGAAGTAGGCTTGGAACACCCATTGCTTGTCATACAAAACCTTGCATAAATTCATTGATGCATGCATGTTCGTTGGGTGTTTAATGGGTTGGTAATTATTGATAGTTCAAAGTGTTCTTCTATAAACTGCTGCATGTTATTTCATATAACTTGTTGGTTGATCGTGATAGTACAGTAAAGCAGTTTCGTACATGATGTTCTTTAAATGGCTAGTAAGTAAATCTATGAAGTTCAGTTCATAGAAATGGTCATGGGAATTCTTGTGCACAAGGGATCCAGGTTCCTGCGAGCGGTTACCGGGGCAGCGGGCCGTTTCGACCCGAGCGGAATCTACTTTCTTAGTCGTGGGAGCGGAGAATTGTAGCGGGGCTAGCTACCCGCGCTGCAAGCGTCGCCGCCAGCCCAGACTAAACCCATGATGGCTCCTAAACAACAAAGAAAGATGTTGTGTATATTTAAACTGTGCAGACTAACTATGTCTTCGTGACAGGGAAGGCTATGGTAAGTTGTACAGGTGGTTCAGACGGTACAGGTAAAGTCACCGAACGGTGGCATGTGGAGTTATGTTATTTTGTTCTTGCATACCTGCTAAATGAAATCTGATCTAGGCAAGAATAGAAAGTCACATAAACACATAAATGTTGCATGTTCATTTAAAACGCATCTAAAGAGCTTGGTAAAGTTGAGCAGCTAGCCTTCACCAGTACTTTTCGAAGTACTGACCCTCGTTGTAGCAGGTTCCCCGGCGCAAGGCAACGCGGCGAGGAGCTGAAGTTCTCGCCGGACTTTTGGGATCCTTGGCGGTTCGTGGCCAAGACTTTTGGAGGCTCAAGCTAGAAGCCTTCCCCTCTCTCTCCGTTGCGGAAATAACGCTAAGGCGATGGTGCTTACCCGCACCCAAGGTGTTTTATGTTTTTGAATCTATGTAAAGGGGCATAATATATGGATCGGCTATCTCATTTTGCGTCCAAGTTTGTAAGCCCGTGGGGCATTTTATACTTTTGAGTCAAGCGATGTAAAAAGATGTTCATTATGAATAAAGGAGAAACTTTTCCATGCCTCAACCTTGTGTTATCTTATATGTCCACTCTGTTGCATTGTTCTAAAGAGTATCCTTATGCCTAAGGCCTTGTGCACGCGCGCCCTACGCGTGCACGGCATCACGCCCGGAGGACGATTATCGATTAGCCGAAATCGAGGCGTGACACACGGGGCGTACCGTAGCTCCGAGCACAGAGTCACACGGGTGATACACTATTCTAGAATACAGGATCACTTCATAAACATATATAAGCACGTGCAGAGGAGCCCAAACGTCTAGTAACTGTCTTTCCCATCCCAAGCGGTCAACGATGGTGCGCTGAACCTGAACCTCTATCTAATAGTCTTGACACACAGAAGTAACTCAACAGACGTGACCCTAAGGTCGTCCCAGTCTCTGGTCATGATGTCAGTATTAGGATACAGGAATCTGGCATGATCACAGTGTATGAGTGTGTCCTGGGGTGTCGGTATACTCAGGTACGTACATCGAGGTGCTACGAAGCATCTAACAATTATTCTAAGATGTTACGACGAACGTCAGCACCCGGTTGTGATTCGGACGCGAAGTATCGAATGTCAACATAAATACGCGCACAATGTACATAAAGAAACAATAAATATCTGTAATTTGAAATACAGGGTGGCAAGGTACACTTGCCTGCGTGCGGCTGCTGATGACAGGGTCCCGGTACCACGTCCAAGCCCTCGGGTCCCGTAGTACCTAGAGATGAGATACAAACCAAAATCAATAATCTATTCCACGTCAAACCGGGATGTGACACACATCTACACCTAAACTCAGTCTCAGCTACGACTCACAGGGATAAGACACTAGGGGGTTGACCACAGTTGACTATCGGTACGATACGTCAAATTATCTAGTCATCATTACCACATTATCAAACCATCCTCAAAACACAGTTAACGATTATAATTCTTTCATTTAATATCGTTGTTACCAAACACATAGTACTGCTCTAAATTAAACACCTTAAATTTTCAGTCTCTAAATTATCGATCAGGGGTTTTACCCTACACACTAGTCCTCAATCAAACATTCACCTACTATCCTTACTAATTATATATTTAACTTGAGCATTTTACACTACATACTACATGGACAAGTTTTCTCTACATAACATCCATTGTTCATTGGATCACAAAATTATACCATTCCGACCACCATATAATATATACACTCCTGTTAATACTGTTCTCTATCTTCTTGTGTATACACACACGATCTAACATCATTCCTTAATGGTGAATTCAACCACAACCCATGCTAACATTCCTATATATGCTGTATATGTAATGCTTCTCTTCCAAACTAAAACACACAAGTATATATCATCAACTCATGCTCATAAGCCCTAACTAATGCACATAACCATATATATCAAGAACCCTAATCCTCACATACATTATATGATAAAAACCCTAACTAACACATCCCAACAGATTATATAAACCCTAAAAAAAAACTAATAATCAAAGACACAAAGAAAAGCTCAAGAGAGGGGGAGAAGTATACCTAGGCGACGGGGGGGGGGGGGGGTCGATGGCCGGAGCGAGGTGGATACAATGGTGGTAGAGACCAGAAACTCGCCGGAGAAGAAGAGTGGAGGAAGTGGTGGTGGTGATAGCTCGTGGTGGTGGTGGTGATAGCTCGTGGTGGAGGAGGGGCCGGACTGAATGGGGCAGAGGAGGTCGGATGGACTCGCCGGAGTCGAGGAGAATGGGGACAGTGAAGTCGGGGGACTGGGTGAAGCCGGACTCGCCGGAGCAATGGCTCGAGTGGGTGGAGAGGAGGGGAATGGAGAGTGGCTGAAGCCGGACTGGGTGGAACAGGCCAAAGCCGCCGCGGGGGAGGCTCGAACTGGATGCGGGTCAGCAGCGGAGCAGTGGCTGTGCAGCCGGAGCAGGGTGCGGTGGTACACAGTCGCCAGAAGGCAGCTGCACAGGCCGGAGCGGGGTCGATGGTGCACAGTCGCCGGAGTGGGTCAGCCGCCGGAGTTGGGATCAGTCGGCCGGAGTTGGCTTTTCAGGAAGAAGAAAGGAAGAAGAAGAAGAAAGGAAGAAGAAGAAGAAAGAAAGAAGAAGAAGAAATAGGGAATGAATAAATATGGAGGAGGGAGGAGAGAGAGGGGGGGGGGGGTTTCCTAGGTGTTGGGATTAGGGCCTGCTTGGGAAAGAGTGTAGGAAGAGACACTTTATAGGGGTTGGTGATGTAAGCATGTGGTGGGGATGCTCTAATTCAAATGGAGGGCTAGGATTTAATATAGAGGATTGGGTTTCTTCATGCAAAGGAAGGGGGAGGGTGTTGACTACAGTCAAAGAATGGTAACCTCTCCATTTGGCCTTGGCCAATGAGGGGAGGACACCTAAATCAATAAATTGCAACTAAGCTCCTTAAATTCAAAAAATTGCACGAACACATGAAATGATGCAAAAATTATAGGGAAAATAGTGTTTGGTGATTTGCATGGTGAGGGGGTATTGTGTATTTGGCATGGGTTTAATTAAATGGGCATTGGGATTAATTGGGGATTAAAATAGGATTAGACAAAATTGGTATCCCCGATTTAAATAGAATTAAAGTGTCCCGCACTTTTAAATTCAATGGGGGCACTTGGGGTCAAAATTTGAAAATGACACAAAGGTCAAAAATGGTGGGGGTTTGGAGTCAGTCTTGGACCCTTTAGTTGGTTCGGCTCAACGGGTTGAGTTGGTATCTCAAAATTGAGGGTAACGACACAGGTGTCCGACACGGAATTAAATATGGGATTTAGGATATGGGAAGTTGTGCGATTAATTTAAGGCACAACAGATTTAATTTTTGTGTGACGAAAAAGTCCAGTACCTAAATTGGCGAGTCAAGTCAGAAGTACAATAGTCCGATGGTATTTATGGACTGATATTGGGCTCCGAATATTTTAACAATGGTAGGGCGCGCCAAGGGTTTAATTAAATAAAATAACAGACAAAAGCAACTCTACTCTAAACCTCAACATCTGCTGCTAATCCAAAATTTTTCCAATCCATACCTGACTATCTATAGAATTAATCGAGGGGATTTACAAGGTGAGATAATTTTTGAAGAATTTTCCTAACTACTCCTACAAAGCTAAGCATTAATTATGATTTTAAAAAAAATCAAGGACTAAATAGTAATTATATCTTTATTCTACAAAAAGCACAAATTAATTCTTTAACTTTTTCTTTCTTTACTTTTTGATTATCCAAGCAAAGGAAAAAAAATTAACTTCATCTTCATTTTTCTCCCCTTTATTTTTCTCCCCCTCAAATTTTCCTTCCCTTTATACAAGTTCCCAAACACACCATTTAGTGATCCATATTTCAGATTTTATCTTATGACGTAGCGGTTGCTCTTGGGATGATGAGTTTCTTACTGAGAAGTTTTGAGTTACCCCCCCCCCCCCACTTTATTTACCCTTATTCTGAATGCACCCCATATTGTTTTCATAATGTACAAGACCTCCACTTTTGACGGAATCCGTCAAGAATTGACGGTCAACCCATTTGACCAAATTTTTTTGACGAAAATATCCCTAATTTATTTTTCTCTTCCTCTTCCCTCTCACACCCTCCTCCCCGCCACCGCCGCCGCCCTCCCTCCCTCCCTGTCATGCCCCGATCTTCCGCAGGAATCGGCCATCCCCGATAGGCACGAATTACCGTGCCAGCGCTCCCACGGGACGATCATTTACATCGGGATGTGATGCCGTACGAGTCTGGGGTTACGTCCGCACAAGGCAACATCATTAAAGTTGTGGCTATCATCGAATCGATCGAGTACGCAACGGAGGGACAATGTTGCAAACAATAATCCATCTGAGTATACGGTATAAAGATCAAGTGTCACACCCCAGTCCCAAAATATCGAGGGACTAGACATGTGGCAATGGCCAGCAACACCCTCCAATGGGCAAATCTAATCTAATGGACCCATTAGAGTGTACTTAAGCTGTAAAACAATAATAAGGGTCTATGATTCATGTCACAGTCTAATTCTAATCTCATCCATAGAAGATAAACACAATCAATATCAGAATAATCAAGATGAAATAATAATCAACAAGTCTCAATAAATGTCTCAGGGAACAACCCGATATTGAATTTAATACATTAATCCACGAGACATGAAATAGAGTATCAAGAACAGAAATGACTGAGTATATAAAACAAATACTCAGGAGAAATCTTCTGGCATCACCTCGTCCTCTGGTACTGGTACTGCTCCAATGTCTGCTCATGTCCCGTATACCTCGGGGTAGATCTCCTCTGCTATAACTGGGGACATAATTCGGATCCAAGTCCTCAGGGGACATAACAAGGTACAAGAATAACTCAAGCCAAAATAAATGCAGCATATAAAAATGTATCAATAGGGCAAACTATCTAACCAGCTATGTGATATAAAGTGAGAGCATCACTAGTACTCAAGCTGAGACCACTACAAGCTCTGTATCGGAGAGCCGGTAGCAGTAATATCACGTAATATGCCTAGCTCTGATGTAGAGTCTACGACCTCACAATAATAAATATATATATAAAATTAGCATATAGCCTGTGTGTCTCTCCCTACCCAATATAATCACACGTCTCATGTCCACGATGTCTCATGTCCATAACACGCAAGATCATATCTAATGCAGCAAGTTATAATGATATCTATGCATATATATAAAGTCTATGTTACGAATCCTGCAGCCTATACAGAATCACCATGAATGACTCAGGAAAATTCTGTCTCATGAATAGTGTCAGGTGTCCTATGGTATGACGTACTTGATAATGCAAGCACGAAAATATATAGGGTCGCGATATCAATCTCTAGGTGACGTTACACAACTCCGTGTACGACGTTGACACCCGAATCTTATTCAGACGCTAAGCAATATCTCACGATCCTAGGATGAACAGATACATCATATAAATAAATCAAGAGAATAATATAAAGCAAGTACTACAAGATTGGCAAGGTACACTTGTCTGGGGTTTGAGTTCCTCCAATTGCTTTGGTCACAGTAAGGTCTTCAGGTACGCCTCCGGATGCTGAAATAACCATTACCATCATTCTCAGAAGATATAAAATAGCTATGATTGCCTATCCATAAGTCCAATTTGGACACAGGGACAAAATAGACAGTTTTTGGTCAAAGCGGGGTCTACATGTGTCCCATTTTGTACCAAAAAATGTGCATGAGACAAAAGTTCTCCAAATTCATCAAATTTAGTGTCAACAAGTCCAGAACAACGATACGAACCCAACGGAATATCTAGAATTGGATTCCGATGAGCCGACCACAAAATTGTGCGTCAAGTGGAGTCGTGGGGCCCGCGATACGAGATTTTGTGAACTTTCTCAGAATTGAACCAAACTTGGGTCATAGGACCAGCGTATCGCTACGAGTCCGATAGCGCAAGTTTTGTTTCGAAATGACAAGCACACACAAAGTTATAACGAGTTTCAGAACATGATCGATATGGGGCAATTTTGACGGATACGCGTTAATTTCGGTGTACACGCACATCCAAATCAACTTTCGCAAAATTTTACACGTCCGTATTGATGGTGCGCACCTTTCGGTGTAATTCGCACACGACCAAGTCACCTCGTTTAGCGAAACGTATCCAGTTCAAAAAAAATTAGATTTTAAATAACCAAGTTTTTGGTCGATTTTACCTGCGAATAAAATATAATCTACTGCACATTAAAATAAACTATTTAAAGGGTTTGAAACTTGGTTATACGGTCCAAATTATTGTTCAAATAAAATTTGAATTTATTAAACAGGTTGCACGCAAAACGGTCATGAACTTGTGAGTTCAGGAAAATTTCTGAATTTCAGAAATAGGGATTATTTTTCCTGTTTTTGCGTCGTGGTTTGTGATCGACACAGGACACGATACCCCAGTCTAAGGGCACGGGGTTCGAGGGGGTCACGTAGCGAACATGTCGCAACAGTCTGTTCGAAAAATGACGCAACGAGGAGAGGGAAAATCTCACCGGAACGTGGAGTTGGAATCGACTATACGTCGTGTACACGCGGTGGCACATCGGTGCTCCTCGGCATGCTGCAGCTGTTGTGGTCGACGCTGGCGGCGACGGAGATCGTCAACGGGTTTTCGGGGTCATGGCGAGGGTCGCCTGGGTCAAGGTCGGCCGGGTTGCCGTGCTGGTGGTTGGTGATGGCGGTGACTGCGGGCGGCAGGTTGCTGCTTCGGTTGGTGCTGGGATCGACGGAGGATGGGAGAAACGGCGGTGGTGGAGGCAGCGTCGGATTGGCCGGAGTTGGCGGAGAGGGGATGAAGTGGTGGTGGCAGCGGGGTGTTCGACGGGGGTTTTATAGGGGGACCGGGGACTGGAGGGGTCGACAGTTTTGGCTGGGGGGGAAGTAACGACCGACGGTTACGGTTAGGGAGGGCGCGGAGGCGAAACGGTCGGCGGGCGGTTACGGTAGGCGTTGGGTCGAATTAGAGTTATTACTGTAGCAAAAGGGGTAGCGGGTCGGGTTTGGATGCGGGTACGGGTATGGGTCCAAAATTGACCCAATAAGGGTTGGGTTTAGATAGGGTTCGGTTCAATTGGGTTTGGGTTGGTTTATTTAGGGGTTCGATTTGGTTCATGATTTGGTTTAATACGGTTTATTTTAAAATACTGTTTTTAGCTATTAAAAATAATTTTTGGGTCTAATAAATTTTAGAAAAATTATACTATGTCTATTTATTTATTTTACACTGAAAAATATTATTTTTATAATATTTTAATATTTAATAAAATTACAAAATTTATGTAATACCAGAAAAACATTTATTTTAATTATATAAAAAATCACAGAAAAAATTTCAAAAATTTATTTTTAATTTTAGAAAAAATCTGGGTGTTTACATCAAGGTACGAGGTTCTCTGAATACAATGACATCGTTTCATACATTATGTTCCTCTATACAAAAGTAGCTCAAAACAATCGATACGACTCAAGCCATCGAAACCAGATTTTCAGGTCCTGGGGATGAGGCACGACTATCGCTTTCTCGGATGATCCAGCACCTGCGAACAAGCAAACTGTTGGTGGGTCAGCACTTTGGAGAAAGTACCGGTGAGTCTAAAATCAACGAACAGAAGCAACATTCACTAAACCAACACTAAGTAATTATATTATAAAATATTACATTACTAGTGATCTTTCTAGTTTTATCTAGGTTCGTTACATACAGAAAATAAACGGAGTCATATTACTTCTTTTGGAAACATCTTTGAAATCAGAGTTCATATTCGATATAAAGCAAGCAGGCAAGCAGTTCATGCACGATAAGCAAGTTCGATTACTATCTCTGGTGCAGCGTGTCTCGTGAGTCATATCCATTTTTTTCAAAGACTCTAGCGTGCATCTAGTGGACTATCTTCTTATACTATTCAAGGCAATCATCATTATTCAAGCAATCATTCAAGTCTAGGTGTAATGCAAGACAATATGCAAAATAATATATCACTTATATAGTGATTCTTACTCCTTTTGTCGAGCGATTATCCCTGCAGCAGACATACAAGTTAGCAACATATGCATATATATACAAGGTTCTCCTTCCCTGGCCGTCTATGCATCAAACAGTTAGGTATGCAAGAAGGCTAACATAGCATTCGCCCTAACTATATGATGGTCTACGGAAATCTATGAATAACAGCTGGAACTACAAGCCCAGACTAACTATTAGACATGACACCCCCTAATCGTGAGGACTACAAGTCTTAGGATGTTTCGATTATCTCCCACAGGATGAACGATTCCCAGTGTCCCAGGAAATGCTCAAAAGACAGTACCTTATGCACAAGTTATCCAAAGACCGATGCGATGAATGCGATTCAATCAGATAAAGATTATATGATGCACATGTCTGTGACAAGCAAACATGATATCAAACGATAGAGCCAGAGCACTCAATTCTCTTCTTTCAATCAAGTCGATAGGTTCGATATGTTCAATCAATTTGATAGGTTCAATCATTTAAATAGGTTCAATCTTCTTTCTTTTAATCAATCGATAGGTTCAATAGCATACAATACAAGTTATTCAAATAGTTCTATTTTTCAAGCATCAATAACAAGCAAAACGTGACATGATTCTTCTATCTCTTTTAGCTAAGCATGCAGTTCTACTCTTGTTTAGCATACGATGGAAACATATGAACATTCTTTTACTCTTATTTATTAGCATAGCAACGGTTCGTTCGATAGCGGTGTCAGTGTAACTAAGCATACAATATTCAATTCTATACTTAGCATGACAATGATTCTCTCTCTTTTAGACAAGCATTCAGGTTCTCTAGTTAAGCAATCAGTTTCTCGTTCTATCATTCTCAATGCGAATATTATCTTATTAAGCAAACAATTATTTCAAAAACTCAGATTCATTATTAAGGTGTGCAAGGATCAGAGAACGAAGTTCTGTCCACTCAGCTAGATCAATCGTCTTGTGTTTTGATCAATAACTATCCGAAAAGACTTTTACTTGAGTCAGCAAACTGATATCTCTTGTACATAGTGCCAACATAGAGCGGGGCACTACACTCCCCACCGTGCCCCCCTCCCCGCCACCGCCGCCGTCCTCCCTCCCCACCCTGCCCCCCTCCCTGCCAACGCCGCTGTCCCCCCTCTTCCCTTTCACCCCTCTCCTCCTCCCCCCATCCCCGACATCACCGTCGCCGCCCGTCCCCTATCCCCCCTCCCCGACACCGCCGTCGCCCTTCTCCTCACCCCGCACCGCTATTGTTGCCGCCGCCGCACGCTCGCGAGCAGCAGCAATCACGGTGGTGGGGAGGGCGGGGTTGGGGAGAGGGGCGACGACGGTGTCGGGGAGGGGGGCGGGGGTGGGGAGGGGGGCGACAACGGTGTCGGGGAGGGGGCCGGGGTTGGGGACGGGGGGCGGCGGCGGTGGCGGGGAGTGGGGGGCGGGGGCGAGCGCGAAGGCGGGGAAAGAGGGCGGGGCCGAGCTCGGGGGCACGGGATCAAGTGAAGGGGAGAAGAGGGGGCTTTGGCCAGAATTTATCCCCAATGACGTCCAAATTTTTTTGGTCAAATGGGTTGACTGCCAATTATGCACGAATTCCGTCAAAAGTGGGAGGACTTGTACATTATGAAACACAATGTGGACTGTACCCTGAATATGGATAAATAAAGTGGGGGTAACTCAAAATTCTCTTTCTTATTTCCACTTGGGTCTATAACAACAGGGTTTGTTCTATATCTTACCATTTCAGAGTAGGTTTTTTTTCCCTCTCACGATCGATGTTTTAAAAATCGGATCGATGATCGAACCGAAAATTTATCAATCAGGTCGGACCGTGGTCAGATCCTGGTCAAACCTATAAAATCAATTTTTGTAATATTTTTTTTATTAATACGAAGAAAAAAAATACTTAGAAAATTGTATAAACATTTGGCTCGTTAGTGCAGACTTGATTAATTTTTGGTGGATTTCGATGTGAATTAAATGCATTTGCATACAATTGGCTCGTTAGTGCAAATTTTTCTAATTAACCATAAATGCATGCAAGTGCAGTGGGTTAATATGAATTAATATGAGTCAAACCGCTTTGGTTCAGACCTAGCAGTTCACGCAGTTTTGACGGTTGGATTGGATTTTTTTTCTTCTGAAAAATTGTCGGTTCTTAAAAAATGACGGTTCATTTTGAACCGAATAAAAAATATTCAGTATTCCAGTTGGATTCGGTTGAACCGTTGGTCTGGTCCGGTTTAAATAACATTGCTCACGATCCTCCTTGTATTATTGTTGTTTCATATTTTAATGATTCAATATTGGTTTGGATTTGTTCGGTGAGAACTGTATAATATGATATTTGCAACGTCTCGTTTCCGTCCCAGGACTACTTATCTTGATGATTCAAGAAGTATATAATTAATGTGGCTTGCATGTGGGTGGTTTAACCATGCAGGCCATTCTGAGAAACTTCAATGATTGAATACAAATTGCAGGACTGTCGCACTACGCATGACCAGAGTCGCTCTTGATGTAAACTTGTTTGAAATTTCACCAATGCCAGAACCATCAAGCAAAAGAACAAAGGACTCTTTGACTAAGCGAGCTTCTGTCATCATACAGCCAAATGCCTATAGCTTTCAGTCTTTGTCATCATACAGCCAAATGCCTATAGCTTTCAGTCTTTGTGTGTGGCTGAGGAAGTTAGCTAGATGCTTTCATTAAATGGATATGAATAGGCATGAACAAGATTTTGAAGGATATTTAAGAATTAATGGCCATACATTAAAGGCTTCGCTTGGTTCGCCGGAAAAAAATTCGTCCTCCTTTTATTCCTTTAAATTTTTTTAATTATTATCTATTTTTATTTTTTTGTGTCTGGAAAAATCAAAAAAATTAGAAGAAAAAATAATTTTATAAGGTAGAAAAGTGAATCTAGATGGTTGGAGGAACCACTTTTCTCCTCCTTCTTTTTTTTTTTTCTCTCTTGAGAACCATTTTTCTTTCTCAATTTTTTTTTCCAACTTTCAAACATAGAAAATGAATGACTTTTTTTTTCGAATGACATGATTTCATGAACCAAACATGACCTAAAGGCAACTTAAAGATCACCTTGGTATTGCCAATGCCTCTCTTGATAATTCAAGAATCACGAACGTTGATCAAAGCCATATGCACTCAAACTTGGCTATTGTTGGGTCTGCAGATTTGGGAGAGTGAAATGACCTAAATTTGGATTTGGAATTACTTCACGTGTTTGGTTGGAGGATTTACACATAAGATTTACTGTGAGGTGACATGAACACTTTCCACTAAATTCTTAATTTGATATTGAAATTTTTTCTTCCGAATGGCAGCGGGGAAGCGAGAAATTCTCATTCCCACTTCCCAAGTTTTGTTGGAGGACCACTTCAAATCTAATTTAATACTTTTCAAATTATAAGAACTACAGAAAATTATACTTTCCAACTCACTTCAATCATCCAAACACCATATTTATAATTTTTCAATTCTAAGAACATCCACAGTGGGAGATGTTTCAATACTATATTTTGACTTTAGTCAAATTTTATAGCACTTGAAGGCTGCAGCAGACACTTGTGGATACTTAAAAATTGTTAGAAAGCTACGAGACTCTTCAGATTTGGAGCGTCTCCTAGTTTCTCTATATTAATTGTTGGACCCACCAAAAGTAACTAAATAGAAAATAAAAACAAAGAGAGAGAAAATCTTACTAAATAGAAAAGTAAAATAAAGAGAAAAAATAGGGAGAAAAAAGAAAAAATTAATTTGGAGTGTACTATTGTGTGTCAATATCATGAAAGCACTCCAAAAGTAATAATTTACACACTTTTTAATAATTTGGAGTATATGTTTGGATTGTTCTTACTGTGGATACTCTAACATCCACTTCTTCAAAGCACCCGAACGAAATAATTGAAAAAAAAATATGCGTACACATGACGTACATACACAATAAGTATAACGTAAAATGTCTATTTTTGAATTTTTTACTTCGTGTTGCTTTGCTGAACCAAACAGGTAGGAGTCACTACCGAACTCGAGTGACTCTTGTGGTTACCGAGGAGAGCTATAAAATTTCGACTGAGTGGCAGAAGGTCGGTGGATCGAGCCACATTGATGTATTATTCCTTCCATTTATAAATAATGAAAGTTGGAGGACGGTGGGTCCAAAGACATGTAATGCAGTGTGCACAAAAGTTCCAAACGTTACGTCGAATTTCGTACGTTATGTTGGAAAGTAAAAAAAAAAGAAAAAAAAGAAAAAAGGTAGGTGTCAATATGTCACGTCCCGATTTCATGGAATCGATAGTCGTCTCCCGGACATGACGTCGTGCATGTCTAGGTTGCGCAACGTACAAGACCAATTTTTTTTTGCATAACAAATACATATTCAGAGTACGCAGATAATTGAACAAAACATTAAAATATGAAAAAGTTCTCTTTATTGATAATGAACATCTTTTACAAACTCTTGAACGAGTCGAATAATTGCCGTACGGACTTACAAAAATGGACTCAAAATGAGATAACCATTCTGTACATTATATTATTTTACTAAAACTTTAAAATGTTAAAGACTTTCAGGCTTGTAGGAGACTGTCCCGTGGCGTGATTTGCTTAAATATGTATGTTTCCGAAAGAAAACTCCATTGATTGATTTTGATGTATAAATTCATACGTAGATATTGGTGGAATTTTCACCAATGCCAGAATCATAGGAAGAAGCAATGCACACTATTGAGTAAGCTCATGCAATGCAGATGCAGCCAATTTGAATAATTCGGTAAATGAATACGAACACGAAGAACAAGTCAAGAACTCGCTTTCAAAATCATGCCCAAAACTCTGAGAACACCAAAAGGAAAGCAGCAGCAATTGGCGAGTGGCCAAGTTTTCTTGGTGGTGGGGATGTTCCTTTAATTTTGGTTTTTTTTTCCCATCAACTAATACTGTGTCGCCTTCAGTCACCATCTGATCTTCTCTACATGTGTTTGGACACAGCAAGGATACAAGGTGGTATCACTTCAAACCATAGCCACTCCCCCCTGAAGCTCTCATACTCATCTTCTTCTTTCCTTCCTTTGTCATGGACGACGTCGAGCAACAAATCCAAGGTTAGTAAATCTTTCTCGTACTTTTAATTATTGTATACATTTTTGACCCAAAACCTATCCTATCGAGAAATATATCAATCAGTATCTCTGAAAGACGCAACAACGGCTAACCAATCACCGGTTCCTCCATCGCCGGAGCCGAAGCAGTTGTGGTGGTGGCTCAAGGTGTTCGTCTACACCTTCTTCGTCATCGCCGGGCAGACCGTGGCCACCCTCCTCGGCCGGTTCTACTACGACCAAGGCGGCAACAGCAAGTGGATGTCCGCGCTGGTCACCTCGGCCGGCTTCCCCATACTCCTCCCCCTCCTCCTCCTCGCTCCTCCTTCTCCTCCCTCCGCTCACGTCCGGCCGAAGCGCTTCGTCGCGAGGCGGTCTGCGGTATACGTGGCCATAGGCCTAATGGCGTCCGCGGACAACCTGGCGTACTCGTACGGGCTCCTCTACCTCCCCGTCTCCACCTTCGCCCTCGTCTGCGCCAGCCAGCTCGCCTTCAACGCGGTGTTCTCCTACCTGCTCAACTCGCAGAGGTTCACCTCCCTCGTCTTCAACTCCGTCGTCGTCCTCACCTTCTCCGCGGCGCTCCTCGGGGTGAGCCCGGGCTCGGACTCGGACTCGGACGTGTCGAAGGACAAGTACCCCCTCGGGTTCGTGCTGACGCTGGCGGCCTCGGCCGCCTTCTCGCTCATCCTATCCCTGACGCAGCTCGCGTTCCAGAAGGTCATCAGGACGGAGGGCTTTGCGGCAGTGCTGGAGATGCTGATATGCACCGGACTCGTCGCGACGGCGGCCTCCGCGGTCGGGCTCTTCGCGAGCGGTGAAGCGGGGACGCTGAGGGGGGAGATGGAGGGGTTCTTGAAGGGGAGGGCGGCGTACGTGATAACTCTCGTATCGACGGCTGTGTGCTGGACGGTGTCGAGCGTAGGAGTCGTGGGGCTGATACTGGTCGCGACTTCTCTCCTCGCAAATGTTATAAGCACCGTGGCGCTGCCAGTGGTGCCGGTCTTCGCGGTGGTGTTCTTCCGCGACGAGATGGACGGGGTGAAGGTGGTGGCGATGCTGATGGCTATATGGGGGTTCCTCTCCTACATCTACCAGGACTATCTCGACGACGCGAAGGCCAAGGCCAAGGCCAAGGCTACCATTGCTCTGCAACCGCTGGCTTAAAATGTTGATGGTGTTCTTTCTTGTATGTGCATTTGCTCGAACTGACAATGGAGGCAAAACAAAGAAGAGGGAAGAGTAATTCAAGCTTGTCTGCAAGTTTTGTACGGTAGGCCTCTTTCCAACATCAGTTCTTAGTTAATTTCTCATCATTGCCATCTTTGAGTGAAGCTGTCTAAATTCGGATTTGGGGTTATTTTATGCCAACAATTATTTTGGTTCCTGCAGTAATCGTTCGAGCCATATCCCTCTCACCCGCCCATCCCATCCTGCACCATCCTATTCCCCTCCTGCTCCGCCCGTGTCTCTTCTGTTGAGAAAAATAAAATATTTTTCGTCTTTATAATGAGATAAAATAAAAATGTAAGAGAAAAAAAATTAAGAGAGAGGACACATACAAGATTTATCGAGATTCAGCTTAATTTGAACCTACGTCATCCGTCCGTCCTTTCTTTACCGTTTTCACTATAATCAAATAAAAGATTACAAGGATATTCTCTCAAGTTGGTACAACTTAACTTGAAGATTGTTGGAAAAAAATAAAATATTTTTCGTCTTTGTGATGAGATAAAATAAAATGGAAGAGAAGAGAAGTTAAGAGAGAGAACACACAAGATTTAGCGACGTTCAGCTCAATTTGAGCCTACGTCCTCCGTCTGCCCCTTCTTCACCGTTTTTACTATAATCAAATGAAAGATTACAAGGACATTCTCTCAAGTTTGTACAACTTAACTTGAGGATCACTTTCTCTCACAAACTCACTTGAGGTGGATTACAAGTGTGAGGATTACAAATTGTGTATTGTTCTTCTTGTTACTTGTTGTTGTTCAACCTTCACCATCTTTCCTCTATTTATAGGGAGGATATGCCTCTTAGGTACATCACATTCGTTGCATGGAGAAGTCCAAAGGGAAGATTCGTTCATTCTCCCAAGATTCGTTCATCTATCATCAATGTTACATGCAAGCTGAATGCATGCAGAATATGAATAGATAGGCTACTTTAGATGGTCATAACTTCTTCAATACACCTCCAAATGACCTGGTTCAAAGCATGGATGAAAGAGAAAACTTTTCTCAGAAACTTTTGTATTGAAGACTGAGCCAAATAATGACTGCAACAGCTTCGAAATACCCTCCCAAAACTGAATCTTGTCACAGAAACTGCACGCAGAAAAATAGTTAAGTAATTGGCCGAACCCAACCATGGGTGACCGATTTCCATGGATCAAATCCATGTTTATTCATCATAGGGATGGACCCCGTTCCCATACGGAAAAGGTCTTGTTTTCCCTAACAGTGGTATCAGAGCACATGTTGCTAATCTTCTTGTGTTGAGATGGAGACTCCCATTGGTGGCATTCGGATTATCAGCTTGAATTGCCGCAACTGGATGATATGGAAGGCGTAGATGACGGACCTTCTCTATTGCAAGGACCTCTATGCATAAGTTGAAGGAGAATCTTCCAAGCCAGATTCCATGACGGTAGAAGAATGGAAGAAGCTTGACCGGAAGACCATCGGCACCATTCGACAATGGGTGGATGACACCGTATTCCATCATGTGTCGATTGAGACATCGGCGAACAACTTGTGGAAGAAACTTGAAGATCTCTACGAGAGGAAGACCATGGGCAACAAAGCTTTCTTGATTCGGAAGCTTGTCAATCTCAAGTTCAAGGAAGGTGATTCCATATTTGAACATCTGAATGAAATTCAAAGTATTGTTAATCAGCTTGCAGCTATGAAGATGGTGTTGGATGACGAGCTTCAAGCCCTTCTTCCGCTTATCTCATTACCGAATAGTTAGGAGACTCGGGTGGTGTCTCTTAGCAACTCCGCACCTGACGGAGTTGTATCCATGAACCAAGTTACAAGCAGCCTCTTGAATGAAGAAATTCGAAGAAAGTCATATGGATCCTCCCATTCTCATGCCCTTGTCACCGAGAATAGGGGGAGGAGCAAAAGCCTACAGCCTCAAAACCGAGACAATTCGAGAGAAAAATCAAAGACTAGGAAGGACATTAGTTGCTATCACTGCGGGAAGAGTGGACACATAAAACGGGAATGCCGCAAGCTCAAGCGAGAACAAAAGAAAGGAAGGACCAATGAGAAGCAAGAAAAGAATAAAAGTGCAGCAGTTGTCACTGACAATAAAATTGTACTTTTCTCGGCATGTGAAGAAGACTGTGCAAATCTCACTTGCCAAGACTCATAATGGGTGATTGATTCTGGTGCCTCCTACCGTGCTACTCTCCGAAAGGACTACTTCACTTCGCTTCGTGAAGGTAACCTTGGAATGGTAAAAATGGGTAACAAAAACTCTTCTCAAATTCTTGGCATTGAAAACATTGGTGTTACCACTAACCTTGGAACAAAAATGGTTCTAAAAGAAGTTAGATTTGTGTCCGATCTTCGTCTCAATCTTCTCTCCACCGGCAAGCTTGATGAAGAAAGATACACAAGCTGTCACGCCCCAGTCCCAAAATACGTAGGACTAGGTCACGTAACCATGCCAGCTGGCCCGTATATATGGCAACTCCAATATATGGAAACCATATATACGTGCGTACGCTGTATAATGAACAATAATTACTAAGTGGTAAAACTAATTACAAGTCACAGGGTAATATCTAAATCTCATCCACAGAAATCAAATATGAATAACCAATAACCATGTAACTATATCTCAATACAGATATCTAAGAATGACAGTCAGATGGAAACAAATCTACTGCCGAAATAGAATATAAAAAGGAACCAGATACACACCATATAAGAACAACATCTGACAATCACGAGGCTCGAAGAGAAGATCTCCTCGGAATATAAGTAGCCTGTCCGGATCTGTGCTCCTGCGAATACTCAAGAACATATACACTTGGCAGGGGACCAGGTCCTCAGAGGGACATAGCAAGATACATAAAAATAACATGCCATAATGTAAATACTGAATAAATAAGGGGGTGTGCTAACCATCTAAGTGAATGCAATTTAAAGACCTGATAGTACGCATGGAAATGTGTAGGCTTGACATATGCTGACGTAATTCACCAATCGTCATGACCGGCTAGTATATGTGTCATATGCCCCCGGACACACGGGTAGCTCTGCAATCGACCATCTCCGAGGAGCATGGTACGAAGGATAAAACATCATGGAGGGGGTGTCCCATACGCCTACTAGTAATCTTTCCCGCCCAATGTAGATGTACAAATCGTGAAAACGACGTGGACATCTCATTCTATGATGCAAGTCTCTATGAAATAAACAACTGAGCCAAATACCGCTACACGTGTTGCTCACACTGATGGCAAGTCGCGCATGAGGCACGCGTCCCTACATGTACTCACTCTGTGACGTGTAATGATACGTGTCAAGGCCTGGGAAGTTATATCAATAACTTCACAACTTTAGGTGGGTCGACTAGACACTAGGTCAGACACAAGTCCTAACGTCAACGCCATCGTTGACTGCACCCGAGTTTTCTCGGACGCGCACATTTATATAATAAATAAACATGTAACTAACAATAACTGAATTTAAACAATACAACAAGGCAAGGTATACTTGCCTGGCAGGTGAGCTGCAAATATAATGTCCAGATGTCAAATGCCAAAAGTCAGAACTATGGCCTCAGAATAAATGTCTCCGGATACTGAAATAAACATCACTAACAGTCTCAGAAAATATCAAATAGCTAGAAACACCTGTCCTTAAGTCCAATTTGGACACATGGACGAAAATGACAGTTTCTGGTCAAAGCGGGGTCCACATGTGGGTCGCTTTGCACCGAGAAACGTGTCAGGGTCAAAGGTCTCCAAATTCGCCAAACTTAGTGTCAACAAGTCAGGAACGATGATACGAACCCAACGGAACTTCCAGAATTGGATTCCGATGAGCCGGTCACAAAATCGCCCGTCAAGTGGAGCCTGTGGGGCCCACGATACGAGATTTTGCCAACGTTCTCAGAATCGAACCAAACTTGGATCACAGGATCAGCGTATTGCTACGAGTCCGATGGCGCAAGTTTCGTCTCGATCTGACGTGTGTACACAAAGTTGCAGCGTGTTCCAGAACAGGCGGATACGGGGCGTTGTCGGCGGATACGCGTTGATTCCGGTGTGCACGCACATCCAAATCAACTTCTGCGAAATCTCGCACGTCCGTATCAACGACGCGCACGTTTCGGTAAAGACCGCGTGCGACCAAGTCGTCCCGTTTGGCGGGGCGTACTCAGTTCCGGGGTGAATCGGGTCGTTGTTTTTCCTGTTTTTGGATCGCGTGCCGCGATCGCCACAGAGCGCGATGCACCGAGCGGGTTGCACGGGCACCAAGATGGTCACATAGCCTACGTGTCACAATTGACAGAATCAGAAACGAAAATACGAGAGAGAAAATGATACCTGAACATGGCTCCAGAAACTGAGATTCTCGTGTCCGACACAACACAAAGGGACACTGTGTCCGTTCTGAGTCCAGTCTAGGGTTTTTGCCGGAGACAGCGGACCTGGCCGGAGCTTCACCGGAGCGGCGGCTGGGGTGTCCTGGACGGGGGAGGAGATCGGGGAGAGGCGCTGGAGGTGGCTCGGCGGGGCTCTCGGCGGAGGAGAGGGAGGCCAGGGGAGGTTCTGCGGCAAGGTCGGCGGGGTAGGGGAGGCGGGGGCGGCGCTGGAGGTGGAGGAGGAGATCGAGGGGTCGGGGTCGGCTCGCCGGCCGGGGAGGATGGAGAAGCTGGGGAGGAGGAGCTGGGGCTGTCGAGGCCGTCGGCTGGGAGGGGTCGGGTCCGCCGCGGGATCGGGTCGGAGCGGGGTCGACGAGGTGGCAGAACCGCTCCGGCGGAGGCTCACCGCGGGGGGGGGGGGGGGGGGGGGCGGAGCTGCTCCGGCGGGGCCGCGGGGGACGCACAGGCGGTCGAGGGAGGGGGCTCGGGGTGGCTCGGAGAGGGCGGCTGAGCCCAGCGGCGGCGGGGGGGGGGGGGGGTGGCTCGCCGCTGGGTTGGGTCGGCTCCGGCGAGGGAGCTCGCCGCCGGCGGACGGGGGGGGGGGGGGGGTTTCGGCTGTAGGGGTAGATTTAGGGTTTTTTTAGTTTTTATTTTTTTTCTTTTTCTTTTATAGAAAAGTTTATTAATTTAATAAGTAAAATATTTATAGATATTTTTTAGGATATTTTTGGGATATTTTCGGGATATTTTCGGAGTATTTTCGGGATCTTTTCGGGTGGGTCCCGTCTCCAAATGGACGGTGCAGGTTCACCGGTCAGTGAGGGGGTGACACCTCTCACTGCGATTTGCAGGAAAGTCCCTGTAATTTCTTAAATTGCGTAAAGTCCTAGTTTTGGAAAATTGCGCAATTACGAAATTGTCTAGGAAAACATCTGATTCCTGAATTTGCTAAAATTCACAGAATTGAAGGAAAAAGCTGTGCAAGGGTCCCGAGGGGGTGGGGGTGAGTCTGGGCAGGGACTGGGCCTGGTTTTGGGGTGATACGGGCCATCGTATTTAATTAATTAATAAATACTGCGCACGGTGTTCTCTAATTATTTAGAGGCAGGTAGGGTCATAATTTTTCTACGGTGCCAATACACTAAATGTAGTATACTCAGTGTAGAAAATTAACGTATTTTTGTCTGGGCAAAACAGGTGCATGTTGGGCCTCAAATCTCTAGGGGTACAGAGATGGGTAAAGAGCAGGAAATAAAATAGGAAATAAATACGGACTTTTGTAACGATATTTGTGCGTCTCAAACGAGGCTCAAAATAAAGCATCTGGGAGTTGCACAAAAATTCAAGAAAATAGTCTAGCATGTCTATGACAGGTATGTGAACTTCGTACGGGGATAACAGTCAAGGTAAAGCTCCAAATAATTCGGTGATAGACAAGTGCACAAGTCAATAGGATATGCAAACAAAATAATTTAAAATATTGCAATAAATCCTAAATTGTTAAAATAATCCAAAAAAAAATACTGAAATCTGGTCAAGGGGGTTTACAATCTACCCAACTTATAAAAATTTCGTCCTCGAAATTAAAACTAGGCCACAGTAGAAGTCAAAGACGGCATAAGATATAATTTAACAAAGTAATTTATATCTTGGTTTACGAATAGGTTCGAAAACGTTTACGCATGTCGTTCACACGCTCCAAGTAGATTCTCCTGGCGTGCCATGCCTCCATGCCACGTGGACCAAGGGAATAGGCTGATTCCTCATTACCTTTTCTCGATGATCAAGGGTTCCCACGGGTTGCTCTTGATACGACAGGTCTCGGCCTAATGGTGATATCCTCAAAAAGACATGATCGTCCTCTTTGAATTTCCAAGGGACGATGATGACGGTCTGTCTACTGCTTCTGTCTGTCTTGCACTGCTCGCAAGCGTCCTTGTATATACTTAACTGTCTCTTCGGTTGACCATCAACTCTGGTCACGCGAATCCTTGTCTGGTAAAAATGCTGACTGGTATGTCGTGCAATCTTACGATTTGCCTCATATTAAAGTTAGCTAAAGCTTCTGCAGACTGGTCAACTCTATAGGTAAGAATTGTGCTGACTTGGTGGGTCGGTCCATAGGAATCTTGATCCTTACAAGTCAACCTAGTCATAGGTGCTGCTATCCATTCAGGAGTCAATCAATTATTTATCCACGTGAAATTCTCTTAGACTCCTGTCAGCAAAAATGATACATCCTTTTTCGTAATACTTGAGTTCTGAATCTTGCTCCAAGTTACGAGGCAAAAGTAAAATTTTGCTGTCATAGGGATGTATGTACCAGGAACGTAGGTAGGTGGGTAGGTAACGAAGGTCATTCTAAAGATAGCACAGTTTATAACTGCAATCTAATCTAATAATAGGGTTTGGTAATTATCCAAGAAACAAACAGAAATGGCTACAGAAACAATACACTTTCGTGTTTATACTAAGGACGAGATTTCGTCTTTCCGAAATAAGGGAAGATGGAAAACAATAATCAAGAGTTCAAGGAGAAGGTAATAGATTATGAGTGTGGGGATCAATGCGTTTAAAGAATTCAATGGGATTTGTCAAAGCAGTTGTGGATTGAAATATTATTTTTAGTAATTCCTATTCACATGCTCGTATCAGTACAGTTACGTAACTGATACGATATGCTCAGACATATCTAGAGGACAAGTACATCTGTCTACTAATTATCTCAATCCACGTAAAGTAGTTATGCGAAGGGCGAATCAAAATGCACTAAGGTTGATCAAACCGTAATACACTGATTCTGAATAGACAATTGTATTAGTGGGGTGGATCAGGCCCCAATAACACATGTGTCATGAACAAGCTCGATAAAGACTAAGCTTGCAAAACTAGGCTATAATAGCAGTAAAAGTCAAGGTAGTACAATAAATATAAGTACGCTAGATTATGATATGAGAAATTACAAACAATTCACAATCACAAAAAGATAAGACTCTACAATCTCTACAGTAATTATTCTAATTCCTTGTCTAAGTCGCTAGTTGACCTAAAAGAGGTATGGCCTTCTAAGTTCTACAGTCTTAATATACACTATAGGTTGTCTGCCTAAATCAGAGATTTCAAGAAAGCCCGCGTAAAGCAAGGGTTCGAGGTTGTCTGCGTAAAGCAGGGATATCAGAGCTGTCCGCGTAAAAAGTATGTGCGTAATAGTCTGCGTAAAAGTCTAGGTGAAAGTCTGAGCGTAAAAGTTTTGCGCTAAAATCTGCGCCTAAACTTAGCGGGCCATAAAGTCTGTATAAAAGTCTGCCTGCGTAAAGTTCGCCTAAAAGGTTTGCGTAAAATCTGCCAGTGTGATAAGTACGCACGTAAAATCTCCTGCGTAAAGTCTAGCATACGTTGCAGCGTAAAATTGTACAAGGAACTCATAAGTTTGTCAGTTGAATTAGTGAATCCTGACGTCTGACAAAAGTACTTGTACAACGATCGAGTGGACGGTTGTGATGATGATTAAAGCACGGAGGTCCAGGTTGTCTTTTAGTGACTTATTGGATACAAGTCATTTACGCTCGAGGTGAGATAAAACCAGATATCCTGTCAAAAGCTGTTTCTTTTTTCACAGGGCTCGAGGCGTATCTCTGCCTTTAATGCACGGGATTTGGTCATGCCTGGGGAAAGCTAAGGCTGTAACAATACGCTCACATCCTATCCTTATATTACGCCTAATCAGGTTACTCTACGCTGGTTATCTGTTATTCATGAATCATCAGGCTTACGCAGGGCAGTTACCTATGTGGCTCTCATGACGCAGGATAAGGAAGACTAAGGGATCGTGGGTAGCAGTTGTCATAACTGCGGCGTAAAGAAGACAATCTCCTGCCAAATTTGGTTTTTACGCCGACAAGAAAGTCATTTGGCTTTTACGCCAACTAGGCAGTTGTTTGGTTCTTATGCCAACAATGGTCAAATGGGTTTTACGCCAACAAGGGTAAAGAGTCTCTGGCGTATAACTGGGTTTTATCCAAACATAGGATGAGGTTTCAGTCCTAGTATTCAACCTTGAATTTCTATGGGTTCCTTAAGGCTAGGGTCAACACTATGGTAAATTCTCTAACTAATCCTACTAGGGTTTATACTACTCTCAAGTCATACACAATACGTCAAGGGATAAGGGTAAGTTACTCTATAGGTAGTAATGCTAGGGTTCATTAGGTAATATGGAAGACTAGGTTTCATTTAGCATCCTAAACTCAGGGATGTGTTAAAGCCCTAGTTGTGTTCTTAGTAGGATTATTACCCTAGGTATCATTCTATCAACAGGGATTCCTATATTCTAGCAGGAGTTAAACTCGAGGAATTATCAGGGAAGCACATGAATCAAGCAGGATGCAATTTTGTAAGTAGGACAGACTGAAAGGAAGATAAGTCATAGTCAATTTGGATGAGATTCTATATTCTAATCCTAGGTGCAGACTTGCTCGGTACAGTAACGTAACCGAGACAATATGCTCAGACCTGCATGGTCCACCACTAAAAACATGTCACGCCCCAGTCCCAAAATACGTAGGACTAGGTCACGTAACCATGCCAGCTGGCCCGTATATATGGCAACTCCAATATATGGAAACCATATATACGTGCGTACGCTGTATAATGAACAATAATTACTAAGTGGTAAAACTAATTACAAGTCACAGGGTAATATCTAAATCTCATCCACAGAAATCAAATATGAATAACCAATAACCATGTAACTAGATCTCAATACAGATATCTAAGAATGACAGTCAGATGGAAACAAATCTACTGCCGAAATAGAATATAAAAAGGAACCAGATACACACCATATAAGAACAACATCTGACAATCACGAGGCTCGAAGAGAAGATCTCCTCGGAATATAAGTAGCCTGTCCGGATCTGTGCTCCTGCGAATACTCAAGAACATATACACCTGGCAGGGGACCAGGTCCTCAGAGGGACATAGCAAGATACATAAAAATAATATGCCATAATGTAAATACTGAATAAATAAGGGGGTGTGCTAACCATCTAAGTGAATGTAATTTAAAGACCTGATAGTACGCATGGGAATGTGTAGGCTTGACATATGCTGACGTAATTCACCAATCGTCATGACCGGCTAGTATATGTGTCATATGCCCCCGGACACACGGGTAGCTCTGCAATCGACCATCTCCGAGGAGCATGGTACGAAGGATAAAACATCATGGAGGGGGTGTCCCATACGCCTACTAGTAATCTTTCCCGCCCAATATAGATGTACAAATCGTGAAAACGACGTGGACATCTCATTCTATGATGCAAGTCTCTATGAAATAAACAACTGAGCTAAAAACCGCTACACGTGTTGCTCACATTGATGGCCAGTCGCGCATGAGGCACGCGTCCCTACATGTACTCACTCTGTGACGTGTAATGATACGTGTTAAGGCCTGGGAAGTTATATCAATAACTTCACAACTTTAGGTGGGTCTACTAGACACTAGGTCAGACACAAGTCCTAACGTCAACGCCATCGTTGACTGCACCCGAGTTTTCTCGGACGCACACATTTATATAATAAATAAACATGTAACTAACAATAACTGAATTTAAACAGTACAATAAGGCAAGGTATATTTGCCTGGCAGGTGAGCTGCAAATATAATGTCCAGATGTCAAATGCCAAAAGTCAGAACTATGGCCTCAGAATAAATGTCTCCGGATACTGAAATAAACATCACTAACAGTCTCAGAAAATATCAAATAGCTAGAAACGCCTGTCCTTAAGTCCAATTTGGACACAGGGGCAAAAATGACAGTTTCTGGTCAAAGAGGGGTCCACATGTGGGTCGCTTTGCACCGAGAAACGTGTTAGGGTCAAAGGTCTCCAAATTCGCCAAACTTAGTGTCAACAAGTCAGGAACGATGATACGAACCCAACGGAACTTCCAGAATTGGATTCCGATGAGCCGGTCACAAAATCGCCCGTCAAGTGGAGCTTGTGGGGCCCACGATACGGGATTTTGCCAACGTTCTCAGAATCGAACCAAACTTGGATCACAGGACCAGCGTATTGCTACGAGTCCGATGGCGCAAGTTTCGTCTCGATCCGACGTGTGTACACAAAGTTGCAGCGTGTTCCAGAACAAGCGGATACGGTGCGTTGTCGGCGGATACGCGTTGATTCCGGTGTGCACGCACATCCAAATCAACTTCTGCGAAATCCCGTACGTCCGTATCAACGACGCGCACGTTTCGGTAAAGACCGCGTGCGACCAAGTCGTCCCGTTTGGCGGGGCATACTCAGTTCCGGGGTGAATCGGGTCGTTGTTTTTTCTATTTTTGGATCGCGTGCCGCGATCGCCACAGGGCGCGATGCACCGAGCGGGTTGCACGGGCACCGAGATGGTCACATAGCCTACGTGTCACAATTGACAGAATCGGAAACGGAAATACGAGGGAGAAAATGATACCTGAACATGGCTCCAGAAACTGAGGATTCTCGTGTCCGACACGACACAAAGGGACACTGTGTCCGTTCTGAGTCCAGTCTAGGGTTTTTGCCGGAGACAGCGGACCTGGCCGGAGCTTCACCGGAGCGGCGGCTGGGGTGTCCTGGACGGGGGAGGAGATCGGGGAGAGGCGCTGGAGGTGGCTCGGCGGGGCTCTCGGCGGAGGAGAGGGAGGCCAGGGAAGGTTCTGCGGCGAGGTCGGCGGGGTAGGGGAGGCGGGGGCGGCGCTGGAGGTGGAGGAGGAGATCGAGGGGTCGGGGTCGGCTCGCCGGCCGGGGAGGATGGAGAACCTGGGGAGGAGGAGCTGGGGCTATCGAGGCCGTCGGCTGGGAGGGGTCGGGTCTGCCGCGGGATCGGGTCGGAGCGGGGTCGACGAGGTGGCAGAGCCGCTCCGGCGGAGGCTCACCGCAGGGGGGGGCGGAGCTGCTCCGGCGGGGCCGCGGGGGACGCACAGGCGGTCGAGGGAGGGGGCTCGGGGGGGCTGGGAGAGGGCGGCGGAGCCCAGCGGCGGCGGGGAGGGGGGGGGTCGGCTGTAGGGGTAGATTTAGGGTTTTTTTAGTTTTTATTTTTTTTCTTTTTCTTTTATAGAAAAGTTTATTAATTTAATAAGTAAAATATCTATAGATATTTTTGGGATATTTTCGGAATATTTTTGGGGTATTTTCGGGATCTTTTCGGGTGGGTCCCGTCTCCAAATGGACGGTGCAGGTTCACCGGCCAGTGAGGGGGTGACACCTCGCACTGCAATTTGCAGAAAAGTCCCTGTAATTTCTTAAATTGCGTAAAGTCCTAGTTTTGGGAAATTGCGCAATTACGAAATTGTCTGGGAAAACATTCGATTCCTGAATTTGCTAAAATTCACAGAATTGAAGAAAAAAGCTGTGCGAGGGTCCCGAGGGGGTGGGGGTGAGTCTGGACAGGGACTGGGCCTGGTTTTGGGGTGATACGGGCCATCGTATTTAATTAATTAATAAATACTGCGTACGATGTTCTCTAATTATTTAGAGGCAGGTAGGGTCATAATTTTTCTACGGTGCCAATACACTAAATGTAGTATACTCAGTGTAGAAAATTAACGTATTTTTGTCTGGGCAAAACAGGTGCATGTTGGGCCTCAAATCTCTAGGGGTACAGAGATGGGTAAAGAGCAGGAAATAAAATAGGAAATAAATACGGACTTTTGTAACGATATTTGTGCGTCTCAAACGAGGCTCAAAATAAAGCATCTGGGAGTTGCACAAAAATTCAAGAAAATAGTCTAGCATGTCTATGACAGGTATGTGAACTTCGTACGGGGATAACAGTCAAGGTAAAGCTCCAAATAATTCGGTGATAGACAAGTGCACAAGTCAATAGGATATGCAAACAAAATAATTTAAAATATTGCAATAAATCCTAAATTGTTAAAATAATCCAAAAAAAATACTGAAATCTGGTCAAGGAGGTTTACAATCTACCCAACTTATAAAAATTTTGTCCTCGAAATTAAAACTAGGCCACGGTAGAAGTCAAAGACGGCATAAGATATAATTTAACAAAGTAATTTATATCTTGGTTTACGAATAGGTTCGAAAACGTTTACGCATGTCGTTCACACGCTCCAAGTAGATTCTCCTGGCGTGCCATGCCTCTATGCCACGTGGACCAAGGGAATAGGCTGATTCCTCAATACCTTTTCTCGATGATCAAGGGTTCCCACGGGTTGCTCTTGATACGACAGGTCTCGGCCTAATGGTGATATCCTCAAAAAGACATGATCGTCCTCTTTGAATTTCCAAGGGACGATGATGACGGTCTGTCTACTGCTTCTGTCTGTCTTGCACTGCTCGCAAGCGTCCTTGTATATACTTAACTGTCTCTTCGGTTGACCATCAACTCTGGTCACGCGAATCCTTGTCTGGTAAAAATGCTGACTGGTATGTCGTGCAATCTTACGATTTGCCTCATATTAAAGTTAGCTAAAGCTTCTGCAGACTGGTCAACTCTATAGGTAAGAATTATGCTGACTTGGTGGGTCGGTCCATAGGAATCTTGATCCTTACAAGTCAACCTAGTCATAGGTGCTGCTATCCATTCAGGAGTCAATCAATTATTTATCCAGGTGAAATCCTCTTAGACTCCTGTCAGCAAAAATGATACATCCTTTTTCGTAATACTTGAGTTCTGAATCTTGCTCCAAGTTACGAGGCAAAAGTAAAATTTTGCTGTCATAGGGATGTATGTACCAGGAACGTAGGTAGGTGGGTAGGTAACGAAGGTCATTCTAAAGATAGCACAGTTTATAACTGCAATCTAATCTAATAATAGGGTTTGGTAATTATCCAAGAAACAAACAGAAATGGCTACAGAAACAATACACTTTCGTGTTTATACTAAGGACAAGGTTTCGTCTTTCCGAAATAAGGGAAGACGGAAAACAATAATCAAGAGTTCAAGGGGAAGGTAATAGATTATGAGTGTGGGGATCAATGCGTTAAAAGAATTCAATCTCCACGCCATAGGGATGTTGTATTTTGTGAAAGATAAAACACTTGCTGATTTTGAAAAAGAAGAAGAGCCACAAAATACTCACATTGTCCCAGATCCAATCTCCACGCCATTGTTATTCCTTCTCTTATGCTAGAAAATAATGATTTTCAAGATGTGCAGGAAGAAGAAATTATAGGTTTTCCAAGTTCTGATCAGGGGGAGCATCAATATGCAGAACAGCCGCATATGGATCAGCCACAATGTAAACTCCCTCACCCAAAATAGGTATTTTGTGTATATTTTATATTATTATATTTATTATAGATGTTGAATTTATTTAGAGTATTCTCTTAGTTAATTAGAAAATAAATTTTTTTAGTATATTTACTTATATAAATATTTATTTAGAATTATTTTTAGGCTATTTTATATTATTGAGATTTTTTCATAATTTTTAGTTAATTAAAAACTAGTAACACTAATTTTCTAGGACTTTGAAGAATTTATTTTATGTTCAAACTTAATTAAAAATATTCAAAAATTTTATTTTAGGTTCTAAGTAGTCAAATATATTTTCTAGAATTTTCTGGAATACTTTTAGTATTTATTGGGAGTTATTTAGACTAATAACTAATTTTTAGGACTTGTAGAATTTATTGTGCAAGCCCAGGAATATAGAATAGACCCACGTTATTTTATAGGGTTTACAATATTATTATATATTTTCTACAATTATTTCAGAATTTTTGGAATAATGTTAGTATTTATTTTTAGTTAAATGGATAAAACTAATGTTTAGGGCTTCTCCTAATTATAGTAGTAAACTTATGAATATAAAATTGTCCCAAATATTTTTCTAGGGTTTATAGGTTCAAAATATATTTTATGTAATTTTTTCAGATTTTTATAATTATTTTTAATATTTATTTGGAGTTATTTAGATTTAAAATGACTTAAATAATGTTTTGATAAAGGCAAATCAAAAACAAATAATATAACAAAAACCATCCAATCAGATTCTGACACGTGTCAGCCTATAAATATCCATTCAGCCGCAGGTACATCCCTATATATATATATATATATATATATTATAACCCTAATTATCCTATTATTTTAGAGAGAGAAAGATTTTGGAGAATTGCCATCTAGGGTTCCTTCATCTTCCACAAGCCATTGCGCATAGCTCCGGACTCCAAACGAGGCCTAATTTCTTGCGTTAGAAAGATATTGAGGTTAGATTTCTTATTATATAATTTATTTTACGAAATTATGAGTATTAAATTCTGAAAAATTCGTAGAGCACAACATGTCCGAAAATAGACGTGTTTTAATATTTTCGCGATTCCGGGAGAACCAGGAATCAGAATCATGAACCGTTTAAAGTTTTGGAAAGCTAATGTCGAGATCATTGACATATGTTTTTTCCGAATTTAATTCAAAGTATTTATATACTGTTAATTCTGTAGAACTTCTAGGTTAGAATTTAACCATCGGTGCACAATACAAAATTTGTATGTGCCACAATTCCCAAACGAATTTGAATTCGGATGAGCCGTAAATTTTAGCATATTTTTGATGCTGAAATCTACAGGAAATCATGCATAAAAGTTGAGTTTGTGTCGGTTGACTTTTTGGTCAATAGATCGCCTCGATTTGCGTGCCATGAGTCTCGAGTTGATAAAAATTTAGTTTCTTTGGACAAAATTTAGGAATTAACATAAAAATTAGAATAATAAGATTAAAATAGGATTTTAGAGTAATTATTCCAGAATTAAATAAATTAAAATAAATTATCTTTTGACGTGATAAATTTATAATACATAGGCTATTTGGACTGTGACTTGGACTCTGATTCATACCAGCAGCAGGACCCCAGGCAAGATACCTTGCCAAATTGCTTACAGTATTTTGCATGCTTAGTATATTTCTGTATATTTATTGCATTTCTGTTTATTTTTGCATGTGTAGTTTTTTTTCAGTCATTACTATGTATTAGATATGTTGACACACACATGGGACTTAGTATCATAGAGGACAATCATTAGGCGTATGGGCTTTTAACCACTCTGGTAACACCGTAGTCACTAGCACGCGCTATGGTGGGTCGTGTCCGATGGTCGCTACCCCCGTGGTATGTCGATTGATGGAGTCCGAGGGTCGCTACCCCCGCGGTATGTCGGCTGATGATGTCCACTGACGAGCGTGAGGTTGTGAGGATTAGATCGAGTAGCCTACCCTTGCCCATACGTCGAAAAGTTGTCCTCATTTGCATTCATATAGATGGTCTTGTACAGCGTACTTATTTATTTTCAAATAATATGCATGTTTACTGTATTCAAATTGGCTCGTATTTTCTGTATCTTGTTACGTCCCTCTGAGGACCTGGTCCTCTGCCAGGTGTATCTGTTCTTGAGTAATTGCAGGAGCGCAGATTTGGATGATTACTTATATTGCGAGGATGTCTTCTCTTCGAGCCCATGGTCGTTAGCTGGTATTCCTATATTGTATTTGTTGTGTTGTACTTTTCCATTCGAGTTGGTAGTGGATTTGTTTCCATCCAACTATCATCCTTAGATATTTATGTTGAGATCTAGTTATATAGATGCTGGTTATTATTTATATCTGATTTTCGTGGATGAGATTTAGATTATACCCTGTGACTTGTGATACATTTTATACCACTTGTGGACTTGATATTCATATTACAGCGTACGTGTGGATTTGGTTTCCATATATTGGAGTTGCCATATCCATGCGGCTGGCATGCTTACGTGTCCTAGTCCTACGTATTTTTGGGACTGGGGCGTGACACACAACACCTCAGTTGAGACGGTTGGGGAGGAAACGACAACCCTCAACTAGATATCCTGCTTCAGAATATACTATGGTGACAGATGCATGTAAACCAGAAAATTTTCATGAAGCACAAGTCAATGAAGATCATGCCAAGTAGAAGAAAGCTATGCAAGAGGAGATGGATTCTTTGCATAAGAACCACACTTATGACTTGATGGAGCTACCGAAGAACAGAAAAGTCTTGAAGAACAAATGGGTGTTCAAAATCAAGAATGAAGGAAATGGCCAACTCAAGTACAAAGCTTGCCTCGTGGCGAAAGGTTTCAGTCAGAAGCAAGGTATTGACTATGAAGAAATATTTTCTTCTGTTATGAAGATGTCTTCTATTCGCGTTATCCTTGGTCTTGTTTCTTTCCAAGATCTTGAAGTTGAGCAGTTAGATGTGAAGACTGCATTTCTCCATGGTGATTTGGCGGAAGAAATCTATATGTAGCAGCCAGAGGATTTCAAGGTAAATGACAAAGAACACTTGGTTTGCAAATTAAAGAAAAGCTTGTACGGGCTCAAGCAGGCACCGCCGCAGTGGTATAAAAGATTTGATTCTTTTATGCTTGACCATGGGTACAAAAAAATATCTGCAGATCATTGTGTTTATGTTCAGAAGTTCTCTGATGATGATTTCATTATTCTCTCTCTATATGTTGATGATATGCTTGTTGTTGAAAAAGATATGTCCAAGATTGATAGGTTGAAGAAAGAGTTAAGCAAGTCCTTTGATATGAAGGACTTAGGTGCAACACAACATATATTGGGAATAAAGATCTCTCGGGACATAAGTGCGAGAAAGTTGTGGCTATCACAAGAAAGATACATTGAACGTATTCTGGAGAGGTTCAATATGCTGAACTCTAAGCCAGTCAGCACACCGCTAGCAGCTCATTTTAAGCTAAGTGCACAACAAAGCCCTTCAAGTGAGAAGGAGAAGGAGGAGATGAAGAGCATTCCATTTGCCTCGGCCGTCGGAAGTTTGATGTACTCAATGGTTTGTACAAGACCAGACATAACACATACAGTTAGAGTGGTAAGTCATTTTCTTGCCAATCCTGGTAAAGCACATTTGGAAGCAGTAAAGTGGATCCTAAGATATCTTAGAGGAACCTCTAAATATTCTTTATGTTTTGGAGATGGAAAACCTATCTTGGAAGGTTACACTGATTCTGACATGGCAGGTGACTTGGATAAGAGAAAGTCCACATCAGGATACTTGTTTATCTTTGCAGGGGGAGCCGTATCATGGTATTCAAAGCTGTAAAAGTGTATCACTCTATCTACCACAGAAGCTGAATATATTGCTGCTACAGAAGCCAACAAAGAGATCTTATGGATGAAGAATTTCCTAAAGGAGTTATCTCTCAAGCAAGAGAAGTACACTCTATATTATGACAGTTAGAGCGTCATTGACTTGAGTAAAAATGCTACTTATCGCTCAAGGACAAAGCACATCGATGTACGTCATCACTGGATCCGAGATGCTTTGGAGAATCTCTTGATGCATATTAAGAAAATTGATACAAGACAAAATCCGTCTGGCATGATGATGAAGCCTCTACCAAAAGAGAAGCATAACTTCTGCCGTAGGAAGGCAGGTATGACTACTGTTTGAGAACTTTCTCCTCATGAGGATGGAGGGAAAGATTAATGGGAATTGGGTCCATCCCCATGATGAATAAACATGGATTTGATCTATGAAAATCGGTCACCCATGGTTGGGTTCGGCCAAGTACTTAACCATTTTTCTGGGTACAGTTTCTATGACTAGATTCAGTTTTGGAAGGGTATTTCAAAGCTGTTGCAATCATTATTTGGCTCGATCTTCAATACAAATGTTGTTGAGAAAAGTTTTCTCTTTCATCCAGGCTTTGAACCAGGTCATTTGGAGGTGTATTGAAGAAGTTATGACCATCTAAAGTAGCCTATCTATTCATATTCTGCATGCATTCAGCTTGCATGTAACATTGATGATAGATGAACGAATCTTGGGAGAAGGAACGAATCTTCCCTTTGGACTTCTCCATGCAACGAATGTGACGTACCTAAGAGGCATATCCTCTCTATAAATAGAGGGGAGATGGTGAAGGTTGAACAACAACAAGTAACAAGAAGAATAATACACAATTTGTAATCCTCACACTTGTAATCCACCTCAAGTGAGTTTGTGAGAGAAAGTGATCCTCAAGTTAAGTTATACCAACTTAAGAGAATGTCCTTGTAATCTTTCATTTGATTATAGTAAAAACGGTGAAGAAGTGACGGGCGGAGGACGTAGGCTCAAATTGAGCAGAATCTCGATAAATCTTGTGTGTGTTCTCTCTCTTAACTTCTCTTCTCTTCCATTTTATTTTATCGTCTTGTTTTTTCCAACAAGGATCACTTTCTCTCACAAACTCACTTGAGGTGGATTACAAGTGTGAGGATTATAAGTTGTGTATTATTCTTTTTGTTACTTGTTGTGTTCAACCTTCACCATCTCCCCTCTATTTAGAGGGAGGATATGCCTCTTGGGTACATCACATTCGTTGCATGGAGAAGTCCAAAGGGAAGATTCGTTCCTTCTTTCAAGATTCGTTCATCTATCACAAATGTTGCATACAAGCTGAATGCATGCAGAATATGAATAGATAGGCTACTTCAGATGGTCATAACTTCTTCAATACACCTTCAAATGACCTGGTTCAAAGCCTGCATGAAAGAAAAATTTTCTCAACAACTTTTGTATTGAAGACCGAACCAAATAATAATTGCAATAGCTTTGGAATAACCTCCAAAAATTGAATCTTGTCACAGAAACTGCACCCAGAAAAATGGCTAAGTACCTGGTCGAATCCAACCATGGGTGACCGATTTTCATGGATCAAATACATGTTTATTCATCATGGTGATGGACCCCATTTCCGTCATCTCCCCCTGCTGCTCCACCGTCCCTCCTACCTCCTCCTACTTTGAGGATTCCTCGGTCTCCTACACCGGCTCATGCGAGTACTGTACAAGTACTGAGCGAGCCATATAGCTCTGTTGTATTCTAAATATTTGGATAAAAAATTTACAAACAAAATTTACCGTGAATAAACATGCACATTAAATCTTGTCTGTCACTAAATTCTCATTTTAACATCGAAGTTTTTTTCTTCTTCTGAAGTAGAACGTGAAAGTGCGAAATCATTATTCCCACTTTGCAAATTTGATTGGAGGACCGTTTTCTCTCTTCTTTAACACTTTCTAAATCATAAAAATTTTACTTTTCATTTTCCTTCAACAAAAAGTTATATTTTTTAACTCACTTCAACAACGATCCAAATGCCAAACATTAGGATTTTTCAATTCTAACATACACTTCTCCAAAGTACCAAAACAAATGAATTGAAAGAACATGCGTACGCAAAATGTCAATTTCTGAATCTTTTACTTTATCGCACTTCGCTGAACCAAACAACACCTAAGACTTGTTTGGTTCACGGATATGAGCTTGGATGTTGACTTAAAATCCAATTTTGGAAGTAGGCTCTATAGTTATGTTGTTTTGTTCTCTTTTCCAAAGAAGTGAGAAGTTGCTTGATGTTACCTTTATGGTCTGTTTGGTATACAGGAAGTGAATTTGGATTTGGATTTGGATTTAGACTTTCAATGAGAAAAGAAGGATAGAAATCCATGCACTTTATTGTCCTCCTAGTAGGGGACAAAAATATTTGGTTGGGATAGGAAGTGAGAAATGAAAAGTGACAGTATGTTATAATAATAATAATTATGATAATTATTTTAATTAAAATAATAATAATAACAATAATAATAATATTAATATTAATCTTATTTACACAATAATAATAATAATAATAATAATAATAATAATAAACATTTATACTTAAATCTAATAATAATTATTTTCTATTAAATTATCTCTTTCTCTCTCTCTTCCTATGTAATTAGTTAATCAACTATCTATAGTTAATCAACTATTAATTTAACTATAAACTATTTAACTAGTTAACGTTTGGGAATGCCAACAGATCCTTCCCTTTCATTCCCGGTACACAGTAGGCCCTTCTTCCCTTTCATTCCAAAAAAAATGGAACCGACCTTGTGGAGCCCAGTAGTCTTCCTCCCCTTAACTTCCCACCATGCCGTCTCGTGGAGCCGACCTCGTTGACGGCCGACGTCGTCAACGGCTCCTCGAATTCGGCCTCCACTGGAACTCGTCGACGACTCCTCGAGCTCGATCTCGCCTGGAACTCGTCGACGTGTTCTGCTATTTTTTTTTCTCCTTCCAGTTCCCACCCACATCCGGACCTTGGAGGAGGATGTGGGAGAGTGAAAGTGAGTAGGGGACAAGAACTGCAACAACAATATCGATACAAAAATTCAACCCTCTTCCATGAGCAACCAAACAAAGGATTTGAACTTCCCCTCCTCAAATTCTAGAAAAATCAGCAAATCCAACAAATCCAACTGCACTTCTTGTTTACCAAACATGTCCTTATAGTAGTTCTTGTCTCCCTTTACTTTCCATTTTTAACTTCCTACTTTCCAATCCGAATTTGAGCATAACTTCTCATGTCTTTCCAAGCAGTCGATCCTATGCGAAAGTGGAGGAACAAGTTCGGTGCCTAAACGTCACTTCTCCGTCATGGCCGACTCCAAAATTTTGGTGGTCCGAGACAAGTTTCAAGAATGAGACCCTCATCCTGCTATTCTAGGTGAAATTAATAAAAATAATAATTCATATACTTTATAATATTTTATAGCATTATAAGAGATACAATCATTCATCATTCTGGCTGGTCTTTGAGTGATAAAATTATAAAAAATAAAATTGCCAATAACAAAATCACTCAAGGACCAGTCGGCTAGGCTCTCCAATTTTCACTGCCACCGATGCCAACTATGGATAACCAAATAAAAAAAATTATAAAAAATAAGAGTACTTGTAAAAAGAAAGTCCAACTTCATTCAAGCAAGGATCAGACTCCTTGTCGTGACTCATGAACTAGCTTCAGATCCGACAGTCGGAATGAAGCATATATATATATATATATATATATATATATATATATATATATATAGAGAGAGAGAGAGAGAGAGAGAGAGAGAGATATGATATTAACTTAACAAATAACTTAATTTATATAAACTAAGATAAAGTTTCACAAGAGAAAAAAAAAAACGTTAGAAACTAGAAAGGAGGAGGAAAAAAAATCATGCATTGGCACGTTTGTTAAGGGAGGGCGAGACCGTTTCATTTTTTTTTTCCGTAGGTGAGAGAGATTTTTCGTTGTATAGAGAGAGAGTGAAGGGGGGGGAGGGGGGGGGGGGGGGGGGGGGAAGGAAGAGGCGGCTTAGAAACATGTGTGATGTTTCATTTATTTTCTATATGCTTTATTTGATTCTTCTCAAAGTAGCCATGGGCTTTCTCAGGCCTGTAGTATTTTTTTGGTCCTGAAGTTTGCTGCTTAAATAAAAAAATGGAGACCCTCGGAGAGGAGGAGGTGATAGGCAGCTGCCTAGTCCAACTCTTTCTGGAGCCGGCTATGCTCCCCGCATCGTTCTCCCAACTATAAGTTTTCTCGACCTTAAAATTGATGGTTTCGGACGAAATAACAGGAAATCTGAGTTGGATTTTCCAACATTGAATTGTTGTTGTTGTTGTTGTTGTTGTTGTTGTTGTTGCAGTTTTCTCTTCATTTTATTATATCTGCAGAAAATAATTCGATCTTCATTTTCAAAAGTTGATGATTTTGCAGATCTAAAAAAAATTGCGGATCACGTCATAATAGCTACAGTTCCTTTCAAGCTATAGAGAGTCTGAATTTGTCAAACAAAAATATTGATAGGTTGAACACAAAGCTGAAGTAGTATTAGTAGGAAATATTGTATCATTATCGTTGCTCTAACAACTGGCCCAGGTAATTCATGTGGTACTTGCTTGTGTCGTTAGCATTGCTCTATTTTCTTAAGCCATTTAGTCCACACAAGGTTATGTTTACTAAGAGCCTCTCATTTAAGACTTAAGCTTTAAACATATATATTTTTTTTGTATGAGTTTTTGTTCACTCACCAAACCTTTTGTGGGTGTTCACCATTTTATTTAAGGGTTATTAGGTGTTAACCTTAAACTAATGTTATTTATTACCTTGAGTGAAATGGTTCCCTTATAGTTTTGGTGGGTGAATAAAAATAGACTCTACAAATTTTAACCATTAGTTTCACATGTAATGTTGAATGAAACAAATCAACAATATTAATTTTATTATTGGATGATATAAAAGACCATACAACTAAGAATATATATCAAAAAAAAAAAAAAAAAAACTACGAATATATATATAGAGAGAATGTATCAATATCCGGATAGGAGTATGAGAAGAGATATGTATTCATATAGAAAAAAAAAATCTATTATTAAATATAACTAATATCTAATCCTAAATCTAATTATTCTTAACACCCCCTTCAAACTCATGGTGGATCAAACAACATGAGTTTGCCCAATAGAAACTGAAATCGTGGTGTAGGGTATGACTTTGTAAAAAAATTTGTCAACTGATCAACGAACGTCACATGTGGTAGAGAAATAGTGTCAGCCAAAAAAATTTCACGGACCAAGTGACAATCAATCTCAATGTGCTTTGTCACAGGATTGTTTGCATTCTGTATAGCACTCTTGTTGTCACAGTGAAGTGGTGTAGGTCCTATAGGAGCAATACTCATATCAGAGAGTAGTCTACGTACATGGACGATCTCCCTGGTGGTGGCAGCCATAGCTTTGTACTCTGCTTCAGTAAAAGAATATGCAACAACGTCTTCTTTCTTGCTTCGCCATGAGTTCAATGAACCTCCAAGAAACAAACAAAATCCTGTAGTATATCGTCTGGTGGTCGGATCTCCTGCCCAATCTGTATTAGAAAATGCTCGAAGCTCCAGAGTAGATGTAGAAGACATAAATAATGAGCGTGTAATGGAGCCCTGAAGATATCGGAGAATCCGGAGTAATGCTCTATATTGAGCTGATCGAGGTGCGGAAATAAACTGGCTAACAATACTAACTGCATGAGAAATATCTGGCCTGGTCAAACAGAGATACACAAGTTGACCCACTAGCCGTCTGTAGCGAGTAGGATCTATGAGAGGCTCACCATCTGTGGGACGAAGCTTCACATGAAGCTCTAATGGAGTATCAACTATGCGACTATCCAATAGACCAGCAGACGAAATAATTTTTGAAGTATATTTCTGCTGAGAAACTAGTATCCCTCTCTTACCTTGTGCAATCTCGAGTCCAAAAAAATATCGAAGATTGCCAAGGTCTTTCATCTGAAACTGCTGATAAAAGTACCTCTGAGTAGCTGCAATCCCTGTTGAATCATCGTCAGTCAAAATTATGTCATCCACATAGAGTAAAAGAAGAACTCGTTCCTGTGGTTAAGACGGCAAAAACAAAGAATGATCATGAGAACACTGCTGAAAACATGTCTCGCATATAGCACTCCGAAAACACTCAAATCAAGCTCGGGGAGCTTGCTTGAGACCACAGATAGCACGACGAAGATGACAAACATGTCTCGGCGGAGTAGAAAGTCCTGGAGGGGGCTCCATATATAAAATCTCGAATAAAGAACCGTGAAGAAAAGCATTCTTCACATCCATATGATAGAGTAGCCACTAACGAGCGGCAACAACAACTAGTAATGTACAAACTATGATCATCTAAGCAACATGTGCAAATGTCTCATCATAGTCAATCCCATGATCTTGTGTAAAACTCGGACAACAAGGCGAGTCTTGTGTCGCTCAATGGATCCATCAGGTCGATACTTGAACTTGAAGACCCACTTGCAACTAACAAGCTGGACCCCATGTGGTAGTGGAACAACATCCTAAGTACCTGTCTGCTGAAATGCTCGAAACTCCTCTACCATGACCTCCTGCCACTCAGGGTACTGAACAACCTCTTTATAAGAAGTGGGTTCATGTAGTTTGAATAACAGTAAGAAAAGAATAAAACTGTGACGAATATGAGACTAATGTAGTAAAATCAAACTTGTCCGGTGGACCGGAACAATCGAGAGTAAAATGAGCAGGACTGGCAGGGAGGTGGTGGTGGAGGCATAGATGGTGGAGATGATGGTGTAGTAGATGTTGGTGGAATATGTGGAGGATCCTCGTGAAGCAGCGATAGAGGCATCATATAAGGAGCTGTACCAGGAGAGGGAAGCAAATAAGTAGGATCAATGAAAATACTTGACGACGAAAATGGAGGGTACAAAAAATGGACATTCGGTGGTGTTATAATAAAATAAGAAGAGTCCTCTAGAAATTTGACATGGCGATATATACGAAGATGACGGGCCAATGGATCATAACAACGGTATCCCTTGTGCTCGGAACTAAAACAGAGTAAGACACACTTGGCTGATCGGGGTGTCAACTTCGTGCGTTGTCTCAGAAAGAAGAACAAAATAAGTACACCCAAAAGTGCTAACCATACTATCATCAAGAGGACATAAAAAATGACTCTCATGAGGTGATCGACCATACAAAACAGAAGAATGTGTGATATTGATAAGATTGGCAGAGGTAAAAATGGCCTCTGCCCAGAATATTTGTGGAATAGAAGAAGATAGCAAGAGAACACGTGCAGTCTCAAGAATATGACGATGTTTGCACTCGGGTACCCCATTTTGTTCATGAGTGTAAGGGCA
The DNA here is from genome assembly GCA_036927795.1 of Iris macrosiphon. Taxonomy (NCBI): domain Eukaryota; kingdom Viridiplantae; phylum Streptophyta; class Magnoliopsida; order Asparagales; family Iridaceae; genus Iris; species Iris macrosiphon. Next base: position 28,609,328 of record JAYESA010000007.1, on the reverse strand, counting down.
TGACTGCTGAAAAACGGTATCATGAGATTGCAAGATAGATCTCATGGTAGTGGAGAGATACTCACACGCACAATCAGAACGAATTTTTTTAATCCTAGCATTGAATTGAGTATGAATCATACACTACCAGAATAATACTTATTAGTGACGTCTAAAAACTTCGCTAATAGGTAAACTAACGTCGCTAAAATAATTTAACAACGTAATTAGCGATGTTTTTACGGTGTCACGTATTTCATGGTCGCTGACAACAAAATGTCGCTAGTCATCGCTGTAGCGACGTATATTTGCGACGACAAGATGTCGCAGAATATACGACGATTAGCGACGTGTCATCGTTAAATGGCGACGTAATATTTGGTCGCAAAACGTCGCTACATTAGCGACATTATGAGCGAAGTTTTGCTACAACAATGCTGACATGGCAAGTTTTGTCATGTCAGCATATTAGCGACGTTTAGCGACATACTAGCGAGAACTGATCTGATTCTCAGAACAAGAGGAATTTCGTGCTTCGTCGGATCCTCCCTCTCTCCTGATGGCAAGCCTTACTGAACTTGGACTCAAAGCCAGGCTGCCTACGTACTGTGGTGGCCCATGCAGGTCGAGTTAGCTGTTTCGGTTACGTAACTGTACCGAGCGAGCCTGCACCCAGGATTATAATTTTAGATCTCATCCACACTTGACTATAACTTACCTTCCTTCCAACATGTCCTACTTAAGTGCTCGCATCCTGCTTGATTCATGTACTCTTCTTAATCCTTCGTCCATCTCTTGCAGAGAGATGAATTTGCGTAACGGGCATGCCGTCGCTGGGGACAACACGTCTCCAGGGGATGACGACCAATCACCAGGAGAGGCCTCAACGACTCCTCTTCTTCCGGGACCGGATGGACTGACTAGCAATCGAATTCCATCAACTCCTTCCACGGTGCCTAATGGGACCGTTCCAACTCCACTAGCACCACAGGATGGCCAGACACAGCTGTTCCAATTCTTCCAGATGATAATGCAGGAACAGATGCAACAAGCAGTAGAGCAGATGCTAGAATTTCTGGCAGCACTTGAGAGAATGGCTGCACTAGCCCCTGCACCAACCCAGGGACTAGTTTCAGTACCACAAGCTCGGGTTTGTTCAGTCAAGGACTTTGTGCCGATGGGCCTCAAGCCGTATAAGGGCAATGGGAGTCCAGAGGAGACCACGAACTAGATTGCCAATACCAAAAAGTTGTTAGAGGCATCACAACTGCCTACTGATCTATGGATGATAGGCGTAAGGACTCAGTTAGAGGGTAATGCGCATCACTGGTGGGAATCAATGGAGCGCCAGTTGGGTACGCGTCAGACTTGGGAACAATTCTTGGAGTGCTTTGAGAGGAAGTACTTCCCGGACACTGTAAGAGACGCGTTGTACGACCAGTTCCTCCATCTGGAGCAGGAGAACAAGACAATTGATGAGTATGACGCAGAGTTTAGCCGCCTCAGTAAGTATGGCACTGTCCTAATGCCTAATGACTTAGAGAAGGCTAAGAGGTTTCACCGCGGGCTGACTCAGGAGCTCTAGCACTACACTAGCTCACAGTCCCGGATCTCTTATGCCGAGTTATTGACAGAGGCCAGGATTCAGGAGGCCATCAGCAGGGGAAACAGAAATCAGAAGAGAATTCTCCAAGGACCAGTAAGGACACAGCCAGGAGGACCCATTAGACACCCTTTGACACGCCAGCAACCAGATAGTGTCGCACTATATCCAACCAAGGACCCCCGTACTTGTCACTTTTGTGGTAAGATAGGTCATATTCATAGAGACTGTCATCGTCGATTGGGGTTGTGCATGATATGTGGATCAAATCACCATCAAACCCGAAGATGCCCTCAACAGAACCAGAGGCCTATGGCATTAGAATCAGGAGCACCGTATACACGCTCAAGCATAGGAGACCAAGGGGACCCACCACTGCTTCTACAGTCTGCACAAATGGAGGAGACTAGATCCCAGTTGAACAACCAAAGACAAGGCCAAGCACTCATTATGATAAATATGGGAGAACAGACACAGGAAGCCGTAGATACATGTGCGACCTTTTAGTTATATTATCATTGTATACTCATAACCCTATTGTGACACAAGATCTTAGATGTACAAATAGATGTAGAATTATATATATGGTAGTTTAGCAGTTATGAGGATATATTTATATTTTACCCAGATGGCATACACGCGATGCTAATGGATGATGCAAGTAGCAATAGTAGTATTCTTTCCCTATCCTTATCTCGCCCTCTTGGGTGACTCATCTCCTCTTTTTATATCCATTCCTTATCTCGTGCTTAACTCTTCCTATCATGGTCGTATCTTTTTGTGCCATTATGAATTATTTGATTTATATCGACCTCACCCTTATATTGTTAGTTAAAACATAAATGTGTTAGTAATGATTAATAACTAAAGGATGAGTTCTTAATAATAACCCTTATGTATATGCACTATAGCAATATCTATATTCTTTTATTAATTTAACCCTTAAGTAGCATCATTTAGCCTAATAGAAATTTGTTAGATTATTTGAAGTAGGTCATACTCCTAATAGTTTTAGTCAAGACCTTAAGTGTTGCCCTAAAACTTAGACTATGCCTAGGAAAGAGTTGAAGGCACTTGTTACGAACTGATGACTATGACAAATCGCTGGCGAGGTAGCGACAGTTGCCGCCAGACGATTATGGTAGAGTAGTCGAATTACTTGCAGCCATACTTGCTAGGTGACATGGCAGTATTAGACTACGATACTTGACGGTTACGGAGAAAAGTCATAATTATGAGATTCCAGACAGGTATCCCAAGATTCTCGACCCAATGAATAAAATTTGTCTTACAACCTAGACAATAGCTTCAAAGGACTGTGACTACTAGTAGAATTATTGTAAGTTGGGTACTGTAGACGAGTTAGAGGATGATAGAATAGTGTATGGACAATAAATAAGGAAATGTTAGAATGACAGACCATGACTTTTAGGAAGCATTGCTAGATACCAATGTAGTGTACTAGCTATAGTGATTATTATGAATATGGGTTAGTGTCAATTTCGAGGACAAAATTTTTGTAAGTTGGGTAGAATGTAAAATTCCATATTTTTAAATATTTTATTTATTTAATTAATTAGTTATTTAATTATTTATATTATTTCGTAGCTATTTAGATAAAATATTCGTAGTGATTTAGATAATGTATACGTTGTGATTTAAAAACCTAGATAATTAATCACTTAGAATTGTTGCACGATTTCTATTATTTTGATTTTATGAATACTTGTGGGAGTGGTAGATTTTTAGAGTCTATATTAGGTACTAATGTATTTTGATATATATAGGCAAATAAATAAATAGGGAAATAATAACCGTAGTATATTATTAGTAATAATAATAAATAGCGTAATAATAATAATAATAATAATAATAATCGTAATGTATATAATAATAATAATAATAATAATAATAATAATAATAATAATAATAATAATAATAATAATAATAATAATAATGATATTATTAATATTATTATTAGTAATACTAATAATTTTAGTAATAGTAAATAGAAAAGAAAAAGAAAAAGAAAAAGAAAAAGAAAAAGAAAAGAATGGAAAAGAAAAAGAGAAAGAAAAAGAAAAACAAAAACAAAAACAAAAACAAAAACAAAAACAAAAAAACCTAATAACTACCCCCCCACGAGCAGAGAGCCCTCCCCCCCCCCCCGCTGCTGTTCTCACCCGCGAGATCCCTCACCCGCCCGCTTCTCTCTCGCTCTCTCTATATATATTAGATTAATTGGACTAAACCCTAACCCTAACCCTACTCTTCCACCTGAGCGCCGCACCGCCGACCCAGGGCCACCGTCGCCGGAGTCCAGCGCCGCCGGTCGCCGGCCGCCGGCCGCACGCCCCGCGTGAGCACCGCGCCGCGCAGAAGCTACAGCAACGAACCCCTCTTCCCACGCGGTTCTCCGCCACCTCGCTCGACCAAACTCGACCCCGTCTTCACCGGTATGATCCCCACATATCCCTCTCTAAATTCCGTAGATTAGTTTCCATCGTGCATCACGCAAACCTGGGTAAAAATCGATGCCAAGTCGATAAAAAACCATGTTTTTAAAATTCAGAATAACTGTTGTAAACACCCATGTTCAAGGGCTCGTATCTTCCACCACAAGGATCCAAACCTAGAAATTCTTTTTGCTATGGAAAGACCACCTGACCGAGATCATTCTCTGTCAATTATATTATTTTATTTGGTGTTAATTCCAGAATTAAAATAGGTTAAAAATTATGAAAAACCCGTTATTGCTACAAGGTACGATGCTATGAACTCATGACAATCCAGGACGGGTATGCTGGCTCTGATACTAACTCTTGGAACTATCACTGATACTCTATACTCTCCTTCTACTTATAGTACTATAATGACACCTATCCTAGAGCTATTTCTACAAGGTACTATGCTATAGTTATCTCTAGATTAATGCCTACTGCTCACATGTCCAACCAAGAAATACTTACAACTCACAAGTCATACTCAGTCAACACTAATACAAGACACAGACATAATTGTAAGTCACCAATTATCATACTAACAAGGAATCCTCAAGGAAAAGAAGCTCAAAAAGGAACTGGATTAAGGACTGAAGATATTTCTACGGCTAGTAAAGAAAAGAAGCGATGGAACAAGGTCCTGTAATAATGGAAATAGATAAGTATTGAGATGAGACTTTAAGAACCAATTTAAGATATAACCTGATAATCATACACGTCTATCCAAAATTATGACATTCAGAATCCTCGCCACGCCATTAAGCATAGCTGCGATAAACGATAGGTTCCATAACTAAGGTATGCAACTCTATAATCATGTCATCTAGAATCTTCGCCACGCCAACCGGTATGGCTGCGAGAGACTCTAAGTTTCATAACTACAGTATGTACATCCAAGTTAGGTTCCTACGTTCTCGTCACGACAGCTAATATGGCTGCGATAAACTCTAGGTTCCATAACCAAAGTAGACGTTTTACCTTTCTCACTGTCCTTATCATCCGTAAAGTTTATCTCGATATGAGATCAAACTCAACAATAACACCAAGAATTAAATTTAATAACTGATCAGCAAGAATCAAATTTAATAACAACAAGTGAGAGCGGACGGAAACAAGGGAAAAGATTTGAATTAGAAATTATAATAAGATTCTCAAGGGTCGTCCCAGGAATCTCTCAAAAATTTGTGATTGATTATCCTCTCTCATCCTAGTATCCTATGTCCTATATCCTATCGCAGGCATACAGTAGTACAACTAAGACGTCACACTACTACGATATCGCAAAACTTGCAAAGTTTGACCTGCATGGGCCACAACTAAAAATGTGTCACGACCCGCATCCGGTATAGGGACACGAGAGCGTGGGTACGTCCAGCCTACGCCGCAGCATCAGCGGTAGAACGCTGTCTAGGGCATGATACTATCTAATCAATCTCACATGAATATCCAACTCCATAAGGAGACGCAGATATCACTATATAATATGGAATACTCAATCACAAAAAATAAAGCACGATGAGATCTCGAAGAAAATAAATAAAACACAAGACAAGTCTAAACACAATAAATAGTCTAACCTGCAATTAATAACATCCAATCTCCAAGTATGCTGGGAACAAGTCCTCTATGTCACAGTCTGAAAAAATATTCAGTCAGGATTGGAACGAAGTACAAGCACTAACAGCAGTTCCATGTATATTGACAAAAACTATAACACAATGTAAAGAAATACAAGACATATATAAATACTGACAATAAGAAATACTGGAATAAGAAATACTGGAATAAAAAAATACTGGAACAACATCATCAATATACATCTAGCAATGAAATAGAAATACAAGTACACGCTAGAACAATGAACTAGTATATAAGTGTATACAAGAACAATAACTAGAACATGTGGAGATGCTAGAGCAATATACTAGAGATACATGTCAAGAATCATCTAACTAAGTGTGTGAAACATCAGCATATCATGTGATCGGCTTGGGACTGATAAGACTCATTACATTGATTAGCGATCATCCTTGTAAAGTCAAGCTAACCACATGTAACAGCGATGAGGCATGTAATGGTCAGGATGCACCGACATGAGGTATGGGTGAGCTATGATGTATGTAAAGTTGGGTATGATCACATAAGCTACTAATATTTTCCGTTTCTCCCCAGCTAGCACGATGGATTCCAAATCATGACTCCTCGTGACAGGTCTCGATGATGCCAACTCGTGTAAATAACAGTGTCAGAGTCATGTACGCTATACAACAAGAATTATAGAGATAATCAACATAATGGAAACTGTCAGAGAATATACTCGCCTGGGGGTCCTGCTGCTGGCAATAACAATATCCGATATACGAGGTCTTGTCTGAATAATCCAACAGTCCTATAGACATCATATAATACAATATTGCATCAGATATTACTCTAACACACAATTATAAATACTCTGACTCAGGGCTACGCTATGTATGACTCTGGTCAACTAGGGTCAAGTGTGCGTCAAATTGTACGGGTGTCGTGTCTGTAATTGCTGTACAAGATAGAAAGTCAATGATATGGTCTTGCCAGTATGTCGGTGTACATATGGCAGTCTGCTAACATGCTACGTGGTCACACTTGGATCATCTAGTAGATAGACATATAATACAAATTATTATTTATCATAAACATTAATACTAACTAATTGCACGTCTAATAAATATATGCATTTAGATATACTTTAAATAGAATTAATACTATGTACGTATATATATTAAACATGTACTAGGGATACATGCACCATACATATACATATGTACATATATACTAGTTTAGAATATACTATATATATATACACATATATATGCCAAAAATACATTTAAATATATATACTAGTACATATACCCTACATATATACCAATTAGGTTCATACACATATAGATACATAATATGTACATACAACACACCAATATACCAATACACATACCAATACCAACTACAATACGCATGTATACAATAAAGAATACGCATATACGCGCACACAACAATCACGAGAAATGCTCCCCACCATGGCTTCGGCGTGCACGTGCACGAGCGCGGTGATGACAACGACGATAGTGGTGAAGGTGATAGTGATGGTGAAGGCGATGCTGATGATGATAGGAGACGGGGATGACGATGGCGATGCACAGCGTTCAGCAAAAAGTCGACAAGTACAGCGGAGGGTCTCCGGTCGAGAGGATTCTTGGTCGAGTCACAGCGACGTATGGAGGCAAAGGGGGAGACCATTCAGGCGAAGGTGGTGAGTTGTCCGGGGTGTCATGGAGAAGGAGATGGGTTGAGCGTTCAGGTGGAGATGGCCGCAGGGTCGGTGATCACCTGAGGAAGGGGGACTCAGGGAGAGGGACGGATTGGTCGTCGTGGAGTCGGAGAGGAGATGGGCCATGGCTGCCGCAGGATGCAACAGGGTCGGGGTTCGACGTGGAGGCGGCTAGGGATGTCCGGGCTGCTGTCAAGTCGAAGGAGGGGAAAAGCGGGGTCGAACTCCGACAGTTCTGTCGACTGGGGATGAAGAAGTTGACGAGGGAGGGAAGGATCCGGCGGCTGCTGAACGGTGAGGCGGGTTCGAGCAGTCGGGTCTCCGTCGGGAACGGTGCTGCTGGGCTTCGGCGGAGGACGAGGCGGGTTGGGCAGCAGGTCGGGACAGCGGCTTGGGTCGACGAGGTGGCTACTCTGGCAAGGATGCTGACGGAGGGTTGATGGGAACAGGGAAGGGGAGAAAGAATCGGCTATGATGGGTTAGTTTTTTTTTTAGGAAAAGAGGAAAGTAAAAGAAAGGGAAAAGATTATTTATATGCAGGTAGGGTGTGGGTGACCTAGAATTGGTTTGACTGGTCAACCCCTCTTGGGATTCGGCCTCTCATGTATGATTTCAAGGGCCATGATTAAAATAGGTTCAAAATAAATGGCTAGGATTCAATTGGTTCAAGGTTTGGAGGGTCATGGTTCAAGGAGGTTGGTGTTGAATTACACACTCCAAAAATTATGGAAAAATACACATGAAGGAGAAATGGGTTTATTCACGTGTCGTGTCCAACGGGGTGGACACCTTAATGCACTTTTACTTAAAAGTGCCCAACAATTAGAAAATTGCACAAAATTAGGTTTATGGTTTAATTTAATTAAAATTAATACAATTTGTGTTCTAAAATTAATTAAAAGTACAAGGGTCTGAAATTAAGTGGGACACAAGTGTCATGAATGAAATAGGCTCAGAATAGAATATTACCCTAATTTGGGTTGCTCAAAATGGGTCGAGATTGTGTCTCCAATTTCGATTGGAACGCACAAGGATACAAAACTGAATTTATTTGGAATTAAATAATAACGTCTGCGACAAAAATTGTGCGGCTAAAATGAAGCACAAGAGAACATAATTATAAGTTACACAAGGGTCAGAATGGAAGGCGGGCATGTCTAGGACAAGGTTGTGAAATTTATTGAAAAACAATGGCTAGGGTAGTGCCCTAATTATCGAAGCAACGGTAATGCGCAACAATGAAATAAAATTGCGGCAATTAAAATATAATTAATTATTATGCAATCATTTATACATTAATTTATGAAAAGACGAAAATACCCCTAATCTGAAATGTGGGGGTGACAAGTCTACCCTCCTTAAAAAAAAAAATTTGTCCTCAAAATTTAAGATCCTCAATAGTTTATTTTACTCATTATATTATTTTCATCAAAATTCAAATTTATCGAACCCCATAATCATGAAGTAATTCCACATTGTTATTTCACAACTTTCATAATTCTATAGATATCATATTTCTGAAAAATCCTCAAATTTAAAATCGAATTCCATTCGTATCATAATCTACTCAAAATTTGATGTTAATAATTAAATACTCAAAATTTAATATCCAATCCTCTAATTTTAAATCCAATCAATGCACATTTATAAAATTAAAATCTCGTCCCAAAATATTAATTCAACTCTAATCCATTAATCATCTTACTCCTCTAATTTAAATCCAATCGATGCATATTTATAAAATTTAAATCATCATCCCAAAAATTTGAATTCAAACTTCTAATCCATTAGTGATCTTAATCCTCGATTTCTTTTTTCCACACAATAATCAAATAATGTAATAGTTATGAAATCTTCAATACCACATTCAATATAAGTTCATAACTTGCAGTCCAATGAATATAATGATAATCTCCTTAATTTTCTCGAATTTTAATGACAAATTTAATCATGTCTTAATCTTCATAAAATTTAATGATTTAACAAAATCGTCAATTCCACCATATTAAATTCTCAACTCTTTATTTAAATTAATGTTTATCCTCGAAATTTAAGGCACATTGTCTCTCTTTGTCAAATCATAATCTCTTTATTAACTCTTTCACTACGGTCAACTCCTAACAATCAAAGTCTAAGGAAGTTCCTACCTACAGTCATACAACATGCAATATAAGGAAAACATGTATGGTTATGGTCTCTTTGTCATGGTATTGCAGTCTCTGTCGGGGTGTACTACTAGCTATATTCTAACAAGAGAATCATTGATACATGCTACGGTACTAAGGAATCAAGTAATCAACCAAACAGACGGAAAAAGGAACAGAAGGAAAGAACAGAATACAGTATTCTAACCCATTACTTGGACATCTACAACCTCTATCATACACTTAACTCTGGCACATTTATTCACAAATTCCTGTCCCTATACACTGTTACCCATATCAACTAATCACTAGTCCACAAGATATCCATGGATACATCAACATTACACACATTTGTCTATTAGTACCAAAATCTGATACCAAGGACCTCTAACACAATCATAGGTCAATTGATGCATCCAAAGTTTGATACCTCTATCTCTTTAGGTACTACAGTTTTTACTACAAGTACACCCATTGTTAGTTCTATTACCTACTACAATTGTTTATACTAGTTGTTCTTATCACTCAAGTGCACACCAAGTGCAAAACACCATACTAAGTACTACTCTCTCTAATACAACTCTAGATGGACACCCAAGTCAGTTTGCAGTGCCATCTCAGGCATGCTCAAGCCAACAGATCCTTACACATGCACTTTTTCTACTCATATATTGATATACATTTCTTACCCAACATAAAATTTTATCCTCAAAATAAAATCATCAAAATTTACTTCTCGAACGATTTAAAATAAAATGCATATACTTTCCTCAAAAGTCAAATGCTCAAATATCGAAATAAAATTTTTAATCACTTCTAAAATCTTTATAGCTTTGACTATGTTTATTGAATTGAATTTGAATCCTCGAAATTTTTAATAACATAAAATCTTAACTCCTCAAAAATTCTTAAAAATTGTAATTCATTTCCACTCTTCAAATTATAAATTTAGATCCACAAGTATGCATATAAATACTCACAGTCTCTAATACTCAAGGTGCACACAAATACACCAATTGTCTACAATCTCAACTGTGTACTAAAATTTGTACTGCCTGGATTACTTGCAATATTACTCCCAATAATTAAAGTTATCATCACACAATTTTCTCCAATGATTTTCTATCTATATTAACAGATACACCAATCTAATTATCATCACACGAAGTACTTACTTTTATTAGCACCTTGCTCCACTAATCCTCGATATAGAAACATTAGCACTATTGATATGGTAACACTAGCTTCATCATTAGATCATCTCATCACTTATTAGAACTCACGATCATTCGTACTAGTTAAAACTTATATAATACACATGTTTCACTTCGCTCTCATGGGCGGCATATGGTTCCATATCTCGATTGATGTATAAGCATATCTCTTAAACCTTTTACAGCCTATTAAACTAATCTGTGATACACTTCACAACTTTCATTACCAATCCTGATATTTCTCTACTCATGACATCTCATTAAAACCCTTTATGCATATACATTTCTTTACTCTTAACACACCCAAGTATCAATCATCAAATTGAATATCATGCTCTATTAATTTTTTATACAATTTCCTCGATACTTAATTGTTTACATAGATCATCCAATTATATAAATTCATGACTATCCAGGACGAGTATGCTGGCTCTGATACTAACTCTTGGAACTATCACTGATACTCTATACTCTCCTTCTACTTATAGTACTATAATGACACCTATCCTAGAGCTATTGCTATAAGGTACTATGCTGTGGTTATCTCTAGATTAATGCCTACTGCTCACATGTCCAACCAAGAAATACTTACAACTTATAAGTCATACTCAGTCAACACTAATACAAGACACAGACATAATTGTAAGTCACCAATTATCATACTAACAAGAAATCCTCAAGGAAAAGAAGCTCAAAAAGGAACTGGATTAAGGACTGAAGGTATTTCTACTGCTAGTAAAGAAAAGAAGCGATGGAACAAGGTCCTGTAATAACGAAAATAGATAAGTATTGAGATGAGACTTTAAGAACCAATTTAAGATACAACCTGATAATCATACATGTCTGTCCAAAATCATGACACTCAGAATCCTCGCCACGCCAGTAAGCATAGCTGCGATAAACGATAGGTTCCATAACTAAGGTATGCAACTCTATAATCATGTCATCTAGAATCTTCGCCACGCTAACCGGTATGGCTGCGAGAGACTCTAAGTTTCATAACTACAGTATGTACATCCAAGTTAGGTTCCTACGTTCTCGTCACGACAGCTAATATGGCTGCGATAAACTCTAGGTTCCATAACCAAAGTAGTCGTTTTACCTTTCTCTCTGTCCTCATCAATATATGTCATCAGATGATACCGTAAATTTTAGTCCGTAAAGTTTGTCTCGATATGAGATCAAACTCAACAATGACACCAAGAATTAAATTTAATAACTGATCAGCAAGAATCAAATTTAATAACAACAAGTGAGAGCGGATGGAAACAAAGGAAAATATTTGAATTAGAATTTATAATAAGATTCTCAAGGGTCGTCCCAGGAATCTCTCAAAAATTTGTGATTGAGTATCCTCTCTCATCCTAGTATCCTATGTCCTATATCCTATCGCAGGCATGCAGTAGTACAACTAAGACGTCACACTACTACTACATCACACAACTTACGAAGTTTGACCTGCATGGACCACCACTAACAACGTGTCATGATCCGCACCCGGTATAGGGGCACGAGAGCGTGGATACGTCCAGCCTACGCCGCAGCATCGGCGGTAGAACGCTGTCTAGGGCATGATACTATCTAATCAATCTCACATGAATATCCAACTCCATAGGGAGACGCAGATATCACTATATAATATGGAATACTCAATCACGGAAAATAAAGCACGATGAGATCTCGAAGAAAACAAATGAAATACAAGACAAGTCTAAACACAATAAATAGTCTAACCTGCAATCAATAACATCCAATCTCCAAGTATACTGGGAACAAGTCCTCTATGTCACAGTCTGGAAAAAATATCCAGTTAGGATTGGAACGAAGTACAAGCACTAACAACAGTTCTATGTATATTGACAAAAACTTTAACACAGTGTAAAGAAATACAAGACATATATGAATACTGGCAATAAGAAATACTGGAATAAGAAATACTGGAATAAAGAAATACTAGAACATCATCATCAATATACATTTAGCAATGAAATAGAAATATAAGTACACGTTAGAACAATGAACTGGTATATAAGTGTGTACAAGAATAATAACCAGAACATGTGGAGATGCTAGATCAATATACTAGAGATACATGTCAAGAATCATCTAACTAAGTGTGTGAAACATCAACATATCATGTGATCGGCTTGGGACTGATAAGACTCATTACATTGATTAGTGATCATCCTTGTAAAGTCAGGCTAACCACATGTAACAGCGATGAGGCATGCAATGGTCAGGCTGCACCGACGTGAGGTGTGGGTGAGCTATGATGCATGTAAAGTTGGGTATGATCACATAAGCTATTAATATTTCCTTGTTTCTCCCCAGCTAGCACGATGGATTCCAAATCACGAATCCTCATGACAGGTCTCGATAATGCCAACTCGTGTAAATAACAGTGTCAGAGTCATGTACGCTATACAACAAGAATTATAGAGATAATCAACATAATGGAAACTGTCAGAGGATATACTCGCCTGGGGGTCCTGCTGCTGGCAATAACAATATCCGATATACGAGGTCTTGTCTGAATAATCCAACAGTCCTATAGATATCATATAATACAATATTGTATCAGATATTACTCTAACACACAATTATAAATACTCTGACTCAGGGCTACGCTATGTATGACTCTGGTCAACTAGGGTCAAGTATGTGTCAAATTGTACGGGTGTCGTGTCTGTAATTGTTGTGCAAGATAGACAGTCAATGATACGGTCTTGCCAGTATGTCGGTGTACATATGGCAGTCTGCTAACATGCTACGTGGTCACACTTGGGTCATCTAGTAGATAGACATTTACATATTATTATTTATCATAAATATTAATACTAACTAATTGCAAGTCTAATAAATATATGCATTCAGATATACTTTAAATAGATTTAATACTATGTACGTATATATATTAAACATGTACTAGGGATACATGCACCATACATATACGTATGTTCATATATACTAGTTGAGAATATACTATATATATACACATATATATGCCAAAAATATATTTAAATATATATACTACTACATATACCCTACATATATACATATTAGGTTCATACACATATAGATATATAATATGTACATACAACACACCAATATACCAATAAATATACCAATACCAACTACAATACGCATGTATACAATAAAGAATACGCGTATACACACACACAACAATCACGAGAAATGCTCCTCACCTTGGCTTCGGCGTGCACGTGCACGAGCGCGGTGATGACAACGACGATGGTGGGGAAGGTGATGGTGAAGGCGATGATGATGATGATAGGAGACGGGGATGACGATGGCGATGGTAATGCACAACGTTCATCGGAAAGTCGACAAGTGCAGCAGAGGGTCTCCGATCGAGGGGATTCTTGGTTGAGTCACAACGAAGTGTGGAGGCGAAGGGGGAGACCGTTCAGGCGAAGGTGGCGAGTTGTCCGGGGTATCATGGAGAAGGAGATGGGTTGAGCGTTCAGGTGGAGATGGCCGCAGGGTCGGTGATCACCTGAGGAAGGGGGGACTCAGGGAGAGAGACGGGTTGGTCGTCGTGGAGTCGGAGAAGAGATGGGCCATGGCTGCCGCAGGGTGCAACAGGGTCGGGGTTCGACGTGGAGGCGGCTAGGGATGTCCGGGCTGCTGTCGAGTCAAAGGAGGGGAAAGGCGGGGTCGAACTCCGGCAGTTCTGTCGACTGGGGATGAAGAAGATGACGAGGAAGGGAAGGATCCGGCGGCTGCTGAACGGTGAGGCGGGTTCGAGCAGTCGGGTCTTTGGCCGGAACGGTGCTGCTAGGCTCCGGCGGAGGACGAGGTGGGTTGGGCAGCAGGTCGGGACAGCGGCTTGGGTCGACGAGGTGGCTACTCTGGCAAGGATGCCGGCGGAGGGTTGATGGGAACAGGGAAGGGGAGAAAGAATCGGCTGTGATGGGTTAGTTTTTTTTTTAGGAAAAGAGGAAAGTAAAACAAAGGGAAAAAATTATTTATATGCAGGTAGGGTGTGGGTGACCTAGAATTGGTTTGACTGGTCAACCCCTCTTGGGATTGGGCCTCTCATGTATGATTTCAAGGGCCATGATTAAAATAGGTTCAAAATAAATGGCTAGGATTCAATTGGTTCAAGGTTTGGAGGGTCATGGTTCAATGAGTTTGGTGTTGAATTACACACTCCAAAAATTGTGGAAAAATACACATGAAGGAGAAATAGGTTTTGTAATCCCCCTGATTTTTCAAGAAATTTTAATTTAGATTTTTCATAATTTTTGAAATTTTTCGGGATTTTTCTGTAATTAAAACCTAGGTTTTGATAATTAAATAATTTTTAATTGCTATTAATTAATATTAAAATAGTATGTAAATAATATTATATGGTGTAAAATGGAAAACCGGACATAGGGTAATTTTCGGTGAATTTATTGGACTCCGGAAACCCGTTTAAAGCCCTAAAAAGCTATTAATTAAATAAACCCTAATTAAACCCCTTAAATAAACCGGGTTTAATTGAAATTAACCCAAACCTAAACCTGAATCAAACCGTTGCATGAACCAAACCCAAACCAGCTTATTGGGTCGGGTCGGGTCGGATCCGAGTCAAATCCGACCCGGATCCGAAACCCGCGCTGAGCCCTAATCCCCAACCGTGTCGGAAACACTGTTCCGACCCGGCGGCGCCGTATAAATCCCCCCCCTCGACTTCCGTGCCCAGTGCCGCAACCCTAATAACTCTCCGCCGCCACCACCGTCTTTCTCTTCCCCTCAGTCGTCGTCGACCTCCTCGCACCGCCTGACCCCGTCTAACCCATCCCCGCCAGCACCTCACCATCTCCACCTGAACCCTAGACAACTCCACACCCTCGCCGTCGTCTTCCCCGACTCCCAGCCGACTACCCGGCCGCCCTCCAGCACTCGACCGACTTTACCTCCGCCGGCTCCCTCATCTCCGCTGTACTGGACGACCCTTCCCCGACCTACCTCACCGCCGACGAACTTTCCTCCTTCCCCGCCATCGTCCCCAACTCCTCAGCGTCCCCTCTCGACCCGTGCCCTAGCCACCGTGCAACCACCTCACAGCGCCTCCCCGCCTGAGCCCAGTCCAGCACCACCATCATCTCCGCCTCTCCCTAAAGCCCTCGACCCCCGGCGATCTCGAACCCAGCAGTAGCCGAAGCTTCCCCCGCCTCTGCCGGCCGCCTGAGCACCCGAGCCCCGGCCGTCCACGAGCTCAGCCGCCTCCGGCAGCATCTCACTCCGGCGAGCCTCAGACACGGACACAGCAAGGACTCGACACAGGATCCTCAGACCCAGACACAGCCCTAAACCCTAACCCTAGGCGTGTCGGACACGAGACAGACACGAAGGAGCTCGATTTTTCAGACCCTGTTCAGGTACCCGTAACTTCTTGCTCGTAGCTCTGTTTTCAATTCCGTCAGTTGCATCACGTAGCCTGTATGACCCTCTCGATGCCCGTGCAACCCGCTCGGTGCATCCCGTCCTGTGGTGATCGCACACCGCGATCCAAAAGCAGGAAAATTAATATCCCGTTTCACCCCGAAACTGAGTGCGCCCCGCCAAACAAGACGACTTGGTCGCACGCGGTCTTTACCGAAACGTGCGCGACGTTGATACGGTCGTGTGGGATTTCGCAGAAGTCGATTCGGATGTGCGTGCACACCGAAATCAACGCGTATCCGCGGACACCGTTCCGTATCCGTCGATTTTGGAACACGCTGTAACTTGGTGTACACACGTCAGATCAAGACAAAACTTCCGCCATCGGACTCGTAGCAATACGCTGGTCCTGTGAGCCAAGTTTGGTTCAATTCTGAGAACGTTGACGAAATCGCGTATCGTGGGCCCCACCGACTCCACTTGACGGGCGATTTTGTGATCGGCTCATCGGAATCTAATTCTGGAAGTTCCGTTGGGTTCGTATCATCGTTCCTTACTTATTGACACTAAGTAGGACAAATTTGGAGATCTTTGACCCTGACACGCTTTTCGGTGCAAAGTGGCCCACGTTGGACCCCGCTTTGACCCAGAAATATCATTTTTGCCCTTGTCTCCAAATTGGACTCAAGGACAGGCGTTTCTAGCTATTTGATATTTTTTGAATCTAATGGTGATGTTTATTTCAGCAACCGGTGTAGTAGCAGCAGATCACACTGAGACCAGAGCTACAGTTGGAGCCAGGACCACATGCAAGTGTACCTTGCCAAACTCTGCAGTATTGTTACATATTTGCCTTGCTTCATTATATTGTTGTACATGCTTAACCTAGGACCGTGTGACTTACTTAGCGTCCGATTATAGTCGGGTGCCAACATCGTACGCGGTGTTGTGTATTGTCATCTAGAGATGGACATTCGTGACACTTTATCTTCTCGTACTTGTCTTACCAAGTACAGTATACCCAGGACACTTGACACTATACATGAGACAGGATCTTCATGAGATATTCACGGTGATTCTGTATAGGATACAGGACTATGACAGATACAGTTACATGCTTAGATTTTATCCTGACTTGTTGCATTAGTTATGGTTTTGCGTGACATGGACATGAGATATCATGAAACTGTGACGAGAGACTACATTGGGTGGGGAGAGATTTACCATACATAAGGCTGACTTTATATATAATAATTTAATGGAAGTGCCTTAGACTCTGATACAGAGCTTTGGTACCGTACTGGCCCTTCGAGAAAATACTGCTATGGGTTTCTCCGACACTGATCCTGTAGTAGCCTCAGCGAGAGTATGACTAAAACTCTCAACTTGCATATCACTTAGCTGGTTATATATTTACCCTATTGTTCATTTATTGCTGCACTGTATTTATTTTGGCTTGTATTTTCTGTACCTTGCTGTCCCCTGAGGACCTGGATCCGGACTATGTCCCCAGGTATAGCTGACGAGATCTATCCCGAGGTATACGGGACCGGAGCAATAGCATTAGCAGGAGCAGGTGCCTACCTTGGAGCAGAACCAGGATCTGAGGACGAGATTGTACCAGAGGACTTCTCTTGAGTATTGGCTTGAGATACTCATTTATTTCAGTTTATAGTTATTTTATTTCCAGTCTATTTCATTGATGTACCAGACTTATTCTCGGATTGTTCTCCGAGACACTTTTATTCAGTTTTGTTAGTTTATTTTTACATTTATTCTGGCATTTGATCTGTGATTATCTGTTGTGGATGAGATTAGTATAGACTGTGACTGGTATTATTGGACCTTCTTATTGTTATATTATAGCTTAAGCATGCCCCGATGGATCCATTAAATTAGGTTTATCCATCGGTGTGTGCTGCTGGCCATTGCCACGTGTCCAGTCCCTCGGTATTTTGGGACTGGGGCGTGACATGGTTTTTGTGGTGGCCCATGCAGGTCAACGACTAAATTGTTCGGTTTCAACTTAGGGACCGAACAAGCCTGCAATAAGAATAGGATAAATTTTAGGATCTCATCCACTTGCTTAAAAACGTTTTGATATCTATATCGTATTCGAATTAAATTTTCTTGCATCTTGCCTTGATTCCTGTGCGCCTCTTATAGTTTATTTTTGATGCAGAGTAATAGATTCAAGAGCAAACGACGAAACTCCAGCAAACACACCAATAGGTGCTGTAGCCACCTACGGAGAAGATGAAGTGATGCCATTGAGTGGAGATCCCTCTACTCAGCGAAGCAGCCAAACAGATCAGCAAGCTTCTAGATTTTGGCGTGACGATATCCCACCACCTCCGCAGTTCGTTCCACCAATGCCTGTATTCCCACCAGGACAGCCTATGGACGGGCAGCAGATGTTCCAAATGATCTACGCAATGATGCAGGCCCAACAGCATATTTATCAAGAAGCTCAGCGTCGTGAAGCAGATTACTTAAAGAACATCATAGTAAATGCACTGGAGCAGGCCAACCTACCAACTCGACGGCAACCGACGGGCTCTATCACCGACTTCTGCCAGCTGAAGCCCCGTACTTTCTCAGGCAAGAAGGAGCCCACAGAAGTTCATGAGTGGCTCACCAACATACAACATCAATTAGAAGCAGCAGAGCTTCCAAGGGAACGCTGGATGACCGCCGTCAGAATACAATTAACAGATAATGCACATCACTGGTGGTTATCTGAGGAGACACGGCTCGGACCAGACCGAGTCACCTGGGAGGAGTTCTCCAAACTCTTTCAAGAGATGTACATCTCCCGGCTACCGCTCGATCAGAACTTTGGGACAAGTTCAATCGCCTCACTCAGGATACTATGACAGTGGAAGAGTACAACGCATAATTTATCCGTCTGAGTCGCTTCGCCCCTACCTTGATTCCGACAGAAGAAGAGAAGGCTGAGAAGTTCTTCGACGAATTAAACATTGAGCTACAGAAACTAATTGGATCCATTGCACCTATATCTTACTCAGACGTCCTTGCTGCAGCCCGACGCCTAGAGCGCGTCACCAGACGAGAGTCCAACCTGAAGAGGCCTTCCACATCAGCACCAGCCCGAGCACCGCATGGAGAAGCTGTAAAGAAACCTTATCTGCATCAAGTACCACAAGGAGTTGTATCCAAATTACTGACTCTTCCTACTTGTTACTACTGCGGCAAGATAGGCCACGTTGAGAAGGAGTGTAGACGTAAATTCGGACTATGCTTAGGTTGTGAATCCAGACAGCATGCAGTGAGAGACTGCCCTGAGCGTAAAGAAGGAGCACCAAGGACAAACCAACAAGCTCTACCAGCACCAGGAGGATATCAACCAAGGCCACCCTTGGCACCTCGACCAGCACCCTTCCAGCAGGCCCAGCAACAGCAGAGGGCACCCCCTCAAGGACGCGGACAAGCTTATGCTATGACTTTGGAGGATGCGCAGATTCATGGAGTAGCTAATGCACGTAAGTTTTTATAGTTTTCTGGTTCTAGTATTGTTTTATCTCTTGCCTATTGGTTCGTGACCCTAGCCTTAACCTAGTAATGCTGAACTTGCTAATAACCTAGTATATTTTATAACCTAGAATGTTTTATAATTGGTAACCTCGTGATAACCTACTTTTCTAAACTGTAGTCTTCTAGATCTCCTTTATACGGAAGATTGCATAACTTTTGATGCTTAGGAAAATGATTTTTCCTATAAAACTATTCTTACGCCCTCAACCTTGACTCTCCTTGATCATGATGTGCTTCGAACAATGTTTGCAACCGTGTCATCTCTGTTGACCGGTTATTCTTTGATTGCGAGGACGCAATCCTCTTAAGGGGGGTAGATTGTAATCCTCCTGATTTTTCAAGAAATTTTACTTTGGATTTTTCATAATTTTTGAAATTTTTCGGGATTTTTCTGTAATTAAAACCTAGGTTTTGATAATTAAATGATTTTTAATTGCTATTAGTTAATATTAAAATAGTATGGAAATAATATTTTATGGTGTAAAATGAAAAACCGGACATAGGATAATTTTCGGTGAATTTATTGGACTCCGGAAACCCGTTTAAAGCCCTAAAAAGCTATTAATTAAATAAACCCTAATTAAACCCCTTAAATAAACCGGGTTTAATTGAAATTAACCCAAACCTAAACCTGAACCAAACCGTTGTGTGAACCAAACCCAAACCAGCTTATTGGGTCGGGTCGGGTCAGATCCGAGTCAAACCCGACCCGGATCCGAAACCCGCGCTGAGCCCTAATCCCCAACCCTGTCGGAAATACTGTTCCGACCCGGCGGCGCCGTATAAATCCCCCCCTCGACTTCCGTACCCAGCGCCGCAACCCTAATAACTCTCCGCCGTCGCCGTCGCCGCCGTCTTTCTCTTCCCCTCAGTCGCCGTCGACCTCCTCGCACCGCCTGACCCCGTCTAATCCATCCCCGCCAGCACCTCACCATCTCCACCTGAACCCTAGACAACTCCACACCCTCACCGTCGTCTTCCCCGACTCCCAGCCGACTACCCGGCCGCCCTCCAGCACTCGACCGACTTCACCTCCGCCGGCTCCCTCATCTCCGCTGTACCTGGACGACCCTTCCCCGACCTACCTCACCGCCGACGAACTTTCCTCCTTCCCCGCCATCGTCCCCAACTCCTCAGCGTCCCCTCTCGACCCGTGCCCTAGCCACCGTGCAACCACCTCACAGCGCCTCCCCGCCTGAGCCCAGTCCAGCACCACCATCATCTCCGCCTCTCCCTAAAGCCCTCGACCCCCGGCGATCTCGAACCCAGCAGTAGCCGAAGCTTCCCCCGCCTCTGCCGGCCGCCTGAGCACCCGAGCCCCGGCCGTCCACGAGCTCAGCCGCCTCCGGCAGCATCTCACTCCGGCGAGCCTCAGACACGGACACAACAAGGACTCGACACAGGATCCTCAGACCCGGACACAGCCCTAAACCCTAACCCTAGGCGTGTCGGACACGAGACAGACACGAAGGAGCTTGGTTTTTCAAACCCTGTTCAGGTACCCGTAACTTCTTGCTCGTAGCTCTGTTTTTAATTCCGTCAGTTGCATCGCGTAGCCTGTATGACCCTCTCGGTGCCCGTGCAACCCGCTCGGTGCATCGCATCCTGTGGTGATCGCACACCGCGATCCAAAAGCAGGAAAATCAACACCCCGTTTTACCCCGGAACTGAGTGCGCCCCGCCAAACGGGACGACTTGGTCGCACGCGGTCTTTACCGAAACATGCGCGACGTTGATACGGTCGTGTGAGATTTTGCAGAAGTCGATTCGGATGTGCGTGCACACCGGAATCAACGCGTATCCGCGGACACCGTCCCGTATCTGTCGATTCTGGAACACGCTGTAACTTGGTGTACACACGTCGGATCAAGACGAAACTTGCGTCATCGGACTCGTAGCAATACGCTGGTCCTGTGAGCCAAGTTTGGTTCAATTCTGAGAACATTGACGAAATCGCGTATCGTGGGCCCCACCGGCTCCACTTGACGGGCGATTTTGTGATCGGCTCATCAAAATCCAATTCTGGAAGTTCTGTTGGGTTCGTATCATCGTTCCTGACTTGTTGATACTAAGTAGGCCAAATTTGGAGACCTTTGACCCTGACATGCTTTTCGGTGCAAAGTGGCCCTCGTATGGACCCCGCTTTGACCCGAAAATGTCGTTTTTGCCCTTGTCTTCAAATTGGGCTCAAGGACAGGCGTTTCTAGCTATTTGATATTTTCTGAATCTAATGGTGATGTTTATTTCAGCAACCGGAGTAGTAGCAGCAGATCACACTGAGACCAGAGCTACAGTTGGAGCCAGGACCACAGGCAAGTGTACCTTGCCAAACTCTGCAGTATTGTTACATATTTGCCTTGCTTCATTATATTGTTGTACATGCTTAACCTAGGACCGTGTGACTTACTTAGCGTCCGATTATAGTCAGGTGCCAACATCGTACGCGGTGTTGTGTATTATCATCTAGAGATGGACATTCGTGACACTTTATCTTCTCGTACTTGTCTTACCAAGTACAGTATACCCAGGACACTTGACACTATACATGAGACAGGATCTTCATGAGATATTCACGGTGATTCTGTATAGGATACAGGACTATGACAGATACAGTTACATGCTTAGATTTTATCCTGACTTGTTGCATTAGTTATGGTTTTGCGTGACATGGACATGAGATATCATGAAACTGTAACGAGAGACTATATTGGGTGGGGAGAGATTTACCATACATAAGGCTGACTTTATATATAATAATTTAATGGAAGTGCCTTAGACTCTGACACAGAGCTTTGGTACCGTACTGGCCCTTCGAGAAAATACTGCTATGGGTTTCTCCGACACTAATCCTGTAGTAGCCTCAGCCAGAGTATGACTAAAACTCTCAACTTGCATATCACTTAGCTGGTTATATATTTACCCTATTGTTCATTTATTGCTGCATTGTATTTATTTTGGCTTGTATTTTCTGTACCTTGCTGTCCCCTGAGGACCTGGATCCGGACTATGTCCCCAGGTATAGCTGACGAGATCTATCCCGAGGTATACGGGACCGGAGCAGTAGCATTAGCAGGAGCAGGTGCCTACCTTGGAGCAGAACCAGGATCTGAGGACGAGATTGTACCAGAGGACTTCTCTTGAGTATTGGCTTGAGATACTCATTTATTTCAGTTTATAGTTATTTTATTTCCAGTCTATTTCATTGATGTACCAGACTTATTCTCGGATTGTTCTCCGAGACACTTTTATTCAGTTTTGTTAGTTTATTTTTACATTTATTCTGGCATTTGATCTGTGATTATCTGTTGTGGATGAGATTAGTATAGACTGTGACTGGTATTATTGGACGTTCTTATTGTTATATTACAGCTTAAGCATGCCCCGATGGATCCATTAAATTGGGTTTATCCATCGGTGTGTGCTGCTGGCCATTGCCACGTGTCCAGTCCCTCGGTATTTTAGGACTGGGGCGTGACAGGTTTATTCACGTGTCGTGTCCAACGGGATGGACACCTTAATGCACTTTTGCATAACAGTGCCCAACAATTAGAAAATTGCACAAAATTAGGTTTATGGTTTAATTTAATTAAAATTAATACAATTTGTGTTCTAAAATTAATTAGAAGTACAAAGGGCTGAAATTAAGTGGGACACAAGTGTCATGAATGAAATAGGCTCAGAATAGAATATTACCCTAATTTGGGTTGCTCAAAATGGGTCGAGATTGTGTCTCCAATTTCGATTGGAACGCACAAGGATACAAAATTGGATTTATTTGGAATTAAATAATAACGTCTGCGACAAAAATTGTGCAATGAAGCACAAGAGAACATAATTATAAGTTGCACAAGGGTCAGAATGGAAGGCAGTCATGTCTAGGACACGGTTGTGGAATTTATTGAAAGACAATGGCTAGGGTAGTGCCCTAATTATCGAAGCAACGGTAATGCGCAACAATAAAATAAAATTACAGCAATTTAAATATAATTAATTATAATGCAATCATTTATACATTAATTTATAAAAAGACGAAAATATCTCTAATCTGAAATATGGGGATGACAACCCCCGCGATATGTCAATTTTTGGAGTCTCGCTGGTCGCTACCCCCGCGGTATATCGATTTCTGATGTCCACTGACGTGTGTGTGAGTTATGAGATTTAGATCGAGTTGCCTACCCTTGCCCATACGTTGAAAAGTTGTCCTCATTTGCATTCATATAGATTGTCTGGTACAACGTACTTATTTATTTTTAAACATTATGCATGTTCACTGTATTCAATTGGCTTGCTTCTATGTATCTTGTTATGTCCCTCTGAGGACCTGGTCCCTTGCCAGGTATAGACGACCAGGAGTATCCGTAGGAGTACGGGCCTGGACCTGACGCATTATTTTCTGCCGAGGAGGTCTTACCTTCTGAGCATCATTGATTATATCTAGGGGTGGATCTTCTTAGCTGATACACTTCTGACATCATCTTATTTTATATTGGAGATTTTATACTCTCTCTCATTTTAGTTTTGGATATAGTCTTTGGTAGTAGATTTGTCTCCACCCGACTATTATTTTGGATATTTCAGACTCCTTATTCTAGTTTAGTATTTCTTTTCTATGATTTGTTGTGTGGATGAGATTAGCATATCTGTGACTTGTGACACTATATATACCACATGTGAGTTTATATTCATATTACAGCGTACGTGTGTATTATGGTATCCATATATTGGAGTTGCCATATACATACGGCTGGACTTGGACTCAAAGCCAGGCTGCCTACGTACCTTCGGGGATCAAGTCATAATGTAGTTCTTTTCTATTAAGCACAACACACATTAGTACCCATTAGTGAAGCTAGGAGATTCGGTTGTTTAACTAGAGGCAATAAAATTATTCTCGAAAGCATTAGTCTTTCACCCCCAAGCTGTGTAGAGATAGGAAGAGAGACTGAAAGCAAACAGTTCACTAAAACATCGAAATAGAGCTTCAAGCAAGATGTCCATAGCTTGATCCCTTGCCTTTCACCTATAGCTATAACAGTAAACCAAAACCATTGAATGCCCATAGCTTGAAAAAGACCTTGTCTTTGTCCTTCAGTATAGTGAACACCCCAATCTATCAATTCAAATGTGAAATCGCACATTTACGTGCCAGGCCAAGCAAATCTATGAGCTAGCCAGCAGCAGCCATGCAATCAGCGACAGACTTAACGCCACACACAAACCTTTTATTATTGGTATCATAGATCTCATCTCTCGACGGGGAAGAAGCTGCACGTTACGACTTTAGGAGCGGATGTACGGGATTAGCGAGATAGTCAAGTTCTCGTTCAAGGCTCTTAAACCGCTCAAAGAAGACCGTCCCACAGGCAACCTTTCGTTGTTCTAGTCACAAGGCTCACTAGCTTCGTCTCTCAATAGGCTTCGGGTCTTGATATCAGGTAGAGACGTTCCGATACTTTTTAGCGATGTACGTCGCTAAATTAAAAAAATAAAAAAATAAAATACAATTTATAAAATATTTTCCTATAAAACTCTACCTGCAGTTATAAAATCACAGTTTATATAAATAGACTCGGAGCAACCCTCCGTTGAATTCCCTGGGTTCGTCGACCCCTTCGGTGGAACACTCAACACTGATAAATTTTGGTGTACAGTTAATATGAATAATAAACTAAACTCACATAGAAAGAAATCTACAAAGTTACATTACACTAAATATGTCCCAAGAAGTAGATAAATGAATTTAAAATAAGTGTCACATGCGTCTCAGAATATAATAAAAAGTATGAAATAAATACATCAAAGACCTAAGAATGGGCCAATACACACAAACACACTAAAACCTGTCCAAACAAGGACAACTACTAATCAGAAGGAGTACCACCGCGCATCTGGGATAGAAGAAACTCATACTGCTCCTGTAAAAGCGTCACCGATGCTGATGGAGGAGGCAGTGATGAAAGCAGTGTCGATGCCGGCGGACCAGGAGGACGTATCTACTCCAATGCTAGCAGTCGAGCATTGTATGAATCCATGGAAGATACCACCCTCAAAGTGTTCTCCGCCACCGACCGACTCAACTAATCCTGCGCCGCATTGATCATCGCAAGTGAGTCGCTCATGGCCGTATACGACCCCTCCAGCTCCGTCTGTCTGCGCTCCGTAGACGCAGCAAGAGTTGACAAGCTACGCTCTGTTGTCTGGCCCATAGTCCCGAGTTCCATAAGGCTGTGCTCTGTCGTATGTCTCAGAGTCCTGAGCTCCATAAAGCTATGATCGAGTGAATCAAAACATACGGTGATCGTCGCATCGTCCGTCTGTGGTGCAGACTGTGGCCGCTCCGTATCCTCTGTAGCAACTCGTCACGCAGGTCAGTAATCTGACGGTCAACGCTCTCCTGGGCTCGTGCTGACGCCTTTGAAGGCTGAGAGGAATGCAGCCTGACAGAGGGGGCCCTGGATGACTGCGTCGCAACATAGGCATCGTAGGATCCCGTACCGTAGTATGTACCCCTCTGAAGACCACCAACGGCAGTTATCCAGAGCTCGTCTGTCGATGGAGCTGTAAAGGGCTGTAAGAAAGTACCGGCCCCTCCCTCTGCAGGTGCACTAGTAGTCACATGCTCACGTAGTTTAAGATACTCGTCCTATAAAAGTGGTTGCTAACGTTTAAGTTACTTATTACTAACTATTTAGATATCTATTTGCATATTTTCTAAGTTATATTAAAACTAACACAGGGTAATAAAACGTACATAAGTTTGTGTGGCCTTTTCATCGTTTAGCTTTCCTCCCTTCCGATTGATGGCCGGGAAGACTGTCACCATGTTGGGGTCCTCACCCATTTGTACCTGTTAAAAATTATATTGTTTGTTATTAAAATTAAATAACTTATCCTACTTGCATTAAAATAATATATATTCAATATAATACATATCAAACGACATAAATATTTCGTCATAGGAATCGAGCCACCATACCACTTTCATGCCTTTAACCTAGCCGCATTTGCCTTCTCCGACCGTTCTTTGTACTTGGGTTCGTCGAATCTCACCTCCATCGTAATCCACTGCTCAAGCGTGATCCAACCGTGGATCGGTTCTCCGTCGCGATCATGGACCTTCTGGTCGTTGATCGCATCACGAATCAGTTTGACGACGACGGCAGAAAACTGCTCCACGATCTTCTCAGCTCGGTGTGGTGGATATAATTTTTTTTCCTACAAGAAGTAAAATAGAGAGTTACATAATATGCATAAATAATTATTGATATTAAAAGTAAATATTTTTTTATCTTGAAGTGGACAAACCAGAATACCTTCCTATCTTCAGGATCATCTGAGTAGTTGATCCAAGGCCCACCATAGTTCTGCCTCAGAAATACCTCCAATGCTCTTTGTACCGTCGACGGACGATATCTATACAACGATAATTAAATTCATGAATATTAAGATATAATCATTTGGCTCGTCGGTCCAAAATGTTAACTAATTAACTTACTTATGAGGCCCGTCGGTCCAAATCTCCATCATCGTCTTGTCCGGAGGCGCGCGTGGACGATCGCTCTGATCATGAGAAGACGGAGTCGGCTCGACCTCCTCCATCCGCTCCTCTGTCTTCATGGTACCGTCAACTGGAGGAACGCTGGACGAACGAGTAGTCTCAGGCCTATAACTACTCGTCCCGGGAGTATTGCCACGACGTATCGTCGACGGAGTCGGAGATGCTAAAGATCGGTAAACTGGAGTACTCTGCGACGAGGATCCAGAACCAATAACATGTACCGAAGGAGCATCCTCCTAGAGAATCGACCTCCGAACGATCCGCGTCATCCGACCATACCTGATAATAACATATCATGATAAAACAAATACACAGACTTATAACAGTTCATAAAAATAGATATACCCGGAGCAACCCTCCGTTGAATTTCCTGGGTACGAAATATCACAAAAGTATATAAAATATCACAGTCACACAATAAACACAAAATAAAAGTATCATAGTCACACAATATAAAAGTATCATACTCACACAATATAAAAGTATCACAGTCACACAATAAACACAATAAAAGTATTACATTCACACCATAAGTCTTATCCAATTTCTCAATCTCTCAAAAAAATCCAATACGCTGGGGCTGAACCCAGTCTCTCAGATACTTCGTATAAGCAACATCTAGGTGATCAATCTCCGGTATAGGTGTTGGGTGATTGGAACTCCCCCTCTGAGCTGATGCGTGCCCAATAGTAGGAGGTACCACTTACTCCTTAACAGTAGGAGTTGCCACTTCTTCCTTAACAACCGCTTCTAATTTAACAGTATGAGGTGCCACTTCCTCCTTAACAGTCTGTCACGACCCGCACTCGAAAAATCGGACATGAGTCGTGGGTACGTCCAGCCTACGCCGCAGAATCGGCGGTAGAACGCTGTCTAGGTCAACTATCTAGATAAAATTTCACACAAAAATCGGCCATGACCTCTCCAAAAGGAGGGCAACCACACAATCAATATATAAACCTGTCAAGATCTCAACTCCAAACGGAGGAGCAATATCAAATGATAATCTCAAGTACTCAATCACGAATCTAAGCACGATAAGATAACAAAGAAGACTAACAGCTATAAAGTCTAACCAACAACAACTACTACAACAACCACAACATCCATAATAATAATACATCATCCAAATCATCCAAAATAATATGCAATACAAGGTCTCAATCCAAAACCAGAGACAAATCCGGTGCTAAAGCTAATAAAACAACAACAAGGTCCTAGTGATCCCGGCTACCAACCCGGAAATCACTCCTAAACTAGAGGGTCCCTGTCTGCACCATCGACAGGCTCAGGTCCATAAAACGTCGGACACCACTCCTCCGGATACTCTGAAAAAATATGTCCAGTCAGGACTGGAGCAAGTACATCTCTAACAGCAGTTCCATTTAAATGATAAAAACTATAAAACAGTTATAGCAAGTAGCAAGAAGAATGAAATAAAGTATGGAACAAGAAATATACATATGTCACTGGTGCATAAGGTAAAGATGCATGGATATCAGAGCAAAATAGTAATAACTGCAATATACAGGAAATCTAAGCTAAGATCAAGTCCGTGCACATGAACGTGTAGTGAGTCCTGCATGAAAAACATGTAGTGAGTCAAGTCCAGAAACATGTAAGTAAGACAAGTCAAGAAATGCATGAGAGTCCAGACTATAAAGAATGAACTCGGTGTCTTTGAAATACTTGTTTCGACATGTAAACGGCTAGGGGTAAGTACGGCTCACCGCGCACTGGGTGCGCGGCTGCTATCATTCCAGATTAGACCAGAGGGAGTGATTCCTGATGATGCCAGATAGGAATGTTTACATGTCTACTCGAGTATTTCTCCGCCCCGACTAATACAAGTGGATCCAAGACCCGACACGCAAGTCAAGATGAGTCCAGCCTGAACATGAATGATGCATGTAGTGATGTCAGTAGTGATTCCAGAATAGAGGCCAGAAACATAAAATGTACGTGTCGCAAGTAAATGAATCCAGAAATACCAGTCAGTGTCTCGTGTTGTGCCAGAATAATCAGATGATACTATACTAGAAGCTGAATCATAATAATCATCAGATAATGAAAACTATCAGAGAATGTACTCGCCTGACGTCCTGAGCAACTGGCGATCCGAACCGGTGTCGCAAGGACCTAATGCGAAAAGCAAGGTTAAATAGGGTTCTAATGAGTTAAACAGATATAAAATAACTAAAAATAGGTTTCTAGGGTCGTTCTAGGTCAAACGGGTCAAACCGGTAAAATCTGGGTCAAAAAGTCAACCATGGGTCCAAAAAGTCAACTCTAGGTCAAAACTAGGTCAAAAGTTGACTTTGGCGGTCAACCGAGTCAACTACGGTCAAGTCTGGGTCAAACTAGGGTGCTCCTGAAATTCTAGGTCAAACCGAGGTCATTAAGCTAGAAAACTCACAAACTCGCCTCCTTGAGATACCGGGATACCCTCGGTATCCGATACCTCAACCTAGGCCATATACCCCGCCTATACCCTCTAAAACCTATGTTAGCACGTGTAAATATATACACATAAGCATATAAAAATCACTTCAATATTATTTCTAGGCTATTGCTCAAAAACCCCGCTCGAAACCCAATACCTTAGTTATCTTAAGGTATTGAGATACCTCGGTATCTCAAGGTATTGAGATACCGCTCTAAACTCAACCCGACTACCCCTCTAGCTAACTAACTATGCATAAACATATATATCTAGCTATAATCTAGGCTAAAATACATATATCTAATACATATAGGCATATACCTATATATCTACGTATATATCTCACAACACACATATACCTTATCTTACCTTACCTTACCCTCAAATATATATATCTATACCTAGATATCTAACTATCTATCTAATATTTACCTATCTAGTTATCTATCTAACTATCTAACTAGCTATTTATTATCTATTTATATCTAGGCATCTATCTATCTATTACCTATCTATCTATATGTCTATCTATCAATTTACCTATCTATTATATATCTAACTATCTATTAATCTATCTAAGTATCTATTAAACTATCTATCTAACTATCTAATATCTATCTATCCATCTAACATATCTAGGTAATTACCTATCTATCTACTTAAATAACTATCTAGCTATCTATCAATCTATTCTATCTATCTAAACATATACCTATTTATCTATCTATGCATCTATCTAACTAATTATCTATTTATCTATCTAACTAACTATCTATCTAACAAATCTATAGATACCTATCTATCTATCTAATATATCTATTCATCTAACTATGTATCTATATATCTATCAATCTACCTATCCATCCATATAGCAATCTATCTATACCTATATATATATATATACATATATACCCCTCTCTCCCTCGCATACTGCTGCCCTTGCTCTTCACCTTGCTGCTGCTGCTGCTCCTTGCGCTGCCTAGCTGCTGCTGCAGCAGCATATTGCTGCTGCTACTGCTGCTGCATAGGCTACTGCTACTGCTGCTGAATACTGCTGCTGCTGCGCCTATTTCTGCTGCTGCAGCTGCTGGTTCCAGCCCCAGGCACCCCCCTCTCTCACAACACACACACACACACACACACACTCCTATATATATCTATCACTATATATATACACATACATATATATATATATATATATATATATATATATATATATATATATATATATATATATATAACTCTATAGATATATATACACACTAACTTATATCTACTAACATATATATATATACACACATATTAACACATATAAACACACACACACTGATACATATAAATACACACACACACATATCTATATATATATAAACACACATATATCTATATACATCTATACATATACACTCTCACACACATACATATATATATCCTCACACACTCTCACACTCACACACCCTCACACACACACTCTCGCACACACTCTCACAAACACACAACCACACACACAAACACTCCTACATATATATAAATATATATACATATATACACACTCACTCAAACTCATATATATATATATATATATAGGCACTCACTCACACTCACACACACTCACCTACGCACTAGCACACACTCACACAAGCACTCACTAACACACTCACAAACACACTCACACAAGCACTCCCTAACACGCTCACAAACACATAACCACACATATATATATAAATATATATATAAAAACACACACACAATATATATATACACATATATATAAACAAACACAACACAACGCACACCACGCCCACAACGCCCACCAACGCACGCCCAACGACCCCAACACGCCCAAACACCTAAAAATATATAAAATATAATTCGAAAACTCTAGCACACACTCTCCGATACTAACCCAACGCGCGCACAAGCCCGAAACGAGGAGCCCAAGTCGAAATGGCCGTTCGGTCATTTCGACGAACACGTGGTGCGCGGTTCAGAAAACCTCCTGAAACGCACACCAAACGAACTCAGAATCGGCCCAAAATTTACCCACGTGCTCTACACGATGTCTAGATCCTAGAAAATGTGCTCCCGCGTCGATTCTAGGCCCGTGACGAAAACGCACACGCACTTAGAATTGGCGACGACGAAAAGCCCCAATTTCGCCCGAAACGCCCGTTTCTCCGTGACGCGGCTTCCCGTGTCCGAACGGAGACACGCACTCACCCTCAAGACACCCAACAATGTCTACCTAGGTCCGTCTAACCTAGGGCATCACCCAAAATTGGGCCAAATTCGGATTCCACCCGAATTCGACACAAAACCTAATGTCAAAGTCTCTAAACTCAATCAAACTAGTTCCAACTTCCTCCTACGGGTAGGCTTAGGGTCTAGGAAGGTTCTACAACACTAATTACAATACACAAAAATAATTAGGAAGGGAAAAGTTAGGTTTTACCTCTTGGGAGTTGGAATCCCAAGGCCAAAGTCTCACAACCCCTAGAAATCACCTCCCTCAAGCTCCAAGCCACCAAATCTAGCTCACACACTAGATCTAAGCTTCTCACACCTAGGTTAGGGAAAATGCAAGGTTAGGGTTAGCTTAAGGAAGAAGGAATGGAAGAAGGAAGGAAGAAAAGTGAAGAAAACTCACCTTGGAGAAGGAAGGAAGAAGAAAGAAGAAGTGGAGGAGAAGAAATGAAGAAGAAGAAGCGAAGAATGAACAAAAGGGGAGAGGGCTGCTGCTCCTTGCTGTGAACGGGTAGGAATGGGGGCTGAATGGGTCGACCAACACATAAAATAGGTCTCCAAAGTCTCCAAATGCCCAAAATGTCCCTACATGACTTGGTTTCGGGTTCCGGGTTCCAAAAGCACTCAAACTAGTTCCAAATCTCTCCAACTAACCTCCTAAAAATAAAATAATAAATCTAAGCCCCAAAATAATTCTCACAAGGGTGTGGGCTGGGTCGGACATGGGTCCACTAGGGTCTGACATGGGTCCAGGCTAGCCAAAATCCTAAAACATACAATAAAAATATAATACAATCAATAATTAATTATAAATACAATTAATTAAAAATAATGCACAATTAACCAAATTAAAAATAAATAAAAATGCCCGACTTTGGAAATGGGGTGGTGACAAGCCTATGTTACTACCACATTTCCAGTTAAGGGCAATTGTGTAATTTCACTATTTTAAATAATTATGTGCTTAATTAATCTGCTGAGTTATATAAACTATTTATATATTGTTAGTGATGTTTGGTTTTAGGTCAACCCTAGAATGCATTAAGACAAACCCTATTGACTAAACCCTAATTTGAAGACCAATTCTAGAGAAACCCTAGAATTCAAACTTTAGGTTGGACCTCAAACCCTGGACTGACCAAACCTTAGTAACTAGGTTCTACATGACTTAACATAAAGGTTTAACCTAAAACTAAGCTTGGAAACCCTAACCTAGTTGTTTATATAAAAGGGAGCCACCATTCTTTATGTAGAAAGGAGAAACCCTAGCCTCCATCAAGAAAAACCATCTCCCCACCCAAATTTTCGAGATCAAACCCTAGGTTCCATTTTCTCCTCCTCCAAAGCAAAGAGAAGCAAGGGGTTGGGTCAAGAAGCCTTGGAGAAAAAGAACCTCCATTGAAGAAGCCATCTCCCTAGGTAAAACTCTATTTTTATTCATTTTAATTCTGTTTTCAGATGTTAATGGCCATTAGGAACCCACCCTTCTGTGTAGAGTTTAATTTTTAGGGTTTTGATTACGTTTTGGTGTTCATACGTTGTTATTCCCAATTTTTGTGAACCCTAACCCTAGGTGGTTGCTTATAGACTGATTTCACCCTCCTGCGTGTAGGTTAGAGATTGATTTAGGGTTTTGTTTTGGGCTTTCAGGAGTTCTTAGTGTGGTTCTCGTTTTTGCACATCATGTGTTTGGTGAAATGCTTCACAGGAGGAATTACCTATCTAACCGACTTTATTATTATCTAATTTGAGGTATGATGTTTGATATATATATATGCATATGTGTGGATGTATTGTTGTTTGATTTCCTGTGGAGTCGAGTCTTTACTGTGCTGTGTGCACTGTGGGGGAAGTAAACTGTGCAGTCGGGTATTTGAACATTGTGTGTAGGTTGTATTGAGAGCAGGTAAGTATCGGGTTGGGGTTTTGAGGGGCTGATGATGGCTTGGATCAGTAGGTGTAGATGATACATTTGGTTGGTTTCCTGTGGTTGGGTGTGTAGTTAGTTTAAATCCTGTGTCAGTTAATCTCTTAAATTCTGTAGGTGTGAGAGTGTATTACCTGGGGGTGTATCAGTTAGGAGAACCATAGCAGTGTGTGTAGCAGTGTCCTAGTGTGGCTGTGTTGGTTCTGTGCAAATCAGCAAACTGGATGTGTATCAGTTAGCCATTTTAGAGTTGTCCCAGAATCTGTCCATGTGGGTGTGTGTGTTCAGATAAGTATTGGTTGAGTAGGTGTGGTAAAGTGTTCACTGTGATAGATATTAGAGTGTGGGTGTTATGTGTATCCCTTGGTATCGGGTATTCCAATTTATCTGTATGTGTGAGTACCTCTATATGTGTAGTGTGGGTGAGCAGTAATTTCAATGTGCAGCTGTACAACTAATTAGCAGTGCATAAATCTGTGTATGCACCAGTGTGTAAGTGCATGTGTAAGTCTGAATATTAAATCCTGTGTGTGCATGTGCATATGTATCAGTGTACATATTAGAGTGTATGTGTATCAGGTATCAGCTGTGTGCAATATCTGTGTGAACCTAGCTAGAGAACAGTGTGTGCAGATTTCAGTGTACTAGTGTGTTTATCTGGGTCTCAGTCAGTGTAGATACCTGTGTCCCTAGTGTTCAGTGCAGTGTAGGTAATTATAACTCTGTGTGTTAGCAGTGTGAGTGAGTGGGTAATTTAGTGTAGATGTGCAATAGCAACTTGGGTTGGATTTGGAACCTGGGGGTTGTTGCAGTGCACCAAATGCACTGTACTGGAGTAAGTACTCAAGGCAGTAGTTGAGATGGGGCCTGTGGGTGCAGTGAGGTATCAGTATGCATGACTGTGTATGTGAGTTAGGTGTAGTGCAATAGCAGAGTACCAGTGTCTCAGCATGAAGTAGCAGTATCTATTGTCTCAGTATTGGGACTGTGCAGTGAACTCTAGTGTGTGTTTATCTCAAGACCTGTGTAAATCAGTTAGAAATATTACCTATAGTATTTTCATTTCCTCTAATTAGTTCTAAGAACATGATCACAGGAAGTCTTTGTGTATATCTTGCAATTTTATGAAACTTGCTAATTAATAACACATAGTATATAATAGTAGCTAGATTATACTAGATAACTTAGTATGATATAGATTTTGACTAGTTAACCTAGTTTTGACTAATAAACCTTAGAATTAACCTAGTATAGACTGATCCATGACCTAGAAGCCTCATCTTCTTAATTAATTAAACTTGTTATTTCTTTAGTTCAGTACTTGACATTTATATTCCACAAATAGGTCACTGTGATTTCATCTTGGACATCGATCCTCACACCTTGCTCAGGACCACAGGCGAGTACATTCTCTGACAGTTTTTATTGTTGATTACTTCT
Organism: Iris macrosiphon; assembly: GCA_036927795.1. Classification (NCBI taxonomy): domain Eukaryota; kingdom Viridiplantae; phylum Streptophyta; class Magnoliopsida; order Asparagales; family Iridaceae; genus Iris; species Iris macrosiphon. The sequence goes on along the minus strand of JAYESA010000007.1, from coordinate 28,574,019 downwards.
ATAAATTGTAGTGTATTACATACTTGATTCCGACACTATGGATACACGGGTTAGCACCCTAGATCCCCATCATGAGGAGTCGTGATTGCAATCCATCGTGCTTGCTGGGGAATGGGGAATTATTAGTAGATTATGTGATCATATCCAAATCCTTTACATGCATCATAGCTCACCCCACTTCTCACGTCGGGTGCGGCCTGACCATCATCATGCTTCATAGCTTTTATATATGATTAGCCTGACCATTATCATGCATCATAGCTAACCATATGGTTAGCCTGACCTCCAAGAATCATAGCTAATCATATATAACCAGCCTGATCTAGTCCCAAGCCGATCACATAATAAACTAATATTTCAAACACTTAGCTAGATGTCTATTTTACTCTGATTCACTTGTTCTAGCATTCACTATTTATTGTTCATTGCTAGATGCTCTATTGCCTATTTCATTTCTCCTGTACTTCTCATTTTCAGCATTTATTTCCATCTTGTATTTCTTACACTGTTTATAGATTTTGTCAATTTAATGAAACTGCTGTTAGTGCTTGTGCTTCGCTCCAATCCTGACTGGATAACATTTTTCAGAGGACCTGGAGAGCTTGTGCCCCACTCATTACGGCCCAGGATTAGAGGGTGATTTCACTCCAGAAACCCCAGAGGAGTTGCTTAGCCTAGAGGAAAATTTACCTGGCTGTTCTTAGATTATTTTTCTGCATTTATTGTTTTAGACTGAGATTGAGTTGTATTTATTATTTTGTGACTTTGTGAGGTCATTTAGACCCAGAATTTGAGTTGGATTTATTGTGGTTGGTTTTTAATAGAACTCTTTTCTATTCTCATCGTGCCATTATTCTTATAGCTTGTGATTGAGTATATCATAGAACTGTGGATTATTTATCATTGTCCTCCGTGCGGAGTTGAGACTATTGACAGGATATATTATATGTTGAGAACTAGACAGCGTTCTACCGCCGATGCTGCGGCGTAGGCTGGACGTACCCACGATTCATGCCCAAATTTCGGGTGCGGGTCGTAACACATTTTTAGTGGTGGCCCATGCAGGTCTAGCTTCGTAAGTTGTGCGGTGTCGTGGTAGTGCGACAACTTAGTTGTACTACTGCGAGCCTGTTTTAGGAAATAGGATTTAGGCCGAGGATATGCTCAATCACAATTAGGAAATTCTGATTCTTATGACATTACTCTTAATGATTTTCCTTTAGAAATTTACTGTCCTTCCTTGATGATATCGTATCTATTGCTTTAATTGATTCTTTCGATCTGTCTTCAGGATGCCGAGGACCAGGTCCCAGAGACTAGGAGCAGCAGCTTCAGAGAGGTCTGCCACCTCTCGCCCGGCCGGACAGACATCCGCAGCGCCTCCTACATCTCCAGTACATGTGGGAGTATCTGCAGCATTCGGGGGTCCTCCACCACCTGTTCAGAGGGTTCCAGCAGCTACGACGGAGCCACCACCACCACCACCATCAGTTCAGTATCCAGGAGGTGTGCCCGTCGATGGGGCACAGATGTTCGCTTTGATTCAGGGCATGGTCGATGCCCAGAGGACGTCGGCAGAGGCCCAGAGAGTGCAGGCTGAGGCACATCAGGCCCAGACAGAGATGATGAGGGTGAACATGGAGAATGCTCACCAAGTGGCTCTCCAGGCTGTGGAGAGGGTCACTCAGCAGCAGCAGCATCCTGGTCAGCAACAACAGAGACCGGGCACCATTGTGGACTTCAAGAGGATGATGCCTCGGGAGTTCAAGGGGACAGAAGGGATACTCTACGCCGATGATTGGCTAGAGGACATCGAGAGGAACTTGCGTTTGGCGCAGCTTCCAGAGGCGCTCCAGATCGAGGCCGCTGGTAGCCAGATGTTCGACATTGCCTTGACATGGTTTCGCACAGAGCCGAGACTTTTGCGCAGGGGACTCACTTGGGAGGCTTTCAGGGAGCTCTTCAAGGAGAAATTCTTTCCTGACGTTGCCCTAGGAGCCTTGGAGAGTCAGTTCCATGACTTAGCCCAGGGGAGCTCGTCCGTCGATGAGTATGCCGCGAAGTTTTCCCGCCTGAGTCGCTTCGCGCCATCGATGATTAGAGATCCGGGGGACAGGGCCCAGAAATTCAGAAAGGGGCTGACAAGGGAGATCAAGTCTCGCATGTCGGGACGTCGCACAGCTACCTACGAGGGCATATTGATGGATGCCCAAGTAGCCGAGGACGACTTGGGCCTCAGGCCCAAGAGGGGACGCGATGGTTCCGGAGGAGCAAACAGTAGTGTGGGACCGGACAAGCGTCCACACTTTCAGCAGCAACAGCAGAGACCCTTTCAGCAGCAGCATCAGGCACCAGCCCGAGGACAGGTCCAGCAGCAGCAACAGAGACAGAACCAGCCCGCCATCCAGTGCGCGTACTGCGGGAAGATGGGACATACTAGAGATATCTGCAGGAAGAGATTAGGCTCATGTCTATCCTGCGGATCGACGACACACCAGCTGAAGGATTGTCCTACCTTTCGTCCAGGTCAGGGTGGAGCAGCCGCCCAGAGAGGATCAGACAGGGTACCTACCGTACCAGGAGGCCAACAACAGAGGGGACCACTCCCACCACAACATCAGAAGTTCGCCCAGCATCAGCAGCAGAGAGGTGCACCCCAGGGGCGAGCATACGCCATGGCAGTCGAGGAGATCGAGCCAGCAGGAGACTTGATCACAGGTTCGGTTCTTCTCGATTGTATTCCCGCATTTACCTTATTCGACTCTGGCGCTTCCCATAGTTTTGTGTCTGTATCATATGCACTTCGACATCATTTAGACACAGAACCTTTAGCTAGGACTTGCAAGATCATGACTGGTGGAGGTATTATCCTAGTCCGTGATCACTGCAAGGACCGGAGGGTGTCAGTAGGAGGCCGAGAGTTGAGCGTGAGCTTACTTGTCATGCCATTTCCGGGGTACGATATTGTACTCGGAATGGACTGGTTGAGTAGGCATCATGCTACTATAGATTGTCATAGAGGCAGAGTATTATTTAGACCACCAGGAGAGCCAGAATTTGAGGTCGTCAGAGGAGCAGCGGAACAGAGCATGGGCATATTTTGCGGAGCCAGGGCAGAAGAAGAGGAGTTGCCACATCCTCTGATAGCGGAGTTCCTGGATGTATTTCCAGAGGAGTTGCCAGGCTTGCCGCCAGACAGAGATGTTGAATTCTCTATAGATTTGGTTCCAGGAGCGGAGCCCATTTCACAACATGTCTATAGAGTCAACAACAGCGAGCTGGCAGAACTGAAGAAGCAAGTCGAGGAGCTGCAGGACAAAGGCTTCATCAAATCCAGTTCATCGCCATGGGGAGCTCCGGTATTGTTCGTACCGAAGAAGGACGGCACGGTGCGTATGTGCATTGATTATAGAGCTTTGAACAATATCACTATCAAGAACAAGTACCCGCTGCCGAGGATAGATGATCTTTTCGATCAGTTGAGCGGGGCGAGGGTGTTTTCAAAGATAGATTTGAGATCAGGCTATCACCAGGTGAAGGTGAAGAGGGAAGACACGCCGAAGACAGCTTTTCGGACCAGATACGGCCAGTTTGAGTTCATGGTGATGCCATTTGGTTTAACCAATGCACCGGCAGTATTCATGAACCTGATGAACAAGGTGTTCCACCAGTACCTTGACAAGTTTGTGGTGGTGTTCATCGACGATATTCTTGTGTATTCCAAGACCCCGGAGGAGCACGAAGAGCACCTGAGGTTGGTCTTAGAGACTCTCAGGAGGGAGAAGCTGTACGAAAAACTCTTTAAGTGTGAATTCTTCCTTGACAAGGTCGAATTTCTTGGGCATGTGGTATCGGGTGACGGAATCTCGGTTAACCCGCAGAAGATCGAGGCAGTGGAGTCGTGGGATACCCCCAGTTCGGTAGCTGAGATCAGGAGTTTTCTCGGGCTAGCAGGATACTACAGGAGGTTTGTACAAGACTTCTCCAAGATTGCAGCGCCGATGACCAGATTGACTAGGAAAGATGTGGATTTTGTCTGGACGGAGGAGTGCCAGGCTGCATTTGATGAACTAAAGAAGAGGTTGACAACAGCTCCAGTTTTGACGTTGCCAGCAGGGACAGGTGGTTTCACCATATACAGTGATGCTTCAGGGAAGGGTCTGGGATGCGTTCTTCAGCAGCACGGGAAGGTAATTGCCTATGCTTCCAGGCAGTTACGCCCTCATGAAAAGAACTATCCCACCTACGATTTGGAGTTGGCAGCAGTTATCTTCGCTCTAAAGCTGTGGAAGCATTATCTGTATGGAGAGCGTGTGGAGATCTTCACAGACCACAAGAGCTTGAAGTACGTATTCACACAGAAGGAGCTGAACATGAGACAGAGGAGGTGGTTAGAGTTGATGAAGGACTTTGACATCTCATTGCAGTACCACCCAGGGAAGGCCAACGTAGTCGCCGATGCCTTGAGCAGGTATCCGATGGCTATGTACTTGACGACAGATAGACATTTGTTGGCTGATTTGGAGAGCTTGGAGATTGAAGTGTTAGTTCCCGGTTCTGAGATTCAGATGTGGGGATTGCAGATACAGTCCGAGCTGATGGACAGGATCAGAGCGGCGCAGTATGATGATGAGGCCTTGAGGAGTATCAGGGCACAGGTTCAGATAGGGTTGTCGGACGACTTTACTATCGCAGATGATGGTTCCTAACGGCACGGCACGAGGATGTGTGTGCCGAGCGGGGAGCTGCGCGAGGAGGTTTTGCAGGAGGCACACCGCTCTCAGTACTCGATGCATCCCGGTGCCAACAAGATGTATCGAGACTTGAGGGAGCACGTATGGTGGTATGGAATGAAGCGCGAGGTAGCACGCTTCGTATCCCGGTGTCTAGTGTGCCAGCAGGTAAAGGCAGACCGGCAGAGACCAAGTGGGTTGCTTCAACCTTTACCGATCCCAGAGTGGAAATAGGAGCATGTGACCATGGATTTTGTTTCAGGGCTTCCACGTTCTCCAGGAGGGAAGGACGCGATTTGGGTCATCGTGGACAGGTTGACCAAATCAGCCCATTTCTTACCTTTCAAAGTGGACACATCGACAGAGAGGCTAGCAGAGATGTACGTGCGACAGATTGTTAGACTTCATGGAGTTCCTGTGAGCATTGTCTCAGATCGGGATAGTCGTTTCACTTCCCACTTCTGGAGGAGTCTGCAGGCTAGCTTGGGCACTCAGCTCAAGTTCAGTACCGCATATCACCCCCAGACAGACGGGCAGTCTGAAAGGACTATTCAGACTCTCGAGGATATGCTACGCACTTGCGTTTTAGATCTCGGAGGTTCTTGGGAGGATCATCTGCACCTGGTAGAGTTCGATTACAACAACAGCTACCAGGCCAGCATCGAGATGTCACCATTTGAGGCTCTTTATGGACGGAGGTGTCGTACGCCGTTATCGTGGGACGACGTTGGAGAGAGAGCCTTGCTAGGACCAGAAATGGTCGTGGATGCAGCAGAAAAGGTGAAACTCATCAGAGACAGACTGCGAGTGGCGCAGGACAGACAGCGGCATTGGGCCGACAGCCACCGTAGACCCCTTGAGTTTCAGGTATAGATTGTTATTTTCTGGTTTGTGTTGTTGTTTAGACTGCGTGTTGAGACTGTTTTATTTTTGGTTGGCGGTCTAGTATTCCTACGGATTTCTCCGACGCGTGGCACGATTCGTTTTGGTAGAAGCGGGAAGCTTAGCCCACGCTACATCGGACCCTTTGGCATTCTTGCGAGGGTAGGTGCAGTGGCGTATAGACTGGACTTGCCGCCTGCATTGGAGGGAGTGCATGATGTGTTCCACGTGTCGCAGCTGAGACGGTACGTGGCAGACCCTAGTCACGTACTTGACCACTCGGAGATTGAGGTTGGTCCAACGCTCAGCTACCCCGAGCAGCCCGTAGAGATCTTGGACCGCAGAGAGAAGGCGTTGCGGAACCAAACTATTCCTTTGGTTCGTGTTGCATGGAGACATCACTCTCCAGGGGAGTCGACCTGGGAGAGAGGATGAAATGCGCGAGCAATACCCGTATCTCTTCTAGACTTGAGGTATTTCCTTTTCTGATTTATTCTTGTCCTGTTCAGTCCAAATTTCGAGGACGAAATTTCTTTTAGGAGGGTAGACTTGTCACTACCACATTTCCAGTTAAGGGCAATTGTGTAATTTCACTATTTTAAATAATTATGTGCTTAATTAATCTGCTGAGTTATATAAACTATTTATATATTGTTAGTGATGTTTGGTTTTAGGTCAACCCTAGAATGCATTAAGACAAACCCTATTGACTAAACCCTAATTTGAAGACCAATTCAAGAGAAACCCTAGAATTCAAACTTTAGGTTGGACCTCAAACCCTGGACTGACCAAACCTTAGTAACTAGGTTCTACATGACTTAACATAAAGGTTTAACCTAAAACTAAGCTTGGAAACCCTAACCTAGTTGTTTATATAAAAGGGAGCCACCATTCTTCATGTAGAAAGGAGAAACCCTAGCCTCCATCAAGAGAAACCATCTCCCCACCCAAATTTTCGAGATCAAACCCTAGGTTCCATTTTCTCCTCCTCCAAAGCAAAGAGAAGCAAGGGGTTGGGTCAAGAAGCCTTGGAGAAGAAGAACCTCCATTGAAGAAGCCATCTCCCTAGGTAAAACTCTATTTTTATTCATTTTAATTCTGTTTTCAGATGTTAATGGCCATTAGGAACCCACCCTTCTGTGTAGAGTTTAATTTTTAGGGTTTTGATTACGTTTTGGTGTTCATACGTTGTTATTCCCAATTTTCGTGAACCCTAACCCTAGGTGGTTGCTTATAGACTGATTTCACCCTCCTGCGTGTAGGTTAGAGATTGATTTAGGGTTTTGTTTTGGGCTTTCAGGAGTTCTTAGTGTGGTTCTCGTTTTTGCACATCATGTGTTTGGTGAAATGCTTCACAGGAGGAATTACCTATCTAACCGACTTTATTATTATCTAATTTGAGGTATGATGTTTGATATATATATATATATGCATATGTGTGGATGTATTGTTGTTTGATTTCCTGTGGAGTCGAGTCTTTACTGTGCTGTGTGCACTGTGGGGGAAGTAAACTGTGCAGTCGGGTATTTGAACATTGTGTGTAGGTTGTATTGAGAGCAGATAAGTATCGGGTTGGGGTTTTGAGGGGCTGATGATGGCTTGGATCAGTAGGTGTAGATGATGCATTTGGTTGGTTTCCTGTGGTTGGGTGTGTAGTTAGTTTAAATCCTGTGTCAGTTAATCTCTTAAATTCTGTAGGTGTGAGAGTGTATTACCTGGGGGTGTATCAGTTAGGAGAACCATAGCAGTGTGTGTAGCAGTGTCCTAGTGTGGCTGTGTTGGTTCTGTGCAAATCAGCAAACTGGATGTGTATCAGTTAGCCATTTTAGAGTTGTCCCAGAATCTGTCCATGTGGGTGTGTGTGTTCAGATAAGTATTGGTTGAGTAGGTGTGGTGAAGTGTTCACTGTGATAGATATTAGAGTGTGGGTGTTATGTGTATCCCTTGGTATCGGGTATTCCAATTTATCTGTATGTGTGAGTACCTATATATGTGTAGTGTGGGTGAGCAGTAATTTCAATGTGCAGCTGTACAACTAATTAGCAGTGCATAAATCTGTGTATGCACCAATGTGTAAGTGCATGTGTAAGTCTGAATATTAAATCCTGTGTGTGCATGTGCATATGTATCAGTGTACATATTAGAGTGTATGTGTATCAGGTATCAGCTGTGTGCAATATCTGTGTGAACCTAGCTAGAGAACAGTGTGTGCAGATTTCAGTGTACTAGTGTGTTTATCTGGGTCTCAGTCAGTGTAGATACCTGTGTCCCTAGTGTTCAGTGCAGTGTAGGTAATTATAACTCTGTGTGTTAGCAGTGTGAGTGAGTGGGTAATTTAGTGTAGATGTGCAATAGCAACTTGGGTTGGATTTGGAACCTGGGGGTTGTTGCAGTGCACCAAATGCACTGTACTGGAGTAAGTACTCAAGGCAGTAGTTGAGATGGGGCCTGTGGGTGCAGTGAGGTATCAGTATGCATGACTGTGTATGTGAGTTAGGTGTAGTGCAATAGCAGAGTACCAGTGTCTCAGCATGAAGTAGCAGTATCTATTGTCTCAGTATTGGGACTGTGCAGTGAACTCTAGTGTGTGTTTATCTCAAGACCTGTGTAAATCAGTTAGAAATATTACCTATAGTATTTTCATTTCCTCTAATTAGTTCTAAGAACATGATCACAGGAAGTCTTTGTGTATATCTTGCAATTTTATGAAACTTGCTAATTAATAACACATAGTATATAATAGTAGCTAGATTATACTAGATAACTTAGTATGATATAGATTTTGACTAGTTAACCTAGTTTTGACTAATAAACCTTAGAATTAACCTAGTATAGACTGATCCATGACCTAGAAGCCTCATCTTCTTAATTAATTAAACTTGTTATTTCTTTAGTTCAGTACTTGACATTTATATTCCACAAATAGGTCACTGTGATTTCATCTTGGACATCGATCCTCACACCTTGCTCAGGACCACAGGCGAGTACATTCTCTGACAGTTTTCATTGTTGATTACTTCTATAAATTGTAGTGTATTACATACTTGATTCCGACACTATGGATACACGGGTTAGCACCCTAGATCCCCATCATGAGGAGTCGTGATTGGAATCCATCGTGCTAGCTGGGGAATGGGGAATTATTAGTAGATTATGTGATCATATCCAAATCCTTTACATGCATCATAGCTCACCCCACTTCTCACGTCGGGTGCGGCCTGACCATCATCATGCTTCATAGCTGTTATATATGATTAGCCTGACCATTATCATGCATCATAGCTAACCATATGGTTAGCCTGACCTCCAAGAATCATAGCTAATCATATATAACCAGCCTGATCTAGTCCCAAGCCGATCACATAATAAACTAATATTTCAAACACTTAGCTAGATGTCTATTTTACTCTGATTCACTTGTTCTAGCATTCACTATTTATTGTTCATTGCTAGATGCTCTATTGCCTATTTCATTTCTCCTGTACTTCTCATTTTCAGCATTTATTTCCATCTTGTATTTCTTATACTGTTTATAGATTTTGTCAATTTAATGAAACTGCTGTTAGTGCTTGTGCTTCGCTCCAATCCTGACTGGATAACATTTTTCAGAGGACCTGGAGAGCTTGTGCCCCACTCATTACGGCCCAGGATTAGAGGGTGATTTCACTCCAGAAACCCCAGAGGAGTTGCCTAGCCTAGAGGAAAATTTACCTGGCTGTTCTTAGATTATTTTTCTGCATTTATTGTTTTAGACTGAGATTGAGTTGTATTTATTATTTTGTGACTTTGTGAGGTCATTTAGACCCAGAATTTGAGTTGGATTTATTGTGGTTGGTTTTTAATAGAACTCTTTTCTATTCTCATCGTGCCATTATTCTTATAGCTTGTGATTGAGTATATCATAGAACTGTGGATTATTTATCATTGTCCTCCGTGCGAAGTTGAGACTATTGACAGGATATATTATATGTTGAGACCTAGACAGCGTTCTACCGCCGATGCTGCGGCGTAGGCTGGACGTACCCACGATTCATGCCCAAATTTCGGGTGCGGGTCGTGACAGCCTATCCTCCTTAGAAAATTTCGTCCTCGAAATTTAAAGTCAATCACACTCCTCTAGGTCAAACCCCCAACAATCACAGTCAAGAATTTCTACCTAAACAACATACAAGATCAGGGTCCTACTGGTCGTGTTATCACAGTCTTAATCAGGGTCACTACACTATCTACCACAGCACAAAGAAAAATCTAACAGGTACTAATGAAGCACACCACAAGGAATGGAAAGGACAGGAAGAAGAAACAAGAGACAGACCTGCTAACCCGACATCCGTAGCATCGGCCTCCTCGACCGTCAACGCATAAGCCCTGCCCTGCTGGGGTGTATCCCTCTGCTGGTGCGGGGCATGATGTTGTGCCACAGATGGCCTAGCTCCAACTCTCTGATCCTGTGCTCCACCCAATGGAGGTGCAGTGGGGCAATCTCGCATCTGGTGAGCAGCGGATCCACAGAACAAATACACCTTCAGCCTCCTCCTACAAACATCCCAAGTGTGTCCTGCCTTCCTGCAGTAGGCACAAGTGGGCACCCTCTGATCCTGACCCTGTTGCGCTGCCTTCTGCACATAGGGACGCTTAGCTGGTCCCGCACTGCCACTCGCACTGCCTGAATCATCCCTGCCTCTCTTGGACTTGAGCTCCAAGTCATCCTCTGATCTCTGAGCATCTCCTACTATCTGCTCAAAAGTCGCCTCGCGGTCGCTCCTGGTCAAAGACTTGACCGCCATAACCAAGCCCTTGCGAAACTTCCTCGTCTTGGCTGCCTCACTCAAGCCATCCACAAATCTGCCCAGACGGCAGAACTCTGCTGCGTACTCATCCACCGTCATGCTCCCCTGGACGAGTGCCTCAAACTGGCTCTCCAAAGCACTGAGAGCCACATCTGGGAAAAACTTCTCCTTGAAAAGCCTCTTGAAAGCCTCCCAAGTAAGCCCTGGCGCCGCAATCCTCGTATCTGTACGATACCATGTCAAAGCGAGGTCGAACATCTGACTGCCCGCTGCCTCTATCTGCATACTGTCTGGAATCTGCGCCAGCCTGAAGATGCCCTCGATCTTCTCTATCCAGTCATCCGCGTACAGGATCCCTTCTGTACCACGGAACTCCTTGGGCCGCATCCTCTGAAAGTCGATAATACTGCCCGGCCTCGGATGCTGAATCTGATCTGCCTGTGGCTGAACCTGTGCCACCCTATCCACTGCCGTCATGGCCACCTGGTGGGCGTTCTCAATGCCCAGCCTCATCACATCCACCTGACGGTGCTGCGCGTCCATCATCTCCCTGAAGAACGCAAACAACTGCGCGGCATCTACTGGAGCAGGAAGCGGTGGAGGAACCACCGGAACGACTGGGGTAGTCCTCGGATCGACAGGTGAAGGAGGATCCCCGAGAGAAGCAGATGCTCCCTCAACCGCAGGAGTGGTGAGTGGAGCGGTAGCAGCTGCCTGAATACGAGCCGGACGAGAGGTAGCAGACCTCTCAGTGGCAACTGCTGGGGCGGTACGACGAGATCGTGTCTTCGGAGGCATCCTGAACACAGATCAAAAGATGTCAATACGGCGCAAGATACGATATCATCAAAGAAAGACAGTAATATTTCAAAAGAAGCAATTTCAGAATAATTAGATTGGAATTGTTCCTAGTCGTGATTGAGTACACTCTCATCCTAAATCCTAGATCCTATAGCAGGCTCGCAGCAGTACAACTAAGTTGTTGTACCACCACGATATCGCACTAATTGCGAATCGAGACCTGCATGGGGCCGCCACCAAAAACGTGTCACGACCCGCACCCGAAAAATCGGGCATGAGTCGTAGGAACGTCCAGCCTACGCCGCAGAATCGGCGGTAGAACGCTGTCTAGGTCAACTATCTAGATAAAATTTCACACAAAAATCGGCCATGACCTCTCCAAAAGGAGGGCAACCACACAATCAATATATAAACCTGTCAAGATCTCAACTCCAAACGGAGGAGCAATATCAAATGATAATCTCAAGTACTCAATCACGAATCTAAGCACGATAAGATAACAAAGAAGACTAACAGCTATAAAGTCTAACCAACAACAACTACTACAACAACCACAACATCCATAATAATAATACATCATCCAAATCATCCAAAATAATATACAATACAAGGTCTCAATCCAAAACCGGAGACAAATCCGGTGCTAAAGCTAATAAAACAACAACAAGGTCCTAGTGATCCCGGCTACCAACCCGAAAATCACTCCTAAACTAGAGGGTCCCTGTCTGCACCATCGACAGGCTCAGGTCCATAAAACGTCGGACACCACTCCTCCGGATACTCTGAAAAAATGTCCAGTCAGGACTGGAGCAAGTACATCTCTAACAGCAGTTCCATTTAAATGATAAAAACTATAAAACAGTTATAGCAAGTAGCAAGAAGAATGAAATAAAGTATGGAACAAGAAATATACATATGTCACTGGTGCATAAGGTAAAGATGCATGGATATCAGAGCAAAATAGTAATAACTGCAAGATACAGAAAATCTATATATATAGGCATATACCTATATATCTACGTATATATCTCACAACACACATATACCTTATCTTACCTTACCTTACCCTCAAATATATATATATCTATACCTAGATATCTAACTATCTATCTAATATTTACCTATCTAGTTATCTATCTAACTATCTAACTAGCTATTTATTATCTATTTATATCTAGGCATCTATCTATCTATTACCTATCTATCTATATGTCTATCTATCAATTTACCTATCTATTATATATCTAACTATCTATTAATCTATCTAAGTATCTATTAAACTATCTATTTAACTATCTAATATCTATCTATCCATCTAACATATCTAGGTAATTACCTATCTATCTACTTAAATAACTATCTAGCTATCTATCAATCTATTCTATCTATCTAAACATATACCTATTTATCTATCTATGCATCTATCTAACTAATTATCTATTTATCTATCTAACTAACTATCTATCTAACAAATCTATAGATACCTATCTATCTATCTATCTAATATATCTATTCATCTAACTATGTATCTATATATCTATCAATCTACCTATCCATCAATATAGCAATCTATCTATACCTATATATATATATATACATATATACCCCTCTCTCCCTCGCATACTGCTGCCCTTGCTCTTCACCTTGCTGCTGCTGCTGCTCCTTGCGCTGCCTAGCTGCTGCTGCTGCAGCATATTGCTGCTGCTACTGCTGCTGCATAGGCTGCTGCTACTGCTGCTGAATACTGCTGCTGCTGCGCCTATTTCTGCTGCTGCAGCTGCTGGTTCCAGCCCCAGGCACCCCCCCCCTCTCTCACAACACACACACACACACACACACACACTCCTATATATATCTATCACTATATATATACACATACATATACATACATATATATATATATATATATATAACTCTATAGATATATATACACACTAACTTATATCTACTAACATATATATATATACACACATATTAACACATATAAACACACACACACTGATACATATAAATACACACACACACATATCTATATATATATAAACACACATATATCTATATACATCTATACATATACACTCTCACACACATACATATATATATATCCTCACACACTCTCACACTCACACACCCTCACACACACACTCTCGCACACACTAGCACACACTCTCACAAACACACAACCACACACACAAACACTCCTACATATATATAAATATATATACATATATACACACTCACTCAAACTCATATATATATATATATAGGTACTCACTCACACTCACACACACTCACCTACTCACTAGCACACACTCACACAAGCACTCACTAACACACTCACAAACACACTCACACAAGCACTCCCTAACACGCTCACAAACACATAACCACACATATATAAATAAATATATATATAAAAACACACACACAATATATATATACACATATATATAAACAAACACAACACAACGCACACCACGCCCACAACGCCCACTAACGCACGCCCAACGATCCCGACACGCCCAAACACCTAAAAATATATAAAATATAACTCGAAAACTCTAGCACACACTCTCCGATACTAACCTAACGCGCGCACAAGCCCGAAACGAGGAGCCCAAGTCGAAATGGCCGTTCGATCATTTCGACGAACACGTGGTGCGCGGTTCGAAAAACCTCCTGAAACGCACACCAAACGAACTCGAAATCGGCCCAAAATTTACCCACGCGCTCTACACGATGTCTAGATCCTAGAAAATACGCTCCCGCGTCGATTCTAGGCCCGTGGCGGAAACGCACACGCACTTAGAATCGGCGACGACGAAAAGCCCCAATTTCGCCCGAAACGCCCGTTTCTCCGCGACGCGGCTTCCCGTGTCCGAACGGAGACACGCACTCACCCTCAAGACACCCAACAACGTCTACCTAGGTCCGTCTAACCTAGGACATCACCCAAAATTGGGCCAAATTCGGATTACACCCGAATTCGACACAAAACCTAATGTCAAAGTCTCTAAACTCAACCAAACTAGTTCCAACTTCCTCCTACGGGTAGGCTTAGGGTCTAGGAAGGTTCTACAACACTAATTACACTACACAAAAATAATTAGGAAGAGGAAAGTTAGGTTTTACCTCTTGGGAGTTGGAATCCCAAGGCCAAAGTCTCACAACCCCTAGAAATCACCTCCCTCAAGCTCCAAGCCACCAAATCTAGCTCCCACACTAGATCTAAGCTTCTCACACCTAGGTTAGGGAAAATGCAAGGTTAGGGTTAGCTTAAGGAAGAAGGAATGGAAGAAGGAAGGAAGAAAAGTGAAGAAAACTCACCTTGGAGAAGGAAGGAAGAAGAAAGAAGAAGTGGAGGAGAAGAAATGAAGAAGAAGAAGTGAAGAATGAACAAAAGGGGAGAGGGCTGCTGCTCCTTGCTGTGAACGGGTAGGAATGGGGGCTGAATGGGTCGGCCAACACATAAAATAGGTCTCCAAAGTCTCCAAATGCCCAAAATGCCCCTACATGACTTGGTTTCGGGTTCCGGGTTCCAAAAGCACTCAAACTAGTTCCAAATCTCTCCAACTAACCTCCTAAAAATAAAATAATAAATCTAAGCCCCAAAATAATTCTCACAAGGGTGTGGGCTGGGTCGGACATGGGTCCACTAGGGTCTGACATGGGTCCAGGCTAGCCAAAATTCTAAAACATACAATAAAAATATAATACAATCAATAATTAATTATAAATACAATTAATTAAAAATAATGCACAATTAACCAAATTAAAAATAAAAAAAATGCCCGACTTTGGAAATGGGGTGGTGACACAGTCAATTCCTCCTTAACAGTAGGCGGTACCACTTCCTCCTTAACAGTAGGAGGTGCCTCTCTCAAGCGACGTGCACGTGCTCGGGTCATCGGTACCATCTGGTAAGATAGATAAAAACAAAGAATATAATTTATAACAGATATAAATATATGTATCCATACAGTTAAAATAGATGTTACATTCCACATTAAAAATACAGTACATGACTAGAGTTTTAAATGGGGAAAGGTGCTATTTTTCTTTTCTTTTCGTATCATTTTATTTTTAATTCTCTTCTGAAAATTCATCTTCTTCGTTTTTCTCGTCCTCCTCTTCCTCCTCATCTTCACTTTCATCGACTTCGTCTTTCTCTTCGGATAATTCTACCTCTTCCACACAATTAGACGTGTAATGAGAAACTTTCGTTGAGTCCACATCTACAATATTTGTTACAATAGGTAGCTCATCCTCCTGATAAGCTATTTCGTTAACGTCAAAGGTATTTCTAGCTTTCATCTTGCATACTGCCCACTAGTCTGACCTCGTTATTTTCCGTTGAGGATAAGTTGTGAAGTACACGAGCTGAGCCTGACTTGAGAGGACAAATGGTTCATAGCCTTGATATCGATGCCGGTAGTTTATATCCACAAGACCATGCTTGTCTATTTTTCAACCTTGATCTTTGATAGGATCGAACCAAGCACACCTGAATAACATGATCTTAGCATGCTCTATTCCATAATTATATGTCAACTCCATAATCTTTCGTAACCATTGTCTGGATGGACATCTTTGTAGCTCGAAGATCTGATACACAAACAACTATTTTTCGTAGAATCGAGATCCAAGAAGCTGTCTCTTATCGGAGATTTTGTTGACTTGAAACTAAACCCATTCACACAGTAGCTTGGCCAGATTTTGACGACATAAATTGGTCCCTTGGCTAAAGTTCTAATAGGCTCATTCTATGTTGTGTGGGGACGATCGACCTAAATACCAAGTAAACGATATTAAGTTCAACGTTATGTTAATTATTGTGCATAGTGCATACACAAAAAGATCATTACATATTCACTCAACCAAGAAGGGAAATGAATTCTCATACCTGTTCTACTTTTTCATCTGTTATGCATGGTCTCATCGACCTCACATCATTATTAAATGTGCTAAAAAATAATAAAATATCGTCCGATTAATGTAACAATATTAGCATATACTATTACATTAAAATGACTTAAACGTTCACGTATTAATTACATATCCCTCTAGCTTCTCCACTTCATCCTCGTTGCAGTTGAGTAATATATACAACTGAGTAGTCCTTAGCTCGTCGTCATTCATATATTTATTATTCATTTTGTCTGAAGGCTTACCGGAAGAAATGAATACTTTCAGTATTGCATCATTACATTCCTCATATCCGTCGTCGTTTCTGGGAACTATTGTTCTATTAGTAGCAACATGCTGCTTGAAATAGATCGAGCCAAAGTTTTTAATCTCCTCAAGAATATAGGCTTCAAAAATAGAACCCTTGATCCGTGCCTTGTTTGTACCTTTCTCTTTAGGTGATTCAGCTGACACTCGAACGGATACATCCACCGATAACCGACATGCCCACCAACACATGCCTTGTAAGAAAGATGAATTGGCAAATGCTCCATGGAGTCGAAGAATCCAGGAGGGAACACTGAGAGCCCGAACATTCGAATGGGATAAAACCGTCGGAGGAGAACCCCAATCTTACATTACGCGAATCCAAAGCAAAATCGGGATACTCTCGTTCGAAGTTCTTCCATGCTTCTCCATCGGATGGGTGATCCAACACTCCTTCAATTTGTTCTCGTCTATGCCAACTCATGTTTTCGGCAGTCTCCTTCACCATAAACAACCTCTGCAACCGCGGCGTTAAAGGCAAGTAGTGCATCGAATCGGTCGACTTTCTTGCACCGACAGACCTTCATGTACTAGTTGTCGTCTTTGTAGTACAACATGCACCCATTGCGACATGCATCGATTTTCTTGTATCCCATCCAGAGCGATCTCACCATCCTCTTAGATCGGTAGAAGTCTTTAGGTAACTTAGCACCCGCCGACAAGATCTCTATAATCAACTCCATTAGTCGGTTGTAGTATTCTTGCGACATATTAAAATCGGACTTGATGCTCAACATTCTTGTAACCACCTCCAACGGTGAATGATCCTCACAATCAGGATATAATTAAGTTCTTGCATTCTCCAATAACTCCATGAACTTTGCAGTATCAACATTCGGTACCTCCTCAGCTGCATCATGATTGTCCGGATCGAAACTAGGCCTGGCAGCATTGAAAACTATGTTCACACACCCGTCGTCGTTATCAGCGTGGTCGTGGATACCCATATACGGCTTAACAGAAGGCTCCGGCTCCGATGCTAAAGACACAAGTTCCCCGTGTGAGGTCCATTGATATTAATTCGGCATAAAATCCCTCGAGTATAAATAATATGGCACATCCACTTCTGAGTGATATTTCAAGTTACGATATCTCACACACAGACACTTAATTTTGGTACCGTCCATGTACCAAGGGAACGCCTTGGCGAACTGCAGGAATTGTTCCACCCCCTGTATGAATTCATCCTGCACACCGCACATGTCATCAGGATAATAGTTGTACATCCACGAACGCTGTCGCAGGTAGTAATTCAGATCCATTTCTAGATACTTCTGAAAAGATAAATAGACATCGTTCAAGTATATTATCCAAATGGATGCAAAAATGAAAACACATGTTCATCAAAGTAACAACTCCTATTGATGCATGAGTATTCGAGTTGTGATGTGTGAGTATCCATATCGTGGTTCATGAGTATCCATTTTATAATTCATGACTATTCGAAAACTAGTAGACATGTGGACACCTCAAATTTCAAATTCTATTAAATATGTGTCGTCATGTTTTCATTGTCAGTCCTTCTCTGAAAAGTAAATTTGTATATGTAAGCCTTTTTGGGGCTTTTAGAGTTATTCCAGATTTTTTAAAAATCTGACATGGACACTTTGATGCGTTCTATCTTTTCTATAATTTTTCGGAAATTGGTAGAACTCTAAAAGCCTCAAGAAGGCTTACAGATGTAAATTTACTTTTTAGAGAAGGGTTGGCATGGACACTTGACTTCGGAGTGTCCAATATACACATAGGTCTTGATAACACTTTAGGTATTTGTGTATCATATGGATATCACATACCATGGTACACAATCTCACATTGAAACTCTCTTGTATCTTGATACTAGGATATAGTTTCAAATACCCATGATACTAACTATACTTGACACTTGGTATCTTGGTACCAACATACACTCTAGGCCACTCACTCTTGACACTTAACACATGTTTATACCTACTTCTATAACTGTATATTTCTATGCCCTTATATATGTATATATATATATATATATATATATATATATTATTATTCCTCACTAGCTCACTCATCCCTCACTCAAACATATACACATACACACCTCTTACTTGGACACTCTCTCTCTCTCTCACACACACACACACACACACACACACACACAAGGAACACATGGACTCTCATACACTTGACACACACACACAAGGTACTACCCATACCCAAACACAATATCTTGACAAAAATACATACCCGAATTTATATAAAACAACCTATATCATAGTTAGAAATCGACACTTATGATTACCTAAATATTCGAAAGTTAACCATGATCATATCCAACCCCAATCCAAATATCGAGAGGGTACGGTTGCCTTAAAGTATTAAAGAATATGTTCTTGCATATATACTTAAAATAATTGAATGTATTTTAATATATATATTCCGGAGGAATGAGTGTCATGATCTTGAGCAAAAATTGCCAAAATTAACCACGTCAAAAATTGGAGTAGACCTCCGACTCATGATTCATGTCCAAGAACTCTTGTAGCTCACGCTCGACCAGGCCTCTGACTCGGAATTCAGGTTCAAGAACCAGTACTACTTTGGTAGGTTCGACATGCAAAATAAAGGTCATGCCGAAAAAGTTGGCAGGCACTATCACCGACTTCTATGTAAGCTTTCACAACCTAGCTAGCTAACCACTCCTCTTACCCTCTGTCATGCTAGTGTCAGTGTGTGTCCGTGTCAGTGTCAGTATCAGTGTGTGTCAATGTCATTTTTAGAAGAATTAGGGGTTAGGGTTTACCTGAGAATGGGGGGGCGGTGGCGTGTCGAAGGCGGTGGCGAGTCGATGGGGCACGACGGGGAGGGGGGAGGAGGAGCGCCTGACGGAGGGAGGAGGGACTAGAGCCGTGAGTGGGTCGCTGGGGACTCGGAGGGACTGGAGCCGCGGGTGGGTCGCCGAGACCTGGTGGGGCACGGCTGAGACGGGGGCGAGGAGTGGCTAAGGTTGGAGAAGAGGTCGTCGGGGGGCTCGGAGGCAGTCGTCGGCAACGAGGGAGGAGGGGGAGAGAAATGAAATGAAAAGTCGAACCAGCAGAACCCTATATGAAAAAAATTTGCGACGTCAATACTGGACGTCGCTAACCATCGCTACCTTTTAAATTTACTAAGTCACATAAGATTTGGGGTCACGAAACGTCGCTATTATTAAACATTTAGCGACGTGCACCGACTCCAAGCAACGTAAGCTTTCATAATGCTAACTCTAGTCGCTACATGTCACGGAATATCGCCGACAAAGACGTATTGCGAAGTATTTTATAGATGTCGCTAAGTTCAATAATATTAACGACGTCATTTTCTGGAGTCCGCTAAATTCGTCGCTGATTTGACTTATTTTGGTAGTCATAGTAGTAAACGTCCTATAAATGATAGGAAGATCGGAATGGTGACGCATGAGATAGACCAAAGTATAATGAGTATAATCATCAATAAAGCTAACATAGTAGAGAAAACCTATCATAGATGGGATATGAGTAGGCCCCCATATGTCATAGTGGACTAATTCAAAAGCGTTAGAAGATTTTGATAAACTCTTAGAAAAAGGTAGGACTATAAGTTTTGCCAACTGACAGCCCGTACATACGGATAGAGGAGAGAAAGAACCACATCGAAAAGCTCCACTATGGAATAAAGTCTTTAGACGGGGCTCTGAAATATGACCTAAGCGTCTGTGCCCTAAGTCGGCAACAAACGTGACAATGGCAGTATGACTAGAACTCAAAGGTTGAGTTGATGTAAGATGAAGACACTCTAAGTGGTACAACCCCCATGCCTACAAGCACGACTAATCGTCTGGCCCGTACGAGGATCCTTCACAGAACATGTAAGAGAATCAAAAGAAACAATAAGTCCACTCTCACAAAGGCTACTGACTGATATAAGGTGCAAAGTAAGATGAAAAATATGTAAGACAAAAGAAAAACTTAAAGTGTCAGAAATAATGGAGCCAGATTGAGTGATGACCAATTAAGAACCATCAGCCATGTGTAAAGAGAAAAAGTGAGATGGTAAAGGTATAATACTAGATAAGAGACTAAGATCAGAAGTCATATGATGAGAAGCACCAAAGTTTAATATCCAAGAAGTAGACGTACCAATAGAGGCATATGCAGATGAGCCAGCAAAGACAGGTTGGCGCTGGAGCCGGAGCTGGACCTGGAGCTCTAACTGAGTAAGGTGGTGCTGAATATCTACTGATGTCTGTGTACTATCAACAATGTCAGCATGAGGTACTGGAGAGCAAGTCGAAGAAGAATCATTTATCTTTATCCGCTTGAAAAATTGAGTCTTTAAATGTGGATGAAACAAAGCAATTATCCACTGAGTGTCCAGATTTCTGACGAGTATAACATGTGGTAGCATAATTGTCATGCTTCCCGCAATAAGTACAAAGAGGACGTTTTTTTTTTTTTTTAATTTTCTAAGAACCAAGGTAACATAATGAACTTGGCTATGACCCATGAAAGAATCCAACTTCAGTACATGCATGCAACAATTCTTGTTGACATGGCCCATAAAAGAAAAGATGAAACCTTTCTTCTTTTCAAAAAGTAATTTAAGCAACAGCAGCATGTCCCTTCTTTCTTTCCCATCAAGCTATATCAGAAAGAAGACTTCTTTTATAGCGTCTCTTGCTTCTAAGTCAAGACACATATATTAAGAAGCAAAGACAGTTATTAAGAAGGGAACTCTCGCGTCGGTGATTGAGAGACTACGACTCAGCTTGGTTTGTGTCTCCTCTTTCAGTGAGGCATGAAAAAAGGTGTTTGACCAACTTTCTAATTCCCTTCACAGACGATTGATCGGCAGCAGAAAAAAAAAGGATTGATCGACGAAGACAGTGAAGTGGATGACTGAACGGTTGTAAAATTAAAATTTTTTTAGACTTTGATACCAAACAATAAATTAACAATATTAATTTTATTATTGAATGATATAAAAAGACTATATAACTAATTCATATAAAAAATATTAATTTTATATGTATCCATATAAAAAAAAATTTATTATTAAATTTAATTAATATCTAATCCTAAATTTAATTATTCTGAACATCCGCCAACAGTGTTCGTAAGTGAACAAAAAATGGACTGATTTTCGCTGATTCCTCCAGCCTGGCTAATCCATTGACTTGTATTTTTTTTAAGCAAAGTCAAAGTCCTTGGCGTTATTTTCTCCACAACTGACTATGGACAGTAGGAACACAGCTCATTTCGTCTTCCTCCCATCGACCCAACTCTTAATTTCGACAATTCTCCGAAAACATGACGAAGAGGAGGAGGTACTGGTCGCGCCTCCCTCCCGAGCTTCTGGAAAGGATCGCGGGAGCGCTCGACGACATCCGCTTCGGAGCGTTCTGCAAGCCCTGGCAATCCGCCGCTTCGACATCCGTCGGACCCCCCGGCGCCGTCCGGTCCTCCCATGGCTCCACCTCCCCTCTCCCACCTCTGCCACCAATCCAACCGACGACCTCCAGAGCTTCTTCAGCCTCTCCGGCAACAGAATCTACACTCTCCCTCTGCCCCACTCTACGAGTCCTCCCAAGGCTACGTTCTCGCGCATGACCACTACACCTCCTCAACCCGATAACCCGAAACCAGAGGCGGAGCCAGAATTTTGGAGTAGGGTGGGCTAGCCAGTAGTTACTATAAGATTCTAAAAATTTATGCCAAAAATTCGACAGACTTTTTTTTGTAAATTCGATGATTCGACAGAATTTTTTTTGTAAATTTATGCCTAAATTTTGATAATATTTACTAATTGATAATTTTTCACCAAATATAATTGCTTTCATCTATTCCAAAGATATACTATGCATTTCAAAAAAGAATACTAGGAAGCAAGAATCTGAAAATGAAAGCCAAAACCTTGAGAAAAAAGTACTCTTGCACTCCAAGTTGTTAGGCATCAAGTAAGGTATGAACATTTGCATTTTCAGATGACAACTGAGCATCTTACTTGAACAACCAAGCAACCTGGCATTACTAGAATAAGCGGGATTAGCGACGTTTTTTAGCGACGTCAAAGAAAAACGTCGCTAATTTAGCAACTCCATGTAAAAACGTCGCTAGACGTCGCTATTTGGCGACATTTAGCGACTTTTATTCAGCTTTAAAAAGATTAGTCGCTATAAGTGCAATTTAGGTCGCTAAACGTCGCTAATGTATTTTATTTAGCGACGTTTTTAGCGACGTATATCTTTTGGACATTTAGCGACGTCATTAGCGACGTCTTAACGTCTATATTTTATTTAGCGACGTTTTTAGCGACGTATATCTTTTGGACATTTAGCGACGTTATTAGCGACATTTTTAGAGATAGTACATATAAATCTATCAGGTCCACTTGCAATAGGCTTCAAGAAGATAACTATAAAGACTTGATTTCATATAGAAGATTGAAATAATATAAATAACCAAACAGCTTATGTAAAGAAATAACACACTTAAAAGTTTTTCTTAGACCATAAAAAAGCCTAGACATATAGGATCATATTCATATTTACAATTTTAAGACTCTAAGACAGTAAAAATAAATGACATACAAATATAATAAAAAATAGAATTAACAGCAGTTAAATTTTGAACAAGTTTTCAAATTCTAATAAATACATGGATTGTTCCTGCATACAACCTCCTTCAAAATCTGAAGTTGTAACTAACAATCCAAACTATATTCCCTTTGTATGTCAATTAAATATAACTACTAAAGATAAGCACATTGAGTAAAATTTGATAAATCTTCCATAGCTTTCATGAAATATCTATAAGTAGATTTGGGTCCTTCCATGTGTGTCAAAAACGTACATCGAGTCCCCTCATTAACTCTCTTCCAATTTTTAAACCCATCGGCAGTCAATGTACAATGAAGAGCATTATCATTTTCAAAAAGATAACGTGAAAAACAAAATGTTGCATCCTTTGAAGGAGAGTACTCTAACCAATAAAATTGTTGGAACCAAGAGTATTGAAATCGACGAAACTGTTTTCCGAACTAAGACGACGGAAATGCTGTCAATTTTGGCTGATATGGACTCATTTTGATATACGTCCGTACGATCTAATTCAAGAGAATTTAAATCACCTATAATCTCATCCCTATGATCAACTCTTGGGATTGAAACATTAACATTCGAAGGAGGGAGAGACTTTCACTTCCTTATGTCTCACCCATTGGTTTAAAGAATGAAAAAATAGTTTTTCTTTCTCTTGTTTCCTTGATTTTCCATTATATTCTAAAGACCTATTAAATAGTGAATTAAAATCAAACCAAATACCAAATATTTGGGGGTTAGGATTTTACAAGAATTTAATTCAAAGGAGGATGGTGATGATGATAGTGTTTTACCAGAGGAGGTGAAGAGGGAGACTAGGAGAGCCGAGAGCGGGAGGGGGCCGAGGGGCTGCAGCGTCCTGGTCGTCGGTCGCCGGTTGGGCTGGAGTGTGGAGAAGGGGAGCACCCGGAGCGTCTCGGTCGTGGTCGCAGCCTCGCGGGTCTCCGGTCACCGGTCGCGGGTCATTGTGTAATAAACCCTAGACTATGAGACAGAGAGTGAGAGAGTCGGAGTCTGAGGTCTCTGGACTCAAATGAATTACTCTTCACATCTGTTGATTGGTATAATGGGTGAGCTTTATGGAGTATTGGATGGGCTATAAGCCAATACTAGCATATATATAAAAAAAATTGCTATTTTTTTTTGCACTGGGCTACAGCCCAGTGCAAGCTCCATTTGCCTTCGCCCCTGCCCGAAACGAACTCTCCCTCCCTTCGTTCCCTCTGCTGCCTCCCATAGCCCAATGTGCGGTCCAGTGCTGGAAGTTCGTCACTAAATCCGGTTCGAGAACCGTAATGCTATCGGTAGTTTCGGCCAGCAGCCTCATTTGCGAAAAGGAAGGAGGAGGAGGAGGAGGAGGGGAGTGGCGAGAGTGGAGAGAGATATCATGGGTGCCGATATGGACACGACTCGAGTTCGCCTTCCACCGAGGGAACTACTTCGTCTTGGAAGGAGGCACGGGCCAGACGTCGGTCGTCGACCCTCGTTCTCTCGAGGAGGTCTCGGTCATCCCGTCGGTGCTCGGGGATCATGGTCTGTTAGACAGAGCGGACGCCCGTCACTGCCACTACTTGGTAGAGTCGTCCTCGCAGGAGGAGCTTGTCTTGTCAGCTTCATTCAATATAGCTTGTTTGTGCACATTCCATCAATCGTGTGCGTTTAAACGGAGCTGAAGCTGAGCACAAACAACTCTCTTTGTTTCGTCCTATCTGGTGGTTATGTCCCTAAGAGCTCCAACAAAGGAGGAGGAGGAGGAGGAGGAGTTCGAGGTATTTCGACTGGATCGCGGCAGCAACGACCGGCAGTGGATCAAGGTGAGAACCATAGGGGAAGACATGATGTTCGTCGGCTACCAGAACACGGTTTCACTGTCGGCGAGGGATTTTCGTTGGTGCAGAGGCAGCGGCATCTACTTCGTGGACTACTGCGCTCACTGCCCGTGCTTGTTCGATATGGAGAGCGGGGGAGTCGAAGAAGTCCCGAACTGTTGGGACGACAGCAGCAAGAGATGGAAGTGCCATGGTTGGATCATACCTACAATGTGAAGCTCTTCAAAGAGGAGGGTAATTCTCTTAATACCTTCTGTTACCCTGCAAAGCTAGATACGTTTTGGCATATTCCGATTCAATACCGGCCACTACCGATATAACCGACAATGGTCTCTTTCCAAGTCAATGAATTCGATAGAAAATTTTGAATGAAAAAAAAGAAAAAGAAAAAATAGTGCCAACACAAGCGATAGTATATCGATATAATTTTTTATTGATAAATTATAACCATTACTATTTGTCGAAGTTGTATATCTATAAATTCATAACATTCCTCCATATTAATGTTATTCTATTTAAAACTAAAGAGAAGCTACATATTATATATATAATAATATTATATCTAAATGTATCAAATATATTGCAGATAAATCAATCAGCATGAAACCAAATTAGTAAGATTGGCTATTATTTTGTTCAATTTCTAAAACTATTAAGAAACGATACAAAAATACTTCAAATTATGTCTAAATGTGTAAAACATTTTTCTAATTTTTTAATAATAATAATTTTTTGATACTAAAAGATTCGATAATCCGTACAGAAAATCGATGATACTGTCGATACAATCGATCACAATTTTCATATGAAGGATCTGATACCAATTCCGATATCGATATTACGAATCTTGTCCAATATATACATGAGCATGATGTTTCAGACACCATACCTACCAGTGTACGACTCAAAGATAAGAGCATCTACAGTGGAAAAGGTTTCAAGTGCTACATTTTAACTTTACTCAAATTTTGTAGTACTTGAAGGCAGCAGTTGACATTTGTCCATACTTAAAAATTGCTAAAAAGCTAAGAGATACGCCAGATTTTGAGTGTGTTCTAGCTCCACTACATTAATTGTTGGGTTCAACAAAAGTAACCAAACAGAAAAAAAAATAACAAGAAAAAAGATAAAGGAAAAATCTTACCAAATAAGAAGAAAAATAAAGAGAAATAAGAGGGGAAAAAATAGGAGGTTAATTGACAATGTACCTTTGTATGCCAATATTAAGAAAATACTCCAAAAATAATAATTTACACAATTTTTTGATTATTTGAAGTATGTGTTTGAAGTGTCTCGATTGTTGATGCTCTAGCTATAGAATAAGTTCTGTAATGAGAAGAATCCAATATTCCTCAATTGATTTGGTAAACACACTTAAAGGATACATTAAGGACATTGCAAAACTAGTCGAACAAGTTTGGCAGTATCTAAAAGGAAAACAAAAGAAAGAAAGTTCATCAATATCTAAATTGTTTGTGAAAGATTAAAGATGTTCAAGGTTGACTTGAGAGGAGCTTCTCTAGAGGGTAACAGTTGATAAATCTGGTCAGCTTTAAATGGGTTAGGAGAACTTACTCTGACGAATCACTTAACAGGTGTTCGTTCACTTGCTATTAAAGCAATCCCCGACCAGAAACTTGCCGACACCCACCAGTGAGCAACAACCACCTCTTCTCCTAAACATCCCGATAAAATCCTGACCACTTTCATCGCTCACCGACGCCGGAGTCGACCGCCCCGACATCCCCTGTCCGCCATTGCCGATCGTCCGACTACCGTGGCGCCGCGTCAAACCATAGCCGAACTGACCACGAGTCCAGTCGACCACTCGCCGAGTTACCCCGACACCCACGGCCACCGCAATCAGCCGCCGACCGACCGACGATGAATTACTGTGCGCACAGAAAGCTCTGTGAGCACAAGGAACCCGAGCCAGAGACCCCTCCTTGGAAGGCTCGTAGCTCCTCCACCATTCGATCCAATCCCATTTCGATTTTCAAGTATGTAGTCTAGTTAACCCCCATCGAAACCCTATATTTTGTTTAGTTTAATTCATACAATTAATAGGTTTAATTTTTGCTTAAAAGTCCCAATATTTTTTTTCTTCTGAAAATTGGTCGATCGATGAAGTTCATCAATTTACTTAATTTTGTTTATTTTATGCATATCGACCTAGTTGTAAGTCGATTATCTTATATTTGTGGAATATTTTCATATCTCCTTGTCCTTGACAATCACATGACACGAGATATAATGATTCGTAATAGGACACGAACTATCGTACTTGATTGGCCATCGATACGTACGAGACGTGTGACAGATAAAATGTAATTACCATTATTAGTGGGTTAGAGACCATAACAATTACAAACTCGACATATTGTGTATATGACCTGATTAGTCTATTGGGGATGGAGAAGACAGTCAATAAGCGTATGAGCTACCCAAATCGATGAACTATAGTCTCTGGAGAAACTATTTGGAGTTTATCAGCTTGATATCATATTGGCCTATAATGTTCGATAAACATTATGCACGATTTACAAATCACTGTTTGACAATGTATGTATTGACCTCTAGCAGCGTGCCACGTCGTATTCCTATTCAGCCTATCCATGTCCATACGTGCAAAAGTTGTCCTCAAATTATACACTTAGATGGTTAGAAACACCATTTGCAAATATATATATATATATATATATATATATATATATATATATATATATATATATATATATATATATGGTCCGGATCTAAGTACCCACGGGGGAGCCCCGTCGAAATCTCCTTTGCACCATCGGATCGGGGGGCCGATTGGGGTGCGCGCGCGCCCGTTCGATCCAACGGTCAAGGGCGTGCGGGACTTCGACGGGGCTCCGCAAGCAGGGTTTCCGATCCGGACCCATATATGTCACGTCCCGGTCTCGCAGGGGGGTCGTTCGTTCTCGCTTGGTCCCTACGGAACCGATCGTCCTCGCACGGGCGTGATGTCGTGCAAGCCTAAGCTGCGCTTGCATAAGACCAAAGCTTTGAACAAGGGCATGTAAGCTATTCAAAACAGGAGAAACGGCACATATATTGCAGAAAAGTAAAGAACACAATGACATATGAAAAACAAGCTCTTTATTGATATTCAAAAGTATTACAAGCGGCGCTTGGCTGATGTTACATTTTGCTCAAGCTCTCTTTCTCTCGATTACAATGACACCGTTCCATACATTGTCCCTCTATACAAAAGCATCTCAAAGCAATCTTGATACGTCTCAAGGCATCGACTCTAGATTTACGGGTCCCGGGGATGAGGCACGCCTATCGCTTCCTCGGACGATCCAACACCTGAGAACAAGTAAACTATTGGTGGGTCAGCACTTTGGAGAAAGTACTGGTGAGTCTAAAACAACGAACATAAGCTTCACCCCCTGAAACCTACACTAAGTAATCATGTTATAAAATATTTCACTTCTAGTGACCTTTCTAGTTTTACCTATGTTCATTTCATGCAACACAGGAACGGAATCATATTACTTCTCTTTGGAAACATCTTTGAAAATAGAATTCATATTCGATATATAAGCAAACAGGCAAGACAAGCAATTCATATACAATATGCAAGATTCATATACTATCTCTGGTGCGCATCGTGTCTCGTAAATCATATGCATTTCTTTAAAGACTCTAGCAAGCATCTAGTGGACTATCATCTTAGCATCTCATATCAATAACATCTTATCGTGTGAACGAGATAAAAGCATATACAAAAAATAAGACTTCTCTATGCAAGCATTCAATACAGAAGAGCATATTTGATAGCATGCATATCACTTATTCAGTGATTCTTTCCCTTTCACCGAGCGGTTATCCCTGCAGCAGACATACGAGTTAGAAACATTTGCATATATATATATATATATATATATATATATATATATATATATAAGGCTCTCTTTCCCTGTCCGTCTCTGCATCAAACAGTTAGGTATGCAAGAGGACTGAATCCTAGCATGCGACCTAACTATATGATGGTCCTTGAGTCTCCTTCCTCAAGATTAGCAGCGGTGTTATCACGTTCTAGCACTGCACTATGTATACTCGCTCATATATATAGCTGCTTTGACACGTGAACCAGCTATCTAATAGACATGAATACCCCATGATCGCGAGGACTTCTTTGCCTCAGGTATTCCTCTAATCCCCCCAGGGCGAACGGTCCCCAGCGCCCCAGAAAACCGTTCGTGGGATCTTCCCTTATGCACAAGTTGTCTAAGACCAATGCATGAATGCAGCTCTATCAGATAAACTCTATATGAATGTAGCAGTTCTATAACAAGCATATATTCAATCTCCTCTTTCTGTCTCTTGTCTCTTGTCTCATGTCTCTGTGCGGATATGCCGCCATTTCTACCTCTTATGCAGACTGGCTGCCACATTCTCTGATACCGTTCAAGCATTTCAATAAACTTCTATAGAAACATATAACAATCTCTATTAAAGCAAGCAAGCATGAAAACAGTTCTCTATCTCTTTAACTAAGCATGCAGTTCTACTCTTTTTCTTAACATATGCGAAGGAAACATATGAACTTATTTTACTATTGTTTATTAGCATGACAGCGATTCGATTGATAGCGGTGTCCGTGTAACTAAGCATGCATATTTCTATCTTTAACTAGCATGACAATGGTTCTATCTCTTTCTCTTTAGACAAGCATTTTAAGTTCTCTAGTTAGGCAAGCAAGTTCGTTTCAATGACAAGCTATGTGAGTTCTCTTATTAGCATGCAGAGTCAGGTTCTATCATTCTTCTTATGAAACTATCTTCTTAGAACAAGCATTCAAAAACTCAGATTCATTATTAAGGCGTACAAGAATCAGAGAATGAAGTTTTGCCCACTCACCTAGATCAATCGTCTTGTGTTTCGATCGGGAACTCTCCGAGAAGGCTTTCGCTCGAGCCAGCAAAGCAATATCTCTTGTACATAGTGCCTACGCAGAGCGGGGCACTACATACTTACCCACCAATAAAGAGTTTCGTCCTCGAAACTCAAGAAGAAACTTTCGATATCCCGAGCAGCGATAGTCCTCATCCCTCACCATCCTCAATCAAAAACTCTAGCAATCTCTAATAAGCACGAAAGCACAACTCTCATATATATATATATATATATATATATATATATATATATATATATATATATATATATATATATATATTGCTACGTTCCTCTAAGGCCCTAATTTCCTTTCAGGTTCGGACGAGAAACAATATCTCAAGGAGTACGAACCTAGACCGGATTATGTCCTAGCAGACGATGAGGTCTTGCCTTTCGAGTTTCCTTGATTTCATGCAGTTGGATTGTCTTAGTTTGGATATTTCCTTTCATTTTATTATGAGACGAGACTATTTCCTGCTTTCAATTTATTATAGTCATTTGGTAGTGAATTGTCTCTACCCGACTACTAACTCTACTAGATTATTTATTTCTGTATTTTATATATCATTGTTGTTATTTGCCTAGTTATTTATCTATATTCTTTGGATGAGATATGTTGTTATATTTATGTGACTTATTGATATATTATATGAGCTGGAGTTCATATACAGCGTAAGTATGTAATCGTAAGTTCCATATATTGGAGTAGCCTTCGTATACATGCTAGCTTATAGTCACGTATTGATCCTACATATTTTGGGATTGGAGGACGACACAACCCAACACAACGAACTTCAGCTAGAAAATAAACCAAAATGTCTCATATTGGAAAGAAGAGGAAATGAGACATCAAACCCTCCATGCCAACTACAAAAGAAAAGCCAGCTTGAACATCCAAGGATTGCGATTATTTTTTTTGCGGACTAGACCATGATTTCAGGAAACATTGTGAATCAAGATGTCTATTACTAGACATTCAACTTCACAGCCATACCACCATCTTACGTTAAAATAATCTAATTTAAAATACTATAAAATATTGAATTGTTAGAATAAACGTAGAAGGAAGAAGAAAATATGAGAGAAGATCTCTTATTAGTATAATCTTATAGTGGGATACAAAGACCTTATTATACAACCCAATGATGGTGTAATAATAATCTCTAACCAATGTGGGACTAAAAACAAAGTAGAAATCCAACTCTTTAGTAACCCACGTTATAACACTCCCCCTTTGGATAACCACCATCTCTAAGCCTATTGCCTCGTTAAAACTTTGCCAAAAAAAATCTATTAGGACAAAACCTGTGCGAAAAAAAATAGTACAATCTTTAGGATGACTTAGTTATGTGTTGGACACGTTTAATGTTGCCTCATTAAAACCTTGTCAGAAAAAGCCCAATGAAAAAAATTCATGACTAAGGAAAAAGAGTACAACGCATTATAGTCCTTACAAAATGTATCTTCCCCTGAAAATAATCACTCCCCCTGATGATGTTGATCCTGAACAGTCAGCTGATTCCAATTCCATTAACTAGTTTTTGAAAAGTCAACTATGGCAACGATTTGGTGAACAAGTCTGCAAGATTATCACTTGAGCGAACTTGTTGGACGTCAATATCAAAGTTTTTCTGAAGCTCATGAGTATAGAAAAACTTCGGTGAGATGTGCTTGGACCTATCTCCTTTAATGAATCCACTTGAATTTGTGCAATACATGCTGCATTATCCTCATGAATAACAGTTGGAGTATCTGTGGTAGGGGAACGGTGACATGAGCTACAAATGTATTGAATCAACAATCTCAGCCAAATACATTCTCTACTTGCTTCATGGAGAGCCAATATTTCTGAGTGATTTGAGGAGGTAGCAACAATTGTCTGTTTTGTTGAACGCCAAGAAATAGCTGCATTGCTATTAAGAAACACATATCCAGTTTGTGATCAACCTTTGTAGGGATCAGATAAATAACCTTAATCTGCAAAGCTAACTAGATTCGCGATGTCAGATAAACCACAAGTATAAAATAATTCCATGTCGATAGTTCCACGAAGATATCTTATCACATGTTTAATATTATTCCAATGTCTGCGAGTTGGCACCGAGCTATATCTAGCCAGCAGATTGACAGAAAATGATATGTCTGGCCTTGTAAATTGTGATAGATACATTAATGCCCCAATAACACTAAGGTACGGTACTTCGGGTCCTAGCATCATTTCATTATCGTCCTTAGGACGATATGGATCTTTATTGATATCTAAAGATCGAACAACCATTGGAGTGCTAAGGGGATGAGCTTTATCCATATTGAACTGTTTCAATATATTTTCTGTGTATTTGGATTGATGCACTAAAATTCCATTAGTGCAATGCTCAATTTGTAATCCGAGACAATATTTCGTGTCTCGGAGATCTTTCATCTCGAACTCCTTTTTCAGATAGTTTAAAGTCTCATTGTTTTCATGTCTTGTCCCAATCAAGTTTATGCCATCGACATATACTGCAACTATAGCGAAACCCTCCTTAGACAGGACAGTCCGATGTTTGTACAAGTCTGGCTCGATAAATGGTTCGACTGTGGACCGTCCGATCTAATTAACCAACAAAGTCTGAGCATTTTTCTGGATCCGATTAGAATTCAGACTCTTAAGTTTTTAATCAGGTCCGACCTGAAGTTTTTAATCAGGTCGAAACTCTCACCCTGGATAGCCCACTCAACGAAAATAGAGCACCACCATCACATAGGACCCATGAGCACGTGACAAGTCACCCACTCAACTAAACTTCTCTGACTCCTCCATCCCTCTCTCTCTCTCTCTCTCTCTCTCTCTCTCATGAGAACACATCTTCCATTCCAAATAAAAAATAAGAAAGAAAATGTTCAGAGTATTAATGGGCTTTTAGTCCCCCATTGAGTAGAATAGTAGAGAAGGATTAGCCTCGCATATATATATATATATATATATATATATATATATATATATATATAGTTCTATGTCAATAATAAACAAGCCAAGTATTCTACTAAATTTCTATTTGGTATCAGAGCCACTAAATCCTAACCCTAGTCGCCGCCATTCTCCACCAAACCCTAACTCTAACCCCATTTCACAACCCCCCCCCCCCCCCCTCCAAACCCCGCCTCCGCCAACCCCCCTTCATTCTCTCCACCGGTCCCCCCATCCTTCCGCCGCTAGCATAACCGCCACCTCACTGGTAGCAACCCCCCTCCGCCAGCACAGTCGCCTCTCCCCCCAGCAGGCCAGCAACTCGCCCTTCTCCACGCCGGCCCTCGTCCCCTCTCCGTCGCCGCCAGTACAGCCTTCCTCCTCCTTCTCGTCAAGCCATGCGACCTCGGGTCGCAGCCATGCACGGGACATGATCAACGGCTCTCGAGGACGTCACTATCACTGAAGGAGGAACAATAGACGTAGAGAGGATGGTGATCAAAGGTGGAGACGATCTAGATCTGTCACCGCCTTGCTGGTGGAAGAGAAGAAGAAGAAGACGATAGAGACGATCTATGGTAAGCTGACGGCCAAAGAGATGAAGGCTTTGGTGGATGATCTCTTCTCCAGGAGGCTAACCGAGACTAGCTCTCGTGCTGCACACGCAGATGTGTATCCTTCACCATACAAAATAAAAAAGTTGAAAAAATTGGAGGTAAAGTTGGAGGGTACTTCCAACTAATTGAAGTGGCCGCGTCAGGCGATGCAGACTCTAAAGGCAAGGGACTTAGTTGGCTATGTGAATGGCCAAACCAAGGCGCCTAAAGATTACTTCTCACGGGAGTTTATTGTTTGAGAAATCATCAACAATGTTGTAGCTGGATGGTTGACAGCCTCATTGACCGACCAAGTATCGAACAACGTGAAAGCGATGGAGGATGCTGGTGACATTTGGATGACGCAAAAAGACATGTATTCATGGTTGGACAACCCTATAGGGGACTTCCAACTACATGATGAACTTGATAAGGTGGTCCTAGAAGATCACACAATCTCTGAGTATAAGGCTCTACTGAAGATCTCGACCACTATGATTACATTGGCGTGGAGGTTGAGCAAGTGGAACCGGCATTTGTGAAACATTATCAGAAGTTCATGGAGTATGTCTCGCGACAGAGGATGATGAAGTTCCTGAAGGGGCTCAACCCAGCATTCGAGCAGAGAAGGAATATCCTACTTGCATAACCCGGACTGCCTTCACTAGAGGAGGCCATAACTTCTATGGCACAAGAAGAGACACGACTGAAGCTGATGCCTAGTACCACTAGCTCTCCGGAGAAAAAAATTAGCTAACAGTTTTTAACCCAAACCTTCCTAAGGGGGCGGGTGCTACAACTGTGGAGACCCTGGACACTTCATTATATTTTGTACGAAACCTCTAAGAGGTCATTCTAGCGGCCATGGACGCAGCCGTGGAGGGCATAGGGGTGGCAGAGGAGGCTATGCCGGTGGCATGGGTAATTATTCTAGAGGGCACAAGACAAGCATGTCAGAAGAGAAAAATGAGAGTCAGACATCTGATATGACCCCTAGTGAGAGAAAAATGCTAGAAATATGGAGGAGCATGAAGCTTGGAACCAGCGACAGTCGAGCCAACACCATTGGGGCATCGACTCCAACCATCTCTGGGGGTAACATCACATACTATGCCTATATAAGCATAGGTATACCTGCTCATGCTTTTGCATCAACCTACAGACCCGGAAGTCTAAATTGAAAAATTGACTTTAGGGCATCCCGTCATGTCACGGGTGCCCATGATGAGTTCCAAGATTACACTCACACGGTGACGCCTGAAAGCATTCAGACTACTGATGGTACTGCTAGATCCATTGTGGGTAAAGGCACAGTTGAATGCACCCCTTCCATGACTCTTACTGATGTCTAGCATGCTCCATCTTTTACTGTTAATCTATTGTCCATTAGTGTCATTGTTCTTCAACTTAATTGTATTGTTTTCTTTGACATACCTAAGGTGATTTTTCAAGAGAAGGGAACGGAAAGACGGTTGGGGACTGTCACTTGGCATAAAGGGCTATGATAGTTGGACATGGGTAGGCTGGATGCAACACTGATGTCACTGGTAGATGAAGCACAACCGGAGGAGCCGCGAAGGACTATGGAAGCATAAATTATTACTCCAATATCAGCGCATGTGACACTCTTCATTCACTCTACTGAGTCAGATGTATCCCTCTATGTATCAAAAGGCTAATAAGCAAAAGATGGTTTGTGATGCTTTTGAACTTGAAAAATATACCAGAAGCTCTTATGTGAGTTCTAAAAATAAAAGTTTAGCTGCTTATGATATGATACACTGATGTATGGGGAGCTTGTTCTACAACTGTTGTTAATGGTTTTAAGTGGTTTATTACCTTTATTGACTGCTACACCCGTGTCACCTGGGTATACCTAATGAAGATTAAGAGTGATGTCTTTGCATGCTTTCAAGATTTTCATCGCCGGGTTACAATACACTACGGTGCTAAGGTGAAGATTTTAAGGTCTGACAAAGGGATATAATATACCAACAATGCTATTGAAGAGTACTTATTAGCCCATAGGATACAACATCAGACTTCATGTGCCTATACATCAGCACAAAATAACGTAGCGGAGCGAAAGAACAGGTACCGATTGGAAGTGGCACGGTCAATGATTTTTGTTATGAATGTTCCTAAATACTTGTGGGGGAATACCGTGTTGACAGTTGCATATCTCATCAACATGATGCCCTCTCAGGTGTTAGGATAGAAGACACCATTTGAGATTCTTACATGTGAAAACAAGTACATTGTTCCCCCAAAGGTATTTGGTTGTGTAAGATTTGTGAAGGATAATAGGCTTGTGGTGGAAAAATTGGACCCTCGATGTCACTCCCCGTTCCCAATATACGCATTTGGAATGTATTCTTGCTTGCTGACATGGTTATCAGATTGGTTGGAGGCTGGACCAATTCTGGTTAAGGCTTGGATTCATGGTTTATTTTTGTGCATCTTTTCTTGGAGAACCTCTTCACATGCGCCTGTCAATCTCTATGCATCATTTTCCCGCCGCTTGGCGCATCCCATTCCATGCGTCGGCGCATCAGATCCCCCTCCCTATATATATGAGTTCTTTCTCTCTCTCTTTCATTATTTTATTTCCTTCTCTTCTTTCTTTGGTTTTTCTCTCCCACTCCAAGGCAAGTACACCTTGCACTAGAAATGGAGAAACCCTCTATATTATTGTTCCATTATGTTTGCTATGTGTTTCTCTATATATAAAGAACTTATAAGTTTTCGGTTTTGATGGTTGGATTTAGTAGATCTACATTTCTAACTTAGAATTTTCCATGGGTTCCTTGAGTATTTTTTGGTTTTGATATATTGAAACCAGTTGTTTTCGAAAACTAGTTATTCTGTTTGTTGGAGCTTTCCATTTCGAGCATTTTGGTTTTTGAATCGCTTAATTTGGTGTTAAATTGAAGATTTTATGGCCGAAATAAATATTGGAGCTTCGTTCTTGGACCTGTCTGGCGGGGACGATGAACAGTGTCGCGTGCAGTGCGCCGTGCACAAAATTCCTGCCGCGCGCCATGCGCTGCGCATAGATTTCTTGCCGTCGCATGCGCCCCTAGTATCAATTCCTTGCCGTGCAACAACATGCCGCACATGGATTTTTGTCCGCGCGGAGAGCTCCGCGCATGGAAATCAATGCGCCGCGCAGTGCACCGCGACATGGTGACCAGGAAGGCTATTTTTGCCTATTTAACTGATTTTCAAGATAGAATCTTGTAAAACTCAAAACATGAAAGTTTTAGATCTTTGTCTTAGCTTTCCAAAACTTTTTGGATCGCCTCATTTGGAATTCGGATGAGTAAGTTATGCCCAGTTTTCTAAAATGTGTTAAAATCTAGTTTTGCGCAATTTTACATGTTTGATTATTTGTCAATGGTTGACTAGATTTCATATTTTTTCTTGATTACCTTATTATACGTTGGATAGATTAAGGGGCGTAGTTCAACTCGGGGGAGGGTCTGTAATCCCGGTCCTTGTTTGGTTTAAGAATTGTGGATCTGATCTCGAGGGGTTCTCGCACTACTCTTTGTAATCTCCCTGATTTTCAAGAAAATTTTAATTTTTGGATAATTATATTTTTCTGGAATTTTTTGAGATTTTTCTCTAATTAAATTAAGGTGTTTTAATTATTAAAGGATTTTTAAATGTTAATAATTAATATTAAAATATTATGAAAATAATATTTTATGGTGTAAAATAGAAAATCAGACATATGGTAATTTTTCGGAAATTTATTGGACCCCGGATGAATTTTAAAAGCCCAAAATACTAATTTAATTATTAAACCCAAATAAACCGGGTTTATTTTAAAATAAACCGAACCAAACCAAATTAAACCGGACCGGATTTTTATTTAAACCAAATTCCTTATCGGGTCGGATCCGGGTCCAACCCAGAACCGACCCACTAACCCGACCCGACCCGCCTATTTGATTTCGGATCGGGTCGGATCCGCTGAACCGACCCGACCCGACCCGTTGGACCCACGAACCCGACTGAACCCCTCTCTCTTCCCCGACTTCCTAATTTCCCTCGCCGGCCGTTACGCACCGGCCGCCGCCTGGCCTCCCGTCGCCTCCCCTTCGCCTCCCTCGTAACCGCCGACCGCCTCCCTTCTTCTTCCCTCACCCGCCGGCGCTCACCCTCCCCGGTCGCCTATATAAACTCGTCGTCTCCTCCTCCCCTGAACCCTAGCCACCGCTCCTCCTCGCCTCGCCGGTCCGCCACCGCTGCCCAGCGCCTGAAACCCTCCGGTCCTCCGCCCCTCCGGACAGCCTCGACCAGCAGCAGCGGAGCATAGCCGGCCACCCGCCTCCCCGTGTTGGGCTCCCCGAACCTCTACAGCCCCGGCCCTACCTCCGCTGGGCTCGCCGTCGACCCGCTGCTCCGCCCAGCGCCACCCTCCTGCGCCGACGAGCCGCCCCAGCCAACTCCGGTGAGTCTCAGACACGGACACAGGTTGGACACTGACACAGAAGCCGGACACAGTAAACCCTAATTTATGAATCTCGTGTCGGACACAGTGTCCAGGACACAGGACACAACTCGATTTTTTGGACCACTTCAGGTACCCGTAACTTTTGACTCGTAGCTCGGAATTCGATTCCGTAAATTGTATTGCGTAGCCTGTATGACCCTCTCGGTGCCCGGACAAACTGCTCGGGGCATCGCGTCCTGTGGTGATCGCACACCGCGATCCAAAAACAGGAAAAACCAGACCCTGTTTTACCCCGGAATCGAGTACGCCCCGCCAAACGGGATGACTTGGTCGCGTGCGGTCTTCACAGATACGTGCGCGTCGTTGATACGGACGTACGGGATTTCGCAGAAGCTGATTTGGATGTGCGTGCACATCGGGATCAGTGCGTATCCGCGGACACCGTCCAGTATCCGTACTTTCTGTTTCTAGCTGTAACTTAGTGTACACAAGTCAGATCGAGACGAAACTTGCGCCATTGGACTCGTGGCAATACGCTGGTCCTGTGAGCCAAGTTTGGTTCGATTCTGAGAACGTTGACAAAATCGTGTGTCATGGCCCCCACAGGCTCCACCCGACGGACGATTTTGAGAACGGTTCATCGGAATCCAATTCTGGAAGTTCCGTTGAGTTCGTATCATCGTTCCTGACCTGTTGACACTAAGTTGGACTATTTTTGAGACCTTTGACCCTGGCACATTTTTCGGTGCAAAGCGGCCCACATTTGGACCCCGTCTTGACCCGAAAATGACGTATTTGCCCTTGTCTCCAAATTGGACTCAAGGACAGGCGTTCCTAGCTGGTTGATGTGTTCTGGACCTGATGGTGATGTTTGTTTCAGCAACCGGAGTACTGCCTGGAAATCCAGCTGAAGCTCGAGCTACAACTGAAACAGGAAATCCAGGCAAGTGTACCTTGCCATAAAATACAGTTATTGATTCATTTTAATTCTCTTGCTTTAATTTCTATGACTGTTGAACTTGCCCTATCAAGTAAATTAAACCCAGGACACCTGACACAAGGCATGATACAGAATCTTCCTGATTATTCAAGGGGGTTTGTATAAAATATAGATTTTATGACTTAAGCTTATTTCCTTAGAACATGACTGATTGCATTAGTTTAATCTTGCGTAACATGAACATTGAGATCTGTGACGTGAGATTCATTGGGTGGGGAGAGTATTACCATATCAAGGCTGAATATATATTATATACTGTTATCTGGAAGTGTCCTAGTCTCTGACACAGAGCTTTGGCACCTGTACTGGCCCTTCGAGAAAACACTGCTATGGTTTCTTGTCACTGATCCTGTAGTAGTCTCAGCCTGAGTATGAATAATAACTCTCACTTGCATGATCACTTAGCTAGTTTAATTATTTACCCAGATTTGTTTGATAGCAACATCGGCATGCCACTGTCTTAGACTTATTAATTTCTGATGCTACTCTTGAGTTTAACATCTTGGTTGACTTGCATGTTCATTCACTGTATTATGGCTCGTATTCTTCTGTACCTTGTTACGTCCCTCTGAGGACCTGGTTTTGTTCTCCAGTTATAGCAGACGAGATCTACCCTGAGGTGTACGGAACAGAGGCACTACTCGGAGCAGTACCTGAACCTGAGGACGAGGTGATCGCTGAGGACTTCTCCTGAACAATTGCTTCGCCCTGCTCAGTATTATGGCAAATAGACTTTAATTCCTGTTAATTTAAACTCTTTATTTCCTGTCTTTGAGAACTTGTGTAAACAGACTTAATATCGGATTGTTCTCCGATTTTATTTACTTTGACTGTTGTTGTTTAGTATTTCTTTTGATGTTATTGCTATCTTATATCTGTGGATGAGAATAGTAAAACTCTGACTGATGTGATATAGCTTAAGTATGCCCGATGGATCCATTAAATTGGGTTTGTCCATCGGTGCATGCTGCTGGCCATAATCACGCATCCAGTCCCTCGGTATTTTGGGACTGGGGCGTGACATGGTTTTTGTGGTGGCCCATGCAGGTCAACGACTAAATTGTTCGGTTTCAACTTAGGGACCGAACAGGCCTGCAATAAAATAGGATAAGTTTTTAGGATCTCATCCACTTGCTTGAAACGTTCTTGATATCTGTATCGGATTCGAATTAATTCTTGACTTGCATCCTGCTTTGATCCCTGTACGCCTCTTATTGTTTATTTTGGGTGCAGAGATATGGATTCACGAGCAAACGACGAAACTCCTGCAGAAACACCACAAGGTGCTGTGGTCACCCAGGAAGATGAAGTGACACCAGTTGATGAAGGTCAATCAGCTCAACAAAGCAGTCAAGCAAGTCAGCCTGCCTCGAGAATCCAGGAAGATGACGTTCCACCATCGACGCAGTTTGCTCCACCGACGCCTACTGTCCCACAAGGGCAAGCTATGGACGTGCAACAGCTGTTTCAAATGTACTACCCGATGATGCAAGCTTATCAGAAGGCACAACAAAGCCAAACGGAGGAGTTCATTTGCAGACTTAGCTCAGAGCTACGAAAGTTAATCAGCTCCGTTGCAACGGATGTTGTTACTGCAGCACGGGCCATGGAGTGCATCACCAGGATAGAGTCAAGCCAGAATCGGCTGCATGCACCAGACCAAGCACAACAGGAAAGAGCTGCAAAGCGACCCCAGAAGAATCCACCGAGAGCAGCATCCAGAGCCTCATTC
The DNA here is from genome assembly GCA_036927795.1 of Iris macrosiphon. Classification (NCBI taxonomy): domain Eukaryota; kingdom Viridiplantae; phylum Streptophyta; class Magnoliopsida; order Asparagales; family Iridaceae; genus Iris; species Iris macrosiphon. The sequence goes on along the minus strand of JAYESA010000007.1, from coordinate 28,533,494 downwards.
CTTCCTACTTGTTACTATTGTGGTAAGGTAGGCCATGTTGATAAGAAGTGCAGACGCAAGTTGGGACTGTGCTTGATTTGCGGATCCAGTAACCATTTAGCCAGAAGTTGCAAGATGCACAGAGGAGAAGCATCAACGGTTAACCAACAAGCGTTACCAGTACCGATGCCAGCCTGTCCAGCTTTGGGAGCACCGCAAACGGAAGAGGAAGGAGTCCTACCAACAGCTTCAGGAGAGAATCAGCCGAGGCCACCTTTGATACCCCAAGCCGTACTCTTCCAGCAGGTCCAGCAACATCAGAGAGCACCACCTCAAGGACGCGGTCAAGTTTTCACGATGACTGTGGGAGACGCGCAGAACCATGGAGTTGCTAATGCGCGTAAGTCTTTATAGTTGTTCTGTTTTTAGCATTTCTGTAGTTGTGCCTGCTGGTTCGTGACCCTAGACTTGACCTGATAACCTTAACCTAATAACTTTAAACTTGTTAATAATTGATAACTTAGTATTAATCTAGTAATTTTTGAACTTGATGATAACCTAGAATTGTAAACCTAATATGTTTTGAAAGTTAACCTGGTTTTATAAAAACTGTAATTTTCTAGATTTTCCACATTTGGGAAATTGCATAACTTTTAATGCTTAGAAAAATAATTTTTTCTAGGTGCTCCTTGATTTTGATGTACCTCGAACAATGGTTGCAACTGTGTCATCTCTGTTGACCGGTTAATCTTTGATTGCGAGGACGCAATCCTCTTAAGGGGGGTAGATTGTAATCTCCCTGATTTTCAAGAAAATTTTAATTTTTGGATAATTATATTTTTCTGAAATTTTCTGAGATTTTTCTCTAATTAAATTAAGGTGTTTTAATTATTAAAGGATTTTTAAATGTTAATAATTAATATTAAAATATTATGAAAATAATATTTTATGGTGTAAAATAGAAAATCAGACATATGGTAATTTTTCGGGAATTTATTGGACCCCGGATGAATTTTAAAAGCCCAAAATAATAATTTAATTATTAAACCCAAATAAACCGGGTTTATTTTAAAATAAACCGAACCAAACCAAATTAAACCGGACCGGATTTTTATTTAAACCAAATTCCTTATCGGGTCGGATCCGGGTCCAACCCAGACCTGACCCACTAACCCGACCCGACCCGCCTATTTGATTTCGGATCGGGTCGGATCCGCTGAACCGACCCGACCCGTTGGACCCGCGAACCCGACTGAACCCCTCTCTCTTCCCCGACTTCCTAATTTCCCTCGCCGGCCGTTACGCACCGGCCGCCGCCTGGCCTCCCGTCGCCTCCCCTTCGCCTCCCTCGTAACCGCCGACCGCCTCCCTTCTTCTTCCCTCACCCGCCGGCGCTCACCCTCCCCGGTCGCCTATATAAACCCGTCGTCTCCTCCTCCCCTGAACCCTAGCCACCGCTCCTCCTCGCCTCGCCGGTCCGCCACCGCTGCCCAGCGCCTGAAACCCTCCGGCCCTCCGCCCCTCCGGATAGCCTCGACCAGCAGCAGCGGAGCATAGCCGGCCACCCGCCTCCCCGTGTTGGGCTCCCCGAACCTCCACAGCCCCGGCCCTACCTCCGCTGGGCTCGCCGTCGACCCGCTGCTCCGCCCAGCGCCACCCTCCTGCGCCGACGAGCCGCCCCAGCCAACTCCGGTGAGTCTCAGACACGGACACAGGTTGGACACTGACACAGAAGCCGGACACAGTAAACCCTAATTTCTGAATCTCGTGTCGGACACAGTGTCCAGGACACAGGACACAACTCGATTTTTCGGACCACTTCAGATACCCGTAACTTTTGACTCGTAGCTCGGAATTCGATTCCGTAAATTGTATTGCGTAGCCTGTATGACCCTCTCGGTGCCCGGACAAACTGCTCGGGACATCGCGTCCTGTGGTGATCGCACACCGCGATCCAAAAACAGGAAAAACCAGACCCTGTTTCACACCGGAATCGAGTACGCCCCGCCAAACGGGACGACTTGGTCGCGTGCGGTCTTCACAGATACGTGCGCGTCGTTGATACGGACGTGCGGGATTTCGCAGAAGCTGATTTGGATGTGCGTGCACACCGGGATCAGTGCGTATCCGCGGACACCGCCCAGTATCCATACTTTCTGTTTCTAGCTGTAACTTAGTGTACACAAGTCAGATCGAGACGAAACTTGCGCCATTGGACTCGTGGCAATACGCTGGTCCTGTGAGCCAAGTTTGGTTCGATTCTGAGAACGTTGACAAAATCGTGTGTCGTGGGCCCCACAGGCTCCACCCGACGGGCAATTTTGAGAACGGCTCATCGGAATCCAATTCTGGAAGTTCCGTTGAGTTCGTATCATTGTTCCTGACCTGTTGACACTAAGTTGGACTATTTTTGAGACCTTTAACCCTGGCACGTTTTTCGGTGCAAAGCGGCCCACATTTGGACCCCGCCTTGACCCGAAAATGACGTATTTGCCCTTGTCTCCAAATTAGACTCAAGGACAGGCGTTCCTAGCTGATTGATGTGTTCTGGACCTGATGGTGATGTTTGTTTCAGCAACCGGAGTACTGCCTGGAAATCCAGCTGAAGCTCGAGCTACAACTGAAACAGGAAATCCAGGCAAGTGTACCTTGCCATAAAATGCAGTTATTGATTCATTTTAATTCTCTTGCTTTAATTTCTATGATTGTTGAACTTGCCCTATCAAGTAAATTAAACCCAGGACACCTGACACAAGGCATGATACAGAATCTTCCTGATTATTCAAGGGGGTTTGTATAAAATATAGATTTTATGACTTAAGCTTATTTCCTTAGAACATGACTGATTGCATTAGTTTAATCTTGCGTAACATGAACATTGAGATCTGTGACGTGAGATTCATTGGGTGGGGAGAGTATTACCATATCAAGGCTGAATATATATTATATACTGTTATCTGGAAGTGTCCTAGTCTCTGACACAGAGCTTTGGCACCTGTACTGGCCCTTCGAGAAAACACTGCTATGGTTTCTTGTCACTGATCCTGTAGTAGTCTCAGCCTGAGTATGAATAATAACTCTCACTTGCATGATCACTTAGCTAGTTTAATTATTTACCCAGATTTGTTTGATAGCAACATCGGCATGCCACTGTCTTAGACTTATTAATTTCTGATGCTACTCTTGAGTTTAACATCTTGGTTGACTTGCATGTTCATTCACTGTATTATGGCTCGTATTCTTCTGTACCTTGTTACGTCCCTCTGAGGACCTGGTTTTGTTCTCCAGTTATAGCAGACGAGATCTACCCTGAGGTGTACGGAACAGAGGCACTACTTGGAGCAGTACCTGAACCTGAGGACGAGGTGATCGCTGAGGACTTCTCCTGAACAATTGCTTCGCCCTGCTCAGTATTATGGCAAATAGACTTTAATTCCTGTTAATTTAAACTCTTTATTTCCTGTCTTTGAGAACTTGTGTAAACAGACTTAATATCGGATTGTTCTCCGATTTTATTTACTTTGACTGTTGTTGTTTAGTATTTCTTTTGATGTTATTGCTATCTTATATCTGTGGATGAGAATAGTAAAATTCTGACTGATGTAATACAGCTTAAGTATGCCCGATGGATCCATTAAATTGGATTTGTCCATCGGTGCATGCTGCTGGCCATAATCACGCATCCAGTCCCTCGGTATTTTGGGACTGGGGCGTGACACTCTTAATCTCATCTATCGATATAATAATATGACAATTGACTTGTTTGACTAGACTACTCGATTGAACTGCTTGAACATGTGACCCATGCTTGACTGTACTGTCCTGAAAAACTTGCTACTTGATAACTTATCCATGACATTGATACTAGAACTTGTTCCTGCCCTAACTATTGTATCCGTGATGATACACTTGATCACACCAAGAGTGCTACTTGATAGTGAGCCGTCGTGCCACATACTCCTGCTACGTGATATATATAATTAATTTCATGCACGAATCTAGTAGTTGGACAGTAACTTTCGCCGTGGCTAGATAGTATTGATTGTTGCATCATACTTAGGTGAATCCAGATTTCACTTTCAAGTGACAATATGGATTCGTATGAAAAGTGCCCGTACTTAGCGTACGTCATTTAAGAAGGAGTGTTCATTTGACCACGACATGACACTCTAATTAACCTAGGGTTAAATAGGCAACTCAACTTGTAGAGCATGTGTAGGGAACGGTATCTCGAGATCATGCATGTCGAACCACCCTAAATTAGCAGGGAGTAAAGACTGGCCACAACGGATACTATATATCATCCGCACTAGTGGAGTACAGTATATGACTTAATTATAAGACCGAGCCAGTATCTTTCCTATAGAAAGCCTGAAACTGTTACTGATCATTAATTAGCCCAGGACCCTTGCAAGAGACTGGCGCATCATATATTTATATTCTCACTCGTATATCATTGGTTCAGCCAGCCCTGCTTGATTATGGCACGATCTGAGGATACTCATATAATGCAATACTGGGATAACCTAGAGATCACATATCAAGTCGTACTACATAATTGGCCGTTTATTTTTTTGTAGTTAGTGAAGTGGACTATCGTGGCATGTTGATTCAACCAATGTCCTTGTTTGGTTGTTGCGTTGCGTTGTTGTGTTAAGATAATCCATAGACTGAAGCTATGTTATATATATATATATATATATATATATATATATAGTATTGTGACTTCTGTTAAGTAAAATTAGGAACATAGACTGTCGTAGCATGGTGGTTCAACTCATGTCCTTGTTTGATTGTTGGGTTGCACTGTTGTGTTACGATAGGCTGTGAACTAAAACTATGACGCATAATTATTTTTAGCTTGACCAAAATCAAGGGACGTATTCTATCCTGATGTGATATGAAATTTCCTGTCCTTCTTTGGTGAAGGGGTGTTGTATCATATCATGGATGGGACATATGCCATTGATTGTTGGCTCATGCATCTCATGCTAATAGAGATGGTTTTGTTTCTTCATTTCGTGCTTCTGTTGTGGTACTTACTAATTGGGGTCTGACCCCACTGATTTTCTATGGCCAGGTTTAGAGCCAACACCTGAGGATTAAGCGTATCTCACCCTCACTGATGGCACGCACCAGACAGATGGCTGCTGAGGGTCACGAGTGGGTTCCTTCATTCACTGCTCGTCTTTTGTAAAATATATTCTTTTGGGCGTTTAGCCAACCGGCACTTGTTAGCCGGCAAATCTGGACACTAGTTCCCTACATGACTGTAATATATTCAGACTACAGCTGACTCACTGTCATGTATACTTTGATCATATAATCTGGCATGTTATCTTGTGATGTCAGATCTCTAGAACACTCTAATGCGGTATTTGAGATACTGCTTATTCTGAGATGTTCTAAGTTATTGTTACTTGCTTGAATGATTGAGATATAGAAGTTCTTGACCCTAGGTGACTTGTTTGTAGTATGCACCCCTTGTCTCGAAACAATCTTAACACAGTAGTAGATTTACTAAAAGTAGTAGTAGTAGATTTACCAAATAGTAGTAGATTTACTAAAAGTAGTAGTAGAATTATAGGTGGAGTGGAAAATAGAAAATAAAGCACTCAAATAGAGAATACAAGCCAAGCACAAGAAAACTAGTTCCAAAAACTCCGTCTTCCCAGAGCCAGAGGGCCTTTATTTATAACAAGCATGACCTGGGATCTCCGGTCATAGTAAACCGGCACCTTCATATATGTTATATGTCTAAATCATGGAGAGAAATCTTCATTATGATCATATCAGTTATATGTCTAAATCATGGAGAGGAATCTTCATTATGAAGTGGAGAAAGTAGGAGAGATACTGGAGATAAAGATGGAGGTAAGGCGAAACCGCCACGTCACTCACGCCATTGCAAGAGTGCAGCATGCCACATTGCACATCCTTTTTTTTCATTTTTTTCTAGGTTGCGTCTTTATTAGACCCACTTTATATCTTCTACGAACAGTTTTTTTATCAATTCTTCTCTTCATTATTAGTAGGGTCCACCAGGCTTCTAATCTGCTTCTCCATTTTCATCTACATGCATGTCTGTTGCGTCGTCCTCCTTTAGCCAGAAATCAAATTTAGCCGTTTCTCCTATTCTTCCCAAGCACATATGATCAATAAAATTTTTAATATGGCTGTAGCTGGTTAAATATTTAGCGTCTTCGATATTTTCTATTTTGTCCACCAGAAGGATATTTCCTGACATAATAATTTTATAATCTTCATCAGCATATCGTAGGGCTTCAGCGAAGAATTTTTTTGCTGCTAGAATTCTTTCTTGTTCCTCATGAAAATTTGATTTAGAAACTGTAGTATGTTCATGACTGAGTTCTTCAGTAAGTCTGTTTAATTCCCAGATTTGATATGACTGAGCTTCATATAATGTATTTCTTCCCATATGCCCCAAATAGTGAATCGGAATATGGTCTGAAACCTGGTTGAATGATCAGAGGCAGCTTTAATACATATTTCTGGAAGGCAACCAGCAAAGTCTGTTAGACAAGTACTATTAATATACACTTTATGAACCACCCCTGTTCGGACATGGTTTTTGTATTTCTGAAGATCGTCCATTCCCGTAGTATGGACCTTATTTCTAATCTTGTCATAAGTATCTTTTATAATACTATTCCAAGGATAGGGAATCTTGGTAAAAAAATCTTTTATCCAAAATTCTTTTTGGTTATTATCTTTTAAATAGAAAATAAATCATATATATTTAGCAGCAAATTCTCCAAGTAAACAGATATCACATAAAATTATTTTATGTAATAATATTTCATAATCCTTTTCTACGATACCTTCGCTTCCTGTATAATCAGCTTAGACTAAATCCATTCTCTCTCCTAAAGCTTTTTGTCAATTTTCCATGTTTCTAATGGCTTCTATTTTTTTCTTGTTGATTTCTAATCCACGAAGCCACGTCCGAGCACTTCCTTTCCAGAAACTGGTAGCATAATGAAAAAAATGGGCTGTGGTCATATTTGTTGGTAAATGATACATCATTCCTCCTATCTGTTGATCTCATTCACCTATGTAGTGAGATATTTGTTTATGTGGAATATTATCAAGATTAAAAATAAGATTATCAATGGTATTAGAATTTTTATTTTTATAAAGTTTGAAGTCGGGTCGATAAGCAGGATATCGAATGTTGTAAGGGAGGGGTTAGGTTGGTAAATCTAATAATATTATTCCACATTTATATAGTAGATTTACTAAAAGTAGTAGTAGATTTACTAAAAGTTTACTATCCTTTATTTGTGATAAAGGAATTTTAACGATCATCATTTCCTCATCATGACGTTGGTTTTCTAACATGGTTCGAGTTCTTCCTTCGATCGGGACACTTATACTCAATCGATGTTGTATGTCCTGCAAGATGCTAGGTGTTAACTCTATATTAACAAGATTTTCCATAGAATTAGATCTTGTAAGGGTGTTATTCGAGATTGAAGCTTCTTGATTAGTCGAAGTGGTGTCGTTTGGGTTTTCAGATTGATAGAAAAAAAATTCGCCCTTTCGGGTTGTAGAAATAGTATTTCCCGATGCTATAAAATACTCAGTACGGACTTCTATCTTTTGTTTTAGGGATTTAATAAAAACATTCATTTTTTAAATGTTCAAGTCTAACCAGTTTAGGTTGTATTGTTTTACCTATTCCTACTTCAAATAATCTAACCAAAGAAAGTTTTACCTATTCCTACTTCAAATAATCTAACCAAATTCTTTGGGGTAATAGATTTGAAGGTAGGAGTATCATTAAGAGCCATACAGTGTTTCCATTGTATACCAATAACTTTGGATCCTGGTAATAACTCGATTCCTTGAAGATTTATGGACAAAGTATAGCTGTTTTCAATATTCTGGTCATCAAGACTAATAGAGAAATCTTGATGTATATTTATTCCAAACAATCTATTTACTATGTTGGATTTAACACCTCCTATAATACTATTGAGAGGATTATTAGCAATCCTTTCATCCATACAAACTATCAAAATGGGCATATTTATTCCTGTTCGGAACAAACCTGTAATCTTTAGTTGTATTAAACCTATATGTAAATATCTCATTTTGGGATATTTAGATCTTAACTTATCAATTTTTCTCCTATCAAGAAGACTAATAGACGAGAAGTCTTCATCACCTTTTAATTCAACATTTCCTTGCATTCTTTCAAATATGTAAGTATGTTTATTTAGAAATCTAGATTGAAAGGCATTGGGGTTTGGAAACTTTCTTTTTATCAGAACGAGGAATAGTTTCTTTTAATTTTTCTAAATCCTCATCCGTAATTTCGAACTGTTCGCCCTCACTATTAGGGATATTAGAGTTAGAAGTTTCCTCCGAAGTAAGGTGTTAATATAAATACGAAATTCGTAGTAACCATCAAGGGATTCTCCAGTGGATCCAAAAGAACCAAGATATGAAGGTTGTTGTTTAGGTTGATTTTCCTCTATCATTGGTAAATCTTCTTACTTATGTATGATTAATAAGCCAACATGATCTTCTTTCTCAATCAAATAATCTCTATCTTCAAAAGAAGTATTTTTTATTATTATAGAAATATTATTTCAATAGATTGGTTCTATGAATCTGTTCGTTATAAATAATATTTTATTAGCATGTAAAGGTATATTATGAATAATGCCATAATAACCTAATGGTAAGAATATTCTAATATCTAAAAAATCTTCTAGAGTGTGATATCGCCTTATCCTAAAGGTTCGAGGAGCATACAAGGTATATCCAGCTGATATCCCTTCTTTTCTAGGTAATTTAGCCGTATTGGATAAAATGGTCATTCTGATCTGATTATGAGTTTTATTAATAGTAACCATATTAATTTTTAAATGCTCCATGGAACTATATAAGTCATCCTCGGATTGTTCTTCAGACTCGTTAGACTTCGTATCAGAATAGATAGATTCGATTTCTTATATAGATGTGGCCGAAGTATCACTATCAATATCATTAATAGTGCCTATATTTATACCATAAGTATCTAGGTCTTTTATGAAAATGGTCCATTGAATTTACTATAGTACTTAGCACCTTGAATTTGTTTGATCAAAACTTCAGCAGTAGGTATGAAATAACCATCAAACTTAGTATAACTATTTAATTTTCTATAATTAATAACCATTCTAGCCTTTCCTCTTTTAACCTCGGCATGATTTCTAACAAGAAAAGCAGGAGAGGAATGTGTGCTAAAACTTTTTTTAATAAGTTTAAGCTTGAGGAGCTCACTAATCTGCTTAGCAAATTTCTCTTTATCCAGAGGAGATACCATAATACTATTTACTCTAACTTTAGAATCTACATATTGCTCTAATAATTCAATTTTATAAAATCTAGGTTCTTTATCAAAACTTTTTAAAGGATTATCGAAAAATAATGGTTCTAACATACCATAAATATTTTTTTGTAAATTTTTGGTATAAGGGAGATTATAAGTACAGATAGTAGTAATAGTAGCATGGTCAATAATAGCGACTGAATTTTTAACATGCTGGACTGTGAGAGCAAATTGGGAAGCTAAATAAACTGGAAAGTGGACTCTAGGAATGGTAATACTATCAAGCTCAAAAGTATGCATATTATACGGAGGAAGATGTCTAAGATTGTCCATACCTATAATACAATCACTATCAAAATCTTTAGGTAATAGTAAGAAATCGAATTTATAAGAATTAGATTTTCCTTTAAGATCTGGAAAAGAGATCATAAGGCTTTTGACCTTGTGATTAATAGGAACTTGACGTCCCATAAAATCATTCAGTTTTCCGGATTAATCAAGCTTTGTCCATAGATCCTGAGGAATAAAGATTTCTTGTAATAAGCTAGCGTCTGCTCCCATGTCTACCAATGCATGAATAGTAAAGTCTTAGTATTCAGGAATACTAATAGTAAGTGGGATATAAATGTGTAATTGGGCTTAGCTTTTAGATCGAGAGATCTAATCATATTGATGTTATTAGTATGCTCATTATTAAAAAAATCTTCCCAGAAATTGAAGTCAATGTAATAATTTGTAGCTTCGAGGGCTAGGTCAATATTGTCCAGTACCGTGCTGGAAATTTCTAAGTCAACATTTTCAGAGTTGAGCATGTCATCAATCTGAGAATGAGTCATAACACTCCTAGGATGTTCTCTTTGGTGTCTAGTAATATGCTTACTTAAGACTTAGTTTAGTCGATCTAAATGTCTCATGACAATAGTTCTATAATTACTGATATGTCTTCTTTATAATTTTTTTAAATTTTTTTACTAAGTGGGTCATATGATAAGCGTCTTCGATATTATTTTTATCATATCTCATATAGTTTACATACCAATCTGGAAGTTTAGGGTTAGTATTCCCCTTTTAGCTGGATTCAGGTTCGAACCTTACCCTTTTTTTATTCATGGGGTAACCGTAGTATATTTGCTGAAATGATGGTCCAGAAAATGATTTCAATGTATCAATATCTACTTATTGATGACGAAAGACTTCTTCTATTTTTTAAAAGGCTAGAAGATCCTGAGATTTATAGTCTTTTGAAGGAGAATCTTATTCTGAACAAGAATAAAGCTCCCAGAATTTTTGCTTGTTTCGGCGATCTTCAGAAATACAAAAACCATGTCCGAATAGGGGTAGTTCATGAAGTGTGTATTAATATTACTCTCTAACAGACTTTGTTGGTTGTCTTCCAGAAATATGTATTAAAGCTGCCTCTGATCATTCAACCAGGTTTCAGACCATATTCTGATTCACTATTTGGAACATATGAGAAGAAAGACATTATGTGAAGCTTTATCAGTCATATCAAATCTGGGAATTAAACAGACTTACTGAAGAACCCAGTCATGAACATACTACAGTTTCTAAAACAAATTTCCATGAGGAACGAGAAAGAATTCTAGCATCAAAGAAATTCTTCGCTGAAGCCATACGATATGTTGATGAAGATTATAAAATTATTATGACAAAATATCCTTTTGGTGGACAAAATAGAAAAAATCGAAGACGCTAAATATTTAACCAGCTACAGCCATATTAAATTTTTTATTGATCATATGTGCTTGGAAAGAATAGGAGAAACGGCTAAATTTGATTTCTGGCTAAAGGAGGACGACACAACAGACATGCATGTAGATGAAAATGGAGAAGCAGATTAGAAGCCTGGTAGACCCTACTAATAATGAAGAGAAAAATCGATAAAGAAACTGTTCGTAGAAGATATAAAGTTGGTCTAATAAAGACAAAGCAACCTAGAAAAAACTGGGAAAAAAGATGTGCGAGGTGGCATGCTGCACTCTTGCAATGGCGTGAGTGGCGTGACGGTTTTCCCTTACGTCCACTACCTCCATCTTTATCTCCATTATCTCCCCTACTTTCTCCACTTCATAATGAAGATCCCTCTTCATGATTTAGACATATAACAGATATGATCATAATGAAGATTCCTCTCCATGATTTAGACATATAACAGATATGAAGGTGCCGGTTTACTATGACCGGAGATCCCAGGTCATGCTTGTTATAAATAAAGGCCCTAGGGAAGAGAGGGGGAGTTTTTGGAACTAGTTTTCTTGTGCTTGGCTTGTATTCTCTATTTGAGTGCTTTATTTTCCATTTTCCACTCCACTTGTAAATCTACTACTACTTTTAGTAAATCTACTACTATTTGGTATCAGAATACAAAATAACAATTTAGTATTATTTGTCTCTAGACAACCTTAACACTGTGATGTATGGGGAGCTTGTTCTATAACTGTTGTTAATGGTTTTAAGTGGTTTATCACCTTTATTGACTGCTACATCCGTGTCACCTGGGTATACCTAATGAAGATTAAGAGTGATGCCTTTGCATGTTTTCAAGATTTTCATCGCAGGGTTACAACACACTACGGTGCTAAGGTAAAAATTTTGAGGTCTGACAATGAGACATAATATACCAACAAAGCTATTGAAGAGTACTTATTAGCCCATAGGATACAGCATCAGACTTCAAGTGCCTATACACCAGCACAGAATGGCATGGCAGAGCGAAAGAACAGTACTGGTTGGAAATGGCACGGTCAATAATGTTTGTTATGAATGTTCCTAAACACTTGTGGGGGCATGCCGTGTTGACAGTTGCTTTCTCATCAACATGATGCCCTCTCAGGTATTAGGATAGAAAATACCGTTTGAGATTCTTACAGGTGAAACAAGTACATTGTTCCCCTAAAGGTATTTGGATGTGTAAGCTTTGTGAAGGATAATAGGCTTATGGTGGAAAAGTTGGACCCTCGGTGTCACTCATCGTTCCCAATATACGTATTTGGAATGTATTCTTGCTTGCTGACATGGTTGTCAGATTGGTTGGAGGCTGGACCAATTCTGGTTAAGGCTTGGATTCATGGTTTATTCTTGCGCATCTTTTCTTGGAGCAACTCTTCACATGCGCCTATCATTCCCTGCGCATCATTTTTCCGCCGCTTGGCGCATCTCATTCCATGCGCCGGCGCATCATATCCCCCTCCCTATATATATGAGTTATTTCTCTCTCTCTCTCTCTCATTATTTCATTTTCTTTTCTTTCTTTGGTTTTTCTCTCCCACTCCAAGGCAAGTACACCTTGCACTAGAAATGGAGAAACCCTCTATATTATTGTTCCATTATGTTTGCTATGTGTTTCTCTATATATATTTAGAACTTAAAGTTTTCGGTTTTGATGGTTAGATTTAGTAGATCTACATTTCTAACTTAGAACTTTCCATGGGTTTCTTGAGTTTTTTTTTGTTTGGATCTATTAAAACTAGTTGTTTTCGAAAAACTAGTTGTTCTATTTGATGGAGCTTTCCATTTCGAACATCTTGGTTTTTGAATCGCTTAATTTGGAGTTAAATTGGAGATTTTATGGCCGAAGCAAATATTGGAGCTTCGTTATCGGACATGTCTGGCGAGGACGATGAACAGTGTCGCGGGTAGTACGCCGTGCACAGGAATCCTGTCGTGCGCCATGTGTCGCGGATGGATTTCTTGCCGCAGTCTGTGTTGCGCGCATCACTTCCCTACCGCGAGCCATGCGCCTCGCATGAAATTCTTGCCGCGCGCCATGCGCCGCGCATGAATTTCTTACCGCCGCACGGCGCGCATCAATTCCTTGCCGCGCAACAGCATGCCGCACATGGATTGTTGTCCGGGCGGAGAGCTCCGCGCATGGAAATCAATGCGCAGTGCACTGCGCACAGGGTGACCAGGAAGGCTATTTTTGCCTATTTAACTGATTTTTAAGCTAGAATCTTGTAAAACTCAAAACATGGAAGTTTTAGATCTGTCTTACCTTTCCAAAATTTTTTGGATCGCCTTATTTGGAGTTCGGATGAGTAAGTTATGCCCAGTTTTCTAAAATGTGTTAAAATCTAGTTTTGCGCAATTTTACATGTTTGATTATTTGTCAATGGTTGACTAGATTTCATATTTTTTCTTGATCACCTTATTATACGTTGGATAGATTAAGGGACGTAGTTCAACTCGGGGGAGGGTCTGTAATCCCGGTCTTTGTTTGGTTTAAGGATTGTGGATCTGATCTCGAGGGGTTCTCGCACTACTCTTAATATCATCTATCGATATAATAATATGACAATTGACTTGTTTGACTAGACTACTCGACTGAACTGCTTGAACATGTGACCCATGCTTGACTGTATTGTCTTGAATAACTTTCTACTTGATAACTTGTCCATGACATTGATACTAGAACTTGTTCCTGCCTTAACTATTGTATCCGTGATGATACACTTGATCGCACCGAGAGTGCTACTTGATAGTGAGCCGTCGTGCCACATACTCCTGCTAAGTGATATATGTAATTATTTTCATGCACGGATCTACTAGTTGGACAGTAACTTTCGCCGTGGCTAGATAGTATTGATTGTTGCATCACACTTAGGTGAATCCAGATTTAACTTTCAAGTGACAATATGAATTCGTATCAAAAGTGCTCGTATTTAGCGTACGACATCTAAGAAGGAGTGTTCATGTGACCATGACATGACACTCTAATTAACCTAGGGTTAACTAGGCAACTCAACTTGTAGAGCATGTGTAGGAAACGGTATCTCGAGATCATGCATGTCGAACCACCCTAAATTAGCAGGGAGTAAAGACTGGCCACAACGGATACTATATATCATCCGCACTAGTGGAGTGCAGTATCTGACTTAATTATAAGACCGAGCCAGTATCTTTCCTATAGAAAGCCTGAAAATGTTACTGATCATTAATTAGCTCAGGGCCCTTGCAAGAGACTGGTGCATCATATATTTATATTCTCGCTCGTATATCATTGGTTTAGCCAGCCCTGCTTTATTATGGCACGATCTGAGGATACTCATATATGCAATACTGGAATAACCCAGAGATCACATATCAAGTCGTACTACATGATTGGCTGTTCAATTTTTTTGTAGTTAGTGAAGTGGACTATCGTGGCATGTTAATTCAACCCATGTCCTTATTTAGTTGTTGGGTTGCGTTGTTGTGTTAAGAGCTCTCTCTCTCTCTCTCTCTCTCTCTCTCTATATATATATATATATATATATATATATATATATATATATATATATATATATTTGTTTATTGTGACTTCTGTTAGGTAAAATTAGGAACATAGACTGTCGTGGTTCAACTCATGTCATTGTTTGGTTGTTGGGTTGCGTTGTTGTGTTACGATAGCTGTGAACTAAAACTACGACGCAAAATTATTTTTATCTTGACCAAAATCAAGGGACGTATTCTATCTTGGTGTGATATAAAATTCCTTGTCCTTCTTTGGTGAAGGGGTGTTGTATCATATCATGGATGAGACATATGCCATTGATTGTTGGCTCATGCATCTCATGCTAATAGAGATGGTTTTGTTTCTTTATTTCGTGCTTCCCTTGTGGTACTTGCTAATGGGGTCTGACCCCACTGATTTTGCATGGCCAGGTTTAGAGCCAGCACCTGAGGATCAAGCGTATCTTACCCTCACTGATGGCACGCACCAGATAGATGGCTGCTGAGGGTCACGAGTGGGTTCCTTCATTCACTGCTCGTCTTTTATAAAATATTTTTTTTTGGACGTTTAGCCAACCGACACCTGTTAGCCAGCAAATATGGACACTAGTTTCATACATGACTATAATATATTCATACTGTAGCTGACTCACTGTCATGTATACTTTGATCATATAATCTGGCATGTTATCTTCTGATGTCAGATCTCTAGAACACTCGAATGCGGCATTTGTGACGCCTTACAGCTTATTCTGAGATGTTCTAAGTTTGTTACTTGCTTGAATGATTGAGATATAGAAGTTCTTGACCCTAGGTGACTTGATTGTAGTATGCACCCCCTTGTCTCTAGACAACCTTAACACATTGCGGATTAATTCGGTATTCCGTAAGGTGCGGTTGGCTGAGTCATTCTCCCACTCTCCAGTATTCTGGATCTGGGGCGTGACACTTGGGCAGTGAAGTGCATCTTTGTTGGCTACTCAGGAACTTAGATAGAATATTTTTGCTGGAGTCCTGTTGAGCAAAGGTTCTTTGTGAGCATGGATGTTACATTCAGAGAGATGGAACCATACTACCACAATAGTTCAGGTGAAGGCTCTGTATTTGGTGACACACCTAACACATGAGGTGTTAGGAGTGAGGAGGGATGAGCCCAAGCATGATTGTCGGATTAGTTTTATGCCCAATGATGGAAGTTGGTCCAAGGAAACAAGGAGGAGATAGTGATGATGAGAAAAGCGATGAGGATGCACACAATCAGGAGAAAGAAAGTGATGCTCCAGTACAGGGGGAGGAACAGACTACAGAATAATCTACAGAGCTCCAAGTCTACAGAAAGAGAAAGCAGTAGTCCACTACTGTGCCTATTGCCCCTACTGTGCCATGTCTCTCGCCTAACCCTGTCCCAACTCCTGAAGATGCACCTCCCGCATTGGATCCCTCTGATTCGGATGATATTATCTCTCCTCTACTATCTTAAATTCCCTTACGAAGATCTTCTCACAGTAATACAGGAAGATCCCACTATGGTTATGAACATGGCATTGCCCATTTTTATTCTACTCTAATGTATCCACTACTTATGGAGCATTCATTGCATCGTTAGGCATCACATATTTGCCTAAGTATTGGCAGGAAGCGAAGGTAGATCCAAGATGGAAAGCTATAATGTTGGAGGAACTTGGGACACTTGAAAGAAATGGGACATGAAAACTTGTTCCATTACCTAAAGAAAAGAAAGGCAGTTAGATGCAAATGGGTCTTCACAGTAAAGGAGACACCAGAAGAAAAGGTGGAGCGATACAAGGTAAGATTGGTTGCAAAGGGATTCACTCAGTGCTATGGCATCGACTATGATGAGACATTTGCTCCAGTAGCAAAGATGAGCACTGTGAGAACCCTGGTCTATATTGCAGCAAATTATGAGTGGCAACTTCATCAATTGAATATAAATAATGTCTTTCGTCATGGAGATCTATAAAAAAAAATTATACATGGAGACTCCCTCAGGTTTTTGCACGAAGCAGTCGACAGAAATGTGTGCAAGCTGAAAAAATAACTGTATGGACTCAAGCAATCTCCTCGAGCCTGGCTTGAAAGATTCAGAAAAGCTGTCACAGGTATGGGATACAGCCAGACCAATGCAGATCACACAGTCTTCTTCCGACATGCGAGAGACTACGTCACCATACTTGCAGTATATGTAGATGATATAGTGATTACATGTGATGAGGAGGAGAAGATTACCCAGCTGAAGTCAAAACTTGCCAAGGAATTTGAAGTAAAGGACTTAAAAATGATGAGGTATTTTCTCGGGATCGAGGTAGCTCGAGGAAGAGATGGGATCGTCCTCTCTCAGAGGAAGTATGTACTAGACCTGCTCACAGAGACTGGTATGCTGGGATGTCGATCGACAGTCACTCCAATCAATCAAAAAGATGAGTTGGGGGCAGAGACGGGAGAGCCGGTTGATCGTGAGAGAGATCAGAAACTTGTAGGCAGATTGATTTATCTATACCACACTCGTCCTAATATCTCATTTGTTGTGAGTGTAGTGAATCGCTACATGAATGATCCTAGGAAGGGCCACATAGATGCAGTTTTCCATATTCTGGGATATCTGAAGGGGGCTCCTGGAAGAGGACTTTGGTTCAAGAACAATGGACACATGGGTATTGAGGTATACCGCGATACAGATTGGACAAGCTGCATGGAGGACAGAATGTCTACCTCAATGTACTGTGTCTTTGTGGGGGGTAACTTAGTCTCATGGAGAAACAAGAAACAGTCTGTGGCAGCACGATCGACCGCTGAAGCAGAATATAGAGTTGTGGCACTGGGAGTGTCAGAGTTGTTGTGGGTAAAAGTACTACTGACAGAGTTGAAGCTGGACCAGGGAACATCATTGCGCCTTCTGAGTGACAGTCAAGCTGCACTAAGTATAGCTAACAATTCAGTTCAGCATGACAGAACGAAGCATAACGAGATCGATCGATTCTTCATAAAAGAGAAGCTAGAGAAAGGGATATTAACGCTCGATCATGTTCGCTCAGAAGAACAAGTTGCATCTTGTCTTACTAAGGGTTTTAATTCATTGAGACTTTCTAAACTATGCAACAAGATGGGAATGATTGATATTTATCGCCCATCTTGATGAAGAGTGTTGAGAGTATTAATGGATTGTTAGTCCCCACATTGAGTAGAATAGTAGAGAGAGGGGTTAGTCTCTCATATATATATGTAGCTCCACCTCAATAATAAACAAGCCAAGTATTCTACTAAATTTCTATTGAAAATAAGAGAGCGAGAAAGAGAAAGAAGAAAGCAATGTCGGCTTCCTACACCACCATCCCCTTTTCCACCTCCCTCTCCTCCGCCCGCCTCTTATCCTCCTCCATCCGCGGCTTCTCCCTGCTCTTCGTCACATGCCGCTCCCAAATCCAACTGTCGGCACCAAGATCTGCGAGATCTTCATGTCCGTCCTTTCTCCCGCCATGACCGAGGACAAATTCGTCTCCTGGATCAAGTCGGAAGGCGACAGGCTCTTCAAGGGGGAGAGAGTCATCTTCGTCGTCGAGTCCGACAAGGTCGGCATGGAAGTCGAGACCTTTCACGATGGTATCCTTGCCACCATCGGCATCCCTGACGGCGAGGTCATCCTCGTCGGCGCAAGCATGACCTGAAATTATCGGGCCGGACGCGAATATGATCCAAAATTACCGGACGGATCTGAACACAAAAATTATTGTCCGAATTTAACCGAGCCGGACTCGGATCCGTCCTCGGTCCGAACTTGAACACTGAGATGTCCAGATCTGTCTGGTCCGTTTAAATCCCAAATGTGACTATATTTTGTTGACCATATGACGTAATAATTTATGTATTAATAACATTAATATACATGATCTAACATATAAACTATTACATCATATGGTCAAATATTAATATCCTCCTAACATTAGCCAAACAAAAATGTGTAGAGCCGCATTATTGATGGAAGTAGGTTGCTTCCCATATGTTATGAGCTGCAAAGATCAATCAGTGGCGGAAGAAGGAACATAATGGGAGGCAGATCTACTGTCTTCAAATTCTATGTATCAAACATGTTCATTCTCCTATAAAAATGTGGACTCTACTGATTGTAGTTGTTATTTTTTAATATAACACCTACAATGCAAATTTTGATACGAGAGAAGACAAATTTGACACAGAATTTAGGGAGAGCAGATCTGTTCCATACTACGATGCCTATAACAAATGTGCATACCTAGGTGAAACAAGAGGATGTTGGGGAGCAACAAAATGGATGGTTCCTCGGAACAAAGTGCATTCAATCCATCACTAACGGCCAATCCAACCTGCTTCATTCTGACGCAAATTATAAAATATTCATTTGTTATTCATTGATTGATCTAAGAACAGCAGAAGTGCATTGACTAAAAGAGACGGAAAAGGCCGGTTTTCATTGGAAAACCCAATCAACAGACTCAAAGGAGCTCAAAAATACCAACAATTGAGAACAAAAATCCTAAAACAATTCATGAGTTCTTAATTTTTAAAACTCGATCATTAACAAACGTTGGATGACATGTACTTCTTCTTTTGATTTTTTAAAAAGGTGTGTAAACAAAAAAAATCAAAAATCAAAATAGAAAAATATGTACACACGTGATTGTAAATTCTTATTGTGAGTTTCTATTTGAATTTATGTATCTTATGGTCAAGAAAATATGATGAGATTTTGGTGCCATATCCCCCAGCATTATTGTTGACGTAATTCAGAAGAACTCTTATCTACGTTGCTTGGAATAAGCAAACTTTGCAGCTCTAAAACTTTAACACTGGAAAAAGGCAGATAACTCACATTGCATTGTCTCTATCGTAGCTTTCTTCAAAATATTCCTTGGCCGCTACTGTGCAAATATCTCAAAATATTTCTTGCCCCTACAGTCCCGAATGGTGCCCAAGGAACCAGACTACGATTCAAAGCTACAACAATTGCTGAGCATCCACCACCAACACCACACTCCACCGTCCACCACCACCATGCACAACAAGAAATGGAGCTGGTGGCTCTCAGTGTCGCTCAACACCGTTCTCCTCCTCGTCGGCCAGACCGCCGCCACGCTCCTCAATCGCTTCTACTACGACCAGGGCGGCACCAGCAAGTGGCTAGAGACCCTCACCTTCTCTGCTGCCTTTCCCTTACTCTATATTCCTCTCCTCTTCTTCCATCCTTCTTCCTCCTCCTCATCCTCCTCCTCATCGAACACCTACAACTACAATAAGCCTTCGCTCTTGGGCCTACTTGTCACGTACACCACCATCGGGCTCATCACCATGGCCGACAGCCTCATGTACTCCAACGGCCTCCTCTACCTCACGGTCTCCACCTACTCTCTGGTGTGCTCGACTCAGCTCGCCTTCAACGCAGTCTTCTCCTACTTCATCAACTCCGAGAAGTTCACCCACCTCACCCTCAACTCCGTCGTCGTCCTGACATTCTCTGCCGCCATCGTAGCGCTCCGCTCGGGATCCGATTCTACTGACACCGTGGGCCAATCGAAAGGTAAGTACAACAACAACATTTACCACTAGCGTAGAAAAAGAAAAGGAAGAAAAAAAACACAAGAGGATGTTTTCCTTCGTTTCTCAGAATTGTTACTAGCAAAAGCACGCCTCGTTTGGTTCTCCCGCGGAAAGAAAAGGAAGGAAAATCAATTCCTTTTTTGTTTCCTTCGCAAAATTGTAATTTCATCGTTTTTTTTTTTCGATGTTTGAAAATGTCAAAAAAATTAGGGAGAAAGTGAATACTTAAAGCGGAAAAGTGAATCTTTGGGGTGGATGGAGAAAACTATTTCCTTTCGTATCTTTCTTTCCATTGGGACTAATTTTCCTTTTCTCCTATATTCTTTTGGTATCCAAACATAAAAAAATGAATAATTTTTCTTTCTCAACGTCATGATTCTGCTATACCTACGAAGTATCAAAACGGAACCTAGGTAGTATATATGGCCTTGATAAATATTGTAACAACAGTTCCTAGGAGAAGTTAGTAATTCTAACTGGGAGCTAGAGAAGTGGCTACTAATCATGTTGTATGTTGGATATGGCTTATGTCCAACTATGGAGTGCGACGGGTGCCGTCCAAGAATTAGGAGAAGTTCAGGAGGAGTCGATACATAGATAAAAAAAATATTAGGGTTACACTCAGTGTGAGGTACACTCAGTGTACCCCTCCTGCCAAAACAGTGTCGCACTGACAATGTACCGGAATTAGCACTATTTATTTCAACAAGTTTAAGGGGTTTAAAAAAATCCTACATAGTATATTGATAGTATTCCGCCAGTAAATTAAAATTCCGTGAATGGTCAGTTTAGGTGTATGGTTCAGATCTAAAGTGGTGGAATCGACGGTTTAGATTGCTACTGACTTTTGAAAATTGTTTGGGATCCTCCTATAAAAGGATCTCCACGAGTCCTAGCTAGGTGTACAAGAAAAAATGAGACTTTGCAATAGAGGGTTCTTGGAATCCATTAAAGGGATCTTCAAGAGAGAGAACGAGAGAGCTCATTGAAAATCTCGTAAGGAGCGGTTTCGTATTGCAGTTTGTGTGTAATCTTTGCAAGGTTTCTTTCGTTGATTCAATAAGTTATTTTTTCTCCTTATCCAGCAGAGTAGGTCAATCTTGACCGAACTACGATAAATAATGTATGCTCTTAATTTGCTATTACTTTGGTTATTTATGTCTTGCTAATTTACTTGTCATCATAAGGTTATTGTTCGTGTTTTCGCTTCCGTCGTATTTGGAAAAATAACAACAATTGGTATGAGAGCTAAGTGAACCGTCAAAATTTTAAATTCTTGTATGTAGTCAATGGTAGGTGACCACTGGTCTGCTCCCTATCTTTCTAGATTAGGATTCTTAAAATCGTTGGTTTGCTCAGGGTCTGAGAAAGATTTTCTCTATTTCAGAGTTTGGGGATGACAAGTAAAAAAGTTAATAACATCAAGTTCGAGATAGAAACATTTAATGGTAAATAAAATGTCTATTTGTGTCAGAGAATGATCAAGGCAATCCTTCTAAAATAAAGCTTGTATAAGGTCGTCGTCGTTAAGGACAAAAGGTTTTTGGACATGACAAATGATTCATTGGATGACATGGATTAGAGAACACAGAGCATAATAGAGCTTTGTTTGACGGATGAGACAGAAACTTCTAGAATAGGTTAATGGTTGAATCTAGAGGACTTTTTTTTTTATGACAAAGTCATTGTCTAACAAATTGCATATCAAAAACAACTCTACAATTTACGCATGAAGGGACCCAAATTTTTAATCATCTGAACAACTTCAACAAGATATTCAATGATCTTTTGTGTCTAGAAGTAAAATTGGAGGAGGATCAAACTCTATTGCTTCTATCTTCAGATATCGTATGATCATTGGTGACAACAACCTTTTATGGTAAGGAGATTCTCGAGATGGAGGAAATGGCTACAACTCTTCTTAATAATGATATTATGAAAAGACAAATCCAATTGAGAGGCTATCATAGTTGATTGCAATAAAGGGGAAAGGTCGAAGACTAAGGATGGAGGCAAGAACGGATGGAAGAAATTCAAATTCAGGCATGATAGTGATGCAAGTTTTTTTTTGCAAACAGTCGGAACACATGAAAAGGCGTTGTTCGAAGTATACACAATGGTCGAAGAATAAGGGTAATAGGCGCTAGTATAAACGGTCAGAGTCAAACCAGTATTTTACGGAAGCCGATGAGTTATCATGTGATGACGTATAGTACATAACAGGAAGGATATTTCCTTCGAAAAGGAAACTTCGATTCTTGACTCTAGGTATTTATACCATATGTGTTCGAACATAGAGTGGTTCAGCACCCTATAAGAAGTTAAATGGGGATGGTGTTCGCAACGAGTTGTGCAAAATCATTAGCGTGTGGAACTTCAAGCTTCGTATGTTTGATGGTGTGGTACGGACACTCGTGAACGTGAGAGATACATTTCGGAACTAAAGCAAAACCTCATTTCCTTGAACGTCTTGGACATGACAGGATGCAAGTTTGTTGGACAAGCCGATTTGCTAGGGATAGTAAATGGCAACGTGATGGCCATGAAAGGGCATAGATTGTTTTCAAACTTGTATCAGTTAGACGGGAGTATAGTCACAAATGGTGCGACCGTCATTAAAGAGAAAAAGCTGGAGGGTAAGTTCAAGTTTGCCTTGACTTCTATTCAAGTACTCCAGTTGGAATAATGTTTTCGGTCTCGGTGGAAAGTTTATGACATTATAGTTTCTCGGTTCTAGGGTAAAGAGCATGTTAGTAGTCAGTTGTAGTTTCGCAGTTCTGGGACAAAGACAATGGCAGAGGCAGTTTCGTTATTCTTGAGAAAAAAAAGACCATGCCAAAGATAGTTTCGTGATTCTAAAAAAAAAGACCATGTCATAGACAATTTTGTAATTAGTAGACAAAAACCGTGTCAGAGACAGTTTCTCAGTTCTAGGACAAAGAACGTGTCAGTTAGTTTCTCCATTCCGGGATAAATACCGTGTAGTAGCCAGTTGCAATATCGTAGTTCTGGCACAAAGACTGTGGCAGAATCAGATTCGCAGTTATGGAGAAAAGATAGTGTCGGAGTCAGTTTCGCAGTTTTGTGGCAAAAGACCATGCGGGAGGCTGTTTCTCGATTTCTGAGGCAAAGTTCGTGGGAAGGACAGTTTCGTTAGTTTTGAGGGAAAGACCGTGTCATTACAGTTTCTCGGTTCTTGATCAATATCGTCTCGGTGGCTATACTCAATTTTTTGCAAGACTATGACAGCGATTAGTTTTGTGGTTCTTGCTTAAAACAGTGTCGATGGGGAGAAAAACCAAAATCGGAGCTGAAGTTAAAGGATTACGGAGTATCAGAATACCCTCGTGAGGTCGGTAGTTGAATAACTTGCTAAGGTAGAGATTGTTGGATATAGCTCATGTTCAACTACGAAATACAACGAGCGTCGTCTAAGAAATTGGAGAAGCCCATGAGAAGTCGATAGTCCGATACAACGCTGACTACAGCCAAAACTAGTGTCAGGGTACACTGGAACTATATCCCCTAGGAAAAACAGTTTCAGGAGTACAAAAGAAGTGTACCTCTGGTACACTGACAATTTACGGAATTAGCACCATTTGTTCCAGTAAGTTTGGGGAGAGACGGGATTTAAAAAAAACTCACATTATATTGGAAGTACATCGTCAATATACCGTCAGAGTCGGAGCTATTCAGTTTGTGTGTATGGTTTAGATCAAAAGTTGTGGAATGGACGGTTCAGATTGTTCTCGACTTTTGGCAAAGATCGAGGGTCTTATAAAAGGATCACCACCAACCCTAATGCTGGTTGGAGAAGAAGAAAAAAGGAGGTTTTGCAAGAGCTGGTCTTATAAAAGGATCGCCACCAACCCTAACGCTGGTTGGACAAGGAAAAAAGAGAGGAGGTTTTTGCAAGAGCTCGTCGTAGATCTAGTAAGAAAAAGTTTTCGCATTGTGGTTTGTGTGTATAATCTTTATAAGGTTTCTCATGTTGATTCAATAAAATAATTGCTCCCATTATTCCATGAAGTAAGTCGATTTTGAACGAACCACGTTTAATATTAAATATTGTGTATTCTTGATTTGCTATTAATTCGGTTATTTCTGTCTTACTATTTTACTCGTCATCTTAAGGCTATTATTCGTGTTTTCGCTTCCGTCGCTTTTGGGGAAATCACAATACTTTATATTGTCAGCTGTTCAGGAAAGAAAGATTTGTGGGTACGACCTTAGGTAGGCAAATATTGGTGTGAGTGGATTTCTCAGATCCACTATACTAAAGACATACTATTCAACTTCAGTGCTAAAGCAGCACCCACGGAAAGATATTTGCCAAAGAATCGATCATACGTCCAACTTTACAGATTCAATTTTGCTGCTAATTTTGTGGATTGAACTATCTTTATTATAATTTGTGTGTAATCCTTGTAACAAAGTTTTTTTTTGTTGATTTAATAAAATTATTTCTTCTATTGTTCCATGAAGTAGGTCGATCTTGACCGAACCACGTTAAATATTGTGTCTTCTTGATTTGCTATTAGTTCGGTTATTTGTGTCTTACTATTTTACTTGTCATCGAAGCTTCCTGGGAAAATCACAATACTCTCTATTGTCAGCTGTTCAGTAAAGAAACGGTTTGTGGGTACAACCTTAGGTAGGCAAATATTGGTGTGAGTGGATTTCTCAGGTCCACTATACTAAAGACATACTATTCAACTTCAGTGCTAAAGCAGCACCTAAAGATATTTGCCTAAGAATCAATCATACGAACTAACTTTACAGCTTCAATTTTACTGCTAATTTTGTTGATCGAACTATCTTTATTGCAGCTCTTCTTGGCTACATCCTCACCCTTGCCGCCTCCGCCACCTACTCTCTCAACCTCTCCCTTATAGAACTCACTTTCGACAAAGTCATAAAGAGCCGAAACTTCTCAGCTGTACTTGACATGCAGATATACACCGCAATGGTGTCGACATTCGCAGCACTGATCGGGTTATTTGCGAGCGGAGAGTGGAGAGGATTGAAAGGAGAGATGGAGGAGTTCAAGAAGGGCAAGGTAGGATGGGTGATGACAGTGGTATGGAGCGCAATCGCCTGGCAGGTGACAGATGTGGGGCTCGTAGGGCTGATTTTTGAAGCGAGCTCACTGTTCTCTAACGCGATAAGTACATTCGCGATACCAATAGTGCCAGTATTTGCTGTGGTTCTATTTGGGGATGCCATGGATGGGTTGAAGGTGATTTCCCTGTTGTTGGCTCTATGGGGTTTCCTCTCCTACTTCTATCAGCATTATATTGACTACAAGAGCGAGAAGGACAGAGTGGAGGAAAGGGAAGGATCAATAGAGGGAGGTGATGCTCGATGACAAGACAGAGTGAATGAGTTGGAAGAAGGATCAGGGTTTTCTTGCAGTGCATACAATAAGAAGAAATTTTGTTTATGTACAGCAAAATTGTCATTTTTTGATGACCAATATGTAACAAGTAATAAAGTGAAGGGTTGGATGCAACTGGATAGAGTGGAACTCTTGCTGCATTTAAATTCCAAGCAGGTGTTCATGTATTACATGGCTAGATGGAATGTCCAATACCAATATCATCAAGATACCATAACTTCATTTAAGTGAGGGTATAGAGATTCTATGTAAAGACTAGACGGAACATTTTGCGAGACGTATTAATATAGCTTACATATTCAACTTAAGTATAAATCAAGGTTCGCAGTATCAGTATCAGTATCGGACAATTCCTATGAGTATCGGCGGTTTCGGATAGGAGTATAAGATTGTTAGGTATCGGAAAGCAAATAATTATTAATAAATTATTAACATTTTAGAAAATATATTTTATACATTTAGGTATAATTTTAAGTATTGTTTCTTAGTAGTTTTTAAATTGAATGAAATAGTAGTCACCCTTGCCGATTGGTAATTTGTTTACATACGATAGATAAGTTTGCTTCTTTTATATTCTTTTACAATTTTACTATCCTTTTGCACCATTGTTGGTTGGTCTTTTTCATTCAATTTTATTTGCCGAATCGATCGGAGAAGAAACCCCCAATGTCGGTATCGGTCAGTATCGAGTATTGGTCAGTATCGAGGTAGTATCGAGTATTGGTCAGTATCGATACCTCGATACTGACCGATACCTATTGTCAGTATCGAAATCGGGAAATGCCAAACCGGATCGGTATCGGCCGATACTGCAAACTATGGTATAAATACAACGGTATAAATACAACTACTTCAGTTTGCTAGATTGCTTTTCAATCAATATACTATCGGATTCTTTTCTTAATCTGTTTTAACAAATAGTAGTTGAACTATCTGAAATTCCTGGTTTGCGAACAAATATCCTCATTGAAACTGTATCCTAGCAGGAGTGTGAGATGGTGGTCGTAGATGGGCAGTAGATATAGCAGTCAGTTCTCTAAGCAAAAGAAAGAATCTCATTAGAGTAAGTTGTTGGGTGGTTTGGGAAAAAGCAATAACTAGAGCTCATACTTCATTCATGCTCGATACTGAAGTACTGGATTTTGGAAAATCTTCATCACTGTAATTGCTACAGAATCTGGACAAAGCTATAACCTGAGCCAAAATTTCAGTGGGTTCATGTTCTAAAGCAGGACCCTAACCATAAGTCTCGGAAAAGGTCATGGTTGGGTTTGGTTCCTTTACAAAGGGAACCCGTCTACCTGACATATCCAGTGTCAAATTCATGTAGGGTTCCGCTTGTCCCTAGGTATACTATAATAAATTCTACAAAATTATTATTTAAAACTTATGTTCATCATACCTTACACCTTGCATCAAATTTGGGTCTGGATCCGAGTATCATATCCACCACCCAACATGCTTGAGTATCTTATCCTGCCATCATGTCTACATAGTACGTTATCCACCCATCAAGATCAAGACTATGGACGTTTATCATCGTCATCAACAGCCTTATCTCAGTAGAATAAGGTCGGCTATGGAGTACACAAAAACTCCAAATTTGACAAGTTTATATGACCGGCTATTAACCTGATGTCAACCCTCTATGTTGTTACCAAAATTCTAGCCAAGATAACTATGAGCATGAGAGGGTTATGTCGTAAAATCTAAATGATCCGTTGGCAGGTAGGTAAAACTACCTATTAGATATGGTATAAAGAAGTAAGATGATACATTTTGCTATAGAGAATTGCATTCATATATATGACACTCTAAGTCGAAGAGTGATCAGGCCAGTGTTCTAAATTTTGCTAGGGGAATCGGTGCGGCGGAGGACCGTCTAGCGCCTAGGCCGTCTAAGTGCCGCCTAGCGCCAAGCGGCCGAACAAATTTTTTTTTTTTAATGTGAAATTTAAATTTTGAAATCCATAATACAAATTTAAAATCGAAGCATGTTCTAACTTCTAAATCCATAAGATAATTTATTTTATTTTTTTCAAATTTTAAATTTTGAAATTTTAAGTTTGAAATTTGAAATTTCAATGTTCTAAAATCCAAATCCTATCTTAAAACCCAAATAACATATCCACAATACAACTAAGCATAAAAAATTCAAAAAAAAAAATCAAAAATCAAAAATCGAACACCCGCACAGGACCAAACACAGGGCCGAACAGACCCGCCTAGGCGCTGAACATGTCCGAATATGGCCGAACAAGCACCTAGGACCGCCAATCAGTAATTTTTGATGCAGCAGACGGCCGCCTAGTCCGATTTTTAGAAGACTGGATCAGGCAATGGACATTGCTAAAAGAAAATTGGTTGGTAAACATCCTTTTGACAAGTCAAGAGGAAATACTTTCATTCAAATAACTTCATAAGATTAGTATTGCTATGGGTATTGCTAAACAGCAAGTAGTACATCCCTATTGTTCTTATAGAAGAGCTGAGGTTCTTAACACAATTATGGGTTATGACAAGATTTATTATTTTATTTGAACCGTGATTTATAGTTGATTACATTGTTGGCAACAAAATCCTACTAAAACAGCATTGATTATAGCATATACTATTTTATGATAGAATAAATAGTAAATTTTAGTCAAATATCACTTACCTGCATCTTCAAAGGTCAACATGCCGAATGTCAATGAGAGAATAAGCTCCTGCTACAACCTTCAAATTTAAATAGAACATTTAAAGAAATAATATCAGGAAAATCAAGAGTAGAGTAAAATGCTATGATGAATTAATATGTTACATGATAGATAATTGGAGCTATACCTATTATACACCCGAATGTAGAGCATAAGCAAGTGCAAGAGACCACCAACTTGGACAACCCATCTAAGAAACATCAATTTGCATTCAGAACTTCACCAGATTTTGTCTCTGTGTAAGTCCTAGATCTCTCATTCCAACTTAGATGCCTCCTATCTGAAGAAATAACTCATTTCCCACTGTCAATATCTAAACTACTGCAACCAGCCATGTTCTTGATACCTATTTCTACCATAACTTCTCTAACCTCATCACAGAAACTCCACCTCCCAAACAAGCATACACATTTGTCAGTAGAACATAGCCACCTTCAATGGCGGAACCACTTAAGAGCTAAGGCGGTCTCCAGTCCACCCAAAAAAAATTATTATTTTTCAGATTTTTTTTTTCTTGTTTTTTGTTTTCATATATGAGTCGGTCCGTACTCTAGGCCCACCCCCAATTCGAATTTTTGGTTCCGCCCTTGGCCACCTTTTCCTCGGGTTCTAGCTTCCGAAGCTCCCTTAAAGCAGTCTCTCAGATCCCCCTCTCTCTGTGGGTTTTACTTCCACTTGATATTGCACCCCATATCGTTCGACTTGGCTTCATTGGCATTCTTCTGATCGCATCTTCAGCCTCAGTTAACCTTCCTGATCGAGCTAAAAGATCAACCAGGCAGCCATAATGCTCCACTCCAGACTCAATACCATACTTTTCTCTCAATGTCCTCAAAAATTCAACAACCCGGTCCGTCAATCCAGCATGAGTACAAGCAGTTAAGCACATCAATCAAGATCACACTATTCTGCACTTGACCCACTTCTTGCATTCTCCAAAAAAGACCCAAAGCCTCACTCCCGCGGCCATGGAACGCGAGGCCCGAGGCCATGGCCGTCCACAGAGTGACGAGGATAGCCCTTCCGGTGCCCCCACACTTCACAGTACATGCCTACCAGTGTAGATCCAAGAAAAGCGTCCAAGTTTACGTAATTATTTATCATCCAACCACGTGTGCATCTCCCTCAACTCGAATCTCCCACTTCAGCAGACACGGAGACAAGAGCGACAGCCGTCAGCATAATGTTGTGAGCGACCATCTTCTCGAAACGATCCATTACCCTCTCGAACTTCCCTTTCCGAGAGAACCCAAGTTCCAGGAAACCAAGTCTCTGGCCGGCGACTCAGCAGAAATACTTCCATGCCGACTCCACGTCCCCTAAGCACATTGCTCAAAACCAACCCCCAGCCCAACGGAGGCGGCGACACCCTCCTTATCACCCACTCGTGCAACGATTTCCCGAGCCTCACGTTCTTAGTCTGCCCACAACACCATAGCAACCCCACCATTGCATACTCATCCGGCTCTACTCCGGAAACTCTCATAACATCAAACATTTCAAATGCATCCACAAGACACCCACTCCGGCCGCACCCGGTGTCTTCAAATGCATCCACAAGACACCCGCTCCGGCCGCACCCGGTGTACAAGACCACGTCCCTCTCAGGCATTGTTTCAAACACGTTACGAGCAAGCACTAATCTGCCATTTTCCGCCTAACACAACAACGTGGGCGTGGATGAGTTTCCCTAGCAACAAACACCGTTCGACACATTTGAGTAGTGCGAGCAGCGTCATGTCGTCTGGAGGGATGTCCCAAAGCGAGCGCGGAGATGATGGAGTTAAATATGAAGAGGTTCCGGCCGAGGGGTGAAGTGGCGGAGGAGGCGGAGAGCCATGTCGAGGTTGAGACTTCCAAATTTAGAAATTTATCTACAGAATAACACATTTTTAGGTAAATTGATTGCAAGAAGAAAATTTTTGGGAAAAATAGGATTAAGAAAATATTATACCAGAGCAATGGGCCAACACAAATTCTGCCAATAACCCTAACCCTAACCATAGCTAACCATAAAATCCTAACCGTGACCGTTTTATGAGCATGGACACAAACATGAATTTTTGGAGTTTCTGTAATTATTAAGACGAAAAATAACTTGGAATGTCTTGTTTAATTGTGAACGGTGAAGAGCTCTCTCCCATAAAAAACAGGCTCTAACAAAAAAACTTTATATTATTTCTCCACCTCCTACATTACTTCACCGACTCAAACGGATTTTAGTGCTTTGTGCATATTATTTAGTTTTATCAATATTATTAACGTGACTACAAAAATAATGAGTTTTTTTTTTTTTTATACTTTCGGACATAACGCACGGGGTCCGACGTAACGTTCAAATTTTTTGTATACACTGCATTGCATGTCTTTGATTCCACTGTCCTCCAACTTTCATCATTTATAAATGTAAGGAATAATGAGTTTTAAGTCTTCTAATATCTCAACATTACATACCACGTGAGTTCAAACACTAAACATGCCATGCTTAACATAAACCATGATAGCTTATCCTATATGAGACGATTACTCAATAACAATTTTTCAACATATGGTAGTTGAAGCAAGCAAAGGAGAGAGGGAGAGAGAGAGAGAGAGAGAGCAAAACATAACTCTTCAATTTTATTATAAAATATTTTACCCAAAATTAAGTATAACGACCAAACTGTACCCAGTAGATAATTACAACATCAAATATGAATCTTTTATTTATTCATGATAATTACAATATCAACGATAAAAAATTACTGCAATGGAGACCTATGATTGATAAATACTTTGTTATGTTGTGGTTCTTCTTTGGTCTTTCAGATATGTGTTGTACATCTGCTACACCAATTTGGCATATAACCAATGTACTTTGAAGAGTGTAAGGATTGATAATACATACATTACAAAACTTACACGCATAGCATGCATGTCCATATGATAGATAAGTATGATATCACCTTAAATATGAACAATATTTATCGTTTAAGCAAACCACATGTTCTACTTGTTTCATGATCTAATATTTCAAATAAAAAATTATCAATACCAATATTTGAAACTAGTGTTCATAGTGCCCCGCTCCTAGCAGATGCACTGTGTGGGAAATCATGTTAGTATCGATTGAGCATGACAAAGTGAATTGAGACTCTTCATATTAATGGATTGGCTTCTTTGAAATTGAGTCATAAATGGAGTGAATCGCGTCTTGGAGAATAAACTCTATATATGAGTCTCTTTCTCAAACATTTTCACTATTTGTTTTCGTTGATGCTTTTATTGTTGGTTTCGTGAACACGTTTATGTTGATATTTTCAATGGAATATTTTTATTTCCTGCATTCATCAATTTTCGCATTCATGTCAAATTCTGAGAGAAAGAAATAAGAAAAGTATTGAAACTCTGTTGGTGCAAATGCAGGTGAACGCATATGAGAGGCTTGATTGAAACATGAAAATTTTCTCTCTTGGTAATTCTCCAATAGTGAGTAGTTTTGATCCCTTTTTTTCTTTTATCTCCACACCTTAATAAATTAATCAATTCATTTTCTTGGTGTGTCCTTCGATCAATGATATCTTAATAAAATAATCAAGATAAAGAGAGAAACCATAATGTTGTTTGCTTGGTATATAGAAATTTGTATTATAGTATTATTGTTAAATAGAAATGGTTCTAAAAAATTATATGGAATCTGTAGTATGGTATTTCGAGGTATGATTCGAGGAAGGTTGTCAAGAGTCGCATCTAGATGCTTGGGTACGAGTGCGTGAGCACATCCAACCTCCACCGCGACATCGGAGGTAGTATGATGTTACTCCCCGTTCCCGATATACGTATTTAGAATGTATTATCTCTTGCTTGTATTTATTTTCTGCTTATATTATTTCTTGCTTGCACGATAACTAGGTTACATATATAGAGACTAGACATATCTTTTGGTTTAACATGATCCATGTTTTATTTTATGGGTTAGTTTAGTCATAAGTTAAACCCATGGTCTAAACCTCAATACTTGTTATGACCCACACCCAATGTGAGGGTACGAGTACGTGGGTACGTCTAGCCTACGCCGCAGTATCGACGGTAGAACATTATCCAGGTCAAGACTATCTAACTAGCAATCTCACATAAATATCCAACTCCATAAGGAGACAATGATATAACATTATAATATAAAATACTCAATCACAGATCTAAAGCACGATAAGATATCAAAGGAAGAATCCAAATCTCAACCACAAAGTCTAAATAATAATACAAATCTAAACTTCAAACAATAACATCCAAGTCTAAAATATATGCCGAAAATAAATTCGGTACCAAAATGCTAAAAGGAACTAACTAATATAACTAGTGATTCCGGCTAGACCTTCCGACAATCACGCCTGAGCTACATGTGTAACATCTCATTCCGTTCTAGCGGACTGCCGACTCAAACGGCAAAAGTGGAACTGTCCCGACCCGCTTTGAAACGAGAAGCGAAGGATATCCAAACTTGTCCCTATAGGAACCCGGCTTAGGCTTCCAGAGGCTCGCTTGACGTATCGCTCTACCGAGGTGAATCATCGCTAAGGTGGGTGGCTACGGTGAACTTGTCTTTGCTTAGCCAGCACACATAAAATCTGGAATATTCATGCTAGTCGCTAGGTGATTCACCCCCTGCATGCTAATGAATCCAACGCACCTAGCTAAGGGAATAATCCCAACTCATATTGCTTATGCTAGAACATGGAAATGAAACATTGCTTTTATATATGTTCAGACCCTCGCATGCTACCCTAGAACGTGTCGCTCGAGAAGTTCCCTAACGGCTTTACCTCTCGGCTTACCTCCGGGTCCGAGCTAACGTGAATACTTGTGTTTAATACAAAAGCATGCTTGTCTGCTTGTATGTTGCCATGTTTTCATCCAAACCCCGGGAGACTACTAAGTAGTCATTCCGTGCATGGAAGAACCTGAAAGTGTCCAGGACCGTTAGGTCACCAAGGCAATTCCCGAACCAGGGAATTTGTACCCTGACTGAATAAATCACTGAATCACAGCTCGTGGAGTAAACTACTGAATCAACTGGCCTGGCAATCTATACACTACTGTAAATGAATCCTGCCTCAACAAGTTCTGTATATATACTGCCTCGAACTCGTTCCATACCGGACTTGTTCAATATATACACATACTGCCTCGAACTTGTTCATGTACCAGACTAGAGACCTACAGTTTACAGACTTGCATGTCGCGGACAACTTAGAAAAAAGGTCACTGTGTTCCACGGACGGTTTCCGGGGCGCCGGGGCCGATCCGGTCCGGATGGAACGTCACATTAGTCTACTGCATCTGGACATGATGGTCTGCAACCACTACTGAATCTTTGTTACTTTCCATCCTTGTTTAAGACTAAACTGGTCCTTTATGGCTATGCCAGCGACAACTGTTCATATAGATAAGTCATCATCGCTTAGCGGCTATCCGCGTGCGAGTTACTGCATCGCATCAATGAACAACTGAACACCTGAACGATCTTGAAATAACAGTACTCGTGTTTGCATATGCTATGCTCCTGAATGTTTACACTCGCCCGTGCTTGAATTAACAATGTTTGCCTTGGACAGGGAAGGCCAAATGGTAAGTCTCGCCGTGTTTTCTCTCATGTCGCACGGCGCACTGCCACACGAGTTAGGTTATTCAAATCTTGCATGAAACTGATCCTAAGGCAACTAGAAAGACAACTTAATAGTTGGTGCACGAAACCTGTATTATGTGTTTGAATTTGCCGAGCGGACGAGTAGCCTCCCCACCAGTGCATTCAATGTACTGATAATCCACCAGTTTGTATGCAGGGTGCGGGAGAACCTCGTTCGGTGCGGATGCTCCTTCGTGCGTGCTAAGGCATGAAGATCACTTCGAAGCAACGGTGCGTCTGGAACAGAAGCACATATACAAGACATAATATTTGTGAACATCGCCTGGACATCGCCTGTACAATCATTCTACAATTGTAGCCACTTGGCACATTTTTACTGTTTCAGAGAGAGGGGCTTGAGAGACTTGTAATCTCGGCTATACGCCGCATGTAACACTTGTTTATATCAATAAAGAGTTGCTTTACTTCAACTTGTGTTATTCATTGCTTCCGCTATATTGTCGACTCAGTGAACTTGTTACCGATCGCCTATGCGTTCATGACTCCGCTGCACTCGGACAATCTGTGCGACTCTGTGGCTTAGAACTCTTACCGCCAGCTAATAGACCACGGCCTTGCACGGGCGTGGCTCACGCTCGTGCGGCATCACGTCCGGATGGGTCAAAGCGATCGTCCCGCAGGAGCACTGGCGAGGGTGATTCCCGCCTAGCGGGGACGGCCGAAATAGCATGCGGGAGATCGGGGCGTGACAAGATGGTCCATATTTGCTACTCCGTCCTACGGTCCGTAGAAAGTTGGACAACAATCCTCTAAGTAGTCATCTAAAAAAAATATCCAGTCAGGATGGAATGAGCACACCTCTAACAATAGTTCCAATTAAATAAAAAAGACTATAAAACAATAATAATGAGTGCAATACAAGATGAGAATAAATAACTGAATCATAATTGACAATATCAATATGAAAAATGGATCAACACAACTATATGGCAGAGAAATAAATAGACAGAGCAATAGAGAACATCTCAGTAAAATAAAATAGACAGGAAGGAACTATACTAACTACGTTCTTTGAAGCATTAGTATTGACATGCGATCGGCTTGGGAACTTGCACAATATGATAAGGCATGGCTAATCATACGTGAGGTGTATGATTAACACTCACAGTACTTTCTCTTGCACAGCAAGGGTATGATCACATATCTAGCTAGTACTTTCTCATCTCTGACTAGTACAATGGATCCAAACCATGATACGTTCCACAAGAATAACTTGTACAGTAAGGATAAGTTGCACAGTAAGTAGGAAAAGCAACATCTCATGACGAGATCCATACTATACCAATCCATGTACCATCGTGTCAGGAATCAAGTAGAACATCACTAAGTACATGAATCATAGTAAATATCATATAATAAAAACTATCAGAGAATGTACTCGCTTGTGGTCCAGAGCAATGGATATCAAACAATATCCATCTCGGTGTCTCAAGGACCTAAATATAGAATATCATATCAATACAATATTTTGCAATAATAAAGAAGTTAAACTATTTAATTTCTAGGTCTTCAGGCCATCTAGGTCAAACTAAGCCAAAACAGTCAAACTATGTCAACTCTAAGTCAAACTTGGTCAAACGAGTCAATTCTAGGTTATACTAGTCTATACCTAGGTTTATACTTAGTATAATCATTTGATTAGTGACTTATGATTTCTTGAGCTTTCCCGTGTGTTCCAGCTCGACTAGCCTTGGTAAAATTTCAAGGACAAAATTTTTCTGAGGAGGGTTGAAATGTCACACCCGTTTTCAGATTTGTTATTTCTTGAATTTTTAAGATTTAAGATTTTTCTGATAATGTAATTCCTGCTGTATTTCTCATGTTGGTTCATATAATTTTTTTTCCTGTTGTTGTGAGAGACTACCCGAGACTAGTAGAATTTATATTGGCATTGCCATAGACCCGGTTTAGGACCCATTTGTAGAATGGACACTTAGTTCGGTTACCCATGACTAAACCATCTTTCTCTTCTCTTAGTATATATATATGACTGCTTTTTCTCTCCTCACTCATTTCCTCATTTCACTCATCTTGCTTCCTCTTTCCTCCTCTCCCTCAAGCTCCCTCTAACCCTAACCCTAGGGAAAAGTTACTATGACTTGGACCGTGAGAGGTAGAGGCTAGGAGCCACTCGAGGCAAGTACATCTTGCTCAATGGTAAAGTCGTAATTTTTTGTATTTTTTATATATATATTGTTTTAAAATATATTTGATGGAAAATATACTCCTTGAGTTGCTGATCATATTTAGTTCTTGGAGTTTTGGATTTTGATGTATAAATTTTTGTAGATCTGAGTTTTAAAGTTTAGAATTTTTATAGGTTTCATGTATTTTTCGTGGTTTTGATATATTAAAACATGGTGTTTTAGAAGAAAAAAATAGTTTTTCTGGGTGATACAGCATTCCATTTCGAACATTTTAGCTTTTGGTTCACTTAATTTGGAGTTAAAATAAAAATTTTATGGAAACCATATTTTTGTGTTCTTGGAGCTTTTTCCATGGAGTTAGTGCTGTTTTGGGACGATGGAGGCTCATGTGGCCTAGTTTTCCCTGCTGCTCAAGCGTACCAGCTTTTCCTGCTACTCGTGCGTCCCAGTTTTCCCTGTTGCTCATGCGATCCAGTTTTTCCTGCTGCTCATGCGAACCAGATTTCCCTGCTGCTCATGCGGCCCAGTTTTTCCTGTTCTCTTTTTTATGCACCCCTTTTCCATTTTCTTGGATTGTTTTCATTGAGTATTATATTGGAATATAGTTGGATGTTGTGTTCTTATATTTTAACACACGATTTTGATCCTCACGATACCGTGGAAATGTTTGTGTATGTTAACATTTTGCATTTGGCATCGGACAATCGAGTGTGAGTATTGTCCAATGTATCGCATGTCGCGAATATGATAACTTTTGAAAAGCTCGTACTCGTGACTCGTCATTCTAGGGAGTTCTTAACTGTCCACGACTCGAGAACTTAAAATAATTTAGTAAATGATTAAACAAAATAAGATTTACCTAGATCATTGAGAGGGAAGAATATTGCGCTACCGGCTACCCCGATCTCTAAGGGCCCCATGCAGCATAGACCAACCCTGCTAGGCAAGGGCTCCATAACTGACCAAGTTTACGCGTGCTGCGGCACTTACAAGACAAGTTTATATACAATTTTATGTTTATAAGACAAGTTTATGATTCACAAGTTTAAATTTATGCTTATAAGTTCAATTTCTGTTTATGACAAGTAACTAGTTGTGATGTTGTATGTGCATTTAAGTTTACTCGACAAGCGTACCCTTAGCCATCCGGATTGACTGCAGTGCCGGTGGTAGCAATATTCTAAAAATATGTATTTAGTAATTAATGTCTGTGACAATCCTATCTAGTTAATCGTAGCAAGCCGTAAAGTTGTTTGGCCATACGATGAATGATGTTACTTTCATTATAGCTCGCTCTTCTAGTTTCATTTTCTTCCGGTGCGTGGTTAGGGTGCTAAGTTCTGCTCGGTTGAAGGTCTGCAATCCCGATCCTTATTTGGTTTAAGGGTCCTTATTTGGTTTAAGGGTTGTGGTCCCGATCCAGAGTAATTCCTATGCTCACTTGCCTCTCGTCGCCTTACTTTCATTTTTGCACTTGTTATCAGTTCTTCCAGTATTATTCTTAAGACAAGTACATTGGTACTGTACAAGTCTCAATCAACATTTATTTCTTTTATGTCTCTTTCTGCTTATGTTGTGATGTGTTTGGTCTATCACCCCGAGCCCCTTTGTGGTACTTGTTGCTTGGGGTTCTGACCCCACTGGCTTTGCATGGCCAGGTTACCCCGAAGAGAACCAGGATCCACCGCACTTCCAGCAAGTTGGCTCGCACTCGTAGGACTACGGCCGAAGCTCGCGAGTGGGTTTCCTTCTTCCACCCCTCGTCTTGATTACATCATTTTGTGGTGTTTAGCAAGGGGCAGAGTTAGCTCCTTATATTTTTGAGACTACGGTCAACACGATGTGTATATTAGACCATGGTTGGTATATTTGATCATGTATAATTATACTCTGCTAGTGCAGCATTTTGTATGCACTAGCTTCATGATCATATGTGACATGTAATTTGGGACGCCTTTTACTTTCATATATGATATACTCTTGTACTTGTGTTGCTGGATTGAGATACTAGAATTTGTCGGCCTTAGGACTGATGTCATAGCATGCTAGAGTCCACACATTTGTCTTCTTGACAACCTTAACACATTGCGGCTTACTTCGGTATTCTGTAAGGTGCGGTTGGCCATGTCAGTCCCAGTATTTACCCAATATTCTGGGAGCGGGGCATGACAAATAGTAAAAAAAAATTTACACATAAATTCAATTTGGACACAGGGACAAAATTGACAATTTCGGATCAAAATAGGATCCGCTAGTGAGTCCATTTGCACCAAAAATCGTGCCAAAACTAAAGGTCTCTAAATTCAAAAACATTTAGGTCAAACAAAGTCTAAATGACAATAAAAACTCAACGGTAATCTAGATTTGGATTCCGATGAGCCGATTACAAAAATATCCGTCGATTCGGATCATGGGACTCGTGATACGGTAATACGGCGATACGGTCGAAACTTAGCCCACAAGACAAGTCAGACGCTACGAGTCCAACAGCGCAAGTTTCGTTGCGATACGACAATCATACATGAAGTAATTACAAAATCCCAAAAAATCTCAATACGAATTTTTGACGAACATGGGTCAAATTCATTGCGCACACACGACCAATTCAAATCCGTCAAAGCCCACACGTTGGGGTAGACCGTGCGCACCTTTTGGTGCAATTGGTTCGACTTGGGATTGTCCGGTATGCCGCGACAGACCCCGATCGTTACTTTTCCAATTTAATAAAATTATTTCAACATGCCTGCGTTGGCTCGATTTTTGATCTATCCACGGGTTGAATTAAGTTTTGGAAATGGATATAAACAAGTTAACTAAGAGTGCATGAGCGCAAGTGGCGTTAGATTTCGTTGAATGAGCAATAAGTTTCGCTCAAACTTATAGAAAATTCGTATAATTCTAAATTAAGGGAAATGTTATGATTTTTTTTGTAATTTTGAACAAAAATTTAGCAGAGATTAAATGAAAAATAATCCAAACTATTAGGTGGGTCTTAATGTTGGTTAGATTGTCTCTATGTTATTGGATCTAGGAATGATTGATTGAATGAAAAGATATTTGGCTTCCAAAGTGTGTACTTTGAAGTAGAATTCTGATTTCAGTTTCTAATTAATTTTTTTTTTTAATCTAGATTTAAACATTTTAATTCCACATAATAATTCAAGCTAATTATATGGAACTAAAGAGGATCAGGTTGTCTACTAACATGTAAAAAACCATAAAAACCATAAATTTAATATTGTAGTATAGATAGATTTGGTTTATATAGTAGTATAGATAAGATTTCAGTTATATAGTAGTATACATAAGATTTGGATTCATGTATATAACATCTCTTTATTCTTAGAAAAGTATGTTTCTATCATGTTTGAATAATTGAATATTAACTAAGATATCACACAATTTAATGAATATCAATTTTGACTAAACCTAGAATCATTGCTGTCGCTTCATAAGCACTGGTCATCTCCATACTAAAATAACCAACATTTATTAGACTATTTTTATTTATTTATTAAAGGTCAACATTCAACAGACTCGGCCGAAAAAAACGAGTACAATTACAATAATTAACTCGAGTAAGAGACAAATTCTAGTCAAGCATTCCCAAAACATAGACTTTATGCAATATGAAAAGAAGAATCAGTCCTTTAATGCTAACGTGACTCAACAAACAAATTTGAACAGGAATTCCAGTGTACAAAAATTTCAACGCGGCAAAATATACTTGCATTTTACATAAAAATCCCTCACAAATCTAATATCATTTCTATTTATTTTCCATAAAAAATATATCTCCACTCATATAAGATAGCATAGAAAAGATTTAAAATTGAATAGTCAATATCGTTTATAAATACTGCATTAATTATTAAAAAAAATTATCTAATTATTTAATTATGTAATTAAATAATACTAATTCAAAAGGTTTAAGATGAAGACATTTTTCTTAGTTATTAGACCCTCCCCTAGAGATGACAATATTTAAAATAAATTTAATATTTTTATGCACGTACAAGTATATGGCGTAAATTTTGTGTTTTTACATCTTTGCATCTGCACCTATAACAAACATGTAATTTTCGAAAGAAAAAAAAAACCAAAACTTCTATGTCCGACACATCAAAATCATCACCGTATCGGTATTGCGTGTCCGTATGTCTACGTTGCACTGGCACGACACCAGTCCTAGCCGTATGGCGCAACATAAGAAAAGGAGGAGACGTGCCTACCGCCAGTTCCGACCGCGGTCCGCGAGCTTCCTCGACCGGTTGGGCCGCAGCTGGACCGGGTACCCGTTATGGCCCAGATCGCCGGAGAATCCCGCCTCCGACGGAGTCTGGCGGCGCCGTGGCCCGGCGTGGCCGGGACCGGCCGCGGGGTTCAGGCACACGGAGAACCCGGCGAACCCGGCTCCGCTCCCGTGCCGCCGGCTCGGCCGGGCAGGGGTCGTGTGGCGGCCGACTCCGACGGAGGACTCGGTGGTGTAGCCGCTCCCGGAGGCGCTGCTGACGGCCTCGCGGTCGTCGATCGCCGGCGACATCCCCCTGTCGGAAGGTCCATATGCCTGAATCTTCTGGTTCTTCTTCTTGTTCTTCCGGCGGTGGATCAATGTCGAGATCCACGAGCCGCCTCCGCCTCCGGCGGAGGAGGAGGGGTTGGTTCCGGAGCGGAAGAGGGAGGGGAAGAGGGAGAAGCGGCCGCGTCGGTGGGCGGTGCCAGTGGTCCTCGTGTCGTTGTCGGCGGAGGAGGAGAGGGGGAGGAGGACGGAGGGAGGGGATCGGCGGCGGCGGCGGGGGAGGTCCGGGGAGGGGTGGTTGTGCTGGTCGGCGAGGACGATGAGGAGGCGGTCGCGGAGGCAGGGGGCGCAGACGCCGGCGCCCTGCTCGCAGGGGTGGCGCTTGCACTTCATTCCGCCATTGGTGAAGGAATATTTTCTCTTGTTTTTTTTTAGGGTTAGGGTTTCGTCGTTGTTTGTGGATTCTTCTTCGTGTTGATAATGGTGGTTCTATCTTCCCTCTTCTTTCTTATTTAGGAAGCCGCGTTTCCGTTGCGCCTGCGGAATTATTATGGTATGCTTGTATCGTCCGGAGAATTGCAAATTTACAGCAACATCCTTATGCTAATTTTATTGTCGGCTAGAATTTACGTGGATCTGTATTCCTATTATTTTCTTAACGTTCACGTGCAAACCAAAAAAAAAAATCTATAATATTATTAAACAATTAAAAAAATTATATTATATTAAAATATTTTAAGTATAATTTGAATATATTTTAATTATAATTTATTATAAATATATTTTTTAAGTTTTGGATATATGTCTAATTTGATAATACTATGTAGTTAATTTAAATATAATTTAAATTTTGAATGTACTTTTTTATTTGTTATATGTTCAGGTAGTTTTTAATTTTTTATCTCAGGTACTCAACTACGTAAGAAAAATAAATATATGCGGCAGTTAAAAATATTAAAAAAATTATATATTAATAATTGGATGATGATATACATACGGTTTAGACGGTTCATTTTTTGGACGTTTCTAAGCCGCATTATAATTATACTATTCTACTATTACGAAAGAGAAGAACTCTTTCGTGGCGTGCGAAGGAGAC
Source organism: Iris macrosiphon (assembly GCA_036927795.1). Taxonomy (NCBI): domain Eukaryota; kingdom Viridiplantae; phylum Streptophyta; class Magnoliopsida; order Asparagales; family Iridaceae; genus Iris; species Iris macrosiphon. The sequence goes on along the minus strand of JAYESA010000007.1, from coordinate 28,491,803 downwards.
GGTCCTGACCATTTGATCTGGACGTGCACTAAAAATGGTATCTTCTTTCGCAGGTACTTTCTGATTTGGAAAACGATTTTCGTACTACAAAATCTTCCACCCAGAGTTCATATTTTCCAATGGCGCCTGTTGTGCAATGCTCTACCTCTACGTTCCACCATACACTAAAAAAAAATTCCCACTCTTGACCCACATATTCCTACATTGCCCGAATATCTGAATATTTATATTTTGCTGCACTAGGCCAGAATTTGGACTGCATAATGCAAATTAATATTCACACCATTTTGTAAATGCTTGTTTTATCTTTCTTTTTCTTTTTCTTTTTCTTTTTCTTTTTCTTTATTTGCTTTTTTTTTTTCCGCTAAACACAAGCTCCAGTACAATCTTGATGTCTGGTTTTTGTCAGAAGCCACCAAAGCACATACTTTGGGACCCGAACAAATTTACATTTTCTTAGGACATCAGATTTGTAGGATACGTTTATAGTAGCCAAATCTATTTAACTTTAAAAATAACTTTCCTTGTATCTCGTTTGAATCAAGATTTTGTATTCCTAAAATTTTATTTTTCATTATTTTTCCATTGAAAAAAATTCAACATTTCGGTACCTATTTTTGGTTAGATTAGTTTAGAAATATGAAAAATTAATGTTAATTTATTTAGTTTTTCATAAATATTCTTTCATATTTCTATTATTTAAATTTATATATTTGGGATAGAAGTTAAAATTTTGAAAGTAAAGTAAGGATGTTATTGCTCGAACAAAATATTCAACAACATTTATAGGAAAGCAAAACTATTCCCAAGAAGATTTTGGGAATTACTTTGCCACAACAATAGAAATATGAAGTCCCTCATATTTTTCCTTATTTTTCAATCATACACATACCAAACAAGGCTAAGAAATCTAAAATTCATTCTCAAACCTCAAAAACTTGAATCAGACGCCATCTAAAAATTCATAACTTTGTAATTTTAAAAGAGAACAACAACCCACTTTTATTTTTCTCTCTCCTTTTTTTTCTTCCTCGAGTTACAATTTTTATTTGGAAGGGGGACTAATTACATCTTTAAATTTCAATATTTTTTTATTTATTTTTTTAAATGCATCATATTCTTCATATTATGTAACTAGATTATATTCTTTATAAATGCACCAATATAGTTTTTTTTTTTCTTTCTTACTTTTGTTCACGTTGTAAACTTAATTTATAAAAGAAATATTAAATTTATATTGCTAGAAAAAAAAGTTTCTGACACCATTTTGAATATTATCGGTTTTAGACATCCTGACTTGGATACAATATTATATTATTGCAAATTTGAAAACAACGTACCATAATATACAATTTGTCCTTCAAAGCACCGTAAATTTAATTTGATGTGACATAATTCTTGACTGGCTATTTTTTGTGATACTCCGTAAAAATAAAAAAAGTCAATTATGGTGGCAATTAATCTCCCTTCTCAAATTAAATATATATACACCTAACCGCCACCTTTATTTTTATTTTATTTATTTATAAATTCATATTTATTGCCACGCTTCTCAAATGATCATGTGATAAACCAACTATCAATTATGGTGACAGTTTGTTTCGTTTGCTCAAGTAAAAGTAGGTTCAAATTGCATGCAACGCAGCGGAGGTAAAACGTGTGCGCATATCGTCGGACATTAAAAAAAATGTAAAAGTAGGTCCTGGCAATGGTTTTTCAATTTTTTTTTTTCTGGATAATGTTTATCAATTGCGTTTGTGTTGTGTTTGGTTCAAGTTTGAGACATTTGGAAATGAATTTTTGGTAAGGTTGGAAATGAAAATTGGATAGAAAATAAAACTCAAGGTCTTCTTTGTAATTTTTTTTGTTTTTCTAGATTTGTTGGTTGGGTGTATTAATTATAATTTTTTTTATAATACCCTCAATGACACTACTCTTAATGACACCATATGAATTTAAGTAACAAAAACATCATGAAATTAAGGAAAAGATATTTGAGAATATTTAAACAACTTAAGATTTTCACTCATGTCATAACCAAATGTGAGAATAAAAAAATTTAATTTTTTTCCAAACCTTCATCCAAACACGGCCTAAATTCTCTCACCTCTCACAATTTTACTTTCGGAGAAATTTATTTTAATGAGACCCACATGATTTTTTTTTTCTCAAACTTCTCGTAATTTTACTCCCTCTCCCTTCCCAAACACCAACATTTTTATTTTTACATTTTTTTTTTCTCAACTTTTTCTTTCCCCCTCTACCAAAACAGTGTTAGCGAAATTTTGACTTGTGGGGCCCGCAGGTTGGTTTGGGTGGTTGGGTTTTGTTTGGTTGATTTGGTTTGGTTTGTTTGGTTTATTTTATTAGTTTGTTTTAATTAGTTATGTTTTAAATTTTTTTATTTAGTTTAGTTTTAGAATTTAATTTAAGAAAATATATTTTAATAAAATAAAATTAAAATTAATTAATTGTAAAGAAAATTTAAAAAATATTTTTTTCGCACATGTTTTATGTCCACTATTTTTGCCTCACGGATTTAAAACAATTAATTTAAATTTTTTCTTTTTTAATTTTTTTTGGAGGTCCAAACATCGTTTTAAATCCGTGGGCACCACACCAAATATAAATTAATTTCGCTACAGTAAATTTTAAATATTCGAAAAAAAATGACCGAAAGTAAAATTAGGAAGTCGAAACATCATTTTTTTGTGATTCTGAAAATTTTCAAAGTCCGTAAAACGGTGAAACAGTTTATCCCGTAGTACTTTTCGATACGGTCATTTTGGCACAAACTGGAGCTTGTTTCGATCTCTCAGTCAAAAATTATGATACTTTAAAGTTTTAAATTTTATATTTTTGTCTATAACATGTGCGTCTTGCTTCGGATAAATTTTTTTCTACACGATTTGTGTTACTCTCGTCGAAAACATACAAATCGACTTATTGTTTAACGAAAAACGATTTCAATACAAGTAGTTATGCCCGCTCGAAGTCTGCTCGACGGCAGACGTAATATTCTTACGGCAGATTTTTATTATTATTATTATTTTAACGTCTGTTAACGACGAGAAAATTAACAATAGAAATATAATATTTAAAAATATAAACATCCAATTTATGTTTTTTTTCTTAATTTTTTAAACTTTTTTGCTTTAGATGGATTCTTTTTTGCATGAATTTAATATAAATTTATTTTGCTACAGTAAATTTTTTGAATGTTGTTTGGTAATAATTTATCCAAAAACTTTTAAATGGTCGGTTCAATTTAGAGACAACCGACAAAAGAGAAAGAAAAGAAAGACAATGACAAAGCAATTGCAAATATAGTTGGTAGGGACCTAAAAGAAAAAGCAAAAAATAAAAGGCGAGATTTGTAAAAAAAAAAAAAATTTGACTTTTACGGTCTGTTTGGATTGAACAAAACAAAAAAAGAAAAGAAAAAAGAATTAAGTGGGATTAAGTAAGGTAGAGTTAAGTGAGGGGAGGAGAGTCGATACATATAATCTTGCTTAGATTTGAGAAAGAATTAAGTGGGGTATGTTTAATAACTATTGTTTGGATTTGAGGTTTTGAGTAAAAAAAGAGTTAAATGAGATGTATTTAAGACTTTTTAAACAAAATCCTTTATTTTTTCCTCATTAATCCTCTGATTTTGAGGATTAAAAAAATGGAATGATTAAACAAACCCCCACTTAACTCTCTATTACTCTTTCTCCTAAATCTCCACCCTCAAACCGAATATGGTTCTTTTTCTCCTCATTTCTCACTTAACTCTCTTAACACTCAATCAAAGCAGATCCTTAACCTCACAGAATAAGCTCAAATAGGAACCTCCAATATGGTAATGACATGTGGGTGAATTTTTTTTTTTCTATTTAGACATTTGATTTTTTTTTTAAGACATTAAAACAAATCAATGAATGAGATGCATACAATCCAATGATTCTCCATCGAAGAGTTTTAAAAATTAGAAAATCATAAATTCCTATAGTTATTTTAAGAACAAATTAAAATAGTAGAATATTATTTTAATAAAAATAATATTGAAAAAAATCTATAACTATATATTTTTTTAATCCTACTATGACATAATTTTAAGTTAATTATAATAAAAGTCGACCCCTTACTACTTCCAAAGTAGATTCTTCCAAAGTCTTTGATACTAAAAGTCAACCCCCAAAGTAGATTCATGCAAACAGTCTTCAAATCATCTGGATTGATTGACATCCCTTCTTTGGGGACAAAAATTTATACGGTCATAATGTAGGAATTAACTTCATAGAATAACAGTTTCTATAAAGTTTCAATTTAGACCCCAATTTTTTATTTTTAGATTTCACATAATTTTTGAATTATTTGAACATATTTTTTTGATCTTTGTCACAAAATATTATTTTATGTTGCTTGATTATTTTCTATTATTTTTATACGGACATAACTAATTTTAGATTTATTTTTATTACAATTTTGGATTCAAAATGTATTGTTCAGCTTCATTTATTGTGATACTTTTAGAGGTCTGTGTGTCCCATAAAAACTGAAGTTAGACTATTAAAACTCGAAGAAATATAAGATTTTGAGATTTGGATGATTGGGCTCCAATCAAGATTGTCCCCTACTTTATAAATTCCATATATTATTATATAATAATAAAAAGTTGGCTTATTGGATAATTTTTTTTAACGATTTTTTTTAAAATAAAGTAATATATTTATATATAATTGTAAAAAAAGGGAGGAGTTTGGAAAATTATAGGGAGGGGGAGAACTCGCCAACTGAGTTGGCGAGATACATGCAGGCCGCCAACTAAGTTGGCGAGGGATGCTGAGTTGGAGGCTGTGCCCGCCAACTGAGTTGGCGAGTGAGGGTTTAGGGGGGAGGCTGTGACCGTTGCACTCTTCCCGCCAACTCAGTTGGCCAGTAATGATCCGTTCAGATACTTGGGAAGCATTATAGTCGTTGCACAACGGCTATTACATTCAACACTCTCACTCTATATATTTTCTATCTCAACCAAATCATCCAACACTCACTCTATTTCCTCTCTTCCCTCTAGCAAAGTCTCCAACACTCTCTCTGCCTCTAGCAAAGCTTGAGTCAAAGTTTTGCCTTCAGCTAAAGTTCATCTGAGTTTCTTGTAGCAAAAGTTCTCAACCGTCATGGATCGTAGCGTAAGAATTGTATGCTCGTACGGCGGTAAAGTAAATGGGTTAAATTACGAAGGAGAAGAAAGTATATTTTTTTCAACTTATCCGAATATTAGTTTTGAAAATATACGTAATCATATTATTGAACGTTGTTTTATTCATTATGATTTTATTCTGAAGTCTATTTTTGGTTCTAATTGTGTTTTTGATAGATAGTGAAGATGCATGGAATTATATTCTTGAGATTAATTCACAATCACGGTATATAAAAATATATGTTATTAAAGTAGCAGCAACATTAGATAGTAGAAATAATGAATATTTTTCTGAATATCAGCATGTTAGTTCGTGTCACGACCCGCACCCGGAAGTTCGGGCACGAGTACGTGGGTACGTCCAGCCTACGCCGCAGAGTCGGCGGTAGTACGCTGTCTAGGTCAATCCATCTAAACTAGTCTAACTCATTCACAAATTAACATAGGCAAGATAATAAGGAGAATGAAACTTAATATTTCAACTGAAAAATAAATGTGACGACAATTCAAATGTTTAATACAGGAATTCCAAAATGAAATCGGGGACAAACCCGATTAAATAAGATAAGAAACAGAATAAAAGATAGCTACTACTAGCTACTCTGCAGCAGGGGTCTCCTGAGTGGGTTCTGGCTCCTCATAGGTATCATCTGTACCCTCATAAGGACCATAATAGGTAGGGGCAAGATCCTCATCATCGCCTAAATCAACAGATCCAGTCAGGAAAGGAGCAAAGTACACAGTGCACAACAATGTTAAACTAAATATTTATGACAATTAAACATTGAATATCATGTTAAGGAAACTGCATAAAGGAATGTTAATATCTCAGAGTCAAAACTATAAACAGGAATATGAGAAAACAGAAGTAAACGAGCAGGAAAAGAAATACACAGTCAGCAAGAATATAACATGACCAGAAGTTATCTGTATGAAACTTGTGTTTATTTTTAGAATACTTAGTTGGCATGTAGGGGTTTATAAGGCTAATCCGGCCGTCATGAACGGCTATTAGTCACGAATAATCGAGATCCGGCTGATGGACAGTCGTGTACCAACAGCTATTATTCACGGCAAGGGGAAGGGTAAACTACATGCCTTTCAGTATTCTTCCACCCGACATGAAAAACAAGACATGAATTCCAATACTCAAGACATGAAAATCTAGCATTTCTAACACTAAGGGTAATCATCAAGGTTACTAGTAAAGCAGAAAATTAATTATCACAATATATAGATTTAACTTGAAGTGCAGGTACTTGCCTGTTGTTTGGATCTGATTAATTGGGTTCTTGGGGGAAAAGTCCAGAGATGAGTCCAAAAGCTGAAACAGACATTACCATCACTCTCAGAAGATGTCAAATAGCTAGAAACGCCTGTCCTTGGGTCCAATTTGGAGACAAGGGCAAAAACGACAGTTTCGGGTCAAAACGGGGTCCGCCGGTGGGCCCGCTTTGCACCGAAAAATGCGTCCGGGTCAAAGGTCTCCAAATTCACCAAACTTAGTGTCAACAGGTCAGGAACGCTGATACGAACCCAACGAAACTTCCAGATTTTGATTCCGATGAGCCGAACACAAAATCGCCCGTCGAGCGGGGCCTGTGGGGCCCACGACACGCGATTTCGTCGACGTTCTCAGAATCGAACCAAACTTGACCCACAGGACCAGCGTATCGCTACGAGTCCGATGGCGCAAGTTTTGTCTCGATCTGACGAGTGTGCACGAAGTTAGGGTGAATTGCAGAAAAACCGGATACGGGACGATGTCCGCGGATACGCGTTGATTCCGGTGTGCACGCACACCCGAATCAGCTTCCGCGAAATCTCACACGTCCGTATCGACGATGCGTACGTATCTGGGAAGACCGCACGCGACCAAGTCGTCCCGTTTGGCGGGACGTACTCAGTTCCGGGGTGAAACAGGGTCTGGTTTTTCCTGTTTTTGGATCGCGGTGTGCGATCACCACAGGACGCGATGTCCCGAACAGTTTGTCCGGACACCGAGAGGGTCATACAGGCTTCACAACGCAATTTGCAGAATTAGAAACGGAGCTACGAGTCAAAAGTTACGCGTACCTGAAGGGGACCGAGAAATCGGGGTTTTCTGTGTCCGAACCGTGTCCTGGACACGTGTCCAGTGCTGTGTCCGGCCTAGGGCAGTGCTGTGTCCTGCGCGTGTCCGCGGCTCTGGGGGTCTGGCCGTCGGTCGGCGAGGTCGGGCCGGGGCTGCGGCGGCTCAGGCGAGGGGCGGCGACGCACCGGAGCGGCGGGGGTCGACGGCGCAGGGCTCGGCGGCTCTCGACCGCGGGGAGGAGTTGGACACTGGGTCGGCTCCGCCTGGGGAGGAGGAGGAAGGGGAGAGGAGGAGGAGCTCCGCCTGGGGGAAGACGTCGCAGGGGCTGAGGGAGGAGGAGGTCGTCGGACGGGGTTCGCCGGAGTCGGGGTAGTTAGGGTTAGGGTTTGTGCTAGTTTGGGGGGAAAGGTGGCGGAGATAGGGGTATAAATAGGGGCTCGGGGCGGGGAAGGCCGGGGCGACGTGGGCGGAAGAATCGGAGGGGGAGGCGCGGTCGTGGCGGCCAAAATTCCGACGGGCGGCGGATTCCACGGGGTCGTGGGGGGGGGGACTGGGTGACAGGGGTGACCGGGCGGGTCGGTGACGGCGGGTCGGGTTCGCTGAACCCGACCCGACCCAGATGGCAGGCGGGCTGGGTAGCTGGGCTGGGCTGGGCTTCGGCCCACTGGGCCGGGCCGGCCCAGAAGAAAAAGAAGAAAAAAAAAATATATAAATAATAATAATAAAAACAGTTTTAATTTAATTAATTAATTAAATTTAGTTTTTAGGCATTTAAAAATAGTTCTGAGGCCCAGAAAAATCCAGAAAAATTATCCTAAGTCCAATTTTTCATTTTTCACCCAAAAATATTATTTTTATGATATTTTAATATTATTTATTGCCAATTAAAAATCATTTATTAATTGAAAACTTTGATTTTAATTACAAAAAATTCTCAGAAAATTCCAGAAAATTGGGAAAAATCCAAGATTTAATAATTTGAAAATTTAGGGGGTTTACAACCTACCCAACTTACAAAAATTTCGTCCTCGAAATTTAAGGATAACAAGGCACGAAAAGAAAGGCCGAGAAATAAAATACACCTCAGGGTTCAAAAAGATAGGGGTATCGCTCTCTAATCTCGTCTTCTCGCTCCCAGGTGGATTCGCCGGGAGAATGGTGCTTCCAAGCTACTCGAACCAGTGAGATAACCTGGTTCCGTAGGACTTTCTCCGAGCGATCCAGTATCTCCACGGGTTGCTCCTGGTAAGTCAGACTTGGGCCTACTTCGAGCTCTGAGTGATCCAAAATGTGGCTGGGGTCTGACACGTACTTCCTCAGCTGCGACACGTGGAAGACGTTATGTACTCCATCCAGAGAGGGTGGCAATGCCAGTCGGTATGCCACTTCTCCGATTTTCTCCTGAATGCCAAAAGGTCCAATAAATCTTGGGCTGAGTTTTCCACTCCTTCCGAACCTAATGGTGCCACGTGTCGGGGAAATCTTTAAGAACACCAGCTCTCCAACCTTTAACAAAGTCATAATCAAGTCTTAGTTCCATAGGCAAAATATTTAAATTGACTTGAATTTCATAAATTTAATTACCTCAAATTCCAAGGGCCTTCGGTGGCTATTTGCCCAATGTCGTTGCCTGTCTTGAGCCACTCGAAGTCTATCCCGTATCTGTTTTACCTTCTCAGCTGAATCGATCACCATCTCTGGTCCCAGCAAGGCTCTTTCTCCAACGTCGTCCCATGATAGCGGGGTACGACATCTTCGTCCATACAGAGCTTCAAATGGAGTCATCTCGATGCTGGCTTGATAACTGTTATTATAAGAGAACTCCACCAGATGTAGGTAGTCTTCCCAGGATCCTCCAAAATCCAGAACACATGTACGGAGCATATCTTCAAGTGTCTGGATTGTACGTTCCGATTGTCCATCGGTTTGGGGATGATAAGCTGTGCTGAATTTGAGTTGAGTCTCCAAACTGGCTTGTAAGCTCTTCCAGAAGTGAGAGGTGAATCTTGAATCTCTGTCGGAGACAATACTTACTGGAACTCCATGCAGCCTAACAATATGTCTGATATATAAATCTGCCAGCTTCTCTGTAGATAGCCCTACTTTGAAAGGTAGAAAATGTGCAGACTTGGTCAGTCTATCTACTATCACCCAGATTGCATCCTTACCACTAGGTGTCCTTGGAAGTCCGGAAACAAAATCCATTGTGATATGTTCCCACTTCCACTCCGGAATGGGTAGTGGTTGAAGCAATCCTCCAGGTCTTTGTCTTTCTGCCTTGACTTGCTGGCACACTAAACAACGAGATACGAACCTGGCTACTTCTTTTTTCATGCCATGCCACCAAACAGGCGTCCTCAGGTCCTTGTATATCTTGTTGGCTCCTGGATGTATAGAGTACTGCGATCTGTGCGCCTCTTGCATAATTTCTTCTCTTATGTCTCCTTGAGGTACACATAATCTATCTCCATGCCTCAGTGATCCATCCTCATGAATTCTGAAATCTTCTACTAGTCCAGCTTGCACTTGACCTCGAAGGCTTCGCAGGCCTTCGTCTTGAAACTGAGTCTCCTTGATCTTGTCTATTAAAGTAGACTGAATCTGCAAGTTCATCATTTGGCCTTCTTTTCCTGGGATAATTACTTCAATACCTAAACTTTCCAAGTCCACCAGCAGGTGTCTGTCCATAGTCAAGTGCATCGCCATAGGATACCTGCTTAGAGCATCAGCAACTACATTTGCCTTCCCAGGGTGATATTGAAGAGTGATATCAAAGTCTTTCATTAGTTCCAGCCACCTTCTTTGCCTCATGTTTAGCTCTTTCTGGGTGAAGATATATTTTAAACTTTTATGGTCTGTAAATATTTCCACCCTTTCTCCATAAAGATAATGCTTCCATAGTTTAAGAGCAAAAATGACAGCTGCCAATTCTAAATCATGAGTTGGATAATTCTTTTCATGAGGTCGAAGCTGTCTAGAGGCATATGCTATTACCTTCTTGTTCTGCTCCAGTACACAACCTAGACCTTTTCCAGAAGCATCACTATAAATAGCGAAACCTCCGGTTCCGGAAGGTAAGGTCAGAATAGGGGCAGAAGTCAGTCTTTTCTTCAATTTCTCAAAGGCACGCTGACATTCATCAGTCCAGGTGAACTCTTCATCCTTTCTTGTTAATTTTGTCATGGGTTCCGCAATTCTAGCAAAGTCCTTCACAAACTTCCGATAGTAGCCAGCTAGTCCCAGGAAACTTCTAATCTCAGCTACAGAGTCTGGAGTGGGCCAGGATTCTACTGCAGCTATCTTCTTAGGATCTACTGCTATTCCATCTCCAGTCACAACATGTCCCAAGAATTCTACTTTGTCTAGGAAGAAAGCACATTTAGACAATTTTCCATAAAGTTTTTCCTTCCTCAAAGTCTCCAAGGCTAACCTCAAATGTTCTTCATGTTCTTCGGGGGTCTTGGAGTAGATCAAAATATCATCAATGAAGACTACTACAAATTTGTCTAGGTATGGCTGGAAAACTCTGTTCATTAGGTTCATAAAAACTGCTGGAGCATTCATCAACCCGAACGGCATTACTAAGAATTCGTAGTGTCCGTTTCGGATATTGAAAGCAGTTTTAGGGATGTCTTCCTTTCTCACCCTTACTTGGTGGTAACCAGACCTCAAATCAATCTTGGAAAATACCCGAGCTCCACTCAGCTGATCAAATAAGTCATCTATCCTGGGCAGGGGATACTTATTCTTAATTGTTAAGGCATTCAAGGCCCTATAGTCAATACACATTCGGGATGTTCCGTCCTTCTTGGGCATAAATAATACTGGAGCTCCCCAGGGTGAGACACTAGACCTAATGAAGCATTTGTCTTCTAGTTCTTTGATTTGCTCATTTAGTTCTATTATCTCTTTCTTGTTGATTCTGTAGGGATTTTGGGACACTGGTGCTGCTCCTGGCACTAAGTCAATGGAGAATTCAACTTCTCGGTCTGGGGGTAAGCCTGGGAGATCCTCAGGGAAGACATCAAGGTATTCAGAGATGATAGGTGGCAATTCTTCTGTTACTAGGGCTCCACAAATTATGTTATTACCCATTTCTCTAGAACCTCTAGCAAATTCAAATTCTGGCTTGCCAGGGGGCCTGAAGATTATACTGCCTCTGTGACAGTCTATTGTGGCATGATGTTGACTTAACCAATCCATACCCAGTATAATGTCAAAACTGGGCACTGGCATTACAAGTAGTCTAGCATACAGTTCTCTTCCACATAGTAAAATAGGACAATTGTTACAGGCATCACTAACCGGGATAATTCCTCCACCGGTAATGATCTTATAACAATTCCTAAGGGGTTTAGTGGTTAAGCTATGCTTCATAAGGAAATCTACTGACATGAATGAATGAGAAGCTCCAGAGTCAAATAAAGTAATAGCTGGTATTGAATTTATAAGCACAGAACCTGTGATCACGTCTGCTGTGGCTTCTGCTTCTTCCAGAGTCATTGCATAAGCACGGCCTTGCTGCGGTGCACCCCTCTGTTGCTGCTGTTGGTGGTGAGCAAAGCGTTGTTGTTGAGTTGGAAGCGGGGGTCCCCTCTGTTGTGCTGCTGGAGGCCTGGCCTGGACTGGAGCCTTTGGTGCAGCGGGGCATCCTTGAGCAGCAGGACAGTCCCTCAATTGATGTGCTGGGGAGCCACAATAGAGACAGGCACCTAGCCTCTTTCTACAGTCTTGCCAAGTGTGGCCTGGTTTTTGGCAATAGTTGCAAGGGGGAGCTCGCTGGTTCTGTCCCAGAGCCTGGTGTTGGGGTGCTGGAGCTCGAGGGAGAGGACGCTGAGTTTGCTGCGGGGCCCTCTGTTGTTGTTGTTGTTGAAAAGGGCGTTTGTTGGGTCCCGCATTTCCGGTATCTCTTTCTCGCTTCAGTTTGTGCCCCATATCTCTCTCTACGCCTTGTGCCACGCTCAGGATTTCTTCATAGGTACGAGCTCGGCTGGTGGTGACAGCAAGGCGAATATCCGGAGACAGTCCCTTCTTGAATCTACGGGCTCTGTCCTCCGGGGTACGAACCATGTACTCCACAAAGTGGCTTAACCTGCTAAATTCAGCAGTATATTCATCAACAGTCAGGGTACCTTGTTCCAGTCTCTCGAATTGGCTTTCGAGAGCTTCCCGAGCCACTTCGGGGTAGAATTTTTCCTTGAATAGCCTCTTGAAGTCCTCCCAGGTGATGTCAGGAGCAGATAGTTGGGGTTCATCTCTGAACCAGGTTCGAGCAATGTCGAACAGTTGCAGGCTTGCGGACTCCACTTTGAGATCATCGGGAACCCGAGCAGTCTTCAGGAGTCTCTCGACATTCTCTATCCATTCATCGGCATAGAGAATGCCCTCAGTTCCGTAGAATTCCAGGGGTCTAAGATTCTTGAAGTCTTTGGCACTCCCTGGCCTCTTGAGTGGCGACTCCTGGGACTTAATAGCTTCTGAGAGGCTGGTCCGCAGAAGTGCAGTCTGTTCTTTCTGGGATTCCACCAATCCCTGGAACACTCCTAGCAGTTGTGCCCCATCTAGGGTAACTGCCGGGACAGATGGAGGCGGCGGGAGTGCAAGAGTCTCGGGCACATTCTGCTCAGCTGGTTCCGATGTGCCTCCTACTGTGTTCCTGGTCTGGACCATTCTGAAAGATTAAGGGATAGGAAGATCAGAATAGAATACTTGGAAATCAAAGGCGATAAGAAAAATTGAGCAGCAATGATATCAAGAATTGAAATAAGGACGCTATACTGTGAATGAGCTTTTCCTAGAATCCTCAATTTTATTCCATACCCTGTCCTAGGGTATTACCCTATTTTAGGATAGGACCTGCATGGGCTACCATAAAAACGTGTCACGACCCGCACCCGGAAGTTCGGGCACGAGTACGTGGGTACGTCCAGCCTACGCCGCAGAGTCGGCGGTAGTACGCTGTCTAGGTCAATCCATCTAAACTAGTCTAACTCATTCACAAATTAACATATGCAAGATAATAAGGAGAATGAAACTTAATATTTCAACTGAAAAATAAATGTGACGATAATTCAAATGTTTAATACAGGAATTCCAAAATGAAATCGGGGACAAACCCGATTAAATAAGATAAGAAACAGAATAAAAGATAGCTACTACTAGCTACTCTGCAGCAGGGGTCTCCTGAGTGGGTTCTGGCTCCTCATAGGTATCATCTGTACCCTTATAAGGACCATAATAGGTAGGGGCAAGATCCTCATCATCGCCTAAATCAACAGATCCAGTCAGGAAAGAAGCAAAGTACACAGTGCACAACAATGTTAAACTAAATATTTATGACAATTAAACATTGAATATCATGTTAAGGAAACTGCATAAAGGAATGTTAATATCTCAGAGTCAAAACTATAAACAGGAATATGAGAAAACAGAAGTAAACGAGCAGGAAAAGAAATACACAGTCAGCAAGAATATAACATGACCAGAAGTTATCTGTATGAAACTTGTGTTTGATTTTAGAATACTTAGTTGGCATTAGGGGTTTATAAGGCTAATCCGGCCGTCATGAACGGCTATTAGTCACGAATAATCGAGATCCGGCTGATGGACAGTCGTGTACCAACAGCTATTATTCACGGCAAGGGGAAGGGTAAACTACATGCCTTTCAGTATTCTCCCACCCGACATGAAAAATAAGACATGAATTCCAATACTCAAGACATAAAAATCTAGAATTTCTAACACTAAGGGTAATCATCAAGGTTACTAGTAAAGCAGGAAATTAATTATCATAATATATAGATTTAACTTGAAGTGCAGGTACTTGCCTGTTGTTTGGATCTGATTAATTGGGTTCTTGGGGGAAAAGTCCAGAGATGAGTCCAAAAGCTGAAACAGACATTACCATCACTCTCAGAAGATGTCAAATAGCTAGAAACGCCTGTCCTTGGGTCCAATTTGGAGACAAGGGCAAAAACGGCAGTTTCGGGTCAAAACGGGGTCCGCCGGTGGGCCCGCTTTGCACCGAAAAACGCGTCCGGGTCAAAGGTCTCCAAATTCACCAAACTTAGTGTCAACAGGTCAGGAACGCTGATACGAACCCAATGGAACTTCCAGATTTGGATTCCGATGAGCCGAACACAAAATCGCCCGTCGAGCGGGGCCTGTGGGGCCCACGACACGCGATTTCGTCGACGTTCTCAGAATCGAACCAAACTTGATCCACAGGACCAGCGTATCGCTACGTGTCCGATGGCGCAAGTTTTGTCTCGATCTGACGAGTGTGCACGAAGTTAGGGTGAATTGCAGAAAAGCCGGATACGGGGCGATGTCCGCGGATACGCGTTGATTCCGGTGTGCACGCACACCCGAATCAGCTTCCATGAAATCTCACACGTCCGTATCGACGATGCGTACGTATCTGTGAAGACCGCACGCGACCAAGTCGTCCCGTTTGGCGGGACGTACTCAGTTCCGGGGTGAAACAGGGTCTGGTTTTTCCTGTTTTTGGATCGCGGTGTGCGATCACCACAGGACGCGATGTCCCGAACAGTTTGTCCGGACACCGAGAGGGTCATACAGGCTTCACAACGCAATTTGCGGAATTAGAAACGGAGCTACGAGTCGAAAGTTACGCGTACCTGAAGGGGACCGAGAAATCGGGGTTTTCTGTGTCCGAACCGTGTCCTGGACACGTGTCCAGTGCTGTGTCCGGCCTAGGGCAGTGCTGTGTCCTGCACGTGTCCGCGGCTCTGGGGGTCTGGCCGTCGGTCGGCGAGGTCGGGCCGGGGCTGCGGCGGCTCAGGCGAGGGGCGGCGACGCACCGGAGCGGCGGGGGTCGACGGCGCAGGGCTCGGCGGCTCTCGACCGCGGGGAGGAGTTGGACACTGGGTCGGCTCCGCCTGGGGAGGAGGAGGAAGGGGAGAGGAGGAGGAGCTCCGCCTGGGGGAAGACGTCGCAGGGGCTGAGGCAGGAGGAGGTCGCCGGACGGGGTTCGCCGGAGTCGGGGTAGTTAGGGTTAGGGTTTGTGCTAGTTTAGGGGGAAAGGAGGCGGAGATAGGGGTATAAATAGGGGCTCGGGGCGGGGAAGGCCGGGGCGACGTGGGCGGAAGAATCGGAGGGGGAGGCGCGGTCGTGGCGGCCGAAATTCCGGCGGGCGGCGGATTCCACGGGGTCGTGGGGGGGGGACTGGGTGACAGGGGTGACCGGGCGGGTCGGTGACGGCAGGTCGGGTTCGCTGAACCCGACCCGACCCGGATGGCAGACGGGCTGGGTAGCTGGGCTGGGCTGGGCTTCGGCCCACTGGGCCGGGCCGGCCCAGAAGAAAAAGAAGAAAAAAAAATATAAATAATAATAATAATTGTAATAATAATAATAAAAACAGTTTTAATTTAATTAATTAATTAAATTTAGTTTTTAGGCATTTAAAAATAGTTCTGAGGCCCAGAAAAATCCAGAAAAATTATCCTAAGTCCAGTTTTTCATTTTACACCCAAAAATATTATTTTCATGATATTTTAATATTATTTATTGCCAATTAAAAATTATTTTTTAATTGAAAACCTTGATTTTAATTACAGAAAATTCTCAGAAAATTCCAGAAAATTGGGAAAAATCCAAGATTTAATAATTTGAAAATTTAGGGGGTTTACAGTTCGGGTGCTAGTTCTTCTCAACAAATTATTTCATTTATCCAAGAAGGTCATTTATCAAATGAATCTAAGCATGATGATGATAGTGACAACGACGTTGGAAATAGTGATGATTTAGTTGAAATTGTAGATTATACGGTAGATTGTGATGTTGTTAAACTATCATTGATGAAGTATTTAAGGGACAATCATTTCCTAGTCGTTCTCACTTTAGAAGCTTTATAAGTAATTTAGCAATTAAATATAATTTTAGTTGTTCATCTAGTGTTATGAATAATGCTCGTGGAATTATATATAGTTGTGATCAACCGAATTGTAATTGGAGAGTATATGTCAAATCTATTGGAAATGGCGATATAGTTAAAGTTAGTACATTAGAAAATCGTCATTCTTGTTTAGGGAGACTTAGTACAGGACGTCATCGACTAGCTACCGCTGCATGGATTAAGACCATGATAATTGACATTATTAGAGATAACCAGTCATACAGTCCATCACAAATTGTAAAAGATATATATAGGGAGCACCGTATACAAGTTAGTTATTCCAAAGCCTGGAGAGCCCGAGAGACAGCATTAGCTGAAATTAATGGTAGTTATGATGAGGCATACGCTAGTCTTGAGGAGTATTGTTATAGAATTATGGAGACAAATCCAGGTAGTACATGTTTTATTAAAACTGTCGAAAACAATAGCTTCCAACGAATTTTTATTTGTTTTAAGTCATGTATTGATGGATTTTTAAGGGGCTGTTTACCAGTTATTAGTACTAATGCTACATTTCTTTCATCTAAATATCAAGGTATCTTATTTATTGCTTGTGCTCACGATCCTAACTATCAATTATATCCTATAGCTTATGTTGTTGCTGAAGGTGAGAATAGTGATTCTTGGTCTTGGTTTTTAAATTCTCTTAAAATATCTTTTGAAAGTTGTTTTAATGATTGGAGTACAATTTCATTTATATCTGACAAGCAAAAAGGATTAATAAATATTGTTCGTGCTATTTTTCCTGCATCTCCTCATTTTTTTGTATTCATCATTTTAAACAAAACATGAAAAAAGTTACCAAAGAACCAGTATTTCAACATTTGTTAGACTCGCTTGTTAGATGATTTGGTACGATTGCTAGAGGGAAGAGAACATTGAGTGTGTTTGATATAATTAAACCGAGAACATAAATTTGGATATAATCAAACAGATGCAGAGAGTGTGTTTGATATAATTAAACCGAGAACATAAATTTGTACGATTGGCTTATTGGTGTAAACGATGAAAGTCGTCGATTTGAACATTGGATAACAACGTATGCTACTTGTCCTAGATTAGATATTAACACTTCTAATCTTGCTGAATATTTTAATAGCTGGATTAAGAAATTACGAGATAAGCCAATAACAATACTTCTCGATGGTATTAGAGCCAAGATTATTACACTTCATGAAAATCGTAGAAAGAATGCTGAAAATATAGACACAGATTATTGTCCGAAGATGTTAAAGACCATGGCTTGTATTATCAAAGAGAAGAATCACCTAGAAATATTAGCTATTGATAGTTATAAGTTTGAAATAATAGACCGTGCAACAAGTAGAAGCTATATTGTTAATATAACTGACAGATCTTGTACATGTTTTAGATGGTACCATACTTATATACCATGTATACATGCATGTTTTGTTTGTAGATATTGCAATATTAGTATTGATAATTTTTATCCTGCAGTATTTTTCACGGAGACCTTGAGAAGTGTATACGCACCAAAAATGGAGCCAATTCCAGTTTCCTACAAGATCCAAGCTCCTTTGGTTAGAGGACAAATTGGGGTACCAAATGTAAGACGCAAAGCTGGAAGACCAAAGAAGAACCGCATCAAATCCCGGGATTCATCGACGAGAGATCGACGTTGCAGTAATTGTGGTGCTATGGGACACAACCGAAGAAGGTGTACTAATCAACCAAGAGAGTAAAATAGAATTGTTCAATACAAACTTACAAATATTGTAATAGTGAGTCTGATAATAAAAGTCTACTTAAGAATTGTTCAATACCCAAATATTGTAATCAAACATTATTACAAATCATACAAATATTGCAATCATACATTGTTACAAATTATCTACTCATCCTCCTCCTCGTCTTGTTGAGTTTGGGTATGTAGTGCCCCGTTCCCCCGGTGCGGGGAGCGCGGCTAAGAAACACAAACGGTATCGTTCGATCGGGATAGATTGAATTAAGAACTCGTCCTCGTTATGGATTTGTTTCTTCGGAATCGATTCCCATATTCAGTGGACTGCGCCCCAAGGATCGGCTTAGCGGCAGAGTCAGGAGGGACCTCTCCGCTGCTATCTTTTATTGCCTCGGTTTTCGATGTCGCTTGTTGCTTTCGTGCTTTGAGTTGGTTTTGGGATTTGCTTGTTTTCCTTGAACGGTTTCGATGGTTTTCATTGTTTTCGTTCATTGACTTGCACTTCTATTCCGAGATTGGAAAGAGAGGAAGAAGTATTAATCGAGCTGTTCGTGTGCAGGTGAACGAGCAGTAGGCGGCTTGCGAACGGAGTCGTGAAGCGCCTCTTTGCTTCTTCTTTCCAAAAATCTAAGTGAGTGGCTACCAACCCGATTAGCTAGCCCTGCTTCCAAGCTTCACTCCTTTGCCCCGATCTAACGATACCAAATAATAATAAAAGAAACCAAGATAAAAGAAAATAGACTTGGTTATTACTGCTTGTCAATCAAACTCGTGAACGGTTACTTACTTGCATGCTTGTTCGTTCGGGATATTCATCATATGCATCAATTTTAGTTAGAATATATCTTCTTCTATAATTGTGCTATCAATGCATTATATCTATGCATTCCTCGTGTTGCCTCTACTGCGTGAATGGATAACTTAACTAAACATCGTGTGTTCGATCATGGGCAACTTGTGCACAAGGGTATAAGTTCTGCGGACGGTCGCTGGGGCACTGGCACCGATCCGATCTGGGCGGAACTTCGTGTGTAGTCATCGTGTGCGGACTGGATAGCTTGCAACGCATTGTGTGTTTATCGTGTATCCATTATGAGCTCTCGTTGTATGCTATCCTAGTCTATGACTAGTCCAAAATGGCTACCAAGCCAGTGATCACCTGTGGCATAGTCATCGTGTGCGGACTGGACGGCTTGCAATGCCTCGTGTGTTTATCGTTGCATCCTATCCTTGTCCATGACTATTTCCACCTTGTATATTTAAACCTGTTGCATACTAACTTGTGTCTCCGTGGCAGGGAAGGCATGGTAAGTATTGTGCAGGTAATTCAGACGGTCAGGTAAAATCGACCGAACGGTGGCACGTTCATTTCAGTAAATTCAATATGCTGCTTACCTGTAAATGAACTAAGGCAAGATAGAAACCCACAAATATGCATGCTTTACTAAACAACGTGTTGATTGGTATAGTCAGGCTAGCTCGCCTTCACCAGCATGTTTCGATATGCTGACCCTCGTTGAAACAGGTTCTCCGTACCAAGGCGAACCGAGCGAGGAGCCGAAGTCGTCTGCCCGATCCTGTCCAACTGTTGGCGCATCTTCACCGCGCCCTCGAAGCCTTTTGAAGTCCGAAGCTGCAACTCTTTATACACAAATGCAGCTCCGTGGCAAAGCGATCCTCCAGCCTGGAGGTCTTTATCGTTTTGAGTTTATAAAAGGATGTAATGTACAAGACTGCTATCTCATTTTGAGTCAACCCTTTTGTAAGCCGTTCGGCATATTAGCTGACTCGTTCAGGAGTTTTTAATAGATGTTCATTATCAATAAAGAGAACTTTTCTATGTTTTAAATCTGTGTTTCAATTTATCTGCGCACTCTGAATATGTGCTTACTATGCAAATCATTAAAGCCTTGTGCGGGCGCAACTCCAGGCCCGCACGGCGATCACGATTCGGGGGACGCCTCGGGGCGTGACATAGTGGTATCAGAGCACAGATTCAAGTTCCTTAGACTTCGTGCTGGAAAGGTTCCTTTAACGATCAAATTCCTGTGCGAACTCTTGAACTCGCTAGGCCAAAATGAGATACGTTCGTGCAATAAGTCCATAATACATTATGATTCTAATGTAATTTACCTTCTTTTGAAGGAATGGATCCAGCGCAATCTGCAGCACAACCACCGATCGAAACACAAGAAAGCAGTTCGGGCCATTCGGGAAGCTCTCGAAGCCAAAGAGGCATGTCTCAAGTCGACCCGCTTGAGCGGGTAATGCAAATGTTAGAATCGCAACGACAACGAGACGATGCTCGCCAAGCCAAGCTCGAGAGTAATCTAGAGACCCGATTCTCAGTCCAACAGAAGCAGGTCGATGCCCTGCAACAAATCGTTCAGACTTTGGCTGCCAACCATTCCGCCGCAACAGTAGCGACTCCGGTGGAACAGCCCGTGCTTGAAGTGGAGACGCCTCAAATTCCAAGGCCGAGGGACGTGACTGCCTTCAACTTGGGCCATTTCAAGAAAGTCTGCAACACCCCATTCAACGGGACTGAGGACCCAGTGGTAGCTCTAGATTGGCTAGCCGAGCTCGAAGATTACTTCACTCTGCTAGAGGTCCCCGAAGATAAGCGCGTCGCCTGCGCGCAACTACAGCTCCGCCTCAACGCACATGATTGGTGGGACGTGCATCGACGATCTCTCCAATTTGATCACGGAGAGGAGGCGATCTCGTGGACGACCTTTCGTGCCGCGTTCGAAGAGGAGTTTATACCGCCTCCAGTACAACGTCAAATGGAAAATGACTTCGTGCAACTGAGGCAAGGCAGTATGACAGTGAAGCAGTACTCCGCCGAATTCAACCGACTCTCCAAATTCGCTAGGGCCTATTTACCTGATGCAGCGAGTCGAGCCAGAAGGTTTGAAGGTGGACTACGCCCTGCCATCCATTCGCACGTGGTCAATAATCAATATGGAATAATGCGTGAAGTCATGAATCACGCCTTATCGCTAGAACCGCAGTATCCTCACGTTTCCACCGGCGCTGTGCATACCTACAATCACAAACGCCAAGGCAACGATAGAGGAAACACCGCAGCAAAGCGTCCTAACCACGGCGATTCCCGGAGAGGAAATCAAGAATGGTGTAACTTCTGTAAGAAATCTGGGCACACCATTAATCAATGTCGTAAGAGACTTGGGTTATGTCTTGCTTGTGGCAATCTAGGCCATGCCATAAATTCCTGCCCGAACCTTCCTGATCGTCATTCTCGACGAGAAAATCCCTAATGGTAAGCATTATTCTTAAGTTTCGGGACGAAACTTCCAATTGGTTGGGTAGGATGTAGTGCCCCGTTCCCCCGGTGCGGGGAGCGCGGCTAAGAAACACAAACGGTATCGTTCGATCGGGATAGATTGAATTAAGAACTCGTCCTCGTTATGGATTTGTTTCTTCGGAATCGATTCCCATATTCAGTGGACTGCGCCCCAAGGATCGGCTTAGCGGCAGAGTCAGGAGGGACCTCTCCGCTGCTATCTTTTATTGCCTCGGTTTTCGATGTCGCTTGTTGCTTTCGTGCTTTGAGTTGGTTTTGGGATTTGCTTGTTTTCCTTGAACGGTTTCGATGGTTTTCATTATTTTTGTTCATTGACTTGCACTTCTATTCCGAGATTGGAAAGAGAGGAAGAAGTATTAATCGAGCTGTTCGTGTGCAGGTGAACGAGCAGTAGGCGGCTTGCGAACGGAGTCGTGAAGCGCCTCTTTGCTTCTTCTTTCCAAAAATCTAAGTGAGTGGCTACCAACCCGATTAGCTAGCCCTGCTTCCAAGCTTCACTCCTTTGCCCCGATCTAACGATACCAAATAATAATAAAAGAAACCAAGATAAAAGAAAATAGACTTGGTTATTACTGCTTGTCAATCAAACTCGTGAACGGTTACTTACTTGCATGCTTGTTCGTTCGGGATATTCATCATATGCATCAATTTTAGTTAGAATATATCTTCTTCTATAATTGTGCTATCAATGCATTATATCTATGCATTCCTCGTGTTGCCTCTACTGCGTGAATGGATAACTTAACTAAACATCGTGTGTTCGATCATGGACAACTTGTGCACAAGGGTATAAGTTCAGCGGACGGTCGCTGGGGCACTGGCACCGATCCGATCCGGGCAGAACTTCGTGTGTAGTCATCGTGTGCGGACTGGATAGCTTGCAACGCATCGTGTATTTATCGTGTATCCATTATGAGCTCTCGTTGCATGCTATCCTAGTCCATGACTAGTCCAAAATGGCTACCAAGCCAGTGATCACCTGTGGCATAGTCATCGTGTGCGGACTGGACGGCTTGCAACGCCTCGTGTGTTTATCGTTGCATCCTATCCTTGTCCATGACTATTTCCACCTTGTATATTTAAACCTGTTGCATACTAACTTGTGTCTCCGTGGCAGGGAAGGCATGGTAAGTATTGTGCAGGTAATTCAGACGGTCAGGTAAAATCCACCGAACGGTGGCACGTTCATTTCAGTAAATTCAATATGCTGCTTACTTGTAAATGAACTAAGGCAAGATAGAAACCCACAAATATGCATGCTTCACTAAACAACGTGTTGATTGGTATAGTCAGGCTAGCTCGCCTTCACCAGCATGTTTCGATATGCTGACCCTCGTTGAAACAGGTTCTCCGCACCAAGGCGAACCGAGCGAGGAGCCGAAGTCGTCTGCCCGATCCAGTCCAACTGTTGGCGCATCTTCACCGCGCCCTCGAAGCCTTTTGAAGTCCGAAGCTGCAACTCTTTATACACAAATGCAGCTCCGTGGCAAAGCGATCCTCCAGCCTGGAGGTCTTTATCGTTTTGAGTTTATAAAAGGATGTAATGTACAAGACTGCTATCTCATTTTGAGTCAACTCTTTTGTAAGCCGTTTGGCATATTAGCTGACTCGTTCAGGAGTTTGTAATAGATGTTCATTATCAATAAAGAGAACTTTTCTATGTTTTAAATCTGTGTTTCAATTTATCTGCGTACTCTGAATATGTGCTTACTATGCAAATCATTAAAGCCTTGTGCGGGCGCAACTCCAGGCCCGCACGGCGGTCACGATTCGGGGGACGCCTCGGGGCGTGACAGGGTAGGCAGCGGTGCTGATGGAGTCGAAAAAAATTGTGTGAATATCTGGTAGCTTTCATCTCCAGCAGTCTGGTAACTCAGGCCCGCTCCAGCAGTCTAGTAACTCGGTCCCGCTCCAGCATACTGGTAACTCGGGCTCGCTCCAGCATACTGGTCACTCGGGCCCGCTCCAGCATACTGTTAACTCGGGCCCGCTCCGGCACACTGGTCACTCGGGTCCGCTCCAGCATAATGATGAAAAGGGTCCTCTGCATCATCCCTCCGACGACGACGAGAGTGTCTCTATCGTACTAAGCCGGTCGGATAGTCTGGTGGAAGACGTGATTGTACTGGAGGCATTTCAGGTCTTACTACAGCCTTCTAATCCGATGCGTGTCGAACGTAGAGGTAAAATAAGCCCTCCGCGAAGCTTATGACGGCATCTGCGGGACGCATCAACCTGGTCCAAAGCTACAGGACCGTCTTCGGAGAATGGGCTACTATTGGCCGATGATGGTAGTAGATACTATCGATTACGCAAGAAAATGCCAAGCATGCCAAATCTACGCCGACTTCATCCATCAGCCATCCGAGTTTGTATACCCAACGGTAGCATCTTGGCCGTTTGAGGCATGGAGAATGGACATCATTGGGCCAATCATTCCGCCTTCATCAAAAGGATATATGTTCATCCTGGCGATCACCGACTACTTCTCCAAATGGACGGAAGTTGTTTCGCTCGCTGAAGTCAAAACAACAAATGCGATTAACTTCGTCAAGCATCACGTCATATATTGCTTCAACTTGTCGCGTAGGATATTCCATGACAATGGTCCACAGTTCGCAAGCCACGCCTTCTATCAATTTTATGACAAAAATCGAATCCAAAACATGGCCTCTACGGCATACAATCCCGCAGAAAACCTTCTGGCCGAATCGTTTAACAAAACCATCATCAAACTCCTCAAGAAATTCGTGTCTTCTAACAAACGCGACTGGAATGAGAAGCTGGGGAATGTCTCTGGGCCTACCGGTCAAAAGTTCGGACAGCTACTGGGAATACACTGTTCTCTTTGGTGTATGGAAGTGAGACAGTACTTCTGCTTGAGATCCAAATTCCTTCACTGCGAATATCTCTCTCCAACCAACTAACCACGGATGACAACTGGCGCAGAAGGTTACAGGATTTGGAAGCACTCGACGAGAAACGACTCTTAGCCCAACAATTCATAGAGCTGTATCAAGTGCGTCTCTCTGGAGCCTTCAACAAACGGGTAAAATAGAGAATGTTTCAAGTGGGTGACCTCGTCTTAACAGTAAGAAGACCGATGGTTATGACTCATAAGACGACCGACAAATTCCAACATAAATGAGAGGGCCCATTCGTTGTGGAAACCATATTTTCCAACGGCGCATACCGGCTAGCAAAACCCAACGATGACTTACTTCTGATGCCTATCAACGACAATTTCCTAAAAAAGTACTACGTCTAAATTAGATTGGTACTCCTCTAATACCAAACTACATCGTATCTTCCTGGGCGTTGGTTCATGTCCACAGGACCTCTGGACGGTCGCTCTAATACACTACTCCGGCGGAGTCTGCCATGTCCATATTATCTCTGAGCAAACTTTTCGGCCTTGACCATCGATCATCACGTCCATATTACCTCTGTTATCGATTGTCTTCCAACTTATCACCCGTACCCAATCCGCAGTATGCCCGCGGTGTTAGGTCCACAAAAATTGCCATGTCCATATTACCTCTGACAGGGCTTGTCTCAAACATATTACTTGCACTAACGTGCACAAGAAGTAATGGGTCCACAAAATCTATCACGTCTATATTACCTATGATAGGGTTTGTTTCGAATCTATTACTCGTACCCTAAAGTGTGCAAAAAGGTAATAGGTCCACCAAAATCTCCCAACAGGATGTCTTTAAAGTCCAAAAAAACTGCCACGTCCATATTATCTCTGGTAGGGCTTGTCTCAAACCTATTACTTACACTAACATGCGCAAAAAAATAATGGGTCCACAAAATCTATCACGTCCATATTACCTCTAATATGGTTTGTTACGAATCTATTACTCGCATTCCAAAGTGCACAAAAGGGTAATAGATCCACCAAAATTCTCGAACGGGATGTCCTTAAAATGTACAAAATCTATCACGTCCATACTACCTCTGACAGGGCTTGTTTCGAATCTATTACTCGCACCCAAGTGCGCAAAAGGGTAATAGATCCACCAAAATCTTCCAGCGGGATGTCCTTAAAATCCATAAAGCCTATCACATCCATATTACCTCTGATAGAGTTTATTTACGAATCTATTACTCGTACCCCAAGTGCGCAAAAGGATAATAGGTCTACTAAAATTCCCAAGCAGAATATTCAGATCATGAGGCCATGGATCGAGACTACCACTAATAAACTCTCCGGCGAGGAGAGTCACAGCCTTCGGCATCCTTATCAGGAAAAGGAGAAAACGAAGCAAAGAGATAAAAGTTCTCTCTCCCCCCTGACTGCCTATTTATAGGCTCTAAAAATTGTGTGAAGGGATCGAGGAAATAAACTGAGCGGTTAATGAGATGAACTTGACACCTCGATTCACGTTATCCTCTTTAATCTCCTTGGAAACTATCGCCTCGAGCCCCGCTTCAGGAGATAGCTCAGAATCTGAACAAAATCCACTCAAGTGTCAAGGCAAATCTGACAGTTAAATGCATAGTTGACAGCCTGGCACCCTTCGTCCATGCGGCTCAATGACCATCCATGCTTCTTATTCAAAGTATTTCAAACTTATCAGTTTAAAAAATTTGAAGGGGGTCTTGTAGAAGCATAGAAAATATGCAGCCACACGACCGACATCCATGCGCGCCCCAAATCAAACTCAACAGATGATGGACCGCATGGACACCATGTAGCCCAAAAAAGAAAAACCCATGCGGTCCAAACAAGCGTCCTGATAACTGGCCGCAGGTCGACCTGACATGACGTCATGACAACAAAAATGGTGCCTGACACAGAATCTTGACAAAAATAATTTTTCTGATCGCCTCGAAGGATGAGAATACACTAAGAGGCAGTAGTCCCAAGGATGGTGCAGAGCCACGTAGATAATAGGATAAAAAGAACCCATGCGGCTCTGGCCCATTCGTTCCGGACTCCATGCGGTCCATGCTCTCTGGCCCACGAGTCCCAGACTTTATGCGTCCCATGCGACTCTAGCCCATGTGGTCCCGTGTGTTCCGAACTTCGTGCATCCCGTTTGTCTTTGGCCACATGTGTCCAAGATTCCACGGTGACCAAGTCTTGCTGTTACAACAAAGTGGTCCCCTCCAACCAAATAGCGGCTACGTATCCATTTGACTAAGTCGCGCCTACACAGTTGAGAAACGTCCAGATATTCAGCAAACAACAAAATTCTAACAAATGTTCACATGACAGCGGAGCCCAGATTTCTGTGCATAGTTATAGCACCCTTCCATTGGGAAGGGACACGTAGCCAACCCTGCCATCCATGCGGCCTGAAATCCATGCGGCCACAAATATGACTATAAATAGTAGGATACCAGATCCGGACAGGCAGACTGGCTATCTGCGAATCTACACTCGAGCAAGAGAGAAGAGCTTCTGCATCGAATCATCCACAGAGTAAAGGGAGTTGCTACACTCCTAACCCTCCATCGTCACCCCCCAGAAAACTGTTTGTTTAGGACTCCTCTCTGTACTCTCTTTAGTTTGTTTATTAAATCAAGTTCTTTCTTAAAGGCTTTCGAATTTAATGGCACCCACTTTCGCTGGACTCACTCATTTTCGAAGTTTCATCTCGGTCCTTAGTGGGCACCCACTTTCCGTTCCCATTTATTCAAAAACCAAAATGTATCAAGTTCCTTTACATTCTATAATTCTAAAAAAAGAATTACAAAGTGACATGGCTACATTGCTAGAACATTATACAATTTGCTCAAATCTAAACGAGTTTTATTTCATAATCAAATTAAAACATTTTTGTTATAAGAGAATTAGGTGCAAAGAGCATTTATGCTCAGTTAAGCAGGTCAATTTGTAACCTAGAAGAAATTAACATTTTAACAAAATTTCTAGAATGATACCAATTAGTTGAAATGGAAAGAAGCAAACATTGTCACCCAAAGGCCTATCAGACCTAAAGGAAATATTTGTTATTATTTATAAACCCTATAAACCAATGCACAAAAATACGATACTGGTAATTATTGATAAACGAGGAAGCATAAATTTCCATTAACCTATTCTTTGTGTACACTACCTATACCTATGCAAGGATCGAGCGCTTGGGCAGAACCTGTGATAAATACAAAAGCCACCATGGAACAAAGACACATCCATAGATTCTATATCGTCTATTATCTGATCAAATCACCATAGAATAGAAAAATTCCTCAAGAATCAAACCCAAGGGATTCGAAGAAAAACCCTTAATTTTGAAGAAATTAGGTTACGAGAGACTCCAATCTCATGGGTCCGCAACAAAATGGAAACTTTCAAGAGCATCACCAGCCCTAGATTCCACAAAAATTATAATAAAAATCCAAACTTTGAAGAGGAAACACTCACAATAGAGTATCGGGAGCACCAATGATAGTGATGCTCCACTCCTAGATCGTGGGAAGAGTGAGCAGTATCCGGTGGTGGACGAGTCTCTACATGCACTGGGAGGCCAAGGGTGTTACTGCGGCGGCTTTGCTGTTGCTGCTGCGGTCGGATCCGGCTGTCGACACAATGTTGCTGCTCCGTCTTCTTCTTTGGTTGCAGAGATGAAGAAGAAGAAGAAGGAGAAGGAGAGGAAAGGAAGAGGAGATGAAGAAAATGAGGAGGAGAAGGAGAGAGTACAGGGGGTTTGATTAAAGGGGGGAAATTGTAAGGAAAACGAATAGCGACAGAGGTCAGAGTTTTTGGAAATTTTTAGCACCATTTGTAATTTTTAGAAGTGTTATAAAATTTTGATAAAGATGTTATAGATGTTTCTAATAGATATAACAGTTTTATATAAAACCGTTATAATAGGCCCTGTAGGGCCTACTTATGAGACCTTATAATACTTTCATATAAAGCGTTATAGAAGAACTTCTACTTGTTTTGCTTGTATGATTGTTTTACAAATCGGACCAACAGATTTAACCAGTTGACTCGTGAATCGGTAACTTTTTGTTCGGTTCAGTGTTGACTTATTGAATTTTTTTTAAAAAAAAAAAGGTTGTAAATGAATATTTTTTCTAAAAATCAATGTCCATAAGGGATTGAACTTGGGACAATTAGGTTAACCTAATGGATGAACCATTGGTTGAACCAACTGGTTGAATCTGTTTGGCTCGACCCAATGCCTTGTCCGGGTTGATCACCGGTCCGATTTTAAAACACTTCTTATATGACATTCATTCACCAAGATATGATTCAATGTATTTGGACCCAATTCCATCCAAAGTTAATCAAAATATAGGGGGGGATCTCAACTCATTTGTCCTGATCATATAGATACCGAAAGGATTAGCCAAAGATATGATCTGTTGAGATGTGAGATCTTCTTAATAGGCATAACCAACCCAATTAAGCAAGCCTGTATCACCACCAAAATCTTACATGCATTTCTCGTGCGAATCCTAATTCGACTAAGCTATTCAAGCCAACAAACCAACACAATATCACAACTAAGAACTAGCCATTACATTACTTCCCAAAGGGTCAATATCTATCAAATATCGAGTCTATCAAATGAACTAAACTAAGCAACTCATATCTTAAGCTAAGTCCAAATAAACAAATCAAAAGGTAAACCAAAAAAAGACTAACCTAGCATAAATTCCAAATTGAGTCTAAGCATAACATTAACTCTCATATCAAATATTCATCATTAACTTGATACACAAAGTTATCTTTATTATCAATAGTCAATTTCTCATGCCCAAGTCTCCCACGAACTATTTTTGTAACAATATAACTATTTAACCATCGAACACACCGTAATTGTAAAGTTTTGTCGCAGTGTAGAGAGTTTAGCAAGATATTAGAAGCATCCAGATCATTTAGATACTATTTGACGAGACAAAGTGGATCATCTATGTTGCAAGGAAAGGAGAAAACACCTACCTTGATGTATCTTGAGGTATTTTCCAGTGTCCACTTTGTATCGAATATGTGTCTAGCACGGCCCGAACCCACAGTTATAGAATGTTCATGCTTCCTAGTGGAATATTTGATGCGACAAGATAGACTTCCATTAAACATCATATTAATTATTGTTATGTGTGAATCTCTAACTTTTGTGGGTATGTGTTGAGGGGGCGTCCATGAGCTTATGGGGGGATTGACTTCCGAAATAGAATCCATATACATAATGTGAAAAAGCTAAAAAGAAAATAAATGTAATAATAATAATAATAATAATAAATTGATGCCATCCAAAATTGACATAAGGATCTCTAGTATGAAAGTCTAATCACTACACCACAACTATTTTGAATTATGGATAGCCCATAGTAAATAATGGTTAGATACGTCTAGGTTTTTGCCCCTTTAGACAACGGAGGAGCTATATATTAAAGAATGGGTCCATTGTCTCCACGACTTTATGAAGTTAGTCTTCTTCTCTTAAGGCTTGCCCCCACAACCAAGAAAAAAGAGGGCATGTCCTATGTCCCAACTCAGTCACCCACCCCCCAACTTCCTTGTCATCTTCGATACTGCGTCAGGACGACATAGGCAGCGACGACCGAAGGCGGAACGTGGTCGGCTGTCACCTTCTCCGTTTGATTAAGCTAGTTTCCACTTCTTCATATATATATATATATATATATATATATATATATATATATATATATATATAATTTAGAAATTTTGTGAATCAAAACTCATCAATTTTCTCTTTGTTTTATTATAATTGAACTCTATTTTTTATTTGTCTTGGTTTGTTTGGAGATTTTATATTTTATAAATTGATTATTTGCGTATTGTGTTGACATTTTACAAGGGTTGAATTTTATCATTATATTTAGGGTTTAGGTATGACACTTGATTTTGAAAAATTGATTTAAAAACTAAAAAAAAGCATGGATTCAATATGAAATATCATAATCATCTTAGACGTAGTCAAGGACCTATATATATGTCAAAATTGGGCAGATCACAGTATTATTTTCTAAAAATTGAACTTTATGATTTTTCATTAATTTTTTCGTTTGTCTTGTTTTGTTTCGGGAGTTAGGATTTTATCCAGAATCCAGTGATTACTTGTGTTGACAAGGGTTGAATTTTATGATTAGGTATGGCACTTGATAAATTTGTTGTGAAACTAAAAATATTCGAGCCACCTCCTCTTACTCAAGAAAGTAAGTATTGTAGTCATGATGATGAAAGACCTCAGTCATCTAGACATACACATTGAAATAAACTCAGAAAAACTCTTCCATCGGATCCGGCTTTTCAACAACAAATTTCAAAATATCATCCTAATAAGCGTGAGGGAATTCAAATAGCCTATTTGCAGAGAGGTCCATGCCAACCTCGTTGTCATAAATGTCCACAAAGTGAGATCAAAAAAGGAAAAACGTTGATTCAATTCAGATTGGTTTGATGAGTTTGGTGGTTGGTTAGAGTATAGCATTCAAATAGATGTTGCTTTTGCTTATGCTATTATCTCATGAGAGTTGATGTTGGAGAGAGAGAAAAATGAACTGATTGTTTCATCGGGGTTTCACTAATTGGAAGAAAAGGGGAGATTAGACACTTATGCTAAATATAGTAAACACAAAATAGCTTGGAGCAAGTACATAAGTTTGATGAACCAAAAGCAACATATTGAAGCTTCTTTGTTCAAGTAATTGAAACAAAAAATGAAAGGATTATCAGTCTCATTTTAACAATGTCAGTTGCTTGTGTTAGATATTTGTTACATCAGGGATTAGCCTTCCATGGTCATGATGAATATGATAAGTCATATGTTGAGTTATAGGGACTTATTTAGTCCCATGTCAGATAGAAAATAAGGAGGAGGCCTCCTCCTTATATATATGTACTCTCTCTTGAGAATTAAATCAATAAACTACTTTCTTTCTACATGGTATCAGAGCCAAAGCTCTAAATCCTTTCTCCACAAATTTTTTTCTTCCCTTTTCCCCTGTCTCTTACCCGAACCCCCCGCCTCTCTGTATGAGTGGAGGGCCCCCCTTGCCTCCCTCTGTGAGTGGATGGCATACCCTCGGGTGTCGTCGACGTCCCATGCGGGTGTCGCCAAACCCATCGGGAGCAGGGTACGAAGCTGTCAATCTTGTCCTCGTCGTACGCTGGCGTAGGCGAGTTCTACCCATCGTGCACCTCTCTTGCCGCATGAACTTGGAGGTGTATTGTCATAACTGTATTTTTTTTAAATATTTGGATTCATAAATATATATCATTACATATATTTAGGAGTATGTAAATACATATATTGGTATATGCAAATTTTGTTTGCAAATTGATCTTTCATAATTTCTATTTGAGGAAAATGGGGTTTTTAAAAATAAAAATAAAAATGAAAAGAAAAGAAAAGAAAAGAAAAGAGAATGGATGGGAGCCCCAACCGAACCCAGCTCATCTCCCTTTGTGACTCAACACCTTGGCATTTTGTTGGCAAGCATTCCTTCCCTCACAAGTTCCCACACCCACATATGCCATGCTCTCCATCCTTCTTCTATTTTCAACACCACTATCCACACCAGCACCATCTCCATTCTTCCTCTGCTTAATCTTGGAAATTTCTAAAGGCACTATATTTTTGCTTTGGGCGGCCCATTATTTCAGGACAGTCCAGACTTTTGTAATTTTTTCTGAGGACAGACCAAAATTAACTTAGGACAGCCCAACCCCCCAAACCTTTCCAAAATTCTTCATTCTAAATTTCTATTCTCTTTCTTCAAATTTCTAAACCTCTTTCTCTCTTTCCTTATTCAAATTCCCTCTCCATTTCTCTCCAACTCCTCCATTAGGGTTTTGATTCCAAGCAATGACACCCAAACCTTCTTCAAAATCTATGTATGTATCTAATATTATTCCTCTATTAGGGTTTTGATTTTATTTGTCTAAATTTAATTTTATTTTCATGAATCCTTGCTAATGTCTAAAATAGTTAGATAAATTCATTTAGAACTAATTTAGGATTGATAAATAAATTGATGAACCCTAAAAGTTAGGATTGTGGTTTCAAAAAATCGAATAGCGTCGAAAGTCGGGCTTCAAACCTACAGGACTGTAGGAAAATTCTACAGTCCTGTAGTACATATCGGACTGTAGAAAAATCTATAGTCCTATTGTATATTTAGGACTGTAGGTAAGACTACAGTCCTATTGTATATGTAGGACTATAGGAAAGACTACAGTCCTGTATTATTTATGGACTGTAGGATTTTCTACAGTCCTACATATAAATTAGAATGTAGAATTTTCTTACAGTTTTAGTTGTTTATCTGTATAATTGAAATTATTTGTTTATTTTTCAGTAAATTGGTAGATGTGAAAAAAAAAATGACCCACAACATCGTCGAGCAAGGAACGCGATGTGGACCATGTGGTTGAGAGACCACTCAGTATCACAGAACCCGAGCCACATCGCCAAGTCATTGCACCACCACGCAAGTCTCGTTTGAAGAAACCGGCTCCTCCTACTCCTCAATTTTCTTTCTTTTTCGAGGAATACGTGGCTCCTACTACTCCTCCATCTGCTTCCTCCTCCGATGAAGACATGCCTACTACCCGAACCCGGCCAGATGATGGTTCAGGACATTCTCAGCAGCCGACTGGTCTAATTTTGACTTGTCCAAAAGGTTGCTCTATGTTGTTGTCGTTCGACAACCATATTGTATTTAAAATATAGAAAGAGCCGGTATGTACAGTACGTTATGAAAAATAAAGTTTTAATTTAGATTACTATATATTTCAAGAAGCTAATTTCCTCCGATTATTAACTTTTCAGAGGACCTATTGTTTGTTCACGACGGTCGTGAACCACGAAAAGAAGTGCAGTAGCTGGCAGTTTGACAATTTTAGGGAAGCCGTCAGGAATAAAATTATTCCTACCGGTTTACACAATTTGGCTAAGTACGTGTACCATATGGTGGATACTGCGCTTATATCAGCATTCATAGAGCGCTGGCTTCCAGAGACTAATACTTTTCATCTCCAAACGGGGTAGATGACGATTACTTTGGACGACGTCCATCACATATTGGGCCTCAATGTCCAAGGTTGGGTCATGATGAATGATATATTTGTTGAGAAGGACTTATCGTGGCACAAACACATCATCGATACTATATCGGATCCTCTTGGAGTTGACGATAGTAGTTATAGAATCCTTCAAGATTTCAAGAATTCATATGGTCTTTCTTTGAAATATTTGGAGGAGACATTAAAAGACAGGAGACCGAAGGGGAAACTGTCGATAGGGCGGCCCGTGCATAGATACTTTTTCGTCTTAGGAGCTGTCGGCATTCCGGACAAGTACAAAACTTTGATTCATATCAGATATCTATTGAATATTCTCGACATTGATACCATGGATGAAATTTCTTGGGAAAGCGGTATACTAGCATACCTTTACCACGAGCTTGGTACAGTATCCTTCATCGGTACGAAGATAATAGCATAATGCCAGACTCTACTCCAAGTAAAGAAATATCTTTGCTCCTTTAGTTCTATACATAATATGATATTTTGTTATTAAATTTTTGACTATACGTACATGCATGGATATACGAGCACTTTTTGATGCTGAAGTGGGTTGAGGTATGGCGACACTATGAGGAACAGCTTTCTAGAATGTGCCGATGGAAGCCAACTTTGACCGATGCCAAATGTGCTGAATCATTGGCCACCATACACAAAACAATTGAAGATATGGCAGTAAAAGAGGTAAAAATAGAGCATATTTTTGTTAGATTCTTTTGGATTGTACTAATTTACTAAATTACGTTACAAATAGTATGTCAACCATATCGGGATCTATGATAGAGTAGCCGCCCAGTGCAACCAATAGCTTTATTTCACGATCTTATAATATGCCATAATATCGAGGAGCCTTATATGCCTAATAGAGTGCTTCGTCAGTTCAGTTTTGTACAAATGGTACCGAGTCGCACATTGAAAGTAATAACTGCTCCGGGAGGGACGAAATCCTTGAACTATATCCTAACCAGGTTCAACTGGGTCTCGAACTTCTTCACCGAGTAACAACGACATATTATTGAAGATTCTGAAAGACAAGTGGTGGTTGAGATATCGGACTACAACGACAACTATATGGCATACTATGCTGATGTCGGACATCGACATCCAAAGTTGTTGGACCCTACCATACAAAGACCCAATGTTGTTGGAGTACTAGCACCTCTTCCTACCAAAAATGTCTTGTATACTACATTGGTTAATATGGTAAAGAAATAATTTATAGATTTGAAAGATTTATAATTGTTTACAAACTAACCTATTTTTTGTCATGTCATAACAGGCTAAAAAAGTAAAGCATTTGGGAAAGTGTCTCTGTGCACGTAAGGATAAAAACTACAGATAAATTAGTGAAAAGATAGAAATAATCGACATCTCTATTACCGAATTTGACTTCATCCTTTCTAGGGAGCAGCATACGAAAAGAAGTAATGATAAATAGTTTGGTTGTAGGAACTTTCATTATAAAACTTTTTTGGGATATTGTAACTTTTGTTATAAAACTTTTGGACTATGAGACTTTGTCGGTATAAAACTTATATAATATTTAGGTATAAAATTTCTATGATATTTTGTGATTCTATGATGTTTTGTGAACAAACTTGTCTGGAAACTTATTATATGATGTTTGGGTATGAAACTACTGTAATATTTGGGTATGGAACTTCTGTAATATTTTAGTACGAAACTACGAAATCATAGTAGAAAAACTCTCTCCCCTGTCCTTTAGGACTGTCAACAAGTTGATAGTCCTACATGATGCTATGACTGTCAAGTAGTTGACAATCCTAGTATCATGTAGGACTTTCAACTTGACAGTCCAAAATGAAACTAGAGAAATACAGAAATTTTCAATTTGGACTGTCAAGTAGTTGACAGTCCTAACTAAAAATCTGTATATACCCATTTAGGACTATCAACAAGTTGATACCCCTATATGATGCTAGGACTGTCAAGCATTTGATAGTCTTAGGACTGTTAAATAGTTGACAGTCCTAGTATCATGTAGGACTGTCAACTTGACAGTCCAAATTGAAACTTGAGAAATATAGAAAGTTTCAATTAGGACTATAAAGTAGTTGACAGTCCTAACATCAATTAGGACTGTCAACTTGTTGACAGTCCTAATTGAAACTCTGTATATACCGCTTTAGGACTGTCAACAAGTTGACAGTTATATATGATGATAAGATTGTCAAGTAGTTGACAGTCCTAGGACTGTCAAGTAGTTAACAATCCTAGTATCATGTAGGAATGTCAACTTGACAATCCAAATTAAAACTTGGGAAATACAAAATTTTTAATTAGGACTATCAACAAGTTGACAGTCCTAATTAAAAGTAGGACTATCAACTACTTGACAGTCCTAATTGAAACTTTATGTATTTCTCCAATTTTAATTTGGACTGTCAAGTTGACAGTCCTAAAGGACAGAGGTATAAAATTGTAATGACAGAGAGTTTCAATGATACACTAAAAACTATAGATTTTTTACTAATATACTAAATACTATATTTTTTATTTGACTTTTTCACTGTATACAAAAGTGATTCACTATTATACAAAATTGGTTCAACATTATACAAAATGATACAAAATTATACATGAACCAACCATGTGACAAAATTATACAAAATGATACAAAAGGGCAAAATATAAATAGTCCACTCATATCAGTCGATTTGAACATCAAAGTGGCCAACGGGCATGTCTCTAGGCTCCTCCATCTTCAACAACTTCTTATAGAGATTTATTTTCTCCATAAAAGGTGTCGTCTAGGCGATCGCTACGTGGTGCATGTTTATACCAAATTGTTGAGGGTGGAGGAATAGGAGAATGACTGATCAACTTTGGTATGCCAAAGTGGTTCCAGATATGTCCTATAATACATAGGTTACATAGTCTGTGCTCATCCGGCGAAGCGCACATCAGAAATAACGTATTGTTAATATTATCTGAAATAAGTACAATAGGTATCTTATATCTATTAGCAAATAAATATGCGACGGTCGGGTTGTACGAGGAGTTGGAGTTTCGTCTTTCATTCTACATCGGCATGTTAAGCGAAGAATATGTTAGAGATTTATTGACAAGGATGGCTCGTGCATTGTAGTAGTTATCGGGTTTGCAATTTCTTGGATTTTAAGCTCAATGCACTCCCACTCCACTCCCAGTGAGGCACATCACCTTGCGTGAAGGAGTTTCACTTGTGAAAATTAAAAGAAATTATTGTCACTCTTCACCACGGGCATTATCGACTACTGCCTCCAACGTTGATCAATAACATCTAACAAAATAGTTCTAGACTGACGACGATATTCGTTAATCTCAGGTGCACAAGGGAGGCCTATCGTTTATCGATATAAACAGCCACAAACTTGTGGATCAAAGACCACGAAGTTTGACCTACATATCTTCTTAAATAGTAAGCCCAATGCCTTGTGAGATATTGTATACATTAAAGCATCCAAGAGGGGTTCATTTCTATATTCATGCTTTGCCATATTCAGGCTCATCTTAATGATGCCTTAACTCGTTTACCATCTGATCAAGCATTAAATTGATATCTTGCAAAACGGAGACAAAATTGTTGACCGATGACCTTAGATATTGTTTTAATTTTATGTGTGATGCTTCAACCTGGTTGTTGGTTACTGTGCCATAATGCTTCACCTTATTCATCCATGTTAAGACAAAGTGTTCTTTATACGGTTCTAGCCATGTATCTTTGATATAAGAAATGCATATCGGCTCCCTCGTCTCCCACTTTCATTAAACAAGTACCATGTCGCGTCGTAACTTTATTTCGTACTGGCTCGCCATACATGATTCCAATTACTGTAGAATTCCTTAAAATGGTCTATGTCAATTTTACCGTCCACCTTTTCGAACTTTAACTTACATTATGATTGGATATTCTGATTGATATGTCAAGTGCATCGTAGTATTTTCGCATGAGGGAAGACGATCGTTATTGCATTAATTAGGGCATATTATCTGTCAGTAACAAAAATAGATGTCTGTCTGTGTCCAATGTAAAGTATTTTTAGTTTTTCCAATACCCATGTGTAGTTCTCAAGTTTCTCACTCTTCATGAAGCAAAAAGTAACTGAAAATATTTTTTCCGTAGAGGTGAAGCCAATAACATAAAAGAGATACATCTTGAACTTATTTGTCTTATATGTACAATCAAGAACCAATACGTTAGCGAAGGACCTTGCCAAATGTGTGCAACCGGGATGTGCCCAAAATAGTGAAAGGACTTTATTACTCTGTGGATGTCTTCAATGGTGCTCCACATAATGATTCTCAGCAAGAAACTTCAACACTTGCTGCATCGCCATTCTTGTTTTCTTACTATTAGAGTTTGAATTCGGTATTGCGTTGTAGATTGACTTCATTGTTGACTTGTTATTCTCGTTTTCGTGCCGTATGATGAAATAAATTTGTCTGGGTGCAACTCCTGAAGCAGACAAATCTTCAACTATTTTCGCTCAATATTGTTGAACTGTCCGACATAGGGATGACCCGTAAGTGTTTCAGCAATAACATGATTATGGATTCCATTATTCACTTGAACTATCCACTTCATATATTTTATGTTTATAAGAGAGATCTTGAATGGACAATCGCATTTTCTCGTACCATCCCTTATCTTTGGAACTTTTTGTAACACCCCATTCCGTTCAAGCGGACTACCAATTCAAATGGCAAAAGTGCATGTCCCGACCCACTTTGCTCAGGCGATAATACTCGTTTAAGGCAAAGGATATCCAGACTTGTCCCTACAGGAATTCAGCTTAGGCTTTCAGAGGCTCGCTTGACGTATCGCTCAACCGAGGCGAATCATCGCTAAGGTGGGTGGCTACGGTGAACTTATCTTTGCTTAGCCAGCACATATAAAATATGGAATGCTTTATGCTAGTCGCTAGGTGAATCACCCCCTGCATGCTAATAAGAATCCAACGCACCTAGCTAAGGGAATAATCCCAACTTGTATTGCTTATGCTAGAACATGGAAATGAAACATTGCTTATATATATGTTCAGACACTCGCATGCTACCCTAGAACGTGTTGCTCGGGAAGTCCCTTACGATATCGCTCCTCGGCTTACCTTCGGGCCCGAGCTAACGTGAATACTTGTGTTTATACAAATGCATGCTTGTCTGCTTGTATGTTGCCTTATTTTCATCCAAAACTCCGGGAGACTACTAAGTAGTCGTTCCGTGCCTGAATGAACCTGCAAGTATTTGGGACCGTTAGGTCACCAAGGAAATCCCCGCCCCAGGGGAAATGCATCAAGGCAAAGTCATTCACTGAACAAAATGAATCATGCAATACTGCTTGTCGTGTACTCGTGTTGCCTCAACAAGTTCCATATATATATATCCTGACTCGAACTTGTTCCATATAACTTGTTCCATATATATATATATATATATATATATATATATATATATATATATATATATATATATATATATATATATATATATATATCCTGCCTCAAACTTGTTCCTGTACCTGACCTGATCCTGACCTGCATGTCGCGAACAACTTGTTATCAAGTGAGATTTTCGGATCTCTGTTCCTGCGGACGGTCTCCGGGGCACCGGGCCGATCCGATCCGGACAGGAACCCTGTTAGTCTGCCTACTTCGGGCAGAATGGCGTGTAGTGCCTGTGAACTTATCCTTCACGCCATTCTTGCTCCCAGACTAAGTAGCCGCCTGCCTCGGGAGAAATGACCTGTAGCGCTCCTGATCCGTGCGTTGCATTTTATTTTCTCTTATGTGCTGCACCTGTCCTTTATGGCTATGCCAGCGACTCCTGTTCATATAGATAAGTCATCCTCGCTTAGCAGCTATTCGCGTGCGAATCATTGCATCGCATCAAGAACAAACTGAACACCTGAACGATCTTGATATAACGACTCTCGTGTTTGCATATGCTATTGCCCCTGAATGTTTAAACATGCTCGTGCTTGAATTAACAATGTTTGCCTTGAACAGGGAAGGGCAAATGGTAAGTTGGTAAGTCTTACCGTGTTTCCTCTCATGTCGCACAGCGCACTGCCATACGAGTTAGGCTATTCAATGTTTGCATGAAACTGATCCTAAGGCAACTAGAAAGACAACTTAATAGTTGGTTCATGGAACCTTTATTACGTGTTTGGATTTGTCGAGCGGGCGAGTAGCCTCCTCACCAGTGCATTCAATGTACTGATAATCCACCAGTTCGTTTGCAGGGTACGGGAGAACCTCGTTCGGTGCAGATGCCTCCTTCGTGCGTGCTAAGGCATGGAGATCACTCCGAAGCAGCGTTGAGTCCGGTACTGAAGCACATATAGAAGGCATAATATTGGAACTTGCCTGAACATCGCCTGTACAATCATTCCACAATTGTAGCCACTTGGTACACTTTTACTGTTTCAGAGAGAGAGGCTTGAACGACTTGTAATCTCGGCTATACGCCGCTTGTAACACTTGTTTATATCAATAAAAGAGCTTGCTTTACTTCAACTTGTGTTATTCAATGCTTCCGCTATATTGTCGACTAAGTGAACTTGTTACCGATCGCCTATGCGTTCATGACTCTGCTGCACTCGGACAATCTGTGCGACTCTGTGGCTTAGAACTCTTACCGCCAGCCAATGAACCACGGCCTTGCACGGGCGTGGCTCATGCTCGTACGGCATCATGCCCGGATGGGTCAAAGCGATCGTTCTGCGGGAGCACTGGCGCGGTGATTCTCGCCTAGCGGGAATGGCCGATTTGCCTGCGGGAGATCGGTGCATGACATGTTGGTATCAGAGCCTGGATTCTATGCCCTTGGACTTTATTTTGATTATCTCTGTTTTAAAAGCTCGTTCGTGGGTTATGTGCACGCTCTCTGTCAATGCCTCAATGGAATATTCTAACAATAAGTCTAAATACTTTCAAAATGCGTTTTGAATGATATGAATGCTTGTATGAAATCGTGATGCGAGTGGCCTTTGTGCCAACCTATGCGAGACCCATGAGATTATCGCAGTAGCTTGTCCGATTTCACTAAATCTAAGCTTCGTTGAATGCATATGTTTGAGGGACGCCTTGAACTTGTGCACGATCCAAGACTTAAGAAAAGGTAAAACTCGAGTGCTAAGACTTTGCTATCGCCGAGTTGGTAAAATGCATGTATTTGGGGGCACTTTGAGTATGTGTACGATCCAGACTCGCGATATGTTGATCTCGATGCTAGTGCAAGTGAATATCCAAATAAACAAGTACAACGACTTGTCTAGGATTGCCTTAACCCTAGATTACTGCTTGTCCTCAGTAAGTCTCGAGGACGAGACTTTTTCTGAGTTGGGTAGGATGTAACACCCCGTTCCGTTCAACCGGACTGTCGATTCAAACGGCAAAAGTGCATGTCCCGACCCGCTTTGCTCAGGTGAGAATACTCGTTTGAGGCAAAGGATATCCAGACTTGTCCCTACAGGAATTCAGCGTAGGCTTTCAGAGGCTCGCTTGACGTATCGCTCAACCGAGGCAAATTATCGCTAAGATGGGTGGCTACGGTAAACTTGTCTTTGCTTAGCCAGCACACATAAAATGTGGAATGCTTCATGCTAGTCGCTAGGTGAATCACCCCCTGCATGCTAATAAGAATCCAACTTACCTAGCTAAGAGAATAATCCCAACTTGTATTGCTTATGCTAGAACATGGAAATGAAACATTGCTTATATATATGTTCAGACCCTCGTATGCTACCCTAGAGCATGTTGCTCGGAAAGTCCCTCATGATCTCGCTCCTCGGCTTACCTTCGGGCCCGAGCTAACGTGAATACTTGTGTTTATATAAATGCATGCTTGTTTGCTTGTATGTTGCCTTGTTTTCATCCAAAACCTCGAGAGACTACTAAGTAGTCGTTCCGTGCCTGAATGAACCTGCAAGTATCCGGGACCGTTAGGTCACCAAGGAAATCCCCGCCCTAGGGGAAATTTATCAAGGCAAAGTCATTCACTGAACAAAATGAATCATGCAATACTGCTTGTCGTGTACTCGTGTTGCCTCAACAAGCTCTATATATATATATCCTGACTCAAACTTGTTCCATATAACTTGTTCCATATATATATATATATATCCTGCCTCAAACTTGTTCCTGTACCTGACCTGATCCTGACCTGCATATCGCGGACAACTTGTTATCAAGTGAGATTTTCGGATCTCTGTTTCTGCGGACGGTCTCCGGGGCACCGGGCCGATCCGATCCGGACAGGAACCCAGTTAGTCTGCCTGCTTCGGGCAGAATGGTGTGTAGCGCCTGTGAACTTATCCTTCATGCCATTCTTGCTCCCAGACTAAGTAGCCGCCTGCCTTGGAAGGAATGACCTGTAGCGCTCCTAATCCGTGCGTTGCATTTTATTTTCTCTCATGTGCTACACTTGTCCTTTATGGCTATGCCAGCGACTCCTGTTCATATAGATAAGTCATCCTCGCTTAGCGGCTATCCGCGTGTGAGTCATTGCATCGCATCAAGAACAAACTGAACACCTGAACGATCTTGATATAACGACTCTCGTGTTTGCATATGCTATTGCCCCTGAATGTTTAAACATGCTCGTGCTTGAATTAACAATGTTTGCCTTGGACAGGGAAGGCCAAATGGTAAGTTGGTAAGTCTCACCTTGTTTCCTCTCATGTCGCACGGCGCACTGCCACACGAGTTAGGTTATTCAATGTTTGCATGAAACTGATCCTAAGGCAACTAGAAAGACAACTTAATAGTTGGTGCACGGAACCTTTATTACGTGTTTGGATTTGTCGAGGGGGCGAGTAGCCTCCCCACCAGTGCATTCAATGTACTGATAATCCACCAGTTCGTTTGCAGGGTGCGGGAGAACCTCGTTCGGTGCAGATGCCTCCTTCGTGCATGCTAAGGCGTAGAGATCACTCCGAAGCAGCGCTGCGTCCGGTACTGAAGCACATATAGAAGACATAATATTGGAACTTGTCTAAACATTGCCTGTACAATCATTCCATAATTGTAACCACTTTCCATGCTTTTATTGTTTCAGAGAGAGAGACTTGAGCGACTTGTAATCTCGGCTATACGCCACTTGTAACACTTGTTTATATCAATAAAAGAGCTTGCTTTACTTCAACTTATATTATTCAATGCTTCCGCTATATTGTCGACTCAGTGAACTTGTTATCGATCGCCTATGCGTTCATGACTCCGCTGCACTCGGACAATCTGTGTGACTTTGTAGCTTAGAACTCTTACCGCCAGCCAATGAACCACGGCCTTGCACGGACGTGGCTCACGCTCATGCGGCATCATGCCCGGATGGATCAAAGCGATCATTCTGCGGGAGCGCTGGCACGGTGATTCTCGCCTAGCGGGAATGACCGATTTGCCTGCGGAAGATCGGGGTGTGACATGTTGGTATCAGAGCCTGGCTTCTACTCCCTTGGACTTCATTTCGATTATCTCTGTTTCGAAAGCTCGTTCGTGGGTTATGTGCACGCTCTCTCTCAATGCCTCAATGGAATGTTCCAATGATAAGTCTAAATACTTTCAAAATGCGTTTTGAATTATATGAATGCTTGTATGAAATCGTGATGCGAGTGGCCTTTGTGCCAACCTGTGTGAGACCCATGAGATTATCGCAGT
Source organism: Iris macrosiphon (assembly GCA_036927795.1). Lineage (NCBI taxonomy): Eukaryota > Viridiplantae > Streptophyta > Magnoliopsida > Asparagales > Iridaceae > Iris > Iris macrosiphon. The sequence continues at coordinate 28,448,919 of JAYESA010000007.1, read as the reverse complement.
AGCTTGTCCGATTTCACTAACTCTAAGCTTCATTGAATGCATATGTTTGAGGGACGCCTTGAACTTATGCACGATTGTAAACCCCCTCAACCAAGTTAGGGATTATTTGTATTTTTAAAAGACTGAGACTAGGGATAAACCGAGATAATTAAAATTACGTGAGACGATTTTAGGTACCCTCTGACCATAGTGTAACCTTAGCTACACAATGTGAATTAACTTCGCCTTGTGCAGTTAATTATTAAGTTAGTTAATTAATTTATGGCTAATTGCACCTCAACTGGACCTGACCAAACCATATCATTGAACCCTGGTCGGCCCGAACCCCGAGACCAACCCCGAAGCCCATCCCCTATATAAATACATAACTTCTTCACAAAAACCCTAAACCAACAAAGCCCTCACAAACCCTAACCCTAGCCGAATACTCCCCCTCTCCCTTGCAACCAAACCATCACCACCACCACCGCTTGATAGCGCCGGCGCCACCCCCTTTGACCGACCCGACTGCTCCATCACCGCCCCCTCAACCGAGACCGACTGCTCCCATCACCACCGCCCCTTCAACTGAGACCCGACTGCTCCCATCACCCCAGCCCCCTCGACCGACCGATACAGCCGCCCCCGCACGCCAACCTGACCCCCCCGTAGCGTTGCTGCCATTGCTGCCGCTGCCGCGCCTGCTGTAGTGCCGCCGCCGCTGCTGCCACCTCGTCGGAGCCGCCCATCCACCGAAGTACGCCTCGACGAGAGCAGGACCTGTCCGAGCAAGCCACGTATAGGTAACCACATAAAACCCCCACTTCTTTATGTTAATATCGTAGCGTCGTATCGACGTGTCGAGAAATTGGATATCGGACACAACCCTAATTATGTGCATAATAGATTAATGACTTAATGACTAATAAGATTTAGAATTGGTGTATTTACTAGCAAACCCTTAATCATGAGACATAACACCAAGGACTAGCGTTTCACCATAAAAGCTATACATAAACCACGTACAATGGACATAGAAACCAGGGAACATGTGTTCGCACAGAACAGAGATCGTGGTCAGACCGTAACTTGAAATTATTGTCTCAAGGCCCAGGATATTCGAGCATAGAACACGTTTGCACCTTAGCTACGCGCACATATGACGCTATATTCGAACAGACGTGAACTTGCGATAATATTCAAGCGTCGCATTGTAGTCGTATACATTTAATGTTTAACGTCTAATATTAGATTGTTATATTATATTTTTATTTAGGACCTTTGGATCAGCCAGGAGATACTGCAGGAACCGGCTTCTGGCATTCACAGCTTCAGGACCCAGGCAAGATACCTTGCCATATTTACTGTCTGATTTAAATTATGCATATGTTGTATTATATTCTTATTGCTTTTACTTTATACAACTGTGCGCGTCCGAGATTGTTCGGGTGCAGTCGACGGATACGTCGATGATTTGTATACTGGCCTAGTACTTAGCAGACTCACCCTATTGGACGATACCCTATTATCGTCTGAGACCTGACACCTTACACGTCCACTGAGACATATTCATATTGGGATGCGGGTTTGCGTACTCGACTAGCTATCGGTGCATGTGACCTACATCACGGTTAGTACGTAGTTTAGGTTATATTTTATTTTATATTTTATTGGTAGAGACTTGGCATATAGATACGTGGTATGTACGTCGAGTATTCGACTTGCGTATCAATATTGGGCGGGGAGGACATTAGTAGGCGTATGGGACACACCCATTGGAGTCCGTAGTATCCAGAGGAGCCACGGATCCAATGACTCCCTTTACACTGCTGCTACGTTCTTCGGAGCGATATAGACGATATACTGCACTGTTGCCACGCTCTTCGGAGTGTTGGACGTTATGCCTACGCCTACCCATACGTACCAAAGTTGTCCTCACATTGCATTCACTTAGATGGCTAGCACACCTTTATGGTATTTATTTTAGGCAGTATTTATATATGGCATATTTCTATGTATCTTGTTACGTCCCTCTGAGGACCTGATTCCCTTCCAGATTTGGACGAGGCTTACTACCCCACAGTATACGGCCTAGGACAGGAGACGAGATTCGCTACCGCAGAGGAGTTAGAGGTTCTACCTTCGGAGTTTCCGTGATCACTTGGTAGGCCTACTGCCGAGGATTGGAAGCATCATTATCTAGTCAGCCGATGACCTAGTCATTATCTTTTATCATTATTCCAGTACTTTATTTCGTCATAGTAGTGGGTTTGTTCCCACCAGACATTATGGGTTGTACTATGATATCTTGAGACTGGCGTTTATCTTCCAGCAGTTTATTATTATTCTTGCAGTTTTTATTGTGGATGAGATTAGTTACCTGTTGATTCATTGTTATGGGACATGTTAGTATTTTAGGATAGCGTAGCACTCTTCGTTAGGATCCATTAAATTAGGATATCCTCAGAGACGTGTCAGCTGGCTATTGCCACGTGGCCTAGTTCCATGTATTTTTGGGACTGGGGCGTGACAACGATCCAAGACTTAAGAAAAGGTGAAACTCGAGTGCTAAGACTTCGCTATCGTCGAGTTGGTGAAATACATGTATTTGGGGGGCACTTCGAGTATGTGTACGATCCAGACTCGCGATATGCTGATCTCGATGCTAGTGCAAGTGAATATCCAAATAAACAAGTACAACGACTTGTCTAGGATTGCCTTAACCCTAGATTACTGCTTGTCCTCAGTAAGTCTCAAGGACAAGACTTTTTCTGAGTTGGGTAGGATGTAACACCCCGTTCCGTTCAAGCGGACTGCTGATTCAAACGGCAAAAGTGCATGTCCCGACCCGCTTTGCTCAGGCGAGAATACTCGTTTGAGGCAAAGTATATCCAGACTTGTCCCTACATAAATTCAGCTTAGGCTTTCAGAGGCTCGCTTGATGTATCGCTCAACCGAGGCGAATCATCGCTAAGGTGGGTGGCTACGATGAACTTGTCTTTGCTTAGCCAGCATACATAAAATATGGAATGCTTCATGCTAGTCACTAGGTGAATCATCCCCTGCATGCTAATAAGAATCTAACTTACCTAGCTAAGGGAAAAATCCCAACTTGTATTGCTTATGCTAGAACATGGAAATGAAACATTGCTTATATATATGTTCAGACCCTCGCATGCTACCCTAGAATGTGTTGCTCGGGAAGTCCCTTACGATCTCGCTCCTCGGCATACCTTCGTGCCCGAGCTAACGTGAATACTTGTGTTTATACAAATGCATGCTTGTCTGCTTGTATGTTGCCTTATTTTCATCCAAAACCCTGGGAGACTACTAAGTAGTCGTTTCGTGCCTGAATGAACCTGCAAGTATCCGGGACCGTTAGGTCACCAAGGAAATCCCTGCCCCAGGGGAAATACACCAAGGCAAAGTCATTCACTGAACAAAATAAATCATGCAATACTGCTTGTCGTGTACTCGTGTTGCCTCAACAAGTTCCATATATATATATATATATCCTGACTCGAACTTGTTCCATATAACTTGTTCCATATATATATATATATATATATATATATATATATATATATATATATATATATATATATATATATATATATATATATATATATATATATATCCTATCTCGAACTTGTTCCTGTACCTGACCTGATCCTGACCTGCATGTCACAGACAACATGTTATCAAGTGAGATTTTCGGATCTCTGTTCCTGCGGACGGTCTCCGGGGTACCGGGCCGATCCGATCTGGACAGGAACCATGTTAGTCTGCCTGCTTCGGGCAGAATGGCGTGTAGCGCCTGTGAACTTATCCTTCACGCCATTCTTGCTCCCAGACTAAGTAGACGCCTGCCTCGGAAGGAATGACCTGTAGCGCTCCTGATCCGTGCGTTGCATTTTATTTTCTCTCATGTGCTACACCTGTCCTTTATGGCTATGCCAGCGACTCCTATTCATATAGATAAGTCATCCTCGCTTAGCAGCTATCTGCGTACGAGTCATTGCATCGTATCAAGAACAAACTGAACACCTGAACGATCTTGATATAACGACTCTCGTGTTTGCATATGCTATTGCCCCTGAATGTTTAAACATGCTCGTGCTTGAATTAACAATGTTTGCCTTGGACAGGGAAGGCCTAATGGTAAGTTGGTAAGTCTCGCCGTATTTCCTCTCATGTCGTACGGCGTACTGCCACACGAGTTAGGCTATTCAATGTTTGCATAAAACTAATCCTAAGGCAACTAGAAAGACAACTTAATAGTTGGTGCACGGAACCTTTATTACGTGATTGGATTTGTCGAGCGGGCGAGTAGCCTCCCCACTAGTACATTCAATGTACTGATAATCCACCAGTTCGTTTGCAGGGTGAGGGAGAACCTCGTTCGGTGCGGATGCCTCCTTCGTGCGTGCTAAGGCGTGGAGATCACTCCGAAGCAGCGCTACGTCTGGTACTGAAGTACATATAGAAGACATAATATTGGAACTTGCCTGAACATCGCCTGTATAATCATTCCACAATTGTAGCCACTTGGCACGCTTTTACTGTTTCAGAGAGAGAGGCTTGAGCGACTTGTAATCTCGGCTATACGCCGCTTGTAACACTTGTTTATATCAATAAAAGAGCTTGCTTTACTTCAACTTGTGTTATTCAATGCTTCTGCTATATTGTCGACTCAGTGAACTTGTTACCGATCGCCTATGCGTTCATGACTCCGCTTTACTCGGAAAATTTGTGCGACTCTGTGGCTTAGAACTCTTACCGCCAGCCAATGAACCACGACCTTGTACGGGCGTGGCTCACACTCGTGCGGCATCACGCCCAGATGGGTCAAAGCGATCGTTCCGCGGGAGCGCTGGCACGGTGATTCTCGCCTAGCGGGAATGGCCAATTTGCCTGCGGGAGATCGGGGCGTGACACTTTTCTTTGTGGAACTATATCTTTCTTTCCATGAGACCTGAACAAACTACCTCCTTCACATCCAAGCTCTATAGTTGTGCGTCCTGACCTATTTTGGGCCGATCTTGTGATCACAATGACTGTATTGTTTTCCCGTCCAACTTCTCTGCATCAAGATAACGCTTGTTCGTCTGATTCAAAGCAAATATCGGTCGAGAATAAATTGGCTACATCAATGGCAATTGGAGGAGGTACTACATTATCAGTAAACCCTCTCGACCAAATTTAGGTATACTTGGCTTAAAGAGATATTAGGGTTAGTTTGGAGACATTTAAAATTAGAACATGGTATTTTAAATAAATGTACAAAAATTTGTATCACTTGGTGCACCTTGCCGTTATTTCGATATTTGGCGCGCTACTCTAGGTTTTGACTTCCAACAAACTTCACACCTTTGACCTAGACATGCCAGTCTTCTATTTAGACCTTTGTGTCACTCATAAATACCCTCCCTTATGCTTTATTTTAATCGCACAACAATCATTAATTAATATCTAATTTTGAACCCAAACTTTGTACCTATGTCCGTTTTAATCGAAATTGGAGACACAACATCCACCTGTTTTCTGTAATCCAATATATTACGATAATCTATTCTGAGTCTGCTAAGTCCATGAAACTTGTGTTTCATCCAATTTAAATCCTATGAACTTCCAATTTATTAAAGAAGACAGATGACACAATTTCTATTTATTTTGGGGCAACCGACTCAACCTAACCCAAAATTAGACCAAACACCTGTAATGCCCCACTCCGGGTCGGCATTATGTATCAGGTGAGTGGGCAGAACTTCGTTCTCTGATTCTTGTATGCCTTAATAATAACCTAAGTTTTTGCTTGCAATGTTTTCATAAGAGAATGATAGAACCTGCCTTGCATATTAATGAACGAACTCACCTAGCTTGTCTTTGAAACGATAAGTCTGCTAAACGAGAATCCTGAAATGCTTTCCTAGAGTTCATGAATATGTTCACTATCGTCTATGCTTCGAGAGAACCATATTGTTCCTGAATGTGTTCAAGTGATAAGTCGGATTGCCCCGGAACAATGATAACTGTTCTGATGGTTCGTCTCGTCTGCATACTAGAGTTTATTTGATAGTGTTCCATGCATTCGCATGTGGTCGGACAATGGCTATTGGTGGAGAGCTTAACAGCATGTGTCACGGCTGTTACAGAGATAGTGGAAAGCAACCATGAGTCACAGCTGCCTCTAGCATCAGATAAAGAGTCATTGGTATATTGTACAACCAGCTGCCGATCCTGAAATACTCGGGGACCGCCCTGCATATAGCTAAGTCATTGTGTTGGCTTGGATAGAGGATTGCCCCTAAGATCGTGCATGTGTGTCTAACGATGCATTTGACCCTCGAGTCCCACGAGACACGCTGCACACACCCTGAAACATGAACGATTGCTTGTCTTGCTTATTGCATATGAAACTCTGTTTCCAAACATGTTTCCAAACAATGTAATATGACTCTGCTAGCGAACCGCATGAAACGAACCTAGGTAAAACTAGAAAGATCACTAGTAATGTAATATTTTATAACATGATTACTTAGTGCTTGGTTTTAGTGAATGCTTGCTTCTGTTCAGTTGTTTTATCTCACCAGTACTTGTATAAAGTGCTGACCCACCAACAGTTTACTTGCTTACAGGTACTGGATCGTCCGAGGAAGCGATAGGTATGCCACAGTCCCTAAGACCCAGAATCCTTGTTTCGATTGTTGCCCCGAGATGCTATCGTATAAGGGGGCATAATGTATGGAATGAGCGAATGCCTTGCTAAAGGAACCCAAGTTGCCTCGATTGTCCCGAATACTCAGTTGGCTAAATGCATTGCATTGCAACAAGTCCCTTTCTGCTGCTTACTCAATTGATACGATGATAGCCAACTATCAACTTAAACGATTGGCCTTGTGTGGGCGCAACCCCAGGCTCGCACGGCATCACGTCCCCGAAAGCTCGATCGGGCCATTCCATTAACTCCCTTCTTTTCTCGCACCCGCGGGACGGGCGCGGTGATTCTCGTCCGGCGTGCCGAGTCACGATGATTCGTGCCCGGTTCGATAATTCTGGCTATACGGGGGCGAGGCGAGGCAGAGCGGCGGCTCGGGCGGGTCCGGGGCATGACAGAATGGTATCAGAGCGGAATCGATCTTCTGGCCCAAAACTGTTGCTATGACTCTGAGTTATATCGATATGGTATTGCAATAGAGCGTTCCATACAATAAGTCCATAGATATTCTCAAAGTTCAAATATTTTCTGAACTTGAATTGCTTGACTGTTTCGATTGAGTACGACGAGGGATGGCACTATCGCAGGCTGTTCTGACACAACATCATAAGGCCAGACTTTGAGGGCCACGACGATGTTGCAGCCCAAAGGACCAACGTCTCAACAGGCACCGACATCACAGCCGGAGGTTCCATTGCAACCATTTCCACCCTTCCCACCTCAGATGCCGTATGGACCGTACTCGCAGCAGATACCGTCCGGAGCCTTCCCACCTCAAATTTAGTAACCGGAGGGACACCCACAGATATTTTAATTTTTCCAGACCATGATGCAGGCGCAGTGGTATCAAGCCGAGACTATGAGACATAGCTTGATGGCTGTTCTGGAGAGGCCATATACACCATCACCCACACCTGCACCTGTTCAGCCAGCGGGCATGGTTTGAGGGTTTCCTCAGATGAGCCCGGATACCTTTTTGGACAGCTAGACCGCAGAGAAGATCTCTGATTGGGTCGCCAAAACGAAGATGCTGCTGGAGGTTTCTCAGCTACTACTAGACCTATGGATGACTGCGTTGAGGGCCCAGTTGAAAGAAAATTTCTATCACTTGTGGGACTTTATGGAGCATAGCGTCGACAAGAAGCAGACGTGGGAGCAGTTTCTGGAATACTTAAATGCGAAGTACTTCCCGGCTACGATCATGAATGTACTCTACTCTTAGTTTCTGCACCTGGAGAAAGGGAACATGACTTTAGAAGCATATGACGCAGAGTTCAGTCATCTTAGCAGATTTGGTACTGTCCTGATACCAAATGATTTAGAGAAGGCCAAGAGGTTCCACTCTGGACTTACTTGCGAGCTCCAGAGGTTTACTAGCTCGCATGTGAGGATATATTATGAGAAGGTTCGGACAGAGGCCAGGATCTAGGAGGCTATTGGCAGAGGATCTGTGGTGCCCCGTTCTCCCTATTCGGGGATCGCGGCTAAGAAATACAAACGGTATCGTTCGATCGGGATAGATTGAATCAAGAACTCATCCTCGTTATGGATTTGCTTCTTCGAAATCGATTCCTATATTCAGTGGACCGTGCCCCCGGGATTGACTTAGCGGCAGAGTTAGGAGGGAACTCTCCGCTGCATCTTTTGCTGCCTAAGTTTTTGCTGTCGCTTTTGTTGCTTTCGTGCTTGAGTTGGTTTTCAGATTTGCTTGTGATTTCTTGAACGATTTCGATGGATTTCATTATTTTTTATTCGTTGAACTGCACTTCAATTTCAAGATTGGAAAGAGTGGAAGAGGTATTAATCAGCTATTCGTGGCAATGCAGGTGAACGAGCAGTAGGCGGCGCACGAGCGGAGTCTTAAAGCACCTCTTTTCTTTCTCCCTTCCAACAAACTTGTGAGTGGCTTATATTCGATTTAGTTGGCCCTTCTTCCAATTCTTCACACCTAAAAATCTTGCATTCTTGTTTGCCCCAATCAGACGATACCAAGTAATAACTAAAAGATGTCAAGATAAAGAGGAATAGACTTGAATAATTTATGCTTGTCAATCAAACTTGTGAACGGTTACCTTATTGCATGCTAGTTTATTAGAATGTTCTATACATGTGCTTCAATTTTAGTTAGAATATATACTTCTTCTATAAATTGTGCTATACATATAAGAACACACTTTGCTATACGATATATATATTGATCAGGAAGATTATGCAAAACCGTTTATGCTATGGAACTGTATCGTACTCATATTGCCTTAAACTGCATGAACTGATGGTAAACCTAAAATGAACGCCATAGATCACGGACAACTTGTGCACAAGGTTTACGGTTTCGTAGACGGTCGCCGAGGCACTGGGACCGATCCGATCCGGATGGAACATATAAAATAGTCAGTATGATTAGAGAAAGAAATGGCATGTGGCGGGGCTCGCCACCTGCATCGCATATCATTTTTTATCCCGCGACTATAACTCGTCCCTAGTGGCATTATGCCAGTGATCCCTTTGTATATTTAAATCAGTGCAAACTAACTTATGTCTTCATGGTAGGGAAGAACATGGTAAGTATTATGCAGGTGGTTCCGTCGGGCAGGTAAATGTCCCCGAACGGTGTCAAGTTCGTTTTAGTAAATCCTATATTATTTCTGCTTGTAAAATAAACTAAGGCAAGATAGAAAGACCACAATAATTATGCATGCTTAATATAAACAACGCATTGATTGGTATAGTTGGGTTAGCTTGCCTTCACCAGTACGTTTCGATGTACTGACCCTCGTTGAAACAGGTTTCCCGCGCTAAGGAGAGCCGAACGAGGAGCAGAAGTCAATCTCCGATCCAGTCCAGCTATAGGCGCGTCTTGTTCATGCCACCTTTTGAAGTATTTTGAGCAAGAAGCTAGCAACCCAAGCAATCATGCAGCTTCGTGGGAAGGCCGTCATTCCAGCAGAAGGTCTTATATTTTGATTTTTAGTGAAGAGATGTAATGTACATGACAACTATCTCATTTTGTGTCAACACTTTTGTAAGTCCGTGCGGCAACCTTATGGCTCAGTTCAAGAGTTAGTAATAGATGTTCATTATAAATAAAAGAGAACTTTTTCATGTTTTAACTTTGTGTTCAATTTATCTGCGTACTCTGAATACGTGCTCGCTATGCAAAACAAGAAAATACCTTAACGTTGTGCAGTGCGCAACCTAGGCCCGCACGGCGGTCACGCCCGGGGGACGACTATCAATTCCACGAAATCGGGGCATGACATGTTGGTATCAGAGCACAGCTTCAAAGTTTCTTTGACCCTTTGTACTAGAAAAATTCCTTTATCGATCAAATCCCTATGCGAACTCTTGAACTCGTTAGGCCAAAATGAGATACGTTCATATAATGAGTCCATAATACATTATGATCCTGATGTAAATTATCTTCTTTTGATAGAATGGCGCAAGCGCAATCATCAGCGCAAGCACCGGGTGAAACACAAGCTCAAGAGAGCAGTTCTGGCATATCGAAAAGTTTACGAAGCCAGAGAGCCATGTCCCGTATCGACCCCATCCAGTAGATGATGCGGATGTTAGAGGCAAATCAGCAGAGGGAAGAGGCTCATTATGAACGGGCTAAGAAGCATGCAAAAGAGAGACAAAGCAAGTTCGAAGACAATCTAGAGGCTCGATTCTCAGTCCAACAAAAGCAGGTAGATGCCCTCCAGTAGATAGTGCAGACTTTGGCTTCCAACCAGTCTGCGGCAACAGCAGCGACACCGGTGGAACAAGCCGCGTTTGAAGTTGAGATGCCCCAGACTCTGAGGAAGAGGGATGTGACTGCCTTCGACTTCGACGACTTCAAGAAAGTTTGCAACACGCCATTCAAGGGGACTGAGGACCCGATTGTGGCCCTAGATTGGTTGGCTAAACTAGAAGACTATTTCAAACTCCTAGAGGTACAGGAGCAGAAGCGAGTCGCGTGTGCCCAACTACAGCTTCGCTTGAACATGCACGATTAGTGGGACGTGTATCGGCGATCTCTTCCTGTTGATGATGAAGAAGAGGCGATTGCATGGGCTACTTTTTATGGCGCATTTGAAGAGGAGTTTAAACCCTCTCCCATACGTCGTCTGAAGGAGAATGAGTTCGTGCAGCTACGCCAAGGAAGCATGACAGTCAAGCAGTACTCTGCAGAGTTCAACCGGCTTGCCAAATTTGTTAGCTCCTATTTACCTGATGCAGCGAGTCGTGCTCGTAGATTTGAAGAAGGTCTGCGCCCTGCCATCCATGCGCACGTGGTCGTTCCTCAGTATCAGATGATATGGGAAGTCTTGAATCATGTCCTTTCCCTTGAACCGCAGTATCCTCACGTTACTACCGACATTGTACATACCTCCAATCACAAGCGCCAGAGCAACGAGAAAGGAAACAAGGCTACAAAGCGTCCAAACAACGGCGGTCCACAAAAAGGGAACCAAGGAAAAGGGTTATGTTTCTACTGCAAAAGACCGGGGCACACCGCAAATGACTTTTACCTCAGAAAGGGTCTATGCTTCAACTATGGTGGTCAAGGCCACATAGCACGAGATTGTCTGCTTCCTTCCAAGCTCCCGCCTCAACATCCAAATCCTGCTCCAGCAAACCAGGCCAACAGAGCTGTGCTTCAGCAAGGGCGTAATCAAGCTTAAGGTCGGGTCTACACTATGACACGAGAGAAAGCTCTAGCCTCAGACACCGTTGTGTCAGGTATATTACTTTTTAATAACATACCTGCACGTGTACTATTTGATTCTGGTGCAATGCATAGCTTTATATTCACAAACTTTGTCGTGAAGAACAATATAGAAATGATACCGTTGCATTTAGATCTTAGTGCTAGCACCCCCTCGGACACGAAAATACATGTTCGTTCAGTATGCCAAGGTGGTTACGTTTGTATCAGAGGAAAGAAGATATCATTAGATATTTTAGTTCTAGATGTTTGGGACTATGACATTATTTTGGGAATGGATTGGCTCGGCGCATGCTCGGTAACTATTGAATGTGCAAAAAAATGAGTCATCATCCGTCTGCCTGGAGAAGCCAAATTCTGCTACACAAGTAGTCCAGCAATAGATGCGAACAGGGCCTGTATGGTAATTTCTACAACATCTGCTCGGTGAATGCTATACTCAGGCTGCGAGGGATTCCTACCATCGGTTTGGGACACTCAACAGGACTACGCAAACATTGAGTCTTCTTCCGTTAAGGCGGAGTTCCCTGATGTATTTTTGAGCGAATTACCCGACATGCCACCAGACCGAGAGATCGAATTCACCATCGATATGTTCCTGAATACACAACCTATCTCCAAGACTCCGTACAGGATGGCACCTGCTGAGCTAAGGGAGTTAAAGTGCCAACTTCAAGAGTTACTAGATCGTGGGTTCATTCGTCCGAGCGTGTCTCCTTGGGGTGCGCCTGTGCTCTTCGTGAAGAAGAAAGACGGAACGCCTCTGCATCGATTATCGGGAGCTGAACAAGGTCACAATCAGAAACAAGTATCCTCTGCCATGGATAGATGACCTATTAGATCAGCTACAAAGGGCAACGATATTTTCAAAAGTTGATCTTCGCACGGGCTACCACCAGCTGAAGATTAAGCCAGAAGATATGCCCAAATCTGCCTTCCGGACCCGTTACAGGCATTACGAATTTTTTGTGATACCATTTGGACTGATGAATGCGCCTGCCACATTCATGGATTTAATGAATCGTATATTCCGCCCTTTTATCGATAAATTTGTGGTACTTTTTATCGATGATATTTTAGTGTACTCGAAGAATAGGGATGAGCATGCAGGACACCTGTGGATGGTGCTTCAGACCCTTCGAGATAATAAGTTATATGCCAAGCTGAGTAAATACGAATTATGGTTAGATAGCATATCCTTTTTAGGGCACATTATTTCTTCTCAAGGTATTTTAGTTGACCCGAAGAAGATTGAAGCCATCGTGCAATGGAAACGGCCGGATCAGCTAGCGATATCCAAAGTTTCCTTGGTTTGACGGGCTACTACCACAGATTTATTCAAGACTTTACAAGGATTGCCTCGCCTCTGACTCAGCTCACTCGGAAGGGAGTAACGTTCGCGTGGACGGACGACTGTGAACCTTTATTTTCGGAGTTAAAGCAGTGCCTCGTCTCAACACCAATTCTTACCCTCCCGGACGGTCCGGATGACTGCTTTAAAATATACAGTGATGCCTCAGGTAAAGGATTGGAATATGTCCTTATGCAAAGGGATAAGGTAATAGCTTTTGTGTCGAGGCAGCTAAAGCCTCACGAAAAGAATTACCCAACACATGATCTTGAACTAGCAGCGGTAGTCTTCGCACTAAAACTGTGGCCCCACTACCTTTATGGCGTGCTGTGTGAGATCTATACTGACCATAAAAGCTTAAAGTATCTCTATACACAAAAGGATTTGAATCTTCGACAGCGGAGCTGGCTTGATCACCTTAGCAATTTTGACTTGATGATCAGATATACGCCTGGTAAAGGAAATATTGTAGCTGGTGCACTGAGTTGAGTATTCGTTGAAAGTTTGGCCATTGATGACAAGCTGCACCAGGATCTTGAACCTTTGGGCATTACCCTGCTAATCAGATACAAAAAGTGGGCACAAGTGGTACAACTGCGTCTTGAACCAGACTTGTTAGAAAAAGTCAAGGCCGCTCAGAAGGATGACCTGTTCTTGCAAAAGATGCTAGCTCTTATCTCAGCAGGAAAGGCAACCGACTTTGCAGTAGCTGAGGACGGAATGATCCGAGTAAGGGGAAGATTATGCGTTCCGGACGATGCGACCCTTAGAAAAGAGATACTCACTGAAGCTCATTATGCTAGTTATACTTATCATCCGGGTAGCACCAAGATGTACCGAGATCTCCGTACAATATTTTGGTGGTACGACTTGAAACAAGATATGGCGCTGTTTGTGTCACAATGCATGACTTGTCAGAGAGTAAAGGCCGAGCACCAGAAGCCGGACGGAGACATGCAAAACCTTGCTATACCGGAGTGGAAATGGGAACATATAATAATGGATTTTATTGTTGGCTTGCCAAAGATGCAACAGGAGAATGATGTCGTCTGGGTTATCATGGATTGACTCTCCAAGTCAGCTCACTTTCTGCCTATCAAAAGTACTTGGGGCGCCAACCGCTTGGCTCAGATATATCTCAACGAAATCGTTCTGCTCTATGGCGTGCCCGTATCCATTGTTTCCGATCGAGATGGTCAATTCCAATCGCGTTTCTGGGAAAGCCTGCAGTCAGCAATGGGGAAAAAGTTGAAGCTCAGCTCCACCTACCATCCACAGACCGACGGCCAAACAGAATTTGTCAACCAGATCCTCGAAGATATGCTACGACTCTGCGCCTTGGACTTGAAGACAAGTTGGGACTTGCATCTGCCGTTGGCCGAATTTGCTTACAACAATAGTTATCAATCAAGCATTCAGATGGTACCGTATGAGGCATTGTATGGGCAAAAGTATAGATCTTCGATCTGTTGGGATGAAGTTGGCAAACGGCAAATTCTTGGCCCCGAGCTCGTGGAACAGACTTCCAAAAGATTCGCTTGATTCGAAAAAGACTAAAGATAGCTCAGAGTCGACAGAAAAGCTACGCTGATATACACCGGCGGTCCCTTGAATTTTTAGTAGGCGATCGGGTATTTCTCAAGGTCTCACCCATGCGAGGAGTTACCAGATTTGGAACCAAGGGGAAGCTAAGTCCTAGATTTGTCGGTCCGTTCAAGATACTGAAATGAGTCACCTCAGTTGCATATCAGATTGCCCTACCACCGTCACTATCCGAAGTACACGATATCTTCCATATTTCTCAGCTAAGGAAGTACATGTATGACCCAAGTCATGTGGTAAATCTAGATCAATTAGACCTAAGGGCATACTTGACTTATGTCGAACAATCTGTGCAAATTTTGGATCAAAAAGAGAAACTGCTTCGAAGTCGCTCGGTTCCTCTCGTACGCGTGCTTTGGCAAAATCATTCGATCAGAGAATCTACTTGGAAACTTGAATTAGAAATGAGGGAAAGGTTTTCTTCCTTGTTTTATAGCGGTAGGTTCTATTCCTAAGTTTCGTGGACAAAACTTTCAATTAATTGGGTAGGATGTGGTGCCCCGTTTTCCCTATTTGGGGAGCACGGCTAAGAAATATAAACGGTATCGTTCGATCGGGATAGATTGAATCAAGAACTCATCCTCGTTATGGATTTGCTTCTTCGAAATTGATTTCCATATTCAGTAGACCGTGCCCCCAGGATCGACTTAACGGTAGAGTCAGGAGGGACCTCTCCGCTGCATCTTTTGCTGCCTAAGTTTTCGTTGTCGCTTTTGTTGCTTTCGTGCTTGAGTTGGTTTTCGGATTTGCTTGTGATTTCTTGAACGGTTTCGATGGATTTTATTATTTTTCTTTCATTGAACTGCACTTTAATTTCGAGATTGGAAAGAGTGGAAGAGGTATTAATCAGCTGTTCATGGCAATGCAGGTGAACGAGCAGTAGGCGACGCACGAGAGGAGTCTTAAAGCACCTATTTCCTTTCTCCCTTCCAACAAACTTGTGAGTGGCTTATATTCGATTCAGTTGGCCCTTCTTCCAAGTCTTCACACCTAAAAATCTTGTATTCTTGTTTGCCCCGATCAAACGATACCAAGTAATAACTAAAAAATGTCAAGATAAAGAGGAATAGACTTGAATAATTTATGCTTGTCAATCAAACTTGTGAACGGTTACCTCATTGCATGCTAGTTCGTTAGAATGTTCTATACATGTACTTCAATTTTAGTTAGAATGTATACTTCTTTTATAAATTGTGCTATGCATATAAGAACACACTTTGCTATGTGATATATATTGATCAGGAAGATTATGCAAAACTGTTTATGCTATGGAACTGTATCGTGCTCATATTGCCTTAAACTGCATGAACTGATGGTAAACCTAAAATGAACGCCATAGATCACGGACAACTTGTGCATAAGGTTTGCGGTTTTGCGGACGATCGTCGGGGCACTGGGACCGATCCGATTCGGACGGAACATATAAAATAGTCAGTATGATTAGAGGAAGAAATGGCATATGGCGGGGCTCGCCACCTGCGTCACATATCATTTTCTATCCCGCGACTATAACTCATCCCTAGTGGCATTATGCCAGTGATCCCTTTGTATATTTAAATCAGTGCAAACTAACTTATGTCTTCATGGCAGGGCAGAACATGGTAAGTATTATGCAGGTGGTTCCATCGGGCAGGTAAATGTCATCGAACGGTGTCAATTTTGTTTCAGTAAATCCTTTATTATTTTTGCTTGTAAAATAAATTAAGGCAAGATAGAAAGACCACAATTAATATGCATGCTTCATATAAACAACATGTTCATTGGTATTGTTGGGTTAGCTTGCCTTTACCATATTTCGATGTACTGAGCCTCGTTGAAAGAGGTTTCCCGCGCTAAGGAGAGCCGAGCGAGGAGCAGAAGTCAATCCCCGATCCAGTCCAGCTGTAGGCGCGTCTTGTTCGTGCCACCTTTTGAAGTATTTTGAGCAAGAAGCTAGCAACCCAAGCAATCATGCAGCTTTGTGGGAAGGCTGTCATTCCAGCAGGAGGTCTTATATTTTGAGTTTTAGTAAAGGGATGTAATGTACAAGACAACTATCTCATTTTATGGCAACACTTTTGTAAGCCCGTACGGCAACCTTATGACTCAGTTCAAGAGTTTGTAATAGATGTTCATTATAAATAAAAGAGAACTTTTCCATGTTTCAACTTTGTGTTCAATTTACCTGCATACTCTGAATATGTGCTCTCTATGCAAAACAAGAAAATACCTTAGTCTTGTGCGGTGCGCAACCTAGGCCCGCACGACGGTCATGCCCGGGGGATGACTATCGATTCCACGGAATCAGGGTGTGACAGGATTGAGGCATCCCAGTGTGGAAAATGAGCTCCTGACTTGTCACTATTATGGCAAGAAGGGACATGTTATCAGAGATTGCCAAAAAAAGCTGGGATTATGCATGATATGTGGAGCGAGTCAACACCTTGCCCGAGATTTCCTACAGTATAGGGATACAACACCGTAGACAGGACTGAGGCCAGCGGTACCAACCCAGAGAGCACCATTCGAGGCAGGAGGTCATCGTCCACCTGCACTTGGCGGATACCAGATCAGACCACCGTTAGCCCCACATGAGACTCAGTTTGATAGAGCCCGACAACGTACAGGAGGGCAGAGACGTGGGCAGGCATTTTTACTAGACGTGACAGAGGAGGAACTAGAAGGGGAAGCGATCACAGGTACCAATTTAGTTGCTTCATTACCTACGATCGCATTATTTGATTATGGTGCTACAATATCATTCATATCTAGTTGTTTCGTAGCAATTCATAGAGTAGCTATTTTTTTGTTGCCTAAGAGTTAGAAGATTCTTACCAGAGGAGATATCGTGCCAGTTACCAGTACTATTAGAATGTTCTCGGTAGTCGTGTGCGGTCGAAAGATGAGATCTCAACTTTTGGTATTTTCGATGCCAATTATCGACGTTGTGCTTGGGATGGACTGGTTGAGCCAGTACCATGCCATACTGGATTGCCAAAGGGGTAGCGTCATTTTTAGACCACCAGATCGCCCTAAGTTCGAGTTCATACGGGGGACCATCGAGCAAGGAGTAGGCCAGACAGCTAGATTTTACATGGCTATGGAGACAGTGCCCCCGTCGATAGTTGCAGATTTTGAGGATGTCTTCCCGGAGGAGTTGCCATGCCTACCGCCAGATAGAGAGGTAGAGTTCACCATTGAGTTGGTACCTGGAGAAACGTCTGTATCTTCTAATGCATACCGATTGGCGAAGAAGAAACTGGATGATTTGAAGCTGCAGTTGGAGGAATTATGGAACAAAGGAATTGTCCATCCGAGTGTATCATCCTGGGGAGCACCAGTGCTGTTCGTACTGAAGAAAGATGGGACAGTTCGTATGTGTATTGATTACAGAGCCCTAAATACTTTGACTATTTAGAACAAGTAACTACTATCGTGGATTGATGACTTGTTCGACCAGCTGACATGAGCCAGGGTGTTCTCGAAGATCGACTTGAGGTCGGGATACCATCAGGTCAAGGTGCGGAGAGAAGATATTCCAAAAATGACATTCATGACTCATTATGGTCATTATAAGTTCTTCGTGATGCCTTTTGGATTGACAAATGTACCTGCTGTGTTCATGAACCTGATGAACAGAGTCTTCCACCATTACTTGGACCAGTTCATGGTAGTCTTCATTGACGGGATTTTGGTGTATTCGAAGAGAAACGAGGGGCAAGAGGAGCACTTGAGGACATTATTGGAGACGCTGAGGCGTGAGAGAATCTACACCAAGTTGAGTAAATGTAAGTTCTTTCTGGCTTATGTCTCTATTTTTGGATATATCATATCTGGAGATGGTATCTCAGTTGATCCAGACAAGATCTTAGCAGTAGAGACGTGGCCGACCCCTACCAACGTGTCAGAGGTGAGAAGTTTCCTAGGACTTGTCGGATATTACAGGAGGTTCATAGAGAACTTTGCGAGGATTGTAGAGCCGATGACCCGCCTGACCCGCAAGGAACATGAGTTCATTTGGTCAGAGGAGTGTCAGATGGCATTCGATGAGATGAAGAAGCGTCTAACTATGGCACCTATTTTGACTATACCTTTTGGACCGGGAGGATTCATGATCTACAGTGATGCATTGGAAAAGGACTTGGAGGTGTCTTAATGCAACATGAGAAGGTTGTGGCCTATGCCTATAGGCAGTTGAAGACCCATAAGAAGAACTACCCCACACATGATTTGGAGCTCGTCGTAGTGATCTTTGCCCTAAAGCTTTTGAGGCACTACCTATACGGAGAGCGGGTAGAGATCTTCACAGATCATAAAAGCCTGAAGTACATCTATACTCAAAAGGATCTGAACCAGAGACAAAGACGCTGGCTCGTGGTGATAACAGACTTTGAGATTGAGCTATAGTACCACCGGGAAAGCCAATATGGTAGTTGACATATTAAGCAGAAGGCCTATGGTATTCATTCTGACTACCCAGTAACACCTATTGAGAGATCTGGAGAAGTTGGGTATAGAGGTCATCATGCCAGGAGTGGACGGGAAGTTGTCGAGTCTTCAGGTATAGTCGATACTGGTTGAAAGGATCAAGGATGCCTTGCCGACAGATGCCATATTCCAGAGACTCCGATAGAGGAAAGAGGCCGGGATGCAGAGCGGATTGCGCATACATGAGGACGGAACTTTAAGATGTGGAGATCGTCTCTATGTTCCGAACGGAGAGCTTCATCAAGAGCTGATGACGGAGGCACATAGTTCAACATACTTTATCCATCCAGTGGCATGAAGATGTATAGAGACTTGCGGTAGTACTATTGGTGGCATGGAATGAAGAGGGAGATAGCCTACTTTGTGGTGAAGTGTCTGGTGTGTCAGCAGGCCAAGGCTGAGAATCAGAGATCTGCTATCTTACTTCAGCCACTCCCGATACCTGAGTGGAAATAGAAGCACATCACTAAGGAATTCGTTACGGACTTTTCGAGGAGTTCTAGTGGTCACAATGTGGTGTGGGTGATCGTTGATCGACTCACCAAGTTTGCTCACTTTCTACCCTTCAAAGTTGAGCAGTCTACAAAAGTTATACCAGAGATGTATATGAGGGAGATCGTGCGACTACATGGTGTGCCAGTCAACATAGTATCTGACAGGGATATGAGGTTCACATCTTAGTTTTGGCGGAGCATAAAAGGGAGTCTCAGGACCAGCCTGAAGTTCAGCACATCATATCACCCACAGACGGATGGCCAATCCGAGTGCACCATTCAGACACTGGAGGACATATTGAGGGCGTGCATGCTAGATTTCAGTGGATAATGGGAGGACCATTTATATTTGGTCAAGCTTTCCTATAATAATAGCTACCAGGCGAGCATTTATATGGCTCCCTTTGAGGCATTATATGGCAGGAAGTGTCATTTTCCAGTGTACTAGAGTTATGTGGGCTAGAGGCAGATTCTTGTACCAGAGTTGGTTATTCGTATGGTGGAGAAGGTAAAGAAGATCCAAAGGCACTTGCGACAAGCATAGGATAGGAAAAAGCATTGGGCAGATGCGTACCGACGACCCCTAGAGTTCCAAGCTGGAGATCATATATTTCTGAAAATCTTACCTACCCGAGGGACCATCACGTTTGGAGGCAGAGGAAAGCTGAGTCCGAGGTACATCAGACCATTCGACGTATTGGAGCACGTCGGAGAGGTTGCCTACATGTTAGCATTACAACAGACATTGGAGGGAGTTCATGACTTCTTCCATGTATCTCAGTTGAGGAGGTACGTGTCAGATCTGAGTCATGTGCTTGACCACTCGAAGATCACTGTCGGGCCAATTTTGTCATATTAGGAAGAGCCTGTAGTGATTCTGGACAGAAGCGAGAAGGTGTTGCGAGGTTAGACTATCCCTTTAGTTCGTGTCACATAGAGGCATCATACACCATGAATGTTGACATGGGAACGAGAGGATAATATTCGACAGTATTTCTCCCATCTCTTTGAGGGCCTAGGTATGCAGTAGCATTTATTTTCAGTCAATAGTTTATACCATATGTCCGTTTTAATTTTGAGGATGAAATGCTCTAAGGAGGATAGATTGTAAACCCTCTCGACCAAATTTAGGTATACTTGTCTTAGAGAGAGATTATGGTTAGTTTGGAGATATTTAGAATTAGAACATGGTATTTTAAATAACTGTACAAAAAATTGTATTACTTGGTGCACCTTGCTGATGTTTCGATATTTGGAGCGCTACTCTAGCTTTGACTGCCAACAAATTTTACACTTTTGACCTAGACATGTTAGTCTTCCATTCTAACCTTTGTGTCACTCATAAATACCCTCCCTTTTGTTTTATTTTAATCGTACAACAATCATTAATTAATATCTAATTTTGAACCCAAATATTGCACCTATGTCCGTTTTAATTGAAATTGGAGACACAATATTGACCCATTTTTTATAATCCAATATATGACGATAATCTATTCTGAGTCTACTACATCCATGACACTTGTGTCCCACCCAATTTAAATCTTATGAACTTCCAATTTATTAAATTTATTAAAGAACACTGACGACACAACTTTAATTTATTTTTGGGCAACCGACTCAACCTAACCCAAAACTAGACCAAACACCAACCCAACCCCACACTCAACCCTCATGGTTCTTACAAAATACCACACACCAAAATTTTCTACTAAAACACACCAAACATGACTTTTTCCCACATCCAATCAAATTTCCTTCTTTGTGCAAGTTTTAAACTATTGGGGACCTTTGTGCAAATAACTAGCCATGTGTCCACCTCCTATTGGTTGGAACAAATAAAGAACACCCTATTTGAAGTGTCTTAACAGGTCATGTGCATCTCCTCTCTCTTTTGCATAGTACTTTGCTCATTTTAAATCCTCACCCTCCATTCAAACCACTACACATCTCCACAACCTATTTCCTTTATGACAAACTACATACATTGGGAACCTAGCCGGCCCTAATCCCTAAGCACTCTCTCTCTCTCTCTCTCTCTCCTTTATTTATTACACTCTTCCTCTCCTTTCTTCAACATTCGTCCTCTCCATTCTCCCCCTTAAACCGTGAACCACCCCCATCACCACCATGAACCAACACCTTCACCACCACCATCATCATCACTATCCTCTCCACCTCCACCCACCGACTGGACCCCCTCACCCCTGCGGCATAGCAGCCGGCCGGCGGCAAGCCGACCCCACTAACCGAGCCCCCTCACCTCTCTTTGATTTCTAGGTAACCTTCTTTCCTCCTCCTCCTCCTCCTCCCCCTCCTCCTCCATCTTCATATATATATATATATATAAACATGAACGTCATTCTTGTTTTTTTCCTCCATGTTCTTCACCATTCCTCATCCTTCATCTTGTGTATCATTGAACACCGTGGACACTTGCACCACTCCTTAATAACCCATTATGGAATACTCCTTAAGTATGATTTAGAACTAATATTTATGACTTATTTATTCTCAAATTTAAATATTAAATGATAGGTTCATATACCATGAGATTTGAATGTGTATTGTGAATGAGAGTGAACTAGTTTTGGTTAATGTTGCGTGAGTTAGAAAAATTCAGTATCTAATATGGTAAGAAGTTGATTATTCGTATGATATAAAACATGTTTTAATGAAATATTAATGGAGGATATAATACCTAGATGGGTTATGATGATGTTTAGGTTCTAATATATACAACACCATAATTTATATAATAATTTGCACCTATCTTTCTTATTGTCCAGATTTGATTAACTTGGGGACACATGACATTTGGCATTTCATAATGGGTTGATACATAAAAATATTGAGGAGTTGTTGACCATTGAACTTAAGGGTGTAGTATGTAGCATTTACATATTTATAATTGGACATACTCTAAAACGATATCAATGCACCTAAGTTTTGACATTACATTTGAAGTTAATATTGTAATTGAAAGGACTTGACACTTGTGCACTTTTTAGACTCTTGCCTACTCAACCCTTCTAGTTGACCTAGTTAGAAATCCTACTTGCGTTAGCTTCTAAGTACAGTGTATAGATGTACTTTTTGGCATAACTTAGTGTAATAACTAATGTATATATTATTATATTATATATAGGCCCGTTGGATCGTTCGGGCCAGGCTTCGAGAGCAGGATTTTGGCATTCACAGCTTGAGGATTCAGACAAGTATACCTTGCCTTATTTACTATTTTATTCAAGTTATTAAATGTTGCATGAGTTGTTGTTGCAAATATTATTTATAACTGTGTGCGTCCGAGAATGACTCGGGTGCAATCAACGATTGCGTCGATGAGTACTGTAGCGTCTTAGTCTCTAGCAGACTCACCTAGTGTTGTGGAGATATTCTGATATATTCCAAGACCCTGGCATTTTAGTTGGCGTTGGGATGCAAGTTGGCGTACTCGACTAGCTATCGGTGCGTGCGACACGCATCACGGTTTAGTGCGTAGTCAGATTAGTTTAGTTATTTGAGACTTGTCATGTTAGTTACGAAGTGTGTACGACGTGTATTCGACTTGTATATTTGTATTGGACGGGAAAGACAATTGGTAGACGTATGGGATACACACATTGGTATCCTTAGTGTCCATAGGAGTCATGGATCCAATGACTACCTTTATTCAGATATCGCGTTCTTCGGAGCATTACGGACACACACACACACACACACACACACACACACACACACACACACACACATATATATATATATATATATATATATATATATATATATATATATATATATATATATATATATCTCGTCCTTCGGAACGATGGATGTTACATGTGCATATACCACACTCTTTGGAGCGTTGGACGTTATGCCTATACCTACCCATATGTGCCAAGGTTATCCTCAAGATTGCATTCACGTAGATGGTTGCACACCCTTTTTTTACTTATTCAGTATTTATATTTGGCATGTATCATTTGTATCTTGTTATGTTCCTCTGAGGACCTGGTTCCCTTCCAGATTTGGAGGAGGCGTACTACCCGACCGTGTATGGTCCCAGACAAGAGATGAGGTACGCGACTGAGGAGGAGCTTGAGATGTTACCTTCAGAGTTTCCCTGATCACTGGTAGGCCTTCCGCCAAGGGCCGGAGCATCTTTATCTTGTTATTCGATGTTCTAGTCTAGTTTTCTTATCTTTTATTTCGTACTTTCATTTCATTATTGTATTTTAGTGGATTTGTTCCCATCAGACTTATTTGGGTTGTATTATGACATTCATACTCCGTACTTTATTCCAGTATTTATTTTAGCACTTCTTATTTATATTATGTAGATGAGATTAGATATTTACCTGCTACATATTTATTATTAGTTATAGACTTAGTCCATTTATGCAGCGTAGTACATCTAGATAAGGCCATTAAATTGGGAACCTAATCTAGTTTGTACCAGTTGGCTTAGTCCCGTGTCGGTCCCATTATATTTTAGGACTGGGGCGTGACAATATCGGAAGACGATACCCCTAAAATAGAAATAAAAATTAATAAAACTTCATAAATTAAACAAAATCATGACTGCAAAAAATTAGGATTGCAGAGAATTTTGACAGTCCTAAATTTAACTAGGACTGCAGGACATGTGATAGTACTATTGTTACTAAGGATTGTAACATTTATTGACTGTCCTAATTAAAAATTGGACTGTCTGTTTATTGACATTCCTACTTATTTATAGGACTGTCACAGTCCTACGACAAAAAAACCCAAAATTAATTTTTCAAATTCTTTACCAAGTGTGCTTCGGAAGGACCGATGAGTTCTTCGGGCGTAGCTGAAGGAGAATTTAAGTGTATTAGATGACCCAATTTCTCCGAGATACATTTCTCCTACATTAAATACATATAAGTCAATATTTATATATGGACCTAATGTTTAAAAAACCTAATCATAATAGTTTATCGATGACATACCAAATAACGTTTGAATATTGTAACTTTTTATAGTGGGACTAGGATTTGGACCACCAATCTATATTTTAGGGTTTAGGGTTTTAAGAATTAAGAAAAATTAGGTTTTGAAAGAATAGAGAGAGCATAGGGAGAAGAGAGCATGGGAAGAAGAGAGAAGAATAAGAAATAAAAAATTATTGGCTTTTATACCAAATTTTGGGCTACCCTCAAGTAAAGAAATTGAACGGCAAACTTGTAAATATATTAAAATAATTTGGGCCGCCCTAAGTAAAAAACGTAATGCCTTTAGAAATTTCCTTAATCTTCTCTTCTTGACATCTTTATCTCCTCTCTCTCTTTCTCCTATTTACTACTGCTGATGCTCCTATTTGCTGCTGCTGCTGCCGCAATTGCTACTGTTGCTGCTTTTGCCGGCCACCTCAGGCACCGTCGTAGCCGCGTGGCGCGTCTGCCACCCTACGAGCTCCTACTGTAAACCCCCTCGACCAAACTTGAGTTTAATTAGCTTAGATAGAGAGATTAGGGTAAATTTGGTGCGAATTAGAATTTATACACAGAGTTTTATTTATTGTGCAATGCTTATATTACTTAGGATACCTTACCGTTGCTCTGATATTTAGGACACTACCCTAGCTATTACCCTCAAACAAATTATATACACCTTGCCTAGACATACTAGTCTACTATTCTGACCCTTGTGTACCTCACAAATGCTCTTTCTTGTGCTTCATTTTAGTCGTACAAAAATTGTTACAAACGTCCGTACATAAATTCAATTAATTCCATCTTTGCATTCTTTGTCCGTTCTAATCAAAATTGGGACCCAATATCAACCCATTTTGTCCATCCCAAGTTATGATATTATTCTATTCTAAGTCCACTATGCCCATGACGCTTGTGCCCACCCAATTTTGACCCTAGGTATTTTTAATTAATTAAAGAACACCTAGCGCATTAATTTTTAATTAAATTAATGTAATGACCCAACCTGACTCAAACTAGACCCAACTCCAACCCAAACCTACACCCACACCTTCAAGGCTCATACTAAACACCACACACCATATTGGTCCAATGCAAAGCACCAAACATGGTGTTTTGCCACATCAAATCCTAATTTCCAATTATGTGCAATTTCCTAATTGTTTAGGGGCTTTTATGCAATTAAGCAATGAGGTTCCCCCTCTCATTGGCCTAACCACATGAAGAAGGGAACCCCCTTTCCTTGACCGGTCCACCATAATTTCTCCCCCCCCATTTTTATGTACTCTATATTACTTTTTGAGGACACATCCCAACCCCACATTTTAAACCCCTTAGATCCTAGCCACATGTACAACATGTGGAGGCTTCACAAAACCCTAGGAAACTACCCAGCCAGACCTAATCCCAAGGAGCCTCCCTCTCTCTCTCCAACAAATACTACATGCTACCTCACTCAAAAACCCACTCAAACCTAAACTACAAGTGAGAAAACCCTAAATCACTAAACCCCTCACCAACCCTCACCACCCTCACCCGACCTCCCCGCAGCTTTCCCCCGGCCACCACCGCCTCCGGCTACCCCCGCGACTGTTCCCCCTCCGACCAACATCCACTCCACCACCCCCAGCCACCGCCATTGACCGCTGCTCCGCCGGCAGCAGTCGCCCTCACCCCCGTCATCACCAACAACCCGACACCCCGCTGCCCGAGCCGACCACCCGACCGCCCCCAGCCTCGCCACTACTGCCCGGCCTGCCACCACATGTCACACCCCAGTCCTAAAATATCGAGGAACTAGACACGTGGCAATGGCCAGCAGCACACACTGATGGACAAACCCAATTTAATGGATCCATCGGGGCATACTTAAGCTGTAATATAACAATAAGTAGGTCCAATGATACAAGTCACAGTCTATTCTAATCTCATCCACAATAGATAATCACAGATCAAATGCCAGAATAAATGCAAATAAATATAAACTAACAAGTCTGAATAAAAGTGTCTCGGAGAACAATCCGAGAACAAGTCTGGTATATCAATGAAATAGACTAGAAATAAAATAACTATAAACTGAAATAAATGAGTATCTCAAGCCAATACTCAAGCGAAGTCCTCTGGTACAATCTCGTCCTCAGATCTTGGTTCTGCTCCAAGGTAGGCACCTGCTCCTGCTAATGCTAATGCTCCGGTCCCGTATACCTCGGGATAGATATCGTCAGCTAATCCTTGGGACATGATCCGGATCCAGGTCCTCAGGGGACATAGCAAGGTACGAAAAATATAAGCCAGAATAAATGCAATGCAGCAGATAATGAAATAAAATAGGGTAAATATGTAACCATCTATGTGAAAATGCAAGTGAGAGCATCACGAGTACTCAGGCTGAGACCACTACAAGCTCTGTGTCGGGGAGCCGGTAGCAGCAATAACTATATATTTTACTATGTAGTTTACTATGTATTATATATATATAAAATCAGCCTGTAGCCTGTGTGTCTCTCCCCACCCCATGTAATCACACGTCTCATGTCCACGATGCATCATGTCCATGTCACGCACGATCATATATAATGCAGCAAGTCATCTAATGTCTATGAATATAATGTCTATGTCATAAAGCCTGTATCCTATACAGAATCACTATGAATACCTCAGGAGGATTCTGTCTCATGTATAGTGTCAAGTGTCCTGGGTTATGATGTACTTGGTAAAACAAGTACGAGAAAGATGGGGTCTCGGTATCCATGTCTAGATGACAATACCCAACACCGCGTACGGTGTTGGCACCCGACTATGAATCGGACGCTAAGTACAGAAACAAGGTCCTAGGTCAAGCATGCGCAATAATATATATATATATAAGACAAGGAAATATGTAACAAGACTGCAATATTGGCAAGGTACACTTGCCTGGGGTTCTGGCTCCAACTGTAGCTCTGGTCTCGGTGTGATCTGCAGGTACTACTCCGGTTGCTGAAATAAACATTACCATTAGATTCAGAAAATATCAAATAGCTAGAAACGCCTGTCCTTGAGTCCAATTTGGACACAGGGGCAAAAATGATATTTCCGGGTCAAAGCGGGATCCACATGTGGGCTACTTTACACCAAAAAACGTGTCAGGGTCAAAGGTCTCCAAATTCGTCAAGCTTAGTGTCAACAAGTCAGGAACGATGATACGAACCCAACGGAACTTCCAGAATTGGATTTCGATGAGCCGATCACAAAATCGCCCGTCAAGTAGAGCCGGTGGGGCCCACGATACGCGATTTCGTCAACGTTCTCAGAATCGAACCAAACTTGGGTCACAGGACCAGCGTATTGCTACGAGTCCGATGGTGTAAGTTTCATCTCGATCCGACGTGTGTGCATAAAGTTACAGCGTGTTCCACAATAGGCGGATACGGGGCGTTGTCGGCGGATACGCGTTGATTCCGGTGTGCACGCACATCCAAATCAACTTCTGCGAAATCTCACACATCCGTATCAACGACATGCACGTTTTGGTAAAGACCGCGTGCGACCAAGTCGTCCCGTTTGGCAGGGCGCACTCAGTTCCAGGGTGAAATGGGGTGTTGGTTTTCCTGTTTTTGGATCGCGGTTTGCGATCACCACAGGACGCGATGTACCGAGCGGGTTGCACGGGCACCGAGAGGGTCGCACAGCCTACGCGTCATAACTGACGGAATCAAAAACGGAATAACGAGGAGAGAGAAAACGCTACCTGAACAGGGCTCCGTGAAGACTGATTTTTCGTGTCCGGGTCGAGTCTGCCGTGTCCGGTCACTGTGTCCTGGGTTAGGGTTTGATGTGTCCGTGTCTGCTGTGGTTAGGGTTTCTGTTCGAGGGGGTCGTCGGTCAGCGGGGCGGCCGGAGACTCGGGTGGCGAGGTGCAACGGGTGGCTCGTCGAGGAAGGTCGGGCTCGGTGGCGACTGAGGTGGTCGAGGTTGAGGAGTTGGGGGGTGGCGATCTGGACGGGGGAGGATGACTGGAGGAGGAAGTAGAGAAGAGAGGAGGTGTTAGGGTTTTGGGTTAGGGTGGAGGAGATGACCGGAGTGGCTGGGGGAGGAGATTCGTCAACGGCTCTGCGGGGGTGACGAGGGGTGGTCGATGGTCGGGCTGCTCGAGAAGTCGATGGGTGGTGGTGGTGTTGGGCTGGACAGAGCAGAGAGGGGAAGGTCGAGCGGGAGGAAGGCAGAGCTGGGCAGGGGACGAGTCGGTCGAGGGATAGAGGAGGCTGTGGGTGGTGGAGAGGATGAGAGAGGCGCTGCGGGGAGGGGAGGGGAGGCTGGGCTCGACGGCGAGGGGAGGAGGTTGAGTCAGGGAGGATGAGGTAGGGGCGGAGTCGAGGTCGGTTGCTGTGGGTCGGAGATGGGAGAGAGGCGGAGGGGCGGAGGAGATCGAGATGGCTGGTCGACCGGAGACGGCTGCGCTGGGCTCAGGCGGAGGAACGTTGCAGCGGGGCTAGCTAGCGTTCAGGTCAGGGGCGGGGATAGGTGGCTGAGGACGGGCGGCTGGGCTAGGGGCGGCGCTGGAGTCTCGCCGGAGGGGTCAGGGAAAGGGTGGCGGCGCTCGGTTAGGGTTAGGGTTAGGGTTAGGTTTAGGGTTTAGGGATTTTTAGTATTTTCTTTTTTTTCTTTTTGTTTGTGGAGAAAAACTAGAAAATTATGTATTTATACATACAAAAATTTGGACTAGGGTTTGACCTAGGATTTGGGCTGGGTCAACGCTCCTTGGGCTTGGCTTCGGCTCTCATGGGGATGTTGGGCGTTTGGCACGGGTTTAATTCGGTTTAATTCTACATCGGTTTTCAGGACTTTAAGAATGATTATGGGGTCCAATAAATTTACAAAAAATTACCCTATGTCCGGTTTTCCATTTTACACAATAAAATATTATTTTCATAATATTTTAATATTAAGTAACATCAATTAAAAATTATTTAATTATAAATGCCTAGGTTTTAATTACAAAAAATTCCTGAAAATTTCAGATAAATTGTGAAAAATCCAAATTAAAATTCTAAAAAATCAGGGGGCTTACAGCACACCTCGTCGACGACCCCCCCGGCTCGTCACCTCCGTCCCCGCGGCAGCTCGCCCCGGGTCACCGCCTGAGCCGGCCGGCACAGCCCCCGCAACAACATCTACTGCTGTTGCCACTGCTGCTGTCGAACCCCCTCACTGTCGGAGCTCCGCCCGACCTCCCTCGCCGGCGATGACGTACCCGGCGGACACACACCCCCCCACCCCCTGGACTGAGGTATAAACCTAGTACATATCTTGTATTTATACGCGTATAGTTAGTTTATTTTAATTGTGTATATGCAAATATATATATGTATATGTATTCAGTTTTTGTGTATTTACGTATATACCTATAATATATATACTAGTAATCTATTTTTCTATATAGTTGGGTGTAATATATATATATATATATATATATATATATATATATATATATATATATATATATATATATATATATATATATATATATATATATATATATATATATATATATATATATGTATTCCGTATTATGCTATATGTATATACATAGTATATTATATATATGTATTCTATAAATTGTATGTATTGTGTATATTAGTATATATATATATATATATATATATATATATATATATATATATATATATATAATATACTATGTATATACATATAGCATAATACGGAATACATATATATATATATATATATATATATATATATATATATATATATATATATATATATATATATATATATATATATATATATATATATATATATATATATATATATATATATATATATATATATATATATATATATACTTTGTGTATTTAGTATATTATGTATTGTGTATATATACATATAAATATATATGTATTTAACTATATATGTTGTATATGTATGTATTTATGTATATAAATTGTTATTTAAATATATGTATATTTATTTCAATTATATATAAGGTATAAATGTATTTATGTATATTATGTATATATGTATGTCTATATGTATTTATGTATATATGATAAGTAAGTATATAGTATATTTATTTAATATATATATGTATGTATGTATGATGTGTATATATATATATGTAAATATGTATTATGTAATTATGTTAGGCATATATGTATATATGTTATTTAATGTATATATGTATGTGTGTATATGTATTATATAAATATATATATGTATAAATGTATTTATATATTAATGTATTATTTTTATGTATAATATCTAATGCATTTAAGTAATTATATATGTGTTAAATGTATTTAAGTACGTATTAAGGTATCATTGTATTTATATTTATGTATTTATATATATAAATGCTTATTTAATTGTATATATATGTACATACGTATTTTATTTATGTATATTATGTATATAGATATATAGTGTTATACTCATGGTTGTTTATGTATATATATATGTATAATGTATATACGTACATATGTCTATATTCATAGTTGTATATATAAGTATGTATGTTATTAAATTACTTAATGTATATATATGTATATGTGTTATGTATGTATACATGTACTATGTTAGCATAGGTAATTAAGCGTGGTGTAATTTAGTGATCTATAATTTTGGGTTATCTGTTCGTAGGCATCCGAGATGGTGCTACCTTGACTGTTGGTTCCGGAGCATTGCTTGTACACACCAGAGTTTCAGGCAAGTATACCTTGCCTTGTTGTTACTGTTTAAATTCAGATGTTATTTAGTTGCTTATTTTATTGTTTTAATATTAACTGTGCGCGTCCGAGAAGACTCGGGTGCAGTCAACGAAGGCATTGACGTTAGGACTTGTGTCTGACCTAGTGTCTAGTAGACCCACCTCAAGTTGAGGAGTTATCAATATGACTTCCCAAGCCTTGACACGTATCATTACACGTCACAGAGTGAGATCATGTAGGGACGCGTGCTTCATGACTGACTGGCCATCAGTATGAGCAGTACGTGTGACGGCATTTAGCTTAGTTGTTTATCTCTGTAGCGACTTGCATCATAGTATGAGATGTCCACGTCGCGTTCGCGACTTGTATATTGACATTGGGTGGGGAAGACAATTAGTAGGCGTATGGGACAGACATTTGGCTGCCATAGTTTCAGAGTAAACTGCGGGGCCGTGAGCCTCAGTGTTACCCGGTTATGGGCCATGTGTTACCCGGTTATAGGCTCAGGTTACCCGGTTATGGGCATATATGCTTGTTGATACATCCGGCAGAGGTTACTAGCTGCGCGCTATCATGATCGATGATGTAGTCAGCATATACTCCTGGCATCCGGTTTACAGCTAATGCCAGGTACTTAGCCTCTGGCTCGACGCTATGCTTTATACCTTTCACCTACCCATACGTACCAGGGTTGTCTTCAAAGTGCATTTCACTTAGCTGGTTAGAACACCCCGAGTTTACACAGTATATACTTTATGGCATACATTTTTGTATCTTGTTACGTCCCTGTGAGGACCTGGTTCCCTTCCAGATCCGGACGAGCACTTGTACCCGACCATCTACGGAGCAGGAGTAGAGACAGGATTCCTGATTGAGGACTTCGAGGCATCTCCAGAGGAGTTCCCGTGATTTGAGTACGCAGCTATTTCGGACTAGAGTTTTCATATCTAGCTAGTTGATACTCTAGTCTAGTTATCTTACTTCTTTCTGTACTTTATCTCCATTTCAGTGGGTTTGTCCCCATCAGACTATTTTAGATGTATTATGGATATTCAGACTCTTGTATTTCATTTACCAGCATTTGTTTCAGCATTATAATATTATATTCTGTGGATGAGATTAGACATTACCTGCTATATGTTAGCATATTAGACTTGTTAGTATTTTAGGACAGCGTAGCACGCTTTGATAGGATCCATTAAATTGGGATACCTTTGGAGACGTGTCAGCTGGCCAATGCAACGTGGCCTGGTTCCGTGTATTTTGGGACTGGGGCGTGACACCTACCTTCTCTGAATACTCCAACATCCCCTCCCCCTTCATAATTCTAGGTATAGATCTAATTCCTTCTCCCATTTCTTTTAATTTCTAACTTAGGTTAGAAAATTAACTCTAAATTTCTGAAATAGAAAGTATAAAGGGAACTCAAGAATCAATTGGAGGATTTGGGGAAGATAAAATATAGGGACTTTGAACGCAACTTAGTTTATTTAGGACATGGATTCTTGACACACACCATTTACCTAGTAGCTTACCTATATTTAAGCTTAATGAATAATAGGTAACACAATAGGAAATATTCAAGGTATTAATTAAGCATCACAAGGAACTAATAAATTAATTCCAAGACTGTAATTATATACATATAGTCTATGCCTTATGAAAGAATTTCAAGTTGTTTGAGTAATAAATTTTATATACATATGTCCTAACCAAGGACCTTAGATTTTTGAAATTATTAAGGAATTGACTTTCCATCTCCTTAGTAAACGGTTGATTAGAATTAATTATCTAGATTAATTTTGTATATGTGATTTTGGCCAAGCAACTATTACAAAGCTTGTAAACTCATCTAATATACGTTAATACTTAGAAGCTTATTTTGATATCATTATTAGTAATATTATATGTATGTTTCTTGAGCTTGTGTAGTTTTTAAAGAAAATAATTGCTAAATAGATGAATAAAGTGGCTTGGCTCGCTAATGTAAGAAAACTTCTACTTAATTTTGATATATATATATATATATATATATATATATATATATATATATATATATATATAATAAACTATGTGGTTACCGGTGTTGGGTTGTTCCACTGAAGGGGTCGACGTACCCAAGAAAAATGCTACGGAGGGCAACTCCGGGTCTCATATAAATTATTAAAATTCTGGAGCTCGAAGTACAAAGAAAACTCTGCCAAATTTTTTAAGAGTTTTCAGTGAACCAAATTTTTGATATCCAAAAAATATCATTATACCGAACCCTAAATTTTAGGATACTATATTATAATTTATCGACGGACTCCCGACAACCTTAAATTTATTTATTAGTGGAGGATTAGTAAAATTCTAGAATACATAGGACACAGACACAAGTCACGTAACCGAAACAAAAATTTAATTTTTCGTATTGTCTGCTCAATATCAATTAAGAGATTATTAATTCTGGAATGCATATTCTTATATATATGATTACCCCAAAATTAGGATAAAACATATTAATTTTGATACTACTTCCTGGAAATATAGACAAGTTGAAACCTTGTATCCAGACGCATTCTAAGATGCATACTTGTAGAATAAAACTCGATATGATATACTAGCAAAACTAATAAGATAATAGAATAAGAAATATTTGTAGATTTAGGATTAGAGAGCATTGGGCGGGGGAGAACAACTTGAATACCACCTACGAAATCCTATAATATAATAACAACAAAAGCTGGTCAATAGTTAAGCTCTTTCGTAAGGCCTTACCAACTGAGTGTCTGAGGCTTAGCTTATTTACCTGTATCTGTACCTGTACCTGAATTTGGATATACCTATTTTGATTAAAAGATCGATTAGGTGATTTTGTGTTGGACATACCTATTTCGATTAAAAAGATCGATTAGATGAATTGATAATGTATGTTATTTTACTCATTCGATGTGAGAAGGCCAGATTCTAAGCACCGTGCCACCCTGACACAGCCTGATCCCTGGTCACGGGATTATTGTCGAAAAACTAGTTAAAGTGGATATTCAAAAAGTTGTTCTCCAAATTGTATCATCATATAGGAAACTTGTTTGTGATTGTGGTAGTGAATTAAGGTTATATTGATTGGTTTGATTAGACACTAAAATATTACTAGAATAGGGTTAGATAAAGTTATATTTTAAGTTTATACTATAATACTTCTATATAGTTTAACTATATCAAACTCTTATATAACTATACCGAAATGTCTTTCAATTATTCCAATATTTTATCATATCATATCTTCAGTTCTTTTATCGTTCTTGACCGAGGACTTGCATGTTGTTTTGATGACCTAGTATTGTTCACTAGAGGAATATGAAGTTCTAGGCGAGACGCTACCTCTATACAATGTGGACGAGGTTGAGGAATGATCATCGAGTGGTCTTCAGGGATACGACAATAGCATTTTGTAGCTGAAAGTTTATGTAAATTATTGGTTTGGATGTAATGACTAGTATAGTTATACCTTTACCAGTTTATGTATAAAAGGTATAGTTTGTGGTAATAAAAGTGTATTTAGTATGACCTGTATTTCCATCCTAGAATATTATAGGTGACAATCGCTGATACGGGTACAGATATATTCGTATGGTGCGTAGCCTAGAGATGTAATTATGTACCCGACTC
The DNA here is from genome assembly GCA_036927795.1 of Iris macrosiphon. Lineage (NCBI taxonomy): Eukaryota > Viridiplantae > Streptophyta > Magnoliopsida > Asparagales > Iridaceae > Iris > Iris macrosiphon. Next base: position 28,414,278 of record JAYESA010000007.1, on the reverse strand, counting down.
ATCGTATTCTGGGGTGTGACATGTATAGATAGATGGAGAAAGTTGTGATCGCATGTAGTTGCACGACCAGTGTTTAAGTTGTGTTTGATCTCGTTTATGTGCAACTGTGAAGATGGGAATACCTGTGTCTAGTCAGGAGCTGAAGATGATACTAGAGCGGGTGGCCATGGTATTTTAGGCCAAATTAGAGGAGACCTCATCCAGTAGGGTAGTTGTGCCCACTGTCACAGGTGATGAAGAAGATAGAGTTGCTGCTCAATGACATCAAACTTGAGGGGACAAAAAACTACCTAAGTTGGTCTAAGAGGGCGCCGATGAACCTTCAGACCAAGGGACTAAGAAAATATATGAAAGGAGAGTGAACTGAGCCAAATGATAAGACGAGTGCTGGGTGGAGCACCTGGAGTCACCTTAATTCTCTAGTGGTTTCTTAGCTGCTATCTTTTGTGTCTCCATCCATAGCTGGGATGGTGGAGTCTATCTGCAATGCAGCTGATATCTGGACGATATTGGCTAGGATATACTCTGGAGCTAGGAGTGTCATATTAATGATGGAAGTTTTAAAAAATATTGATGCTACCACACAAGGAAAGAATAGAATACTCTAGTATACAATGGAGCTATGTCTCTTATGGGCAGACTTAGACCACTATAATCCACTTTCATTGCAAAACCTGGCAAATGTTCTCCGTGGAAAACAGTACCTTGAGCGTAGGCGCGTGGCTTATTTTCTCAAGGGTCTGAACCCGCAGTTTGAGGCTAGGAGGGCAGCAATGTGTTATATGCCATTTTTTCCATCCCTGGATGAGGTTGTTACATCGATGGAGCAAGAGGAGGTCAGACAGAAGGTGATAAAAGGAGAGACCTCACCCGTTGTCCTCTCGGCATTGGTGATTCTTAGTGCTTCCGTTAGCAATGACAGAGAGTGCTATAATTATGAGAAGAAAGGGTACCTCAGCTACAACTACCCATAACCCTGTAATTATGGTCGTGGCTGAGGAGGCAGAGGACAGAGAGTTGGACGTGCAGGTCAATGAGGCAAGGGATATGGAGGCCGGAGAGTTGCTCACCTAGCTGTGGCAGAGGACTACTACTGAGATGACTTGAGCTGATATGACAGAACTGGAGGAGCTATGTCAGTTCAAGTTTCAGTTAGAGAGTTCTAAGGGGAAGGAAAATGCCACTCAGGATTTGGATTACACTGCCTATCTTGGTAACTTTACTGGTTATGCTACTCATATGGGAAAAAGTATCCCAGTTCAGGAACTTGAATCCACTAAATCTCATACTGGTTGGATCATAGACTCAGGTGCATCTAAACATATCATAGGTGTATCTAGTGAGTTTGTATTATATTATCCGAGTAAGTATATGCATCCCGAGACAGTTCAGACTGCTGATAGAATATCCCAACCCATCAGGGGTACTGGCTCGGTCCATTGTACTTCATCTGTTACCCTGTCATTTATATTGCATGTTCCTTCTTTTTTGGTCAACTTACTTTATGTTAGCTCTCTTATTGATTAATTGAATTACACTATTCTTTTTTATCGAAATATGTGTTCTTTCCATGAGAGGGCTACGGGGAAGAGGTTTGGGACTGGCATCAGGCGTAATAGCCTTTGATACCTGGACAGGGAGGCTGCAATGTTTGCTGCAACTATTAGTGGAGGGCCAGACACAAAAGTAATGCTTCAATATTTCAGATTGGGGCATTTATCTTTTGATAGTTTGAATAAGTTAGAACCTGAGATAATGAATAAAGTAGACAAAACAATATTATTTTGTAATGCTTGTGAACTTGGAAAGCATATACGTTCTATTTATAAAATGGTTGATCTTCGAAGTTTTGAACCATTTGCACTTGTTTATTCTGAGTTTGGGGACCGTGTCCTACTACTTCTATTAGTGGATTCATATAATTTATTACCTTCATTGATTGCTACTCACGTATGACCTGGATCTACATGATGAAGCAGAAATTTGAGGTTTACAAATATTTTTAAGACATCTCGGCGTATATGAAGACCCAGTTTGGAGTACATATGAAGATTCTTCGAACAGATAATGGGACCGAGTACACCAACAAGGGGTTTGCTAATTTTATCTATATTCAGAGAATTCTTCGTCAAACTACTTGTCAAAATACTCCTTCTTAGAATAGGGTGGCTGAACGCAAGAACATGCATCTACTAGAAGTGGCACGTTCTTTGATGCTGATAATAAATATGCCGAAGTTCTTATGGAGTGAGAATGTTATAACAATATCTTATCAAATCAACAGGATGCCGTCAAGAGTATTAGGGATAACGATACCATGTAAGATGCCCTTGGGCTCTAATATTTTTATTGTTCCACCAAGAGTGTTTGGCTGCACATATTTTTTACGAGATCATATAATGATGGTGAGCAAGATGAATCCACAAGTAGTTAAATATATCTTTATGGGCTAATCATCAAGTTAGAAAGGATACAAGTGTTGGTGTCCCACTGAAAGAAGACTGTTTGTCAGTATAAATGTGACCTTCCGGGAGTTTGAACTATTTTACGGGAAGAAGATAGAGTTAAGTTCCTTGTTCGATGATAGCTCTACTGATGCTAATAGAGAGGGAAAGAATGAGAGTGGAATCGTGGTTGGTATGATTCTATATTTTTACATCATCGAGCACTGATGGTGTCTCATGGGGAGCCAACAGTCAAGGGGAGTTGAGAGTATATAGTGAGCATGAGCAGCATGAGCTTCCTCTTTCTGTGCCTATGCCAGTACCCACAAATGCTGATATCCCAAGTCCCTCTTCTCTAGGACCTTTTTCAGCCCTACATGAGTCACTTGGTAACAATCCCTCCCCTGATACTTTTAATAATCCTGTCTTGCTTCGTAGAACTTCTAGAGTTAATGCTAAAAAAACCTCCAGCTAAGTATGGCAGTTGGGAAACTGATATTGCACATTATATTTCAAATGCATCTATTCCACCTGCATATAAATCATTCCTTGCATTATTGCATTCAGTATATATATCTAACAAATGAAAGGTATCTAAGCAAGATCCTAGGTGATTGAGTGCCTTGCAGGAGGAACTTCAGGCCTTGAAGAAGAATGACACGTTGGAGATGGTACCACTGCCAGCTGAAAAGCGTATTGTTGGATGTAAATTGGTTTATACTGTTAAGAAGACTCTATAATGTTAAGCATACTCCAGAGGGCAAGATTTACATATACAAGGCCATATTGGATGTTAAAGGCTACAGTCAAACTTATCGTATCGACTATGACGAGACTTTTGCTCCAGTAGCAAAGATGAGCACTTTTCGAGTGTTGGTGTCTTGTGCTGCCAACTCCAATTGGCAACTACATCAGCAAGATATCAAGAACGCTTTTTTGCATGGGGAACTCCAGGAGGAGGTGTATATGGAGATTCTACCAGTCTTTGATACTTCACAAACAACTAAAAAGATTTACAAATTAAAGAAATCTTTGTATGGGCTAAAGTACTCCGAGAGCGTAGTTTGATAGATTCAAACTTGCAGTCTGTGGTATGGGGTATAGACAGTATAAAGGAGATCATACTGTATTTTATAAATACTTTAAAACTTTTCCTGCAGTCTATGCTGATGATATTGTTATTATTAGAGATGATACTGAGGAGATCCAATGGCTTAAGAAAAGACTTGGAGAGAAATTTGAAGTTAAGGATCTGGGACAGTTGAAGTACTTTCTCGGAATTGAAATTGCAAGATCACGAAAGGGTATAGTACTTTCAAAGCAAAAGTATGCTCTGGACCTTCTTTCAGAGACATGGTTGCTGGATCGCAGAGTTGCTTCTACTCCTATCGAACAGAATCACAAGTTGTATGCCAAGATTAGTGATCTGGTGAGTAAGGAGCAATATCAAAGATTAGTTGGTCGGCTTATATATCTATGCCATACGAGACCTGATATTACTCAGTTCGTGAGTAAGGTGAGTAGATATATGACCCTAAAGAGCAGCATATAGAGGCGGTTCGCAGAATTCTCAGGTATATTAAAGGAAGCCCAGGAAATGGGTTATGGTTCAGAAGTTGTGGGCATTTGAGAGTTTAAGGCTACTGTGATACCGGTTGGGCAGGTTGTATGGATTATCGCAGGTCTACTACATGTTACTGTATTTTTATTGGAGGCAATCTTATATCTTGGCGCAGTAAGAAGCAAGATGTAGTGGCTAGGTGTACAACTGAGGCCGAGTACATGACTGTGGCAGTTAACTTGTGCGAGATGATGTGGGTGAAGATCTTGTTGTCTGAGATACGTTTATTTAGAGAAGACTTTCTGCAACTTTGGTGTGACAACAAATCAGCAATTGATATTGCAAACAATCAAGTTCAGCATGATCGTACCAAACATGTGGAGATTGATCGGTTCTTCATCAAAGAGAAGCTGAATAGAGGAATTTCGACTTTGTGCTATGTAAAATCATCGGAGCAGTTAACTGATTATTTAACTAAAGATTTATGTACTAGAGAGTTTGATATCTTTTATAACAAGATAGGGATGATTGATATCTATCGCCCATCTTGAGGAGGATTGTTGAGTTATAGGGACTTATTTAGTCCCACATCGAATAAAAAATAAGGAGGAGGCTAGCCTCCTCCTATATATATGTACTCCCTTTGGAGAAATAAATAAATCAATTACTTTCTTTCTACATCATCAAATCGAAAAAAATTTCTTGAACTTCTCAAATATCTTCTTTATCACAATGAAGATATTAATATGGTTGTGTTGAAGAATGCCTCTAAAAATTTAAAAGTGACATCTATGATATCTAAAAAGATATTGTTAGTACTGTTGCAGCTGAAACTACTAAGGCATTGATTGAGGACCTTGGGGATACTTTTTTGTGTTATGGTTGATAAGTCTCAAGATGTGTCCATTAAACAGTCGATGGCGGTTTTACAGCATTATGTGAATAAAAAATGACAAATCATTGAATGCTTTCTTGGCATTGTCCATATTTCTCGCATGACTTCCTCATCTCTAAACAAAGCTGATTGATTCATTGTTCTCGAAACAAGGATTAAGCTTGTCAAAGTTATGTGGACAGGGATATGATGGTGCTAGCAATATGAGAGAAGAATTTATTGGTCTCAAAATTGTCATCTTGAATGAAAATCCATATGCTTTCTATATCCATTGCTTTGCCCATCAACTACAATTAGCCCTTGTAGCGGTTGCAACAAATCATAATCAAATTGCTCTTCTTTTTAATAATATCAATAATTTGGTGAATATTGTTGGAGGTTCTTGCAAGTGTCGAGATATTTTGAGAGAAGCACAAAGTAGCAGGTTCATAGAAGCATTAAGAACTGGTGAAATTTCTAGTAGGCGTGGTTTGAATCAAGAATGTAGTCTTCAAAGAGCAGGCGATGGGGTTCACATTATGGTACCATGGTATCCTTGGTTGTTATGTTATATATCCTTTGTTATTGATGTGCTTGAGATTGTTTCACAGGTTGGTACTAGTTCAGAGCAAAGGGTAAGGCATGTGCTTTCTTAGAAATTCAAACTTTTGAATTTGTGTTTAATTTGCCCTTAATAAAAAGTTTATTGGGAATTACAAGCAAGTTGTGGCAGTCATTACAAAAAAAAGTCCAAGACATTGTAAATAAGTTGTCCTTGGTTAATTTATTCAAACAACTGCTACAAATAATAGGGGATGATGGATGGGATAAGTTATTAATTAAAGCTTCTTCCTTTTGAAAAATATATATCATATTATGGTTTCAAATATGGAAGATATATACATAGTGCAATGACGGTCACGATGGAATGCTCAACAAAACAATAATCTACTTAATTATCACAACTAATAGATCTCAACGGTCGGTTCAATAAGATAAACACAAAGCTACTTATTTGTATGATATCTTTAGATCAAAGTGATTCTTTCTCTGCATTTGATAAGAACAAGTTGATTCATGTTGCTAAATTTTATCCATTAGAATTTTCTGAATTTTGGATTATGGCACTTGATAATCAACTGGAGACTTATATACTTAATGTGCGAAGTAGTGATCATTTTTTGAAAGTTAAGGGAATTGGCAGTCTTGCAGTGAAACTAGTTCAAACAAAAAAGAATGTTGCATATCCATTGGTATAATTGCTTGTGAAATTAGTTTTGCTACTACTGGTTGCAACGTCATCAGTTGAAAGAGCATTTTCAACAATGAAAATTATAAAAAATCAACTGAGAAACCGTATGGGAGATTAATGGATGAATGGTTGCTTTGGTTACATATATTGAGAAAGATGTGTTCAACGTTATCGACAATGAAAAGATCCTTCAATGCTACCAAAACATGAGATCGCATAAAGAGTTGTATGGGTTGTGAAAATTATTGTAAATTTTAAGCAAATGAGATTTCTTTTTGTAAACAAAGCTAAATATTGTAATACCTTTTATAAGTATTATTTTTTTATTTATCTGGAGTTTATGTTATGGACTTTTCATCACCACTAAGTGGAATGTCTCGCTCCGTCCTACCTTTAATCTTTGGGCCTTGGGCCATTGTCTAGCCTGTCCTGGATCAGGGCTGCCCCCGGCTCAAATAGTATATGCTCAACTCAACCAGGGCGGACCTAACCTAGGGCAAGTGAGCAATTGACCCTACTGAAAAAAATTTTGCACCAACCCCCCTCCCTCTTTAATTATTGCTTGTCCTTCCACAAATTATAACTTACGTTGATAATTGAGAAATAAATAGCTTAATACATATAGTTTAATATTTAACTTAATAATAATAAATAAACTTACAATTCTCTTAATAGTCCTTTTAGTTTAAATAGGTCTGCGACCAAAACCATACCGTAACCTCAACACGACAGATTTGGACATTATCAAGACAAATATACCTATCTTTGTTACAATGTTTTTTTATGCTTTAGCATGTAATTTTATTTTTGAATTTTGATCCCCTCTCTTAACCACACCCAACTCGGGATGATAATCCCCCCCGAACCTGATGGGGACCCTTTTTTTTCTACGACGGGGATGGGTTAGGGGATTTAAAAATGAAGACATGGGCGGAGATAGGATTAAAAAAAAAAATTTGGTCGGATTTGGGGCTGGGTATGGGTATAGTACTCCCCGTCCCGGTAAATCTCTGACCCCAATTACTTATACCCACATATTTTAGTTGTATGGAACTATTGATCTTTATTTGGAATATGTTTTTATGGAGTTAACATGTTCTCTTTGTTGTTTTGTTTTGTAGACTTCTATTTAGTATTTGTATGTTTTGTTGGATTAATATTTCCTTTTTATTGCATTGTGTCATTTTCTCTATATAGTAATTAATGCTTTTTTGATGGAAACGAGATTTTATTAACATGTCTTTTATATTTTTGTGAAGAAGTAGTAGGAGAGAATAATCTAGGTCTCTCATTCATCATGATTTTACATATATATACATCCACATATCAACTTGGGCCTAAGCCACATGGGCCAATCACCATATATACAATTTAATCCCAATACCCCCCCTCAAGTTGGAGCATACAAGTCACAAATGCCCAAATTGAGTAAAAGAAACTCAAATTATCGTTTGCCCAAAGCTTTGGTAAAAATATCCATCAATTGTCCAACCGTCGGCACATGAGATGGGCGAATAACTCCATCAGGAACAACATCCCTCAAAAAGTGATAATCTACCTCAATGTGTTTTGTGCGCTCATAGAAAATTGGATTTTGTGCAAGATGTAAAGCAGATTGGCTATTACAAAATAAATCTATAGCACACGAATGTTTCACCACCAAACTGCCAAGCAACCCTTTGAGCCACTTAAGCTCACACGTGATCGCTGCCATCGCACGGTATTCTGCTTCGGCCGAAGAGCGGAACACCGTCACCTGTTTCTTCTTCTTTAAGCGATAGGAGAATCACCAAGAAAAATCAACCAACCAGACAAAAAATGTCTCATGATGGGACAACTCGCTTAATCGGAATCACACCAACCCCTGAGTCACAAATCACAGTCAGAGCAAAGGAGAATGCCTTGACCAGGACAAGATATCTAACAACCCTTAAAGCCGCATGCCAATGATCACCGATGGGCTCATGCATAAACTGTGACAAGATGTGAATAATGTAAGCCAAATCTGGCTGAGTAAACAAAAGATAGATCAACCACCCCACGAGTCGCCGATATGCTTCTTCATCCGACAATAGTGGACTTGTAGAGCGTGCCAGTTGATAAGGTTGTTACATAGAAAAGCTTGCGAGTTTTGCCCCAAAAAATCCTATCTAAGAGATAATATCAAGTGTATATTTTCGTTGGCAAAAAAAAATTTCCTCCGCACTTCGAGCTTTCTCAACTCCAAGAATAAACTTTAACACCCACTACCAGAATAAGGTAAATTAGCGACGAAGGAAAGAGTCGCCAAATCGCTAAATTATGTCGCTAATACTAAGTAGCGACATATTTAGCAACGTTTTGATTTAGTCGCCAAAAAGTTAGTCGCTTATCAAAACGGCGTCGAAAAACATCGTTGTAGCAACGTAATTTAGCGACAATTAAAAGTCGCAAGAATGGTGAATCTTAGCGTCTCAGGTCGCCAAATTTGTGACATTTTATTTTAGTCGATAATTATCGTTAAATTTAGCGACAACTTGCGACATAATCAACGACGAAAAGCTGACATGGCCAAAATTACCATGTCAGCAATATTTAGCGACGTTTAGTGACGATCAGCGACGTAAATTATTTGACATTTTAGCGATGTCATTAGCAACTTCTATGGACGTCATTGAACGTCACTAAACGTCGCTGAACGTCACTAAGGTTGAAAAATAAAAATAAAAATAAATGAATGCCTACAATATCATAGTATAACATGCCTGCAATATGATCACATTTCAAATAAATAGACAGACCAGGAGCAACCCTCCGTTGAATTACCTGGGTTTGCCGACCCTTTTGGTGGAACACTCAACACTGGTACAATCATACAACAAAAATGATGAAATAAATCAATAAAAAGTTCTAAGGCCCGAATGTAGTCACACAATATCCAGTTACAATAAAAATGTATAAATAAGTCACACAATAAAAGTATACAAATAATATATATAAAATTCCATGAATGGGTCAATACACACATGTCCAAAAAAACTACTACTGATCAGGAGGAGGAGCCACGTCGAATCTGAGATAATAGCGCGTCAAACTGCTCATGTATAAGCATCACAAAACCCGATGCAGGAGTTGATGTAGATGACAATGTAGGCGGACTAGGAGGACGTTGTTGCTCCAACTCTGTCAGTCGAGCTTCGCAAGTATCCATGACAGAAAATAACCTCCTAATACTATGCTCCACTCGCTCGCCCATCTGAAGATGTAATGCCTGCATCCTCGATAGTGAAGCATCCACGGTCTACACTCGCTCGCTCATCTCAATATGTGACGTTTGCATCCTCGATAGTGTGGCACCCACGGTCAATTGTGACTTTTGCAATGACATCATGTTGCGCTCTGTCAACGTGGCCAGATCCCTCTGCTCCATGATGCTATGCTCTAGTGATTCGAAACATGCTATGAGCGTCGCATCGTCCTTCTGTGGTTGTACCGTAATTCTCTGTATCAACTCGTCACGCAGAGATGCAATCTGAATGTCAACTCTCTCTTGGGCTCGCTACGACTCCTAGGAAGGCTGTGGAGTATGCACATCGGCAGAGAGTGTCCAAGAGGACTGTGATGTAACATAGATGTCGTAGGATCCGGTACCGTAGTACGTACCCCTATATAGACCACCAACGGTTCGCATGCACAGCTCGTCATCCGACGGAACTGGCTGGGCGGAGGGTTCCAAGGAACTACCCCCTCTCCAGGTGTGGGCTGGGTCGACTCTTCGCGGAGCCTCCTATACTCATCCTTGAAAAATATGTATCTATCGATAAGCGTACTACTTACTATATATCTTAGGTACTTATTACTAATTACATGTATTTTTGCTAAGTTATATCAAAATTAACAAAATATAAGAGTAATACTTACGTAGCTCTGCGTCGCCCTATCATCGATAAGTTGTCTCCCCTTCCTATGAGTGGCGAGGAACACTGTCACCATGTTCGCATCCTCACCCCTCTGGACCTGTTAAGAAATATATTATTTGTTATTAAAGTAAAAAAAATAGGTCACGATGATTAAAAATTGTACGTATATAATGAAAGACGTACCAAGCGATGGAAATATTTCGTCATCGAAATCGACCCACCACACCACTTTTTTGCCCTTTGCCGAGCCGCCTTGGCCTTCTCCGACTTTTCCCTATGCCTATCCTCGTTGAATCTAGCCCTCATCGTCGTCCACTATTCAGGCATGATCCAGCCTTGAATCAGTTTTTCTTCGCGATCACGAGCCTTCTGATCATTCATAACATCACAGATGAGCTTGGCGATGACGAATGAAAACTGCTGCTCGATCTGTGCGGCCCGGTGTGGTGGATAAAAATATGTTCTCTACAAGAAGTACAATAGTTAGTTATAAAATATTAAGCTAAAAATATTAATGATGTTAAAATCAAATATACTTTTACCTTGAAGTGCCCAAACTAGAACGTCTTTCTCTCTTCCGAGGCATCCGAGTAGTTTATCCATGACCCATCATAGTTTTGCCTCAGAAAATATCCTAGTGCTCTCTGTACCATCGGGGGACGATATTTATATATATATATTGATAATTTAACTCATTAAAAAGTGAATATATATATATATATATTCATGAGAAACAAATAACTAATTAACTTACTTTGTAGGGCCATCAGCCAAAATCTTAATTCTCGTCTCATCCGGCGGAGGGCACGGAGGATCGCTCTGATATGGAGATGGAGTCGGCTCGTCACCATCTCCTCCTCTGTCTCCATTGTACAGTCAGCTGTAGGAATACTAGACGGAGTAGGAACACTTGACGGGATACTCTAGGGCCTGGAACTGCTGGTCCCAGGAGTACTATCACATGCGGTTGTCACAGTTGTAGTCTGAGGTACTGCTGGTCAATAGTATGGAGTACTCGGGGACGAGGATCGGGAAGGAGTATCCGTGTCCTGAATAGGACGTCTAGGGGATCTACCGCGAGAATATGATCTGCGTCGTCTAGACATATCTGAGAACAACATATAATAATAAAACAAATATACAGAGATATTTAGATTACATGACAGAAATAAATACACAGAAGTTGTGAACTAGGCCACAATAAAAGTCTAAATGATAAAAGTGTCACAATCACAAAACATAAGTACGTATCACCATCACAAACATTATCACAGAACTAAGCCACAAATAAACAGAGATATGTATGTACCACCGTCACAAACATAAGTATCACACAACTAGGCCACAAAAAAGTAGAAATAAAATTTATTTAATTTTCAATCATCATCTGAAAATTTATTTTGTTTGTCCTTCTCCTCCTCTTCCTCTCCATCTTTACTTTTATCTACTTCGTCATCGTCTTCTAATACTTCTACCTCTTCTACTTGATGAAATATGTAATAAGTAACTTTCGTTGAGTGCACATCTACAATATTTGCAACAAGTGGTATGTCGTCTTCCTGATAAGCTATTTCGTCAATGTTAAAGTTATTTCTAGGTTTAGTCTTATAGAATGCCCACCAATTCGACCTCTCAGTTTCTCGTTTAGGATAAATTATGAAGTACACTAGTTGAGCCTGATTTGATAGAACAAATAGTTCATATCCTTGATATCGACACCGGTAGTTTATATCCACAAGACCATGCTTGTCAATTTTCCAACCTTGATCTTGGATGGGATCGAACCACTCACACTTGAATAATACAATCTTAGCAGGCTCTGTGGCATAATTATATGTCAACTCCACAATCTCTTGTAAGATGCCAATAAAATCAGTGCATGGATCGACGTCTTTGTAGTTCAATGATTTGATACACAAACAACTAGTTTTCGTAGAATCGAGATCCAGGAAGCTGTCTCTTATTGGGGCATTTGCTGACTTGAACCTAAACCCATTCACACAGTAATTGGCCAGATCTTGATGGCATAAATTGGTCCCTTCGCTAGAGTTCTAATAAATTCATTCTCAAGTGTTGCCTCTGGACGATCGACCTAAATATCAAATAAGCGATATTAAGTTTAACGTTAATTATTGTGCAAGTATACATACACAAAAATTAATTTCTGAGATCCTTATATATGCTGTAAACCATGAAGGAAAATGAAGTCTCATTTTCTGTTCTACTTTTTCATCTGTTATGTATGGTCTGCTCGACCTTACCGTATCATTATATGTGCTGAAACACAATGAAGCATAGGCGGATTAGTGTAATAGTTGTATTGAGATGATGTAAACGTTGACATATTAATTACTTATCCCTCTAGTTTCTCTACCCCATCCTCGTTGCAGTTGAGTAATACATACAACTGAGCGGCCCTAAACTCGTCGTCATTCAGATATCTCTTCTTCATTTTACCCGAGGGTTTTTGAAAGCATTAAATACTTTCAGTATTGCCTCATTAGATTCCTGATACCCGTCGACATTTTTGGGAGCTCTCGTTCTATTAGTAGCAACATGAGACTTGAAATACATCGAACAAAAGTTTGTAATCTCCTCGAGAACATAGGCTTCACAAATAAAACCCTCCACCCATGCCTTTTTTTTACCTTCCTCTTGAGGTGGTTCAAATGTGCTCGAACGGATACATCTACCGATAACCGATAGGTCCACCAACGTGTGCCTCATAGGAAAGATGAATCGGCAAATGCTCCATGAAGTCAAAGAATCCAGGAGGAAACACTCTCTCAAGCTTGCAAAGTGTCACCATAATATTATTCTTCTGCTTTTCTAGATGATCGACGAGCAACTTAGTAGAACAAAGATCTCTAAAGAATATGCTAAGCTCTGTCAATGGATCCCAAACTACCTGCAGTAAGAATTCTTGAAATGCAACCAGAGTTAACCTCTCCATAAATACGTGACAATCGTGGCTCTTCATACCGTCAGTTTGTTCTCCTTCGGGTCGACGTATCTTCTCATATTTGAGACGTACCCGTCCAAAAATTTTAGGCACTGGATCTACCTATAAAGTCTCTCTTTGTCCTCATTGTCCAATGAAAAAATTGACTTAGGCTGAATCACCCTCCCATTCTCTTCCTCTATCAAATGCAATGCAGGTCGTCTGCATATTTCTTCTAAGTCCAACCTGGCATTAGGATTGTCTTTCGTATTTTTCTTTACATCCATCACAGTATTAATTATATTGTCAAACACATTCTTCTAGATATGCCTGATATCAAGGTTATATTTGATCATATTGGTGCTCCAATATGGCAGGTCCCAGAATATGCTCCTCGTAGTATGCATATCGTGTATATGACTTGTATATTTGTATTGAGCAGGGAGAACAACTGGTTGGCGTATGGGACACACACATTAGTACCTGTAGTATCCATCAGAGCTACAGGGACTGATGACCTCTTTATTCAGATTTCACATTCTACGAAATGATATGGACGTTATATCACACAGATTCTATGTTCTATGAAACAATATGGACGTTATACTATGTAGATTCCACGTTCTACGGAACGATATTGACGATACATATTTATGCCTTCATCCACCCATACGTACAAAGGTTGTCCTTATATTGAATTCACTTAGATGGTTAGTACTCCCCCTTTTACTTATTCAGTATTTATATTCGGCATGTACTTTTGTATCTTGTTACGTCCCTCTGGGGACCTAGTTCCCTTCCAGATTTGGACAAGGCATACTATCCGACCGTGTACGGACCCGGACAGGAGATGAGGTACGCGACCGAGGAGGAGCTTGAGGTGTTACCTTCAGAGTTTTCTTGATCACTGGTAGGCCTTTCGCCTAGGGCGGAGCATCCTTATCTAGTTAGTCGATGTTCTAGCCTAGTACTCTTATATGTCCTTCTGTACTCTTATTTCAGTATTGTAGTGGGTTTGTTCCCATCAGACTTATTTGGATTGTATTATGACATTCAGACTCCTTATTTATTTCCAGTATTTATTTTAGTACTTCTTATTTATATTTTGTTGATGAGATTAGACATTTACATGTTGTATGTTAGCATATTAGTCTTGATAGTATTTTAGGACAGCATAGTATGCTTCGTTGGGTCCATTAAATTGGGATATCCTTCGGAGTCGTGTTAGCTGGCCATTCGCACGTGACCTAGTCCTGTATACTTTGGGACTGGAGCGTGACACCTTAGGATTGTCTTTCATATTTTCCTTTACGTCCATCACAATATTAATTATATTGTCAAACACATTCTTCTAGATATGCATGACATCAAGGTTATGTTTGATCATATTTATGCTCCAATATGGCAGGTCCCAGAATGTAAACTCCCTTGACCAGATTTCAGTAATTTAGAATTATTTTAGTTAATTAGAATTATTGCAACTTTTTAAATTTTATTCTGCTTACATATCCTATTGACTTGTACACCTGTCCTTTACACCTTTAATTAGAACACTGCACTAGCTGTTCAACCCAAACAAGTTCACATACCTGTCCTAGTCATGTTAGACTATTTTCCTGAATTTAGTGCAACTTACAGATGCTTTATTTTGAGCCTCGTTTGAGACGCACAAATATCATTACAAAAGTCCGTATTTATTTCCTATTTAATTTTTTGCTCTTTACCCATCTCTGTACCCCTAGAGTTTTGAGGCCCAACCTGCACCTATTTTGCCAAACAAAAATACGATAATATTCTAATCTAATTATACTACAATTAGTGTATTGACACCGTAGAAAAATTATGACCCTACCTGCCCCTAAATAATTAATGAACATCGTGCGCAGTATTTATAAACTAATAAATACGGTGATCTGTATCACTCAGAAACCAGGCCCAACCCCTGCCCAGGCTCACCCCCATATACCCAAGGCATTTCCCCAGCTTTTCCCCTCAATTTTGTATAATTCAGTATTGCGAGGAATCAGTATTTTAAATAAGACAAATTACGTAATTACGCAAAATACCAATTTTAGGACTTTATGCAATTTGTGAAAGTTCAAGGGTTTTTATACAAAATTCATGTGAGGTGGCATAACCTCATTGGCTAGCAACCCTAACCCTGCATGTGGCACTAAATATTCTGGAAATATCAGCTAAAAATATCCTAAAAATCAAAATTACTAAAATACCCTAACCCTCACAGCCACCACCCTCAGCCACCACCGGCCACCCCACTCCGGCGAAGCCCTCGCCAACTCCCCACCTCCCCTCCGGTCAAGCCCCACCACCTCAGGCCGCCTGCCCCGCCGTGGGCAGCTGCCACAGACCCGAACCCCCACCCTGTCCACAGCTGCCCCAGCACCCCCGACTGCCCTTCCCGACCGCCTTCGGCCGTCGTGGACCACCGCCACCACCACCACTCGACTCGCCCCGACCCCCTCTACCGGACCACCACCCTCCCACCGCTCCACGACCTCCCCTCCGTCGCCGACAGCCCTCACAGTCCCTAATTCTCCCTAACCCTAACTACTACCCCTCACCTCCGATCACCTCCAGCCACGACCACCGCCACCGTAGACCCCCGCCACCACCACCAACCTCACCGCCACCCTCCCCTCCGTCGCTTCCCCACCCTGCACCGCCGCCTCCTCCGCCGTAGCCGCCGTCGTAGCCTCCACAAGCTGCTGTTGTTGCTGACAGCAACAGTTGCTGCTGCCGCTCCTCCGGCCAGCCACCGCCACCTCCGCCGTCGTCCTCCCGTCGGCAACAAGCCAAGGCCCCCACCTGTCAGTTAGGTATACCCCCTAACCCTATCTATACGTATATATGTATAAATACTTATATGTATGTATATATGTATATATATATGTATATATATGTATATTTATATATATATGATAATATATTATATATATTATATTAATATACTGTATAAATACAGTATATTTATACTGTATATATATATATATGTATATTTATGTATATCTATGTATAATTATAAATATATTTATATATATATATATATCTATCTATATATATATATAAATGTATTATATTACTTATATATATAATTATACATATATATATATAAATCAGTGTTATATATACACTACTATATATATTATATTATATATAATACCATATATATTATATACATATACTTTTACATTTTTGCATTTTCTTTCCTGTATTATATATATATATATATATTATTAATAAATAATACTGGATATACAGTATTTATATATGTATTTAAATTCCTGCACTGTCTCTTCATTTTATTATAATATATATATATGTATATATATATATATATATATATATATATATATATATATCTATGAATATTATCTATATATAATATATACTATATAATATAGTACTGGATAATACAGTACATATGTATTTATATATATATATATATATTTACATTCTGCACTGTCTTTTCCTTATTATATATATATATGCTATATAAATATATATACTACTATATATTCTATATCTATATGTATATATATACTCTATATATATATATGTGTATCCTATAATATATATATTATCATATATATACATAAGTATATATATACTTTTATATTATACCCATGATATTCACGAACCCTGTATGTTTTAACAGAAAATATCTCCAGCACAGCCAGTGACCCCCTGTCACAAGCACCTTCAAACTTGACTGTGAGATCAAGTTTCCAATACTATCAGGGAGTAGGCAAGTATACCTTGCCAAGTTTACTGTTTAAATTCAAATATTGTTATATATTTTTGTTCCTGAATTTCATATGACTATGCGTACCTGAGACTACCTCGGGTACAGTCAACAGATACGTTGACACTTAGTATAATTAACTTAGTCTCTACAGACTTACCAACTACTGTGAGGGTATCTTAATATTCTCCTAGACCCTGTCACGGGAACACGCAATAAGGTTGCATTACATATTGAGATGCGCGCTGCGTATTTGATTAGCTACCAGTACGTATGACCTGCATCACGGCTTAGCATAAAACCAGGAAAAGTACGACTTGATATTTAGTTACATTGGGTAGGAAAGATAACTAGTAGACGTATGGGACACCTCCTCCTTATATTGTTATACCTTCGTACCATGATGGTCGATTGCAGAGTGCCCTTGAGTCAGGAGGCATATGACACATATACTAGCCAGTCACCACGATTGGTGAATTAAGTCAACATATGTCTAGCCGACATATTCCTATGCGTACTACAAGGTCTTATTTGTATTTCACTTAGATGGTTAGCACCCTGTGTTTATTTATTTATTTATTCAGTATTTACATACATGGCATGTCATTTTTTCTGTATCTTGTTATGTCCCACTGAGGACCTGGTTCCCTGCCAGATTTAGACGAGGCTTTCTACCCCACGGTGTACGGACCTGATCAGGAGACTAGGTGTGCTACCAAGGAGGAGTTAGAGGAGACACCCTCAGAGTCTGCCTGGACTTAGAGGCTTGCTTACCTGGAGATGTAGCTGTTTTCCCCAGATAGACGCTACTTAGTCTATCTTATTTTTCTGCGCTATTATTAGCTTTTGTTATGGGCTTGTTCCCATCAGATGTACTATGACTTTATCAGACTCAGCTTTATATATATTCAGCACTTATTTCTGACATTTTGTTATGGATAGGATAGATTTTACCTGTATTAGACTTGTAGTATTTTAGGACAGCGTAGCACGTTCCTTTGGGTCCATTAACATGGATTAAACCCTTAGTGACGTATCAGCTGGCCAATGACACGTGGCCTAGTTCCTGACATTTTTGGACTGGAGCGTAACATGGTTTTAGTGGTGGCCCATGCAGGTCTCTCTAATTTATTGCTAGTAGTATAATGACATGCCCAGCAAGCCTGCAATAGGATAGGAACACTAGGTCTCATCCACACTGACACCATCCTTAAATATTTTTTTTATTGCATCCTGTTTGATTATCATTTATTATTTCCTTCGTGTCTTTCTAATTATTCTATTTTCTTCAAAAATATGGACATACCCGGGGGACATGCAATCGATGGGGCTGACCAAGCAACAGACGCCTCGCCAAATGTCCAAGGAATCCCGTACAATCATCAGAACTCTACCCAGGAGACAACACCAACACCGCAGGCGAAAACACCTTTGCCACCACCTCCAGCCCTTCCCGCTCTGATGCCCCAACCTGAGGGACAGTCTCAAATGTTCCAGTTCCTCCAAGCTATGTTACAGACTCAATGGCAACAGACTGAAGCCCTGAGACAGTCTCAGTAGCAACAGACTGAAGCCTTGAGGCAGACCTTGATGACGGCTTTGGATAGAACTACTGCCCCGGCACCAGCACCTGTCCAACCAGTGGGCACAGTCCGAGGTTTCCACCAGATGAGCCCGAGAACCTTTAAAGGCAGCGAAACCCCAGAGGAGATCTCAGACTGGATCTCCAATACCGAAATTTTGCTGGAAGGCTCACAACTCTCCCTCGACCTATGGATGACCGCCGTGAGGGCCCAACTCCTCAGCAACGCCCATCACTGGTGGGAATCCATAGAGCGTAGCGTCGGCAAAGACCAGACTTGGGAACAATTCTTGGAGCACTTCAATGCCAAGTACTTCCCCGCAACAGTCCGAGATGCCCTATATTCCCAGTTCCTGCACCTGGAACAAGGGAACATGTCCGTCGATGCCTACGATACAGAATTCTGCCGACTGAGTCAATTCGGTGCCATGCTAATACCGAACGAGCTGGAGAAGGCCAAGAGATTCCACCGCGGCCTCACCCTAGAGCTCCAGAGATATACGACGGCGCAGTCAAGGATCTCCTATGAGAAGGTTCTTACAGAAGCAAGGGTGCAAGAAGCAATTGGCCGAGGAACAAGACGCTTTAATCCAACCTTCCCGGCCAAAAACCAGCAAGGAGCAGGAGGACCTATCCACCGTCCACAAAATCAGACGCAGCAGACGACGGGACCCTACCAGAAGAAGGAGCTCCCGACTTGTCACTTTTGTGGCAAGAAGGGATATTTTGCCAATGACTGCAGTAAGAAGCTAGGATTATGCCTAGTATATGGAGCAAGCCTGCATATGGCCAGAGACTGCCCACAACGCAAAGATGCAGCACCTCAGCACGGGCAGAAGCCTGGAGCACAAGCCCAGAAGATGCTACCCTCAACATCTGGAGGATATCCGAGGGGAGCACCCCTGGCCACTCAGGAGGCCCAATTCAACAAGGCTAGACAACAATCTGGAGGACAAAGGCACGGGCAGGCCTTTGCTTTAGCTGCAGTTGCAGAAGAGCCAGAAGGTGAAACCATCACAGGTACCATTTTAGTTGCATCATTACCTGCAACCGCATTATTCGATTCTGGGGCTACACTGTCTTTCATATCTAGTAGTTTCGTAGCCATGCACAAACTCGCCACTTCCCCACTGCCTAAGTGTTGGAAGATACTTACTGGAGGAGGCATTGTTCCAGTTACCAACATTATTGAAGCATGCCCGGTAGTCGTTTGTAGTAGAGGACTAAGAGCGCAATTTTTGGTACTCCCAATGCCAAATTTCGACGTTGTCTTAGGCATGGACTGTCTAAGCCAGAATAATGCTATCCTAGACTGCCGAAAGGGAAGTGTTATTTTTAGACCCCCAGGTCACCCGGAGTTCGAATACGTACGAGGTACCATCTAGCAAGGAGTAGGCCAGACTCCTAGAGCTTACATGGCGATGAAGACAGCCCTTCCATCAATTGTAGCAGAGTTCGAGGATGTATTTTTGGAGGAATTGCCAGGTCTACCGCCTGACAGAGAAGTAGAGTTCATTATTGAGCTGATACCCGGAGCTGCATCGGTATCCTCAAATGTGTATCGACTGGCGAAGAAGGAGCTTGACGAGCTGAAGCTTCAATTGGAGGAACTACAGATTAAGGGATTTGTTCGTCCTAGTGCATCACCCTGGGGAGCACCAGTGCTGTTTGTACCAAAGAAGGACGGGACATATCGGATGTGTATTGATTACAGAGCCCTCAACGCTCTGACAATCAAAAACAAGTATCCCTTGCCGCGGATTGACGACCTGTTCGATCAACTGACAGGAACGGTGGTATTCTCGAAGATAGACTTGAGATCAGGTTATCACCAGGTCAAAGTACAAAGAGAAGATATTCCAAAGACAGCATTCAGGACTCGTTATGGTCATTACGAGTTCCTGGTGATGCCGTTTGGACTAACTAATGCACCTGCCGTATTCATGAACCTGATGAACATAGTCTTTCATCAATATCTGGACCAGTTCGTGGTAGTCTTCATTGACGACATTCTGGTGTATTCAAAGATCCACGAGGAGCATGAAGAGCACTTGAGACTGGTGCTAGAAACGCTGAGACAGGAGAGCCTTTATGCTAAAATGAGCAAGTGCGAGTTCTTCCTTGATCGTGTCGCTTTTCTTGGACACGTGATCACAGGAGAAGGTATCTCGGTGGACCCAGCAAAGATTTCATCTGTAGAGACATGGCCAACTCCGACCAATGTCTCAGAGGTGAGAAGCTTTCTAGGACTTGCCGGATATTACCGGAGGTTCGTAGAAAACTTTGCAAGAATCGCAGAGCCGATTACCCGTCTTACCCGCAAGGAGCAGGAGTTCATATGGTCTGAGGAATGCCAGACAACTTTTGATAAGTTGAAGAAGCGTCTGACTACTGCCCCCATCTTGACTATACCATCTGGATCCGGAGGTTTCGTAATCTATAGCGATGCATCCAAAAAAGGATTTGGTTGTGTCTTAATGCAACATGGGAAGGTTGTAGCTTATGCCTCAAGACAACTGAGGACTCATGAGAAGAATTACCCCCACTCACGACCTGGAGCTTGCCGCAGTCATCTTCGCCCTGAAGCTATGGAGACACTATCTATACGGCGAACGAGTGGAGATTTTTACTGATCACAAGAGCTTGAAATATATCTACACTCAGAAAGACTTAAACCTGAGACAAAGACGATGGCTTGAAGTGATGACGGATTTCGAGATCGATCTGCAATACCATCCTGGGAAGGCTAATGTAGTAGCCGATGCTCTAAGCAGAAGACCCTCGGCATTCTTTATGATCACCCAACCAGGTCTATTGAGAGATCTAGAAAAGTTGGGAATAGAGGTCATTATGCCAGGAACTGAAGGCCAATTATCAAACTACCAGTTGGAATCAACATTAGTTGAAAGAATCAAAGCTGCTCTACCAACAGATACAAGATTTCAGAGGCTTCGACAAAGAACAGAGGCTGGAATCCAGACAGGATGTCGCATACACGAAGATGGGACTCTAAGATGTGGTGATCGTCTTTATGTTCCAAATAGAGAACTTCGTAAGGAGCTGATGTCAGAAGCTCATAGCTCAACATACTCTATACATCCAGGAGGCACAAAGATGTACAGAGATCTGCGACAATATTACTGGTGGCATGGAATGAAACGAGAGATAGCACGCTTTGTGGCCAAGTGCCTGGTGTGTCAGCAAGTCAAGGCTGAGCATCAGAGATCTGCCGGTCTACTTCAACCCCTCCCAATACCCGAGTGGAAATGGGAACACATTACGATGGACTTTGTTACGGGCTTCCCAAGAAGTCCTAGTGGTCGTAATGCTGTATGGGTGATTGTAGACAGACTCACCAAGGCTGCTCATTTCCTACCTTTCAGAGTCGGACAATCTACAGAAGTTTTGGCGGACATGTACATGAAGGAGATCGTGCTTCTGCACGGAGTACCAGTCAGCATAATATCTGACCGGGATACGAGGTTTACATCCTACTTTTGGCGAAGTATGCAAGAGAGTCTTGGTACCCGCCTCAAGTTCAGCACCTCGTATCATCCGCAGACAGATGGCCAGTCAGAGCGCACCATCCAGACCCTAGAAGATATGCTGAGAACCTGCATGCTTGATTTCAGCGGATCATGGGAAGATCATCTACACCTGGTGGAATTATCCTACAACAACAGCTATCAAGCGAGCATTCAAATGGCTTCTTTTGAAGCTTTGTATGGAAGGAAATATCGTTCCCAGTATGCTGGAGCGATATAGGCAAGAGACAGATCTTGGGACCAGAACTGATTGTTCGTATGGTGGAGAAAGTAAAGAAGATCCAGGGACACCTACGAGCTGCACAAGACAGACAGAAACACTGGGCCAACATTCATCGACGACCTCTAGAGTTCCAAGTGGGAGAGCATGTGTTCTTGAAGATCTCACCCACCAGAGGAACTATCAGATTTGGAGGAAGAGGAAAGCTGAGTCCGAGGTACATCGGACCCTTCGATGTGTTGGATCGCGTCGGAGAAGTTGCTTACAGGCTAGCTCTACCTCAGACCTTGGAAGGAGTACATGACGTCTTCCACGTATCTCAGCTGAGGAGGTATATTCCAGACCCGAGTCATGTGCTGGACTATTCAGAGATCACCATCGGCCCGAGCTTATCATACCAGGAGGAGCCTGTAGAGATCCTGGACCGAAGCTAGAAAGTATTGCGAGGCCAGACTATCCCTCTAGTTCGTGTTGCATGGAGACATCATGCACCAGGTGAATCAACCTGGGAATGAGAAGAGGATATTCGACAGCGTTACCCCCATCTATTTCCATACTAGGGTATGTCCTGATATTTCTAATCAACCTTCAGTTCTCATATCAATCTTTCATTCTCATTATATGTCTATTTTTATTTCGAGGACGAAATATTCTAAGGAGGGTAGATTGTAAACTTCCTCGACCAGATTTCAGTAATTTAGAATTATTTTAGTTAATTAGAATTATTGTAGCTTTTTAAATTTTATTCTGCTTACATATCCTATTGGCTTGTACACCTATCCTTTACACCTTTAATTAGAACACTGCACTAGATGTTCAACCCAAACAAGTTCACATACCTGTCCTAGTCATGTTAGACTATTTTCTTGAATTTAGTGCAACTTACAGATGCTTTATTTTGAGCCTCGTTTGAGACGCACAAATATCATTACTAAAGTCCGTATTTATTTCCTATTTAATTTTCTGCTCTTTACCCATCTCTGTACCCCTAGAGTTTTGAGGCCCAACCTGCACCTGTTTTGCCAAACAAAAATACGATAATATTCTACTCTAATTATACTACAATTAGTGTATTGACACCGTAGAAAAATTATGACCCTACCTGCCCCTAAATAATTAATGAACATCGTGCGCAGTATTTATAAATTAATAAATACGGTGATCTGTATCACTCAGAAACCAGGCCCAACCCCTGCCCAGGCTCACCCCCACATCCCCAAGGCATTTCCCCAGCTTTTCCCCTCAATTCTGTACAATTCAGTATTGCGAGGAATCAGTATTTTAAATCAGACAAATTACGTAATTACGCAAAATACCAATTTTAGGACTTTTATGCAATTTGTAAAAGTTCAAGGGTTTTTATGCAAAATTCATGTGAGGTGGCATAACCATATTGGCTAGCAACCCTAACCCCTGCATGTGGCACTAAATATTCTGGAAATATCAGCTAAAAATATCCTAAAAATCAAAATTACTAAAATACCCTAAGATTTCCAACTATTTACCAAACTGCCACTCCCCTAAAACCTATTTAAACTGACCCCTTCCCCCCTTTCAACCCTCACAGCCACCACCCTCAGCCACCACCGGCCACCCCACTCCGGCGAAGCCCTCGCCAACTCCCCACCTCCCCTCCGGTCAAGCCCCACCACCTACGGCAGCCTGCCCCGCCGTGGGCAGCTGCCACAGACCCGAACCCCCACCCTGTCCACAGCTGCCCCAGCACCCCCGACCACCTCCGGCCGTCGTGGACCACCGCCACCACCACCACTCGACTCGCCCTGACCCCCTCTACAGGACCACCACCCTCCCACCGCTCCACGACCTCCCTTCCGCCGCCGGCAGCCCCCGCAGTCCCTACTTCTCCCTAACCCTAACAGCTACCCCTCACCTCCGATCACCTCCAGCCACCACCACCGCCACCGTAGACCCCCGCCACCACCACCAACCTCACCGCCACCCTCCCCTCCGTCGCTTTCCCACCCTGCACCGCCGCCTCCTCCGCCGCAGCCGCCGCCGTAGCCTCCACAAGCTGCTGCTGCTGCTGCTATTGCTGACAGCAACAGTTGCTGCTGCCGCTCCTCCGGCCAGCCACCGCCACCTCCGCCGTCGTCCTCCCGCCGGCAACAAGCCAAGGCCCCCACCTGTCAGTTAGGTATACCCCCTAACCCTATCTATACGTATATATGTATAAATACTTATATGTATGTATATATGTATATATATATGTATATTTATACATATATGATAATATATAATATATATTATATTAATATACTGTATAAATATAGTATATTTATACTGTATATATATATATATATATATATATATATATATATTACTATTATATATATGTATATGTATACTACTATTATATATATATATATATATATGTATATTTATGTATAATTATAAATATATTTATATATATATATATATATATATATATCTATATATATATAAATATATTATATGTATTATATTACTTATATATATAATTATACATATATATATATATATATATATATATATATATATATATATATATATATATATATATATATATATATATAAATCAGTGTTATATATACACTACTATATATATTATATTATATATAATACCATATATATTATATACATATACTTTTACACTTCTGCATTTTCTTTCCTGTATTATATATATATATATATGTATATATATATATATCTATATAAATATCTATATATATAATATATTATATATATTATTATTAATAATAAATAATACTGGATATACAGTATTTATATATGTATTTAAATTCCTGCACTGTCTCTTCATTTTATTATAATATATATATATATATATATATATATATATATATATATATATATATATATATCTATGAATATTATCTATATATAATATATACTATATAATATAGTACTGGATAATACAGTACATATGTATTTATATATATATATATATATATATATATATATATATTATATATATATATATATATATATATTTACATTCTGCACTGTCTTTTCCTTATTATATATATATGCTATATAAATATATATACTACTATATATTCTATATCTATATGTATATATATACTCTATATATATATATGTGTATCCTATAATATATATTGTCATATATATACATAAGTATATATATACTTTTATATTATACCCATGATATTCACGAACCCTGTATGTTTTAACAGAAAATATCTCCAGCACAGCCAGTGACCCCCTGTCACAAGCACCCTCAAACTTGACTGTGAGATCAAGTTTCCAATACTATCAGGGAGTAGGCAAGTATACCTTGCCAAGTTTACTGTTTAAATTCAAATATTGTTATATGTTCTTGTTCCTGAATTTCATATGACTATGCGTACCTGAGACTACCTCGGGTACAGTCAACAGATACGTTGACACTTAGTATAATTAACTTAGTCTCTACAGACTTACCAACTACTGTGAGGGTATCTTAATATTCTCCTAGACCCTGTCACGGGAACACGCAACAAGGTTGCATTACATATTGGGATGCGCACTGCATATTTGATTAGCTACCAGTACGTATGACCTGCATCATGGCTTAGCATAAAACCAGAAAAAGTATGACTTGACATTTAGTTACATTGGGTGGGAAAGATAACTAGTAGACGTATGGGACACCCCCTCCTTATATTGTTATACCTTCGTACCATGATGGTCGATTGCAGAGTGCCCTTGAGTCAGGGGACATATGACACATATACTAGCCAGTCACCACGATTGGTGAATTAAGTCAGCATATGTCTAGCCGACACATTCCCATGCGTACTACAAGGTCTTATTTGCATTTCACTTAGATAGTTAGCACCATGTATTTATTTATTTATTTATTCAATATTTACATAATGGCATATCATTTTTTCTGTATCTTGTTATGTCCCACTGAGGACCTGGTTCCCTCCCAGATTTAGACGAGGCTTTATACCCCACGGTGTACGGACCTGATCAGGAGACTAAGTGTGCTACCGAGGAGGAGTTAGAGGAGACACCCTCAGAGTCTGCCTGGACCTAGAGGCTTGCTTACCTGGAGATGGAGCTGTTTTCCCCAGATAGACGCTACTTAGTCTATCTTATTTTTCTGCGCTATTATTAGCTTTTGTTATGGGCTTGTTCCCATCAGATGTACTATGACTTTATCAGACTCAGCTTTATATATATTCAGCACTTATTTCTGACATTTTGTTGTGGATGAGATAAATTTTACCTGTATTAGACTTGTAGTATTTTAGGACAGCGTAGCACGTTCCTTTGGGTCCATTAACATGGATTAAACCCTTAGTGACGTGTCAGCTGACCAATGACACATGGCCTAGTTTCTGACATTTTGGGACTGGAGCGTGACACAGAATATACTCCTCTTCGTCCGGTTATGAGTTCGACCAAATCCATCACACTTATACCACCTTGTAGGATCTTTGATAGCACTTGTAATATATTTGACCTCCTCCCATATCGTGTCTCTGGACCACCTTGGCGGTGGATCGGCCTTCTCCATAATACCGACACGGAACACATTCCTGTTCCTCCTAAACAAATGATCTTTCGGCAAAAACTGTCGATGACAATCAAAGAAGCACGATTTTCTCCGAATTTTAAACGGAAAGCCTTAGTACGGTCCATGCAATACAGACTTGAGAGACACCATGAGTGCTCCATCCCGATAATATTTCATAGGCCTAAAAGTCGTTGATGGTCCACATAAGTGCTGTCCTCATCTAAAAATTTTGCTTTCTGAAAATAACATACGTGTTGACGCCTACTTTCCATTGATGATTCAACTCATCTATCAACGGCTGTAAGTACACATCAATATTTCTCTTGGGATTGTTCGGACTCGGAATGATAACGGTTAGAAACATATATAGAGTCTTCATGGATATCAAAAGCGATAAGTTGAACGGGCTGACAATCACAGACCAACACGAATACTGGGATCCCGAAAGTCTAAATCGGATAAAACCGTCGGAGGAGAGCCCCAATCTGATATTACACGAATCCAAAGAAAAATTGGGATACTCTCGATCAAAGTGCTTCTATACTTCTCCATCAGATGAATAATCCAACACTCCTTCGATCTGTTCCCGCCTATGCCAACTCATATTTTCGGCAGTCTTCTTCACCATAAATAACCTCTGCAACCGTGGCGTCAAAGGAAAGTAGTGCATCGAATCGGTCGACTTCCTTGTACCGGGAGTGTCACGCCCCAGTCGACTAGGAACACGTAAGCATGCCAGCCGCATGGATATGGCAACTCCAATATATGGAAACCAAACCCATATGTACGCTGTAATATGAATATAAAATCCACAAGTGGTATAAAATGTATCACAAGTCACAGGGTACAATCTAAATCTCATCCACAGAAAATCAATATAAATGAATAACCAGCATATATATAACTAGATCTCAACATAAGTATCTAAGGATGATAGTTGGATGGAAACAAATCCACTACCAACTCGAATGTAAGAGCAAATACAATATAAGTACAACACAACAACACCATATAAGAATACCAGCTAGCAATCACGGGCTCGA
This sequence comes from Iris macrosiphon, assembly GCA_036927795.1. Lineage (NCBI taxonomy): Eukaryota > Viridiplantae > Streptophyta > Magnoliopsida > Asparagales > Iridaceae > Iris > Iris macrosiphon. The sequence continues at coordinate 28,386,611 of JAYESA010000007.1, read as the reverse complement.
AGAGAGGACATCCATGAAACATATATATATATATCCAAATCTGCGCTCCTGCAAATACTCAAGAACAGATACACCTGACAGAGGACCAGGTCCTCAGAGGGACGTATAAAGATACAGAAAACCGAGCCAATTTGAATACAGTAAACATGCATATAATTTAAAAATAAATAAGTATGCTGTACAAAAAAATCTATATGAATGCAAATGAAGACAACTTTTCTACGTATGGGCAAGGGTAGGCTACTCGATCTAATCCTCACAACTCATACGCTCGTCAGTGGACATCATCAGCCGACATACATCTGGGGTAGCGACCCTCGGACTCCATCAATCGACATACCTCTGGGGTAGCGACCATCGGACACGACCACCATAGTGCGTGCTAGTTACTATGGTTTACCAGAGTGGTTAAAAGCCTATACGCCTAATGATTGTCCTCTATGATACTAAGTGTCAAGTGTGTGTCAACATATCTAATATATAGTAATGACAGAAAGGAACTACACATGCAATAAATATACAGAAATACAATAAATATACAGAAATATACTAAGCATGCAAAATATTGTAAGTAATTTGGCAAGAAATCTTGCCTGGTAAGAAAGCTGCAAGGTGTACTGTCCAGAAGTCAAGCACACAGGATTCAGAAGCTACGGTCTCAGAACAAATGTCACCGAATGCTGAAATAGATATCACCAACGTTCCCAGAATAAGCAAAATAGCTAAAAAAAGCACTTCTCTTTCGTCCAATTTGGACACAGGGGCAAAACGGTAATTTTGGGTCAAAGTGGGGTCCACGTGTGGCCCGCTTCGTACCAAAAAATGTGTCAGAACCAATGGTCTCCAAATTCGTCCAACTTAGTGTCAACAAGTCTAGAACGATGATACGAACCCAACGGAACTTCCAAAATTTGATTCCGATGAGCCGATCACAAAATCGCCCGTCAAGTGGAGCCGTGGGGCCCACGATATGCGATTTTGGTCAACGTTCTCAGAATCGAACCAAACTTAGGTCACAGGACCAGCATATTGCTACGAGTCCGATGGCACAAGTTTTGTTTCGATCCGACGTGTGTACACAAAGTTACGACATAATCTAGAACAGGCGGATACGGGGCGTTGTCGGCGAATACACGTTGATTCCGGTGTGCACGCACATCCAAATCAACTTCTGCGAAATCTCGCACGTCCGTATCAACGATACACACCTTTTGGTGAAGATCGTGCACGACCAAGTTATCCCGTTTGGCGGGGCATACTCAGTTCCGGGTGAAAACGGGGTGTCATTTTTCCTGCTTTTGGATCGCGGTTTGCGATCGCCACAGGACGCGATGCACCGAACGGGTTGCACGGGCATCGAGAGGGTCACACAGCCTACGTGTCATAACTGACGGAACAGAAAATTGAGCAACGAGGAGAGAGAACGGGTTACCTGAACAGGGCTCCGTGAAGACCGAATTCTCGTATCGGTGAGTCAACGCGACACAGGGGGACACCGTGTCCGGGCTAGGGTTTAGGGTTTCTGATGGCCGGAGGGCACGGCGGAGGCGGCCGGGAGCTTCGCCGGAGGTGGCTAGGGCACGGCTGGGCGTTCATCGGGGAAGACAGCTGAGGGCGGCCGTGGCTAGGGCAGGGGAGTCGTCGTCGGGGAGGAGGTTGGCGTCGAGGCTGCGGGAGGGGGTTTGTAAGCCCCCTGATTTTCAGTAATTATTAATTTGGTTTTTACACAATCTTTCTGGAATTTTTTGAGATTTATTATTAATTAAAACTTAGGCAATCGGTAATTAAATGATCTTTTTTATTTGCTATTAATTAATATTAAAATATAATGGAAATAATATTTTATGGTGTAAAATGGAAAACCGGACATAGGGTAATTTTCGATGAATTTATTGGACTCCGAAAACCCGTTTAAAGCCCTAAAAACTATTAAGTAATTAAACCGAATTAAACCCCTAAATAAACCCGGTTGAATAGAACCAAACCAACTCAAACCCACCCGGACCGGTTTACTGAACCGAACCAGGCCAACCCAGATCCTAGCGGGTCGGGTCGGGGCGGATCCGAAGCGAACCCGACCCGAAACCCGGACCCGAACCCTAATTCTATTTCGGGTTGGAACAGTGCTTCCGACCCGGCGGCGCGCCTATTTAGGGGCCTCGACGTTCGTGCCCTAAGCAGCCACCTTTCTCGAGATCCGCGAAGCAGCCGCCTTCCCCGAGATCCGCAAAGCAGCCGCCTCTCTCTTTCTCTCCAGCTCCGCCGCTCCCCGCCCTGACCGGAACCCTAGCTCGCCGACCATCTGTTCCAGATCTCCTCTCCCTCCTCTCCGCCCTAGCCCGCTGCCCTCGTCGACCACCTCCTCCTTCCTCCCCGCGAGCTCGACGGCAGCCTTCTCCTCCACCGATCAGAACCCCGAGCCAGGCCGCCGTACACGCCTGAACCCTAAACCCACAGCAGCACGGCCACCTCCCTCCGTTCTCCCCGTCTCCCCCTTCCTCCGCCGGAGCACCAGCTTCCTCCACCCTATCACCTCTACTTCCTCCTCCTTCCGCTCAACCATCCCATCTCCTTCACCTCCCAGCCGACACCCCATGAACCCTCGACTCCGGCGTAGAAACTCGACCCCGACGTTCCTCCTCTGCCCCGTTCCTCATCGTCCCCCTCTTCCTCCACCAGGCCGCCCCCGAGCTCCCCTCCAGAACCCCTCGCCCTCTTCCTTCTTCCCAGCCGACCTGCTCCGCCCCCAAGCCTTCTGCCCTAACCGTCGACCCCTCGACGAACACCAGCGCCGGCCTCCCCTGGCTCGCCTCCGGCCGCCCGAGAGCCGCCCGCAGCGCCGCCCTCCTCCAGCGAGCCACCCAGCCCTCGTCGAGCCACCCCAGCCAGCAGCGACTCTCCGGCAAGCGTAAACCCTAGTCGGATACTGACACGGTCAGGACACGACCACTTTGAACTCGATACACGGACACGAAAATGCAGTTTTCGGAGCTCTGTTCAAGTACCGTTTTCTTCCTTCTCGTAACTTCATTTTCGATTCTGTCAGTTGTGTAGCGTAGACTGTATGACCCTCTCGGTGCCCGTGCAACCCGCTCGGTGCATCGTGACCTGTGGTGATCGTGAACCGCGATCCAAAAACAGGAAAACCAACGTCCTGTTTTACCCCGAAACTGAGTATGCCCCGCCAAACGGGACGACTTGGTCGCATGCGGTCTTTACCGAAACATGCGCGACATTGATACAGACGTATGGGATTTCGCAGAAGTTGATTCGGATGTGCGTGCACACCGGAATCAACGCGTATCTGCCGACAACGCCCCGTATCCATCAGTTCTGGAACACATCATAACTTTGTGTACACACGTCGGATCGAAACGAAACTTGCGCCATCAGACTCGTAGCAATACGCTGGTCCTGTGACCCAAGTTGGTCCGATTCTGAGAACGTTGACAAAATCACGTATCGTGGGCCCCACAAGCTCTACTTGACGGGCGATTTTGTAATCGGCTCATCAAAATCCAATTCTGGAAGTTCTGTTGGGTTCGTATCATCGTTCCTGACTTGTTGACACTAAGTTTGACGAATTTGGAGACCTTTGACCCAGACACGCTTTTCGGTGCAAAATGGCCCACATGTGGACCCCGCTTTGACCCGAAAATATCATTTTTGCCCCTGTGTCCATATTGGATTCAAGGACAGGCATTTCTAGCTATTTGATATTTTTTGAATCTAATGATGATATTTATTTCAGCAACCGGAGTAGTACCTGCAGATCACACTGAGACCAGAGCTACAGTTGGAGCCAGGATCCCAGGCAAGTGTACCTTGCCAAACCCTGCAGCTTTGCTACTTATTTCCTTGACTTAGTTATACATCAGTGGGCAAGTATAACTTGACAACTCTGCAGTTATTGTTGCATATTTCCTTGCTTTATTTATATTGCTGTGCATGCTTGACCTAGGACCGTGTGACTTACTTAGCGTCCGATTATTAGTCGGGTGCCAACACCGTACGCGATGTTGTGTATGTCATCTAGAGATGGATATTCGTGACCCTTGCAGTCTCGTACTTGTCTTATCAAGTACATTATACCCAGGACACTTGACACTATACATGAGACAGAATCTTTCTGAGATATATTCATGGTGATCCTGTATAGGATGTAGGATTTAACATTGATATTATATTCCTAAATACTATATGACTTGTTGCATTAGATATGATTGTGCATGACATGGACATGGTGCATCGTGGATATGAGACGTGTGATTATATTGGGGGGAGAGACACACAGGCTGTTCCATATATATATACATCCACTATTATTGAGAGGTCGTAGACTCCCGGAGCAGAGCTAGACCCACTACCGGTTATTACCGCTACCGGCTCCCAGACACAGAGCCTGTAGCGGCTCAGCCTGAGTACTCGTGATGCTCGCACTTGCATTTTCACATAGATGGTTATATAGCTTACCCTATTTATTTCATTCTCTGCTGCACTGTAATTATTTTGGCTTGTATTTTCTGTACCTTGTTATGTCCCCTGAGGACCTGGATCCGGACTTTATCCCCAGGACTAGCAGAGGAGATCCACCTAGAGTTATATAACACAGGAGCATTATCAGGAGCAGAAGCAGGAACAGGAGCAGATACAGGAGCTGTACCGACACCCGAGGACGAGATTGTGCCAGCGGACTTCTCCTGAGTATTGGTTTGAGATACTCATTTATTTCTATTTCCAGTTCCTTTATTTTCCAGTCTATTGCATTGATGTATCAGACTTGTTCTCGAATTGTTCTCCGAGACACTTTTATTGAGATATGTCAGTTTATTTTATTTATATTATTCTGGCATTGGATCTGTGATTATCTGTTGTGGATGAGATTAGTACAGACTGTGACTTGTAGCGTTGGACCTACTTATTATTATATTACAGCTTAAACATGCCCCGATGGATCCATTAAATTGGGTTTGTCCATCAGTGTGTGCTGCTGGCCATTGCCACGCGTCTGGTCCCTCGGTATTTTGGGACTGGGGCGTGACAGGGTTCGACGGTGGAGCGGGGAGAGGGAGACGGAGGCGAGCGGGGTGGCTAGGGTTCCGTCGAGCGGCTGCGGGTCGGGGCTAGGCGGAGGTCGGCGAGGGTGAGGGCTGTGGGTCGAGTGGCTATGGTGGAGGACGGGGGGAGTCATCGGGGACGAAGGGGCTGCGGGGAGTGTCCGGGAGGAGGAGACGGGAGAGAGGCTAGGGCTTTGGGGAGTTCGTCGACGGAGCGAGGAAGAGGAAGGCGGAGAGGTTAGGGTGCTAGGGCGGCCGGGGGAAGGCGGAGGAGAGGGGATTAAATAGGCGGAGCTAGGCGGCTCAGCCGGGTTAGATTAGGATTCCGGTTAGGGTTCCAATTAGGATTAGGGTTTCGGGTCCGGGTCGGGTCAGCGGGTCAGGCGGCGGATCCGGCCCGATCCCTAAGGCTAGGGTGCGAGTTTGGGTATGCGGGTTTCGGGTCGGGTTTAGATCCGACCCGACCCGCTAAGGTTGGGTTCGGTTCAGTTGAACCGGGTCTGGGTTGGTTTGGATTGGTTTGGTTCAATTGAACTGGGTTTATTTCTAAGGTTTAATTCGGTTTATTTAAACTTAGTTTTTAGGGCTTTAAAAATGCTTCCGGAGTCCAATAAATTCCCGGAAAATTATCCTATGTCTAGTTTTCCATTTCACACCCAAAAATATTATTCTCATAATATTTTAATATTAATTAACATCATTTAAAAATCATTTAATCACAAAATATATTAGTTTTAATTCCAAAAAATTCCAGAAAATTGTGAAAAATTCAAATTAAAATTTTTTGAAAAATCAGGGGGTTTACAATCTACCCAACTTAAAAAAATTTTGTCCTCGAAATTAAACTAGGGTAGGGTTTCTCTCTCTAATCTCACTTGATTACAGTCTAAAGAATTCTCCTTAAGTTAACATTGCATTTTTTACCCAACTTAGAATTTACCCATCTATCATCTAAGGCTATACATCTAAGAAGGCTATGTCACAAATTATTTAATCATGTTATTGAATCCTCAAAGTCTTTAACACCAAACATATCCTCTATGATATTCCCTTAATTACAAAAGAATAATCCTCAAGTATGTGATCGGCCTATGGGGTATATCTAGTACTCTCCATGTATCAAACTTATACTAAGCACGAGGTTTCGTCTTTCCGAAATAAGGGAAGACGGAGATCAAAAATAAAGAGTTCAAGGGTGAGGTAATAGAATACAAGTGTGGGGATCAAGGCGTTTAAGGCATTCAATGGGAATTGTCAAGGCAGTTGAGGACTGAAATCCTATTTGGTAAATCTGTATCGTATGCTCGTATTAGTACAGTTATGTAGCCGATACGATACACTCAGACATGTCTAGAGGGCAAGTACATTCGTCTACTAATCACTATATATCTCAATCCACGTAAAGTAGTTATGCGAAGGGCGAACCAAGCGCACTAAGGTTAGCTAGACCTTAATACACTGATTCTGAAATGTATTAGTGTGTATACCCAATAATACATATGTCATGAACAAGCTCGATAAAGAATAAGCTTGCAAAAACTAGGCTATAATAGCAGCATAATTCGAGGTAGCACAGAAAATATAACGCTGGATTATGATGAGAGAAGTTACAAAATAATTCAAGTTTGCAAAAACAAAAACAACATAAGCAATAATAACAAAAGGCTCTACAATCTCTACAGTTACCATCCAACCTCCTTGTCTAAGTCGCTAGTCGACCAAATAGGGCATGGACCTCTAAATTCTACCGTATAAATAAACTTTGTCGTCTAATGCTAGCATACAATTAATGTTATTCAGTTACACTACCTCGATGGGTCAAGTGGACTATGTGGTACTAGGTTGTGAAACATACTACCCAACTTAAAAGAATTAAACTAGTACTGTGACAGTCTTAAGAGGATCCTACAAAAATAACCTTGCACATGCACATAGAACAAAAACTCTTATTAGGGTATATGAGGAAAGATATTGGTACTTATTAGGGTCTCCTATTGCATTATATAGGTAAGGGTCACATTAAGTCTTAATCATAGTGCTCATAGAACATGTGTCAATCGTAGGGATAGAAGAGTTACTAGCCGTTAAAGGGAAAGGGATCTAACTCGTATCGAGGTGAGGGTACAAATTACGTAATTTAACACTAAGGGATAATCATCACAATCTAATTGAACAACTCAACTATCAGGTTCTAGCTACAAGGTACACAATTCAAAATTCAAGATTACAATTATGACTATAGCAAACTATATATCCTATCGTAGAGTATAATCACTTGGTCTATGATCAGAGGTGGCAGGTGGCACGAGTTAAAAGATGAAGAAGAGAAAACATGATGTCATGCCCCAGTCCCAAAATACCGAGGGACTGGACGCGTGATAATGCCCAGCAGTACGCATCGATGGACAAACCCAATTTAATGGATCCATCAAGACATACTTAAGTTGTAATATAATAATAAGTAGGTCCAATGATCCAAGTCAAAGTCTATACTAATCTCATCCACAACAGATAATCACAGATCAAATGCCAGAATAATGCAAATAGAATAAACTAACAAATCTCAATAAAAGTGTCTCGGAGAACAATCCGAGAACAAGTCTGATACATCAATCCAATAGACTGGAAATAAAATAAATAGAAACAGAAATAAATAAGTATCTCAAGCCAATAATCAGGAGAAGTCCTCTGGTACGATCTCGTCCTCGGATCCTGGTTCTGCTCAAGTGTAGGCACCTGCTTCTGCTAATGCTAATGCTAATGCTCCGGTCCCGTATACCTCGGGATAGATCTCGTCAGCTAATCCTGGGGACATAATCCGGATCCAGGTCCTCAGGGGACATAGCAAGGTACATAAAATACAAGCCAAAATAAATGTAGTACAGCAAATAATGCAATAAATAGGGTAAGTATGTAACCATCTATGTGAGAATGCAAGATGAGAGCATCACGAGTACTTAGGTTGAGCCACTACAGGCTCTGTGTCGGGGAGCCGATAGCAGTAATATCCGATAATGGGCCAAGCTCGGGCTTCAGAGTCTTGTGCCTCACAATAATAGGGGGTTTTATATATATGATCAGCCTGTATCCTGTGTGTCTCTCCCCACCCAATATAATCACACGTCTCATATCCACGATGCATCATGTCCATGTCACGCACAATCATATCTAATGCAGCAAGTCATAGAGTATCTAGGAATATAATATCAATGCCATAAAGTCTGTATCCTATACAGAATCACCACGAATATCTCAGGAAGATCCTGTCCATGAATAGTGTCAAGTGTCCTGGGTTATAGTGTACTTGATAAGACAAGTACGAGAATGCAAAGGGTCACGAATGTCCATCTCTAGATGACAATACACAATACCGCATACAGTATTGGCACCCGACTAATGATCGGTCGCTAAGTACGTCACACGGTCCTAGGTCAAGCATGCACAGCAATATAAATAAAGCAAGGAAATATGCAACAAGAATTGCCAAGTTGGCAAGGTATACTTGCACAACAATGTATCAATAAGTCAAGGGAATAAGTAGCAAAGCTGCAGGATTTGGCAAGGTACACTTGCCTGGGGTCCTGGCTCCAACTATAGCTCTGATCTCAGTGTGATCTGCAGGTACTACTCCGGTTGCTGAAATAAACATCACCATTAGATTTAAAAAATATAAAATAGCTAAAAATGCCTATCCTTAAGTCCAATTTGGATACAGGGGCAAAAATAATATTTCCGGGTCAAAGCGGGGTCCACATGTGGGCCACTTTACACCGAAAAGCGTGTCAGGGTCAAAGGTCTCCAAATTTGCCAAACTTAGTGTCAACAAGTCAGGAACGATGATACGAACCCAACGGAACTTCCAGAATTGGATTCCGATGAGCCGATCACAAAATCTCCCGTCAAGTGGAGCTGGTGCGGCCCACGATACGCGATTTTGTCAATGTTCTCAGAATCAAACCAAACTTGGGTCACAGGACCAGCGTATCGCTACGAGTCCGATGGCGCAAGTTTCGTCTCGATCAGACGTGTGTACACAAAGTTACGACGTATTCCAGAATGGGCGGATACGGGGCGTTGTCGGCGGATACGCATTGATTTCGGTGTGCACGCACATCCAAATCAACTTCTGCGAAATCCCACACGTCCGTATCAACGACGCGCACATTTCGGTAAAGACCGCGTGCGACCAAGTCATCCCGTTTGGCGGAGCACACTCAGTTCCGGGGTGAAACAGGGCGTTGAGTTTCCTGTTTTTGGATCAAGGTTATCGATCACCACAGGACGCGACGCACCGAGCGAGTTGCACGGGCATCGAGGGGGTCATGCGGTCTACGCGTCACAACTAACGAAATAGAAAATGGGGCAACGAGGAGAGAGAAAACGTTACCTAAACAGGGCTCCGTGAAGACTGATTCTTCGTGTCAGTGTCCTGCTTCGTGTCCTGTCTTGAGTTGCTGTGTTCGGTCTACACAGGATCCGTGTCCGGGCTGGACTGCTGGGTTGGTGGTCGACGCTGGCGTGTCAAGTGGCTGGGTGGAGAGGAGCGGAGGTCGGTTGTAGGAGTGTTCTGGTCGATGGTCGGGGGAGGCGATCTGGGATGGGTCGAGGTGAAGTCGTCGGTAGGAGTCGAGGGAGAGGCGGGGACAAAGGCAAAGGGGCTAGGGCATCGGGGAGGATCGAGCAGGGCTAGGGCGGTGGTGGAGTCGAGCGGCGGCTGGACGGTTTAGGGTTCAGGGCTGAGGGGCTCAGAGTCGGGACGAGCGGGGCTGGGCGAACTTGGGTGGTGCGGGGAGAGGTCGAGGGGTGATGGCGTTAGGGTTCAGGGGTCGGGGAGGCGAGGGGTGAGATGGGGGAACGGCGGCGTGGAGTCGTGGAGGCGGAGACCGGTCGAGGCGGAGGGTGCGGGTAGAAGTCTGTCGACTGGTCGAGCGGTTGAGCGGAGGGGAGAGGCGGAGAGTCGAGCGGGGCTGGGCGCTGCGAGTCGGAGAGGGAGTCGAGGGACTAGGCGTTAGGGTTCCGGGGGAGGGCAGCGACCGGAGCGGCCCTGGGCAGCGGAGAAGATAGCTAGGGTTTCGGCCGGCGGCGGGGAGCGGCGGAGCTAGAGAGAGAGAAAGGCGGCGGCGGCTTCGCGGATCCTGAGGCCTATAAATAGGCTGCTACAGTGATTCCGAAGGGAATTCCGACTTGGGGTTCGATTTGGGTTTCGGGTCCGGGTCGGGTTCGATTCGGATCCGACCTGACCCGACCCGCTAAGAATGGGTTGGTCCGATTCGGGTAAACCGGTCCGGTTTGGTTTATTTCAAATAAACCCGGTTTATTTCAGGGTTTAATTAGGGTTTATTCACATTGGTTTTTACGGCTTTAAACGTGTTTTCGGAGTCCAATAAATTCACAGAAAATTACCCTATGTCCAGTTTTCCGTTTTACACCATAAAATATTATTTTTATAATATTTTAATATTAATTAATAGCAATTAAAAATTATTTAATTATCAAAAGCCTAGATTTTAATCCCAGAAAAATCCCAGAAAATTACAGAAAATTATGAAAAATCCAAATTAATAATTACTGAAAATCAGGGGGCTTACAATCTACCCAACTTATAAAAATTTCGTCCTCAAAATTAAAAATATGGTAGGGTTCTCTCTATCCAATCTCACTTGATTACAGTCTAAAGGATTCCTCTCAAGTGAACATTGCGGTCTCTACCCAACTTAGAATTTACCCATCTATCATCTAAGGCTATACATCTAATAAAGCTATGCCCCAACTTATTTAATCATGTCATTGAATCCTCAAGTCTTTAACACCAAACATATCACCTATGATATTCCCTTAATCATATATAAAAGGGTCATCAAAAATGCGACCGGCCTGTGGGGTATATCTAGTACTGTCATATCAAACTTATACCAAGCATGAGGTTTCGTCTTTCCGAAATAAGGGAAGACGAAGATCAATAATAAAGAGTTCAAGGGTGAGGTAATAGAATAGAAGTATCAGGATCAAGGCGTTTAACGAATTCAAATGGGATTTGTCAAGACAATTGTGGATTAAAATCCTATTCTGGTAATCCTTTGTTCGCATGCTCGTATTAGTACAGTTATGTAACTGATACGATATGCTCAAACATATCTAAAGGGCAAGTATACTAGTCAACTATATATCTCAATCCACGTGAAGTAGTCGTGCGAAGAGCGAACCAAAATATACTAAGGTTGATCAGACCGTAATACACTGATTCTGAATAGACAATTGTATTAGTGTGTCGACCCAATAATACATATTTCATGAACAAGCTCGATAAAAGGATAAGCTTGCAAAACCAGGCTATATTAGCATCATAAGTCAAGGTAGTACAATAATATAAGTACGCTAGATGATGATGAAAGGAGGTACAACTTAATTTAAGTTCACAAAACAACACAAAATAAGCACAATAACAAAAGACTCTATAATCTTTACAGTTATCAATTATAAGCAAGTTCAAAATTACATAGGTTAAGGCTGAGGTCACGAACCAATAGGCACGAGATAAAACAAATCTATAACAGATAACACTACAAAAAATTAAGCGCATTGGCTACTCCATGGGTCTGTGCGTCTTCCAAAGTCATCGCTGGAGCTTGTTCACGTTCTTGCAGTTGATTCCTCTGCTACTGTTGAGCCTGCTGGAAGAGTATTGCTTGTGGTGCCAAGGGTGGCCTTGGCTGATTCCCTCCTGGGGCTGGTGGTCTGACTCCTTCAACTCTCGTTTGCGGTGCTTCCAATGCTGGAGAGGCTGGCCTTGGTGCTGGTGACATTAGCGCTCTTTCTCGACGCCCGTGGCATTCCTTTATTAAATGCTGACTGGATCCGCAAGCTAAGCATAATTTCCTTTTGCATCTGCACTCGTTCTCTATATGGCCTCGCCTGCGATAATATGGACAGACAGGTATTTCTTGAGGAGGTGCTTCTGGTGGCTGGTGCGTGTGAGACTTCCTTACAATTTCTTCCTGTGGTGCTCCGGCTGGTGCTGATGTGGCTGGTTGATGAATCATCAATGCTTTCTCTTGATGCTGAGGATAATCCTTGCCTAAGTGTTGATTGGTTTCGCAAATCAAGCATAATTCTAACTTGCGTCTGCACTCCTTCTCAATGTGGCCTCTCTTGCGACAATGCTGACAGGTAGGCAGTACTTGCGGAGATGCTTCTGGCGGCTGGTGCATGGGAGAACTCTTTGCAATTTCTTCCTGTGGTGCTCCAGCTGGTGCTGATGTGGCTGGTTGTTGAATCATCACTGCTTTCTCTTGACGTTCAGGGCAATCCCTTACCGAATGCTTTTTGGATCCGCAAGATAAACATCGTCCGAATCTGCATTGGCATTCTTTAGCGAAATGGCCTACCTTGCCACAGTAGTGACAAGTAGGAAGGAATAATGCGAGTGGTGTAGATGCTCTCTGCGGTGGATTCATCTGTGGTCGCTTCGCAACTCTTTCTTGTTGTGCTTGGTCTGGTGCTGATGCATACGGCCGCTTCTGGCTGGACTCTATCCTTGTGTTGCACTCCATGGGTCGTGCTGTAGTAAGAACATCCTCGTCTAAGGTAGTTGCATTTGAATTTATTAACTTCCGTAATTTCGAGCTAAATCTGTCGATGAACTTCTCCGCTTGGTTTTGCTGAGCTTCTTCTTGAAGCTTCTGATGGGCTTGCATCATCGCGTAGAACATTCGAAATATTTGTTGTTCGTCCATAGCCGGCCCTTGTGGAACGGTAGGCGTCGGTGGAGCCAACTGCATCGATGGTGGAACGTCATCTTCCTGGATTCTCGAGGCATGCTGACTTGCTTGCTGTGATGATGGACCTTCACTAACTGGTGTCACTTCATCTCCGTTGGTTATCACAGCGCCTTGTGGTGTTTCTGGATGAGTCTCGTCGCGTGCTTGTGAATCCATTGCTCTGCATCAAAATAAACTATAAGAGGCGTATAGGAATCAAGGTAGGATGCAAGTCAAGAATTTAATTCGAATCCGATATAGATGTCAAGAACGATTCAAGCAAGTGAATGAGATCCTTAAACTTATTCTATTCTTATTGCAGGCTTGCTCGGTCCCTAAGTTAAAACCGAACAATTTAGTCGGAGACCTGCATGGGCCACCACAAAAACCATGTCACGCCCCAGTCCCAAAATACCGAGGGACTGGACGCGTGATAATGGCCAGCAGTACGCACCGATGGACAAATCCAATTTAATAGATCCATCAGGGCATACTTAAGATGTAATATAACAATAAGTAGGTCTAATAATCCAAGTCACAGTCTATACTAATCTCATCCACAACAGATAATCACAGATCAAATGCCAGAATAATGCAAATAGAATAAACTAATAAATCTTAATAAAAGTGTCTCGGAGAACAATCCGAGAACAAGTCTGATACATCAATGCAATAGACTGGAAATAAAATAAATAGAAACAAAAATAAATGAGTATCTCAAGCCAATACTCAGGAGAAGTCCTCTGGTACGATCTCGTCCTCGGATCCTAGTTCTGCTCCAGTGTAGGCACCTGCTTCTGCTAATGCTAATGCTAATGCTCCGGTCCTGTATACCTCTGGATAGATCTCGTCAGCTAATCCTGGGGACAAAATCCGGATCCAGGTCCTCAGGGGACATAGCAAGGTACAGAAAATACAAGCCAAAATAAATACAGTGCAGCAAATAATGCAATAAATAGGGTAAGTATGTAACCATCTATGTGAGAATGCAAGATGAGATCATCACGAGTACTCAGGCTGAGCCATTATAGGCTCTGTGTCGGGGAGCCGGTAGCAGTAATATCCGGTAATGGGCCAAGCTCGGGCTTCAGAGTCTTGTGCCTCACAATAATAGGGTATTTTATATATATGATCAGCCTGTAGCCTGTGTGTCTCTCCCCACCCAATGTAGTCACACGTCTCATGTCCACGATGCATCATGTCCATGTCACGCAAAATCATATCTAATGCAGCAAGTCATAGAGTATCTAGGAATATAATGTCAATGTCATAAAGTCTGTATCCTATACAAAATCACCACGAATATCTCAGGAAGATCCTGTCCATGAATAGTATCAAGTGTCCTGGGTTATAGTGTACTTGATAAGACAAGTACGAGAATGCAAAGGGTCACAGATGTCCATCTCTAGATGACAATACACAACACCGCATACAGTGTTGGCACCCGACTAATGATCGGTCGCTAAGTACGTCACACGGTCCTAGGTCAAGCATGCACAGCAATATAAATAAAGAAAAGAAATATGCAACAAGAACTGCCAATTTGGCAAGGTATACTTGCACAACAATGTATCAATAAGTCAAGGGAATAAGTAGCAAAGCTGCAGGATTTGGCAAGGTACACTTGCCTGGGGTCCTGGCTCCAACTGTAGCTCTGATCTCAGTGTGATCTGCAGGTACTACTCCGGTTGCTGAAATAAACATCACCATTAGATTCAAAAAATATCAAATAGCTAGAAATGCCTATCCTTAAGTCCAATTTGGACACAGAGACAAAAATGACATTTCCGGGTCAAAGCGGGGTCCACATGTGGGCCACTTTGCACCGAAAAGTGTGTCAGGGTCAAAGGTCTCCAAATTTGCCAAACTTAGTGTCAACAAGTTAGGAAAGATGATACGAACCCAACGAAACTTCCAGAATTGGATTTCGATGAGCCGATCACAAAATCGCCCGTCAAGTGGAGCTGGTGGGGCCCACGATACGCGATTTTGTCAATGTTCTCAGAATCGAACCAAACTTGGGTCACAAGACCAGCGTATCGCTACGAGTCCGATGGCGCAAGTTTTGTCTCGATCCGACGTGTGTACACAAAGTTATGACATATTCCAGAACAGACAGATACGGGGCGTTGTCGGCGGATACGCGTTGATTCCGGTGTGCACGCACATCCAAATCAACTTCTACGAAATCCCACACGTCTGTATCAACGACGCGCACGTTTCGGTAAAGACTGCGTGCGACCAAGTCGTCCCGTTTGGCGGTGCGCACTCAGTTCCGGGGTGAAACAGGGCGTTGGTTTTCCTGTTTTTGGATTGCGGTTTGCGATCACCACAGTACGCGACGCACCGAGCGAGTTGTACGGGCATCGAGGGGGTCATGCGGTCTACGCGTCATAACTGACGGAACAGAAAATGGGGCAATAAGGAGAGAGGAAACATTACCTGAACAGGGCTCCGTGAAGACTGATTCTTCGTGTCCGTGTCCTGCTTCGTGTCCTGTCTTGAGTTGCTGTGTCCGGTCTACACAGGATCCATGTCCGGGCTGGGCTGCTGGGTTGGTGGTCGACGCCGGCGTGTCGAGTGGCTGGGCGAAGAGGAGCGGAGGTCGGCTGTAGGGGTGTTCTGGTCGGTGGTCGGGGGAGGCGATCTGGGACGGGTGGAGGTGAAGTCGTCGATGGCAGTCGAGGGAGAGGCGGGGACGGAGGCGAAGGGGCTAGGTCATCGGGGAGGATCGAGCGGGGCTAGGGCAGTGGTGGAGTCGAGCGACAGCTAGACGGTTTAGGGTTCAGGGCTGAGGGGCTCGGGGTCGGGACGAGCGGGGCTGGGCGGACTTGGGTGGTGCGGGGAGAGGTCGAGGTGTGATGGCGTTAGGGTTCAGGGGTCGGCGAGGCGAGGGGTGCGATGGGGGAGCAGCAGCGTGGAGTCATGGAGGTGGAGACCGGTCGAGGCGGAGGGTGCGAGTGGAAGTCTGTCGATTGGTCGAGCGGTTGAGCGGAGGGGAGAGGCGGAGAGTCGAGCGGGGCTGGGCGCTGCGAGTCGGAGAGGGAGTCGAGGGACTAGGCGTTAGGGTTCCGGGGGAGGGCAGCGACCGGAGCGGCTCTGGGCAGCGGAGAAGATAGCTAGGGTTTCGGCCGGCGGCGGGGAGCGGCGGAGCTAGAGAGAGAAAGGCGGCGGCGGCTTCGCGGATCCCGAGGCCCATAAATAGGCTGCTACAGTGATTCCGAGGGGAATTCAGACTTAGGGTTCGGTTTGGATTTCGGGTTCGTGTCGGGTTCGATTCGGATCCGACCTGACCCGACCCGATAAGAATGGGTTGGTCCGGTTTGGGTAAACCGGTCCAGTTTGGTTTATTTCAAATAAACCCGATTTATTTCAGGGTTTAATTAGGGTTTATTCACATTGGTTTTTAGGACTTTAAACGTATTTCCGGAGTCCAATAAATTCACAAAAAATTACCCTATGTCCAGTTTTCCATTTTACACCATAAAATATTATTTCCATAATATTTTAATATTAATTAACAGTAATTTAAAATTATTTAATTATCAAAAGTCTAGGTTTTAATCCCAGAAAAATCCCAGAAAATTACAAAAAATTGTGAAAAATCTAAATTAATAATTACTGAAAATCAGGGGGCTTACACATGATTAGTCGTCGCACAAATAGCGAGCGCTAGGGTTTCAGAGGAACAAATGTATGAAATTAAATGGAGGACTCTAGATAGCATCATGGTTTTCCAAGGAAAAGGGGTATGCTAGTCTCTGTGTTTGAGGTATGATTAGGAAAATAGTGTTTGATTACATTTTTCTAGGCTTCCGAAGGTGCTGTCTACTAATAATAAGACAATGATCTAAGTTTATAATTCTCCAATACTATCTAACTATGAAGGTCAGGTTCAGTCCTAACATTTAATCTCTGATTTCTATTGGTTCCTCAAGACTGGAGTCAAACATTAGAGTCAAATCTCTAACTAGCTCTTAGTAGTGCCTATACTACTCTTAGGTCATTTATGACTATAACAAAAAATAATGGTAAATTATTCTATAGGTGAGGGACGCTAGGGTTCATTAAGCGTTCTACTTAGGGGGTGTCAATATCCTAGCTGTACTCTTAATAGGAAGGTTACCCTACTTATCATCTAGCGATAGGGACTTCTATATTCTATGAGGGGGCTATACTCAAGGAATTATCAGGGAAGTACAGGAATCAAGCAGGATACAAGTATTCGAATAGAACAGATAGGAGGAAGATGAATCATAGTCAAATATGGATGAGACCCTATACTCTAATCCTATTTGCAGGCTTGCTCGGTACAGTAACGTAACCAAAATAATATGCTCTCGACCTGCATGGACCACCACAAAAACATGTCACGCCCCAGTCCCAAAATACGTAGGACTAGGAACACGTAAGCATGCCAGCCGCATGGATATGGCAACTCCAATATATGGAAACCAAACCCATACGTACGCTGTAATATGAATATAAAATCCACAAGTGGTATAAAATGTATCACAAGTCACAGGGTACAATCTAAATTCCATCCACAGAAAATCAATATAAATGAATAACCAGCATCTATATAACTAGATCTCAACATAAGTATCTAAGGATGATAGTTGGATGCAAACAAATCCACTACCAACTCGAATGTAAGAGCAAATACAATATAAGTACAACACAACAATACCATATAAGAATATCAGCTAACAATCACGGGCTCGAAGAGAGGACATCCACGAAACATATATATATATCCAAATCTGCGCTCCTGCAAATACTTAAGGACAGATACACCTGGCAGAGGACCAGGTCCTCAGAGGGACGTAACAAGATACAGAAAAGTGAGCCAATTTGAATACAGTAAACATGTATATAATTTGAAAATAAATAAGTACGCTGTACAAGACAATCTATATGAATGCAAATGAGGACAACTTTTTAACGTATGGGCAAGGGTAGGCTACTCGATCTAAACCTCACAACTCATACGCTCGTCAGTGGACATCAGCAGCCGACATACCTCTGGGGTAGCGACCCTCGGACCCCATCAATCGACATACCTCTGGGGTAGCGACCATCGGACACGACCACCATAGTGTGTGCTAGTTACTATGGTTTACCAGAGTGGTTAAAAGCCCATAAGCCTAATGATTGTCCTCTATGATACTAAGTGTCAAGTGTGTGTCAACATATCTAATATATAGTAATGACAGAAAGGAACTACACATGCAATAAATATACAGAAATGCAATAAATATACAGAAATATACTAAGCATGCAAAATACTGTAAGCAATTTGGCAAGGCATCTTGCCTGGTAAGAAAGCTGCAAGGTGTACTGTCCAGAAGTCAAGCACACAGGATTCAGAAGCTACGGCCTCAGAACAAATGTCTTCGGATGCTGAAATAGATATCACCAACATTACCAGAATAAGCAAAATAGCTAAAAAAGCACATCTCTTTCGTCCAATTTGGACACAGGGGCAAACGGTAATTTCGGATCAAAGTGGGGTCCACGGGTGGCCCGCTTCGCACCGAAAAATGTGTCAGAACCAATGGTCTCCAAATTCGTCCAACTTAATGTCAACAAGTCCAGAATGATGATACGAACCCAACGGAACTTCCAGAATTGGATTCCGATGAGCCGATCACAAAATCGCCCGTCAAGTGGAGTCGTGGGGCCCACGATACGCAATTTTGGTCAATATTCTCAGAATCGAACCAAACTTGGGTCACAGGACCAGCGTATTGCTACGAGTCCAATGGCGCAAGTTAGTTTCGATCCGACGTGTGTACACAAAGTTACGACGTGTTCCAGAATAGGCAGATACGGGGCGTTGTCGACGGATACGCGTTGATTTCGGTGTGCACGCACATCCAAATCAACTTTTGCGAAATCTCGCACGTCCGTATCAACGGTGTGCACCTTTTGGTGAAGAGCGCGCGCGACCAAGTCGTCCCGTTTGGCGGGGCATACTCAGTTTCGGGTAAAAATAGGGTATCATTTTTCCTGCTTTTGGATCGCGGTTTGCGATGGCCACAGGACGCGACGCACCGAGCGGGTTGCACGGGCATCGAGAGGGTCACACAGCCTACACGTCACAACTGCCGGAACAGAAAACGGAGCAACGAGAAGAGAGAACGGGTTACCTGAACAGGGCTCCGTGAAGACCGAATTCTCGTATCGGTGAGTCGATGCGACACAGGGGGACACCGTGTCCGGTCTAGGGTTTAGGGTTTCTGATGGCCGGAGGGCACGGCGGAGGCGGCCGGGAGCTTCGCTGGAGGTGGCTAGGGCATGGCTGGGCGTTCGTCGGGGATGACAGCTGAGGGCGGCCGTGGCTAGGGCAGGGGAGTCATCGTCGGGGAGGAGGTTGGCGTCGAGGCTGCGGGAGGGGGTTCGATGGTGGAGCGGGAAGAGGGAGACGGAGGCAAGCGGGGTGGCTAGGGTTCCGTCTAGCGGCTGCGGGTCGGGGCTAGGCGAAGGTCGGCGAGGGTGAGGGCTGTGGGTCGAGTGGCTATGGTGGAGGACGGGGGGAGTCGTCGGGGACGAAGGGGCTGCGGGGTGTATCCGGGCGGAGGAGACGGGAGAGAGGCTAGGGCTTTGGGGAGTTCATCGACGGAGCGAGGAGGAGGAAGGCGGAGAGATTAGGGTGCTAGGGCGGCCGTGGGAAGGCGGAGGAGAGGGGATAAATTGGCGGAGCTAGGCGGCTCAGCCAGGTTAGATTAGGATTCCGGTTAGGGTTCCGATTAGGATTAGGGTTTCGGGTCCGGGTCGGGTCAGCGGGTCGGGCGGCGGATCCGGCCCGATCCGCTAAGGCTAGGGTGCGGGTTTGGGTATGCGGGTTTCGGGTCGGGTTTAGATCCGACCCGACCCGCTAAGGTTGGGTTCGGTTCAGTTAAACCGGGTCTGGGTTGGTTTGGATTGGTTTGGTTCAATTGAACCGGGTTTATTTCTAGGGTTTAATTCGGTTTATTTAAACTTAGTTTTTAGGGCTTTAAAAATGCTTCCAGAGTCCAATAAATTCCCGAAAAATTATCCTGTCTAGTTTTTCATTTCACACCCAAAAATATTATTCTTATAATATTTTAATATTAATTAACATCATTTAAAAATCATTTAATCATAAAATATATTAATTTTAATTCCAAAAAATTACAGAAAATTGTAAAAAATCCAAATTAAAAATTCCTAAAAAATCAGGGGGTTTACAGGGAGTCTTTCCAATACCAGTTGCCTTGTAGCGATCAGCACTACAAAATCTGTACACTGCTTCATCTTTGTCTTCTTTATAGTACAACATGCACCTGTTACTACACGAATCAATTTTTTTATATCCCATCCATAGCGATTTAACCATTTTCTTAAATCGATAGAATTCTGTAGGTAACTTGGCACCCTCCGGCAAGATCTCTATAATCAACTCGATCACTCGTTTGTAGCATTCTTGCAACATGTTGAAATCAGACTTTATGCTCAACAGTCTGGTGACTACCTCTAACGGTGAATGATCCTCACAACCAGGATACAATAGAGTCCTTGTATTCTCCAATAACTCCATAAACTATGTAGCATCGGCATTCAGTGCCTCCTCAGCTACTTCATGATTGTCCGGATAGAAAGTAGGCCTCGCGGCGTCGAAAATATTATTCACGTACCCGTCGTCAAAATCAGCATGCTCGTGGACATTCATATATGGCTCCACATAAGGCTCCTACTTTGATTCTAAAGGCACAAGCTCTCTGTGTGAGGTCCACTGATAGTAATTCGGAGTAAAATCCCTCGAGTACAAATGATATGTCACATCCACTTCTAGATGATATTTTAAGTTTCGATATTTCACACACGGACACTTAATTTTTGTATCGTCCATGTACTCAGGGAATGCCTTGACGAATTGCAGGAACTTCTCTACTCCCTCTATGTATTCATCCGTACACCGTATATGTCATCAGGATGACGGTTGTACATCTACGAACGATGACGCATGTAATAATTCAGATCCATTTCTAGATACTTCTGCAAAGATGAATAGACATCGTTCAAGTATATTATCCAAATATTAATCAAAGTGAGTATTTAGGTCATATCGTTAGTATTCGAGTTGTGATATATGAGTATCCATATCGTGACTCATGAGTATCCATAAAATAAGTAAATAGATAAGTCTGATATTGATTTCCAAATATAGTAGACATATGGACAAGGAATGTGTTGACTCTCACATACTCAATATACTCACTTGTATCTTGACCTAGCTAAAAGCCTAATAAAAAATAGGTAAATGAACCTAGAAGCCATGAGACCTTTAGCTCTACCTTGCTCTGGTGCCAAAAGTCATAAGACTAAAATATGAAATAGAAGAGAAGACTTATGTCTCATGGCTTCCGGTACTAGAACGAAAAGTAGAGCCAAAAATTCAAACCCCAGTAAATGGACGTCTCATGTCTTCCGGTATTTTGGGTTCCAAGTTGACAACTGGATTGACCTATATAGCTAAACTAGTCAATACTAGGCTTATCAAGTCATTATAGGTCAATACCTTGCTATACTAGGTTTCTAAGTTATACTAGTTAATATAGACTATACTAGCTAATATATTATATTATGTATCATATACTTAATATAGATTATATATAATAAATACCTTACAATATCTTAGCCTAATACCCATTAACTAGCTATATACTAACACATCACAATAATACTTTAACCAAATATCCGTATCGACCTAAAACCTTAACACTTGACTATAGATACTAAGATATCACTATCTAATTAGTTTTCACATATGCTACTAGCTATCAAGATACCTCAACACCAAGTACCCAAGCATCCTATGTTAGCAACCTACCCTATCACATTGCCTACAACCCTCAACTGCACCTATGATATCTATACTAAGATAAATCTTTCACACATTGCTAACATCTATACTTAGGCACCAATACTTGATACTCAACACTAGTACATAACTCTCTCAACACGTAACTTTGCATACTAAGAAGAACACTTACAATAATGCACATATATGCACCCTCAAGTCACACCCACAAATATTATACTTAATCCTAACCCCTAATCTAATTCCACATATAACACACTAACTGATATATAGGGTTAGTCTGTGTGTGTGTGTGTGTGTGTCCATGTCCGAGTTTCATCCATAACACCATCTCAGTGTATGTGTGTGTGTGTGTGTGTGTGTGTGTGTGTGTATTCCAAACATAACCCCAATCTAATTCCACATACAACACCATCTCAGTGTGTATGTATCTGTGTGTCCGTATCCATATTAGGGTTAGTGTCCGTATGTGTTAGTGTGTCCGCGTGTGTGTGTGTGTCCACGTGTGATAGTATGTTCGCGTGCGTGTGTGTGTGTCTGATTTGGGGTTAGGGTTAGTATCTGTATGTATGTGTGGCCGATTGGGGGTTAGAGTTAGTGTCTGTATGTGTGTGTGTCCGAGTTAGGGTTAGGATTTACCTAATGAGGGGTGGCCAAAGATGAGGGGGTTGACCGAGGAGGGGGTGTCCAGAGTGGAGGAGGAGCTCGGTGGAGGAGGGGGAGGGGGTGCCCTGGGTCGGTGCCGAAGCTCCAGAGCTGTGGAGCCGAAGGGGGTCGCGTGGGGTGCACGGTCGAGCGGGGGTTCAAAAAGTTTTAGAATTTTTTTAGAGAGGATGGGGGGAAATGAAATCTGTTAACCTATATTGAAAAACGGTAGTGACGTCATAATGCAACATCGCTAAACGCCACTAATTTTATAATATTTAGCAACGTATGCAAAATGGCATTGATACACATTGCTACAATAAAAAATAATGACGTATTGCGACATCTTATTCCGTAATATTATTCGCAGTCGCTGATCGCCGCGGACAGTCGCTAAAAGGGATATCCTGCGATGTTAGAATATGACGTCGCTAAATTCGTAAAATATAGCGACGTCATAACTAAACTTCGCTAAAAACGTCGCTAATTGGACATATTTTGGTAGTGACCCCAAGGTCCTTCTATGAAAGCATGTACTCAAATAATTCTTAAAGGCAGTAAGAGCAGCAAAATTATTGACAGAGAGAATCAAATCGTCGACATACACAAGAACATTCATTTGAACATCACCCTTATGAAGAGAAAAAATGAGTATCAGAGTACGATTGGCAAAATCTGTCTCCCGCAAAGCAGATGCCAACTTAGCAAACCAACAACGAGGCGCCTGTTTAAGCTCATAACGAGATTTTTGAAGCCGACATACCTGATCAGGGCGTGTGGTTCGAAAACCAGGTGGTAGTTTCATATACACTTTTTCGGTAAGATCTCTATGCAGGAAACTATTATGAATATTCATCTGATATAGTTACCAATTTTTTCCTGCAGCTACAGCTAGAAAAGCACGGACAATAATTATTTTTGCAACCGGAGCAAAAATATTAGTGTAATCAATCCCTTCAATCTGATGATTGCCAAAAACTACCAAACGAGCTTTAAGCCGCTCAACACTCCCATCGGATTTATACTTTATCTTATACACCCACCGGCTCCCCAGAGCACGTTTCCCAGCCAGAAGGGTCTCCATTATCCAGGTATCATTATCCTCCAAGCCCGTATCTCCTTCTGCATAGCTTCACGCCACCCTGCATCTTTAACCGCCTCTTTAAAGAAGGTCAGTTCTGTACCTGCAGTTACAGCTACAAGAAAATTCTTGTGTCCCAGAGAAAATTAATCATAATTCAAAAAATGTTCTATAGGATAAGGAGTACATGCGGAGTGATTGGATGTGGTAGAATTGGGAGGAAGGAGTGTGACTCAACTTTCGTATTGTATTTATAACAAAATCGTGGAGCTTCACGGATGGAATTTTGGCACGCATTCCATGCCCTAGTACACCCTCACCATCTGGCACCCCCACCGCCGCCTCATCCTCCGCCAGCTTATCGTCCACAGCGGCCTCAGCCGCGCCACCCTCACCATCAGCCACCCCCACAGCGTCGTTCCTATCCGGGGATACGACCGTCTCATCCGTATGAGGTAAATCATACCCCATAGTACTGTCGATCACAGGATCAAAATCCAAATCATCACCCAGGACAGGAGGCACACGCTCAGGTGAAGCCGTACCACCACGATCATCCTCAACAGAATAGGAAAACTCAGTCTCATAAAATTTAACATCTCGAGAGAAAATAAATTACCAGTAGCAAGATCATACAATTTCCAACCCTTTTTGCCATGGGGATATCCCAAAAAAACACACTTTCGACTACGATTGACAAATTTGTCCATTTTAGCTTTTTGGTTGTGGGCAAAACATAGACAACCAAAAATACGTAATTCATCATAAGAAGGAAAAGCACCAAATAAAATTTCATAAGGGGTTTTAAAACCAAGAAGACTTGAAGGAGTTCGATTAATCAATTAACCGGCTGCCGAAATATATTCTCCGAAAAAAAATTGGCAAATTTTCTTGAAAACGTAAAGCACGTGCCACATTCAAAATATGTCTACATTTTCGTTCGACCCTCCCATTCTGCTGAGGTGTACCCACACAACATGTTTGGAACAAAATACCATTCTGTGCAAAGTAGTCACGTAGGCAATTAAACTCAGTACCATTATCACTTCGCACAATTCAAACTTTGGAATTAAATTGTCGCTCAATCATTAAAAAAATGACGAGAACATCTTGTATACTTCAATCTTATCAATCAACAAAAATACCCAAACAGCACGAGAAAAATTATCAACAATCGTCCAAAAATATCGAGCTCCACACGAAGAAGGCGTAGGATACGACCCCCAAAGATCATACTATATCAAATCAAAAATTGCAATAGCCCGAGAGTCACTGATAGGAAGAATACCTCGAGTTGCTTTGCCTGATGGCAAATTTCACATGCCTTATTCACTGAACTACTAGAGCTACTAACAATATGAAGAGACTTTACTACTTTATCAGAAGGATGCCCAAGTCGTTGATGCCAAATGTCCAGAGAAGTCATCCAGTCAATGCCAAGGCCTGAGTTTTCGGTATAATACGAAAGTAGTAGAGTCCGTCCCGCCATTCACCGATGCCAATCAGGGTCCTCAAACTGGGGTCCTGTATCACGCATAATTTTTTAGTAAATTGTACAACATAATTTGTCTCATCAATAAGATGGGCCACAGAAATTAAATTATAATGTAATTGAGGTATGAATAGAACATTCGTGAGAATAACACCCGGTACAAGAGCAACACGCCCGTAACACGTGGAAAACGTAGTCCGTCCATCTGGGAGTCCAACCGAACATTCTTCCATTTCTGTCACCCCCAACAATAAATCCAAATTCCCAGTAACATGATTCGAAGCACCTGTATCAATAATCCAAGGTGCAATATGTCATACCCCGATCTCCCGTAGGCTAATCGGCCGTCCCCGCTGGGAATGAATCACCGTTCCACCACTCCCGCGGGACTATCGCTTGACCCAACTGGGCGTGAGGCCGCACGAGCGTAAGCAGCATCCGTGCAAGGCCGAGGTTTATGCTGACGATAAGAGGTCTAAGCCACAGAGTCGCACAGATTGTTCGAGTGCAGCAGAATTATAAACGCATAGGCGATTGGTAACAAGTTCACAAAGTCGTCAATAGCGGAAGCATTGAATAACACAAATATAGAAGTAAAGCAAACTCTTCATTGATATGAACAAGTGTTATAGGCGACGCTAGTCCGAGATTATAAGTCCTCAAGCACTCTCTCTCTCTCTCTCTCTGAAACAGTAAAAACGTGCCAAGTGGCTACATTTGTGGAATGATGTAGGCGATGTTCCAACATTATATCTTGTATATGTGCTTTATTTTCGGACGCAACACTTCAAGGCTTCGGATTGAACTCCATACCTTAGCACGCACGAAGAAGGCATCCTCACCGAACGAGGTTCTCCTACACCCTACAAGCAATCTGGTGGGCTATTAGTACATGAATGCACTGGTGGGGAGGCTACTCGTCCGCTCGATAAATCCAAACATGTAATATAGGTTCCGTGCACCATCTATTAAGTTATCTTTCTAGTCTTGCCTTAGGATCAGTTTTATGGCAATATTGAATAGCTTATCTCGTGTGGCAGTGTGTCGTGCGATATAAGAGAAACCACGGCAAAACTATCCAACTTACCATTTGTCCTTCCATGTCTAAGGCAAACCAAGTTAATTCATGCAATGGCATAGATATATAAAATCAGGGGCAATAGCATATGCAAATACTGTGTTGTGAACGAGATTATATTACGGGTGCACGAGTATACAAGGATTATAAGGCGTTTGCAGAAGATGTTAAAGTGTTCAATATGTACAAGTGTATTTTACTCAAGATCGTTCAGGTGTTCAGTTATTCTCGATGCGATACAATAACTCACACGCGAATAGCCGCTAAGCGAGGATGTCTTATCTATATGAACAGGAGGTCGCTGGCATAGCCATAAAAGGACGAGTTTTAGTCTCGGGGCAGTTAGATGCGTGAGGTCATGAGTCGCTACACGTCACCTTCGCCCGGGACAGTATGGAGTGTGACGCGAGGCCAAGGGGACGTTCACTCCATGCCGCCTACAAACAGGTGACTATCATAAAGTTTCGTCCGGATCGGATAGGCACCGGTGCCCCGACGACCGTCCGTAGGAACTTGAACAATCAATACCTTGTGCACAAGTTGTCCGCGACATGCAATTCTTGGGACACTCCAAATTCATAGCTTGATATGATAATCCATGATTCTTTGTTCTGAACCGAGAATTTGCTCCACGAGCAGTGATTCTTTCTTTACTTGGCAGGATTCTCGTTCAGAGGCAAACTTGGTATGATTATCATTCAGATGTAAACTTGACATAATTTTTGTTTAGATATAAACTTGCCTTGATGCATTCCCCTGGTGCAGGGACTACCTTAGCGACCTAACGGTCCAGGAAACTTGTAGATTTACATTGCACATAAGGACTATTTGATAGTCTCCTGGCTAACTTAGATGCATGTACGATACGGATATCGTTTACTTGATTGTGGCCTGATTCTGTGTGACAAGCATTGAATCGAGGCAATATTATAAGCAGGCAAGCGTGCATTTGTATAAACATAAGCATTCACGTTATCTCGGGCCCGAAGGTAAGCCAAAAAATAAAATAGTAAAGGGACTTATCGAGCGACATAATCTAGGGTCGTGCAGTGTAGCAAGTGAACAGGTCACTACAGAGTATATGTATATCGTTCTACTCAAGGCATAGCGGGGTCTAGTTGCATAAGGCAAAGGTAGCATGCAGGGGTCTGTATATAAGCAATATTTTATTTCCATGTTCTAACACAAGCAATACAAGTTGGGATTATTTCCTTCGCTAGGTGCGTTGTATTCTTATTAGCATGCAGGGGGTGATTCACCTAGCGACTAGCATGAAACGTCAATATTTTAAGTATGCTGGCTAAGTAAAGACAAGTTCATCGTAGCCACCCACCTTAGCGATGATTCGCCTCGGTCGAGCGATACTCTGAGCGATGAAAGCCTAAGCTAAATCTCTTGAAGGGCCAAGTATGGAAATCCTTTTGCCTCAAACGAGTATTCTCGCTGACCAAAGCAGGTCGAGACGTTACACTTTTGCCGTTTGAATCGGCAGTCCGTTTAAGAAGAAAGGGTCATTACATTATACACCACTCAGAAAAAGTCTCGTCCTCGAGACTTCTTGAGGGCAAGTCGTTCTATCGCACTATCAAATCTATCCAAGCGTATCAATCGGTACCACTAGATCCATTTGAATATAATCTCCTACTCGATCCTTACACCATGTCGCGTGTGTTCTGAGTCGGTCTTATTTGTACCTTAGCGCGGGACATATTGCTTAACGCATGGTACGTTATGTCCGTCGAGAAAGATGATCTAAGGCTGAGGTAAACTTATACAAGTCGTTGTACTTGTCCAGGCAGATATTCACTTGCACTAGCATCGAGATCAATATATCACGAGTCTGGATCATACACATATTCGAAATGTACCTCAAACATATGCATTTCACCAACTTAGCGATAGCAAAGTCTTAGCACTCGAGTTTCACATATCATTGGGTCTTGGATCATACACACGTTCAAGGCGTCCCTCAAACACATGCATTCAACAAAACTTAGAGATAGTAAAATCGGACAAGCTACTAGCGAAAATCTCTAGGGTCTCGTTTAAGAATCACAAGGATACTTCCGACAGGGTTAATAAAATCCTAAGTCTGTTTCCAATCCAATTTAATTCAAGTGTTTGCACTACCGTTAAGCACGATCTATTCGGTTCAACCGACTAGCATTCATCCGTTCGGGTCAACTTAGCACATGTTACCATTCCAAGTCTAACTCTAAGTCTTGTTGCCCCAGTTCTATGGCTTTATTCAAGCAATAGGCTAAAGTCGGTCGTACGAGTTCAGTCACTCGGTACAGGGTTGTCTGCCTAATTTCTAGGTCAGCTTATAAGGTCATAGGTACAAGTCCAAGCACACGATACATCATGCAAATTCGTTGTACGATGCTCGCCCCAATTCCTAGGATCAAACCATTGTTTATTTGTACGGGGTATTCTACCCAAGCTCGTTTCACTCAGATTTCTAAACATCGAGCACAAATATAAAACCCCTAATCCTAAAAACCATATTAATCTTTTTAATTAATTATTTAATTGATTTGTAGTAATTATTAGCTAATTAGGAGAAATAGAATTTATGGGATTTTTATTTTAGGTGATGGTGCATTTAGGGATTTTATGGAGCAAGTATAATTTTTCTTAATTATTTACATGTAGGAGACCCTGTGGACAGTTGGTAGATTAATGGTATGCACTAATATAATTTCTAGAATTTTCTATATATACATATATATATATATATATATATATATATATATATATATATATATAGTTTATTATAGAAATAGAAATAGAAATGAGAAAAAAAATTAGAAAAGAAAAAGAAATAAAAAGAAATAAAAAAGGAATAAAGGAAAAAGAAATAAATTCTTAATGAAACCTACCAAATAGCCCCTAAGACCCTACCCAATATCCTAAGCTACCCAACCCTTTAACACCCAAGCCCGGCCCGCGAACTAATCCTCAACAGCAGCCGCTGCCAAGGGAACACCCCCCCCCCCCCGCGTGTAACCCCCCCCTCGAGCAATGATCCCCCTCTCTCTCACCTTCTCTCTATATATAATAACACTCTCCACAAACCTTAAAGCTAAATCTCTCATCTTCCCTCGAGCCTGAGCGCCACAGCCGACCGGAGACTGCCGCAGACCGCCGCCTGGACCGCCCGAGCAGGCCGCCGCATCGTCGTTCGCGCACACATCCGCGACAGCAAATACACTGCAGCGTACCTATATTCACGCTCTGTTTTCCGTGCCATCGCTCGACCTATCCCCCTTCCATATCTGTACATTAGTTGATCTCGAACAGCGCGTAACCCTAGGCGAAAACAGCGACCAAGTTGGCAGAAAACGACAACTTTTGGATCACAGCAAACTGCGGTAACTACCCATGTTCACGAACTCGTATCTCCCACCACAGAGATCCAAATTTGGTTTTTCTTTTTGGTATGCGAAGACCACCTAACCTAGTTTATTTCCTGTCAAATACAATAATTTAATAATTGCTGTGTGCTAAACTAAATAAGATAGAAAATCCCGAAAATATACTTTTTCCAACTTTCAGAATTTGTGATACGTAGCATGCCCCGCCAAACGGGACCGCCCCATCGTGTACCAAGTGTACCAAAATGTGCGCATGATATACCCAGACGTGTGGGCTTTCACAGAAACTGATTTGGACGCGTGTGCGCATCGAAATCAGCATGTATCCGCAAAAATTCTCCGTATCAAGACTTTTGCAAAACCCTGCGCCATTTAGTGCACGCTCGTCAGAATACGACGAAACTTGCACCACTAGACTCGTGGTATCGCGCTGGTCATATGATCCAATTTTCACGTAATTCTGAGATAGTTGACCAAGTCGCCTATTGGCGGGCCCTACGGTTGACTTTTTGGGCAAAAAATTGTGTTCGTCTCACCGGAATTCATATTTGGACATACCATTGAGTTCGTACTGATATTTAGAGTTTATTTGACCTATAATTTATTCTATTTAGAGACCTTTACTCCTGGCACGCTTTTCGGTGCAAGGTGGCCCACAACGTGGACCCCACTTTGATCTGAAATTACCGTTTTGCCCCTGTGTCCAAATTGGACGAAAGGGTAGTGCTTTCTATCTATTTCGCTTATTCTGGGAACGTTGGTGATATTTATTTCAGCATCCAGAGACGTTTGTTCGGAGGCTATAGTTCCTCATTCCGTGTCCTTGACATCTGGACGTTACATTTTGCAGCTCTCTTGCCAGGCAAGTATACCTTGCCATTGTACTGTTATGCATATTCCATATGTTGCATGCATCTTTATTTTCTATCTTTAGTTCATATATTTAAACTGCTATATAAAATGTGCGTCCAAGAAAACTTGGATGCAACGACGGTGTCATCGTAATTTTTTTATTATGTATATGCATTGACCTTGTTTATGAGACCACCATATTATCATGAAGCATCATTAGGTTTTATTGGCCGTGACACAGCTGTTACACGAGTGTGAGTCTTATATAGATCACAGACTGCGTGACAGGTCTGGCCTCCTGTACGTATGAGCCGTGCGTTAGGGATAACTGTTGTTAGAAACTTTGCATGCTAGAAAACTTAGCAGTTATTAGTAGTCCATGGACATAGCCTATTATAGTACGGTGGTCCAATCCTTGTCCTTGTCTGGTTGCAGGGTTGGTGGTTGCAGGGTTGGGCTATTGTACTAAAGATAGGCTATGAACCAAATCGTGTCATGGATGTGACATGCTTAGAGCATGGGGTGGGGAGAACAACAAGTACCGCATTTGGGCTCATTTGCACTTTTCTTTTTATGTAACCCGTACACTCCGCCGGAGATACGCGATCGTGATGACCCCTACTTGGCGTCATCTGCCATTCAAAAGACGACATGCTTTGTAGGCCCCTGATTCTCCGAGAGAATCATGCCAATCCCATTTTATGGCCAGATAGCCCATTTGTTAGAAAGTTGTTCTCAAACTGCATTCACATAGATGGTTAGGCGACCCATTAGATATTTATTTTAGTACTTTATTGGCATGCTTCTATGTATCTTGTTATGTCCCTCTGAGGACCTGGTCCCTTTCCATGTATAGCTGTTCATGAGTATTCGCAAGAGCGCAGATCCGGACTGGTTACTTATGTTATGAGGAGGTCTTCTCTTCGAGTCTTAGTTGATATTCTTATATTGTATTTGTTGTGTTGTACTTATATATTCAAGTTCGGCAGTGGATTTATTTCCATCCAACTATCATCTTTAGATACTTTGTATTGAGATATAGTTTCATAGATATTGGTCATTTATTTATATTTGATTTTCTGTGGATGGGATTTAGATTATACCCTGTGACTTGTGATAGTTTTACCACTTGTGAATTATTGTTCATTATACAGCGTACGCATATGTTATGGTTTCCATATATTGGAGTTGCCATATACATACGGCTGGCATGCTTACCTGTCCTAGTCCTACGTATTTTGGGACTGGGGTGTGACAAAAAATTATCCTACTCTCATAATACGTTCGTTTGTACAGGGGTTGAGTCCGTTCAGTAAAAATTCATGATATCCAAGTTGCAGGGCAAGCCTAGTGATTTACATAGTCTATCTCTCCAAACATGTTTTGATAGAATCCATATATCCCTCTAAGTCTAAACCACCAAGCCAAGATTCAATTCTAAACATTTTTATTATATCTCCAAGTCGTCCAACATGATTCACGCATTCGTTCACAAAATTATCAAGCGTGATTTATTCCAGGTTCTAGGCTAACTTATCCTCAAAATATTTTTGATTCACTTGCATTTCCAAATCGTCTCATCGTGTCAAACCAAAAGTCAAGACGATCATTCGGTTGTCACGCTCCGGTCTCCCGCAAGTTCGATCACCCTCGTTGGACGTGAGATCACCACGTCAACGCTCCCGTTAGATAATCGTCATAATTCGTGCGTGACGTATGTACGGGCATAGAGTTACGCTCGCACAAGACAAGAACGTTTGAACGTTATGGTTATCTTCGGTGCGATCGGGATAACTTATCATTTCACCTTTGCTCCATCCAAGTTATATATAAAATCCACCAAGTCATGTCCGTTCATGCAGCGATTATAATTTGTCTAGTAAAATCATCCAACTTTAATATTACCGTCCGGTAATTACATAGTCTTACTTCTAGCATTACTCAAGCAACTAGATTCAAATATTCAAGCCCAAGTTCCTCCATTTTTGATACGTTCTATTCATCGAGTTCATTTGGAATAATCACTGAACAGGTCGGCACAAAGGCCTTCCGATCACAACGTCGTACAAGCAATCATATCATTCACAAGCAACTTTTGAAAGTATTTAAACTCATTGTTGGAACATTCTGTTGGGACATTGAGAGAGTATATGCACATAACCCACGAACGAGCTTTCAAAACAGAAAGAATCAAAACAAAGTCCAAAGGCGTATAGCCACGTTCTGATACCATTATGTCACGCTCCGATCTCCCGCAGGCTAATCTGCCGTCCCCGCTGTAGTGCCTCAAATCCCGATCCGACCGGGATGTGCACTACGTAATTGGGCTTGTGGCTAGTCCGTTTGAGTCATAACTTAGAACTTCGGCATCTTCTTGCCACGGACAAAATACGATGATCCTTTCCAACTCATGGAAAGGCCTCTATTGAAACGAGTCCAATAGTTTTCGTGTTTGGTTGCTTGATTTTCTTGATTGCCGCTTTGGGATTTGATTTGGTGTTGCTTTCGATTTGCTTGGTTTTCGCTGCTGGTTTTATCGTTTGGAGCTTTGATTCTTGGGGAGTTCGGCAAGGAAGGATAGGCAAGATTCTAATTGGTGCTCGTGCTGTGCAGGTCCGCGTAACTGACGTTTGATCATCGCTAGGCGGGAATCTTTGTTTCAGCTACCTTTTCCTTAACCAGTGAGTGGTTTGGACCCTTCTTTCCTACTTCTTCATGCCAACATCTTTAATGTTTCAAACGTTCACTCGATGATGCCCGGTTGGACGCCTAGGAAATCCCTTGCCATAATGCATGCCAGCCACTAAGAAAGGAACATGGGATTTGTAGACTAAATTTACTATATGCTTGTACACCTTATAATTTGAGTTATTTATAAAGGAAATTGGTTGTTGGTGGCGGCCTAGTGCCTCGGACGGAGTTTGGACCTATGGGATATCAAAATCGGAATACCGCATTGAGAAAATATGAACTGTTGCATGAGATATATATTACTGCTTAACTTCTTTTGTTTAATTCGATGCATTGTATGATATATGAATTGTTCATGCATTTGCATGGTCTGGGACAACTTGTGCACAAGATTTGGCATTTCCTCGAAACGGCTTTCCGGGGCACTGGAACCGTATCGATCCGGAGGGAAATATTTGATTCGTGCTCGTCACGATGCATTGCGGAACCTCCAGCAGGGCTTGCTACCCGGGCTGATAGGGCGCGCCGCTAATGCTTGAATATGTCCCTAAGGTGTCGATCACACCAATAACCGCATAGAATAGAACACATACTAATTATTGTCTTGTGCAGATGGTAAGTATACTTGTGTTTCGATGCAGGGAAGGCATGCATCGGTTGAGTAAGCAATCGATGCACTGGTTGGATTCTATGTTATTTTCATTCCTATCAAAACATGCAACTGATATGAATTGAATTCACTTGCCTCTTTATAGAAGTCATCTTAATGCATGCTCGCCCCTAATAAGCTAGTGTCGATTTAGTCGAGTGGGTTCATCCCGCTCACCAGTACAAGTTGAGTACTGACCCACGTTGTGGGCAACTATTTCAGGCACTCAGACGGTGCAACGCTAGTGGATAGACGAGGAGGCGTTAGGAGCACCTCTATTTTGAAGTATAGTTGGAGTCAGATCATTTTGGAGACTTGGACTTTCAACCTATACAAGGGCGTAATGTATGAACGACGTGGACTATCTGATGGAGCGCGCCCTGCCTTTTGAGTTATCTTTTTGTAATGCAAATCAAGTAGCCGAGAGGCGCATCAATGTAAACTCTATGTAAATTACTCTGAATTATCAATGAAAAAGCATATTTCTCACTGCACTTGTGTTCAAATCTCTGTGAATGTGTTTTATAAATTGTGTTTCAAAATGGGTTCCTATAACTGCAAGTTCTTGCCTTGTACGAGCGCAACTCCAGGCTCGTACGACATCACACCCCAAGCGAGGATGAATCGGTTCCGTAAAGGATCAAGCGAGGACGACCGACCCTTTCGGGATCGGGGCATGACATATTGGTATCAGAGCCTAGGCTTTACTTCCATGGGATTTCAAAAGATTATAAAGGAGTTTGATGCGCCTCTCAATTGAGTTGCGTTCGGCGTCCGCTGCATGAGATGAGTCGCCTATACAATGAGCCCATAGATACAAAATCTATCGTTTTTGGAGTGTTAACAAGCTACCCTCTTTTGTAGCCATGGCAAAGAAGAACACTGCAACTGCCAGCAGTGCTCAGCCCATACAGAGCGATCCAGCAAGCTCTGGAGAATCCGGAGGAGCGGGTTCAACCGGAATGGCAGAACGGCTTATGCACCTCATGGAGGCGCAGCAACAACAAGCTGTTACCCAACAAGCTAACATTCAAGCGCAGTTTGCTTCTCAACAGAAGCAAATGGATATAATGATGCAACTGATTGCATCCCTGGTACCAAGCAACGGGACATCCGCAGCGATGCCTGTTACGCCGCCGGCCATAGCGGTAGAAGACGAGTCAGAAGAGACTCAGCCTACAGCAAGGAACTCCTGCCGTGCAGCAGAGTTCACAAAAATGCATTCGCCAACTTTCAATGGACGAGCAAAACCGGACGTAGTGATGGGGTGGATTGCTAAGCTGGAGGGACTCTTCAACCTGGTTGGCATCCGGGGATCCAAGCGAGTTGCCTGTGCATCGGTTCAGCTGGAACTGCGTGTGCATGATTGGTGGGAGGCAACGAAGCAAGGGATTTACGATGCCAATCCCAACTGCAAAATAACTTGGAAAATGTTCAAATCAGCCTTCATTGAACAATATATTCCCAGGGCCGTGCGTCAACAAAAAGAAGACGACTTCAACAATCTGGTCCAAGGAAGTTTGTCTGTGGACGATTATGAGTCTGTGTTCGCTAAGCTGGCCAAGTTTACGGGGCAATTCTTGCCTAATCAGCAGGCATGGTGCTATCGGTTTCAGAAAGGTTTGAATGATGAGTTGCGTAGGGACGTCATCAATCAAAAATGTCAAACCTACAGGGAATGCTATGAGGCAGCCCTGAACAGCTAACGGATCTTTGGGCGCCCTCTCCCAAAAGCCGAGGTCCAAACCCCCCGTACCAATAACAATAAACGTCCTCATGAAACGGGAGGGTCTGGAGCACATAAGCGTTCGCATACGTCTGATAATATGGGCCAATCCCAATCACTGAACTGCAGCCGGTGCGGCAAATCAGGGCATAAAGTGAATGAATGTCGGGTTCAAGGATGTTTTAAATGTGGTCGTCTGGGCCACAAACAGTTTAACTACCGGGAGGGCAAGCCGAATCAGGGCAACGGGAATCAAAACAGGGGGCCTCCAGCAAGTGACGCCAATGCTGTGCCAGTAAATCCACAATGCCAGGGTGCTCAAGGCCGAGTCTATGCACTGACTCGGGATGAGGCATCTGTATCCGACACCGTTGTAACAGGTACTCTACTTTACCGTGGATTGCCCGCTAGAGTCTTATTCGATTCAGGTGCTACGCATAGTTTCATATCTGCTGATTTTACTGTTGAACATAAATTAGCTTCTACTGCTTTAAATATGAACCTCTGCGTAAGTACCCCTTCGGGAGTCGACATGCCCGCCCATGCGATCTGTAGGGATGGTTATATCTGCATTGGAGGAAGAAAGCTTTTCTTAGATGTCATTGTACTAGACATCAAGGACTACGATATTATTTTCGGAATGGACTGGTTGGGTGCTTGCCATGCAACAATCGAGTGCGCGGAGAAGCGAGTCGTATTCCGTCTACCCGGCGAGGCAGACTTTTACTATTCGTGCAGCGCTACACCGAAAACGGCAATGGTGATATCAGCAATTTCGGCTAGGCGTATGTTGCATTCGGGCTGTGAAGGGTACTTAGCTTCTGTTCGAGACACCCGGCGGGAATGTGCAGATGCAGCTCAGGCTGAAGTCATTGCAGATTTTTTCGACGTGTTCCCAGACGAGCTGCCTGGAATGCCTCCTGATCGTGAGATCGAATTCAGCATTGACACTTTTGGATTCGCGACCGATATCGAAGGCACCTTATCGCATGGCCCCAGCAGAGCTTAAGGAACTTAAAGTTCAGTTGCAAGATCTGTTGGATCGAGGATACATTCGTCCAAGCGTTTCTCCGTGGGGCGCTCCGGTGCTGTTTGTGAAGAAGAAAGATGGATTCATGCGGCTGTGCATTGACTACCGAGAACTGAATAAAGCACCGTGCGGAATCAGTACCTTTTGCCAAGAATAGATGACTTGTTTGATCAGCTGCAAGGTGCTACAGTTTTCTCTAAAGTTGATCTCAGGTCAGGGTATCACCAGTTGAAAATCAAATCAGATGACATTCAAAAATCTGCTTTCAGAACCCGTTACGGACACTATGAGTTCCTCGTGATGTCGTTCGGCTTGACGAACGCCCCTGCAGCTTTCATGGATCTGATGAACCGCGTATTTCGGCCGTTTGTGGATAAGTTTGTAGTCATGTTCATAGACGACATACTAATCTATTCCAAGAACGAGGCGGAGCACAAGGAACACCTGAAGATCGTGCTGCAGACATTACGAGAACATAAGTTGTTCGCTAAGCTCAGCAAGTGTGAGTTCTGGTTGAACAGCGTGGCGTTCCTTGGTCATGTTATCTCGGCCGAAGGCGTCACCGTAGACCCGAAGAAAATAGAGGCGGTGGTGGACTGGAAACAACCTACGTCAGTCAGCGAAGTTCGAAGCTTTCTGGGCCTTGCGGGATACTACCGTAGGTTCGTGAAGGATTTCTCTAAACTGGCCTCGCCTATGACTCGCCTTACTCAGAAAGGGATTGCATACGAATGGGGTAATGACTGCGAAGCCAGCTTTCAGGAACTTAAGCGGCGTCTTGTTTCATCTCCGATTCTTGTACTTCCAGATGGGGTAGAAGAGTTTCAGATATACAGCGACGCTTCAGGACTCGGCTTAGGGTGTGTGCTCATGCAGAGGGACAAGGTAATATCGTACGCCTCCAGGCAACTGAAGCCGTACGAGAAAAACTACCCGACGCATGATCTGGAATTGGCGGCAATTGTGTTTGTACTGAAGTTATAGAGGCACTATCTTTATGGTGTTGCTTGCAAAATCTTTACCGATCACAAGAGCCTCAAGTACCTATTCACTCAGCGGAAATTGAACCTCCGGCAGCGGCGTTGGCTAGAACTTATTAAGGACTATGACCTAACGATCGCGTATACTCCGGGCAAGGGAAACGTCGTTGCTGATGCTCTGAGTCGGAAGCACGTGGGCTCGTTATCCATAGACAACCGTTTACTTTGAGATCTTGAGGCGATGGGCATCGAGTTTCGAGTTTGGCATCAAGGAGTGCAGCTGGCACCACTCCATCTTGAACTGGGTTTAAGAGATAAAATTAAATCAGCTCAGGAAGGCGATCAGTTCTTAGCGAAGGTATGCGGACTGATCTCGGCGGAAAAGACGTCTGACTTTGTGGCAGGCGAAGATGGGGCCTTACAGATGAAAGGGAGGCTATGTGTTCCTAGCGACCCAGAACTCCGAAGGGAAATCATGGCGGAAGCACACTACGCGAAGTATTCTTTGCATCCGGGGAGCACTAAGATGTATAAGGACTTGCGCGGGACCTTCTGGTGGCACGGTATGAAGCGGGATGTGGCGACCTTTGTGTCACAGTGCATGGCCTGTCAACAGGTGAAAGCTGAACATCAGAGGCCCGGCGGGGAACTGCAGAACCTCGCTATTCCCGAGTAGAAATGGGACAACATCACTATGGATTTTATTGTGGGATTTTCGAAGACGCCGCTGGGGCATGATGCGATTTGGGTCATAGTCGATCATTTGACCAAATCAGCCCACTTTCTTCCTATAAAAGTTACTTGGAGCGTCGATCGGTTAGCACAAATTTACATAGATGAGATTGTCCGATTACACGGAGTACCTGCCTCAATCGTCTCTGACCGTGACGGACGCTTCTTATCTCGTTTCTGGACTAGTCTACAAGCTGCTTTGGGGACCAAGCTACAGTTCAGTACCACATACCACCCGCAGACTGACGGACAGACAGAGAGGACAAATCAGATACTTGAAGACATGTTACGGCTGTGTGCGATTGATTTAAAGACTAGTTGGGACACGCATCTTCCATTGGCAGAATTTGCATACAATAATAGCTACCAATCAAGCATCCAGATGGCACCGTACGAAGCACTATATGGGCGTAAGTGTCGATCTCCAATCTGTTGGGACGAAGTCGGCGAGCGGCAGGTACTCGGGCTAGAGCTGGTAGAGCAGGCAGTTGAGAAAGTTCGCTTGATTCGGGAAAGACTCCGCACAGCGCAGAGCCGACAGAAAAGTTATGCTGATGCACATCGAAGACCTTTGGAGTTCTTGGTCGGGGATCATGTCTTCTTGAAAGTAACGCCGATGCGTGGGGTGATGCGTTTCGGCGTGAAGGGTAAACTGAGTCCAAGGTTTGTCGGCCCCTTCGAGATACTAGAACGAGTGGCAGCTGTGGCGTACCAGATTGTATTACCTCCCGCCTTGGCAGAAGTGCATGACGTATTCCATGTTTCCCAACTGCGAAAGTATGTGCATGACCCAAGTCATGTGGTTAGCTTCGAACAGATGGAACTGCGCGCGGACTTGTCATACTCAGAAGAACCGGTGCAGATCCTGGATCGTAAGAAAAAAGTACTCCGCAACCGTACGATGTCCTTGGTTCGCGTGCTGTGGCGGAACCATTCAGCTGGGGAATCAACCTGGGAGATGGAAACGGAGATGAAGGAGAAGTACCCTTCATTGTTCTTTCAGTCGGAGGTAGGACCTTGTTCTTAAGTTTCGGGGCAAAACTTCTTCTTAGTGGTATATTATGTAGTGCCTCAAATCCCGATCCGACCGGGATGTACACTACGTAATTGGGCTTGTGGCTAGTCCGTTTGAGTCATAACTTAGAACTTCGGCATCTTCTTGCCATGGACAAAATGCGATGATCCTTTCCAACTCATGGAAAGGCCTCTATTGAAACGAGTCCAATAGTTTTCGTGTTTGGTTGCTTGGTTTTCTTGATTGCCGCTTTGGGATTTGATTTGGTGTTGCTTTCGATTTGCTTGGTTTTCGCTGCTGGTTTTATCGTTTGGAGCTTTGATTCTTGGGGAGTTCGGCAAGGAAGGATAGGCAAGATTCTAATTGGTGCTCGTGCTGTGCAGGTCCGCGTAACTGACGTTTGATCGTCGCTAGGCGGGAATCTTTGTTTCAGCTACCTTTTCCTTAACCAGTGAGTGGTTTGGACCCTTCTTTCCTGCTTCTTCACGCCAACATCTTTAATGTTTCAAACGTTCACTCGATGATGCCCGGTTGGACGCCTAGGAAATCCCTTGCCATAATGTATGCCAGCCACTAAGAAAGGAACATGGGATTTGTAGACTAAATTTACTATATGCTTGCACACCTTATAATTTGAGTTGTTTATAAAGGAAATTGGTTGTTGGTGGCGGCCTAGTGCCTCGGACGGAGTTTGGACCTATGGGATATCAAAATCGGAACACCGCGTTGAGAAAATATGAACTGTTGCATGAGATATATATTACTGCTTAACTTCTTTTGTTTAATTCGATGCATTGTATGATATATGAATTATTCATGCATTTGCATGGTCTGGGACAACTTGTGCACAAGGTTTGGCATTTCCTCGAAACGGCTTCCCGGGGCACTGGAACCATATCGATCCGGAGGGAAATATTTGATTCGTGCTCGTCACGATGCATTGCGGGACCTCCAGCAGGGCTTGCTACCCGGGCTGATAGGGCGCGCCGCTAATGCTTGAATATGTCCCTAAGGTGTCGATCACACCAATGATCGCATAGAATAGAACACATACTAATTATTGTCTTGTGCAGATGGTAAGTATACTTGTGTTTCGATGCAGGGAAGGCGTGCATCGGTTGAGTAAGCAATCGATGCACTGGTTGGATTCTATGTTATTTTTATTCCTATCAAAACATGCAACTGATATGAATTGAATTCACTTGTCTCTTTATAGAAGTCATCTTAATGCATGCTCGCCCCTAATAAGCTAGTGTCGATTTAGTCGAGTGGGTTCATCCCGCTTACCAGTATAAGTTGAGTACTGACCCATGTTGTGGGCAACTATTTCAGGCACTCAGACGGTGCAACGCTAGTGGATAGACGAGGAGGCGTTAGGAGCACCTCTACTTTGAAGTATAGTTGGAGTCAGATCATTTTGGAGGCTTAGACTTTCAACCTATACAAGGGCGTAATGTATGAACGACGTGGACTATCTGATGGAGCGCGCCCTGCCTTTTGAGTTATCTTTTTGTAATGCAAATCAAGTAGCCGAGAGGCGCATCAATGTAAACTCTATGTAAATTACTCTGAATTATCAATGAAAAAGTATATTTCTTCCTGCACTTGTGTTCAAATCTCTGTGAATGTGTTTTATAAATTGTGTTTCAAAATGGGTTCCTATAACTGCAAGTTCTTGCCTTGTACGAGCGCAACTCCAGGCTCGTACGGCATCACGCCCCAAGCGAGGACGAATCGGTTCCGTAAAGGATCAAGCGAGGACGACCGACCCTTTCGGGATCGGGGCGTGACACCCGCTGGGAACGAATTACCGTTCCAGCGCTCCCGCGGAATAATCGCTTGACCCATCTGGGCGTGATACCGCACGAGTGTAAGCAGCGCCCGTGTAAGGCCGAGGTTTATGCTGGCGGTAAGAGATCTAAGCCACATAGTCACATAGATTGTCCGAGTGCAATAAAATTATAAACGCATAGGCGATTGGTAACAAGTTTACAGAGTCGTCAATAGCGGAAACATTGAATAATACAAGTATAAAAGTAAAGCAAACTCTTTATTGATATGAACAAGTGTTACAGGCAGCGCTAGGCCGAGATTACAAGTCGCTCAAGCACTCTCTCTCTCTGAAACAGTAAAAGCGTGCCAAGTGGCTACATTTGTGGAATAATGTAGGCGATGTTCCAACATTACGTCTTGTATATGTGCTTCAATTCCGGATGCAACGCTCCAAGGTTTTGGATTGAACTCCACGCCTTAGCACGCACGAAGGAGGCATCTGCACCGAAGGAGGTTCTCCCGTACCCTGCAAGCAATATGGTGGATTATCAGTACATGAATGCACTAGTAGGGAGGCTACTCGCCCGCTCGACAAATCCAAACACGTAATATAGGTTCCATGCACCATCTATTAAGTTACCTTTCTAGTCTTGCCTTAGGATCAGTTTTATGGCAATATTGAATAGCCTATCTCGTGTGGCAGTGCACCGTGCGATATAAGAGGAAACATGGCAAAACTTACCAACTTACCATTTATCCTTCCCTGTGCAAGGCAAACCAAGTTAATTCAAGCAATGACATAGATATATAAAATCAGGGGCAATAGCATATGCAAATACTGTGTTGTGAACGAGGTTATATTACGGGTGCACGAGCATACATGAATTATAAGGCGTTTGCAGAGGATGTTAAAGTGTTCCATATGTACGCGTGTGTTTTAGTTATTCTTAAGATCGTTCAGGTGTTCAGTTATTTTCGTTGCGATGCAATGACTCACACGCGGATAGCCGCTAAGCGAGGATGACTTATCTATATGAACATGAGGTTGTTGGCATAGCCATAAAAGGACGAGTTATAGTCTCGGGGCGGTTAGATGCATGAGGTCAGGAGTCGCTATATGTCACCTTCGTCCGGGACGGTATGGAGTGCGACGCGAGGCCAAGGGGGCGTTCACTCCATGCCGCCCACAAACAGGCAACTATCAGAAAGTTCCATCCGGATCAGATCGGTACCGGTGCCCCGGCGACCGTCCGCGGGAACTTGAACAATCAATACCTTATGCACAAGTTGTCCGCGACATGCAAGTCTTGGGTCACTCCAAATTCATAGCTTGATATGATAATCCATGATTCTTTGTTCTGAACCGAGAATTTGCTCCACGAGCTGTGATTCTTTCTTTACTTGGCAGGATTCTCGTTCAGAGGCAAACTTGGTATGATTATCATTTAGATGTAAACTTGGCATAATTTTTGTTCAGATATAAACTTACCTTGATGCATTCCCCTGATGCGGGGACTGCCTTAGCGACCTAATGGTCTCGGATACTTGTAGGTTTAAATTGCACAAAAGGACTATTTGATAGTCTTCTGGCTAACTTAGATGCATGCACGATACAGATAGCATTTACTTGATTGTGGCATAATTCCGTATGACAAGCATTGAATCGAGGCAACATTATAAGCAGGCAAGCATGCATTTGTATAAACATAAGTATTCACGTTAGCTCAGGTCCGAAGGTAAGCCGAAAAGTAAAATCGTAAAGGGACTTACCGAGCGATATGATCTAGGGTCGTGCAGTGTAGCAAGTGAACATGGCACTACTGAGTATATGTATATCGTTCTACTCAAGGCATAGCGGGGTCTAGTTGCACAAGACAAAGGTAGCATGCAGGGGTCTGTATATAAGCAATGTTTCATTTCTACGTTCTAACACAAGCAATGCAAGTTGGGATTATTTTCTTAGTTAGGTGCGTTGTATTCTTATTAGCATTCAGTGGGTGATTCACCTAGCGACTAGCATGAAACGTCAATATTTTAAGTGTGCTGGCTAAGCAAAGACAAGTTCACCGTAGCTACCCACCTTAACGATGATTCGCCTCGGTCGAGCGATACTCCGAGCGAGCCTCTGAAAGCCTAAGCCGGAACTCCTGAAGGGCCAAGTATGAAAATCCTTTTGCCTCAAACGAGTATTCTCGCTAAGCAAAGCAGGTCGGAACGTTGCACTTTTGCCATTTGAATCGGCAGTCCGCTTGAGCGGAACGGGTCGTTACACAATAAACTTACCCACCATACGGTCCTTCGAAGATTTGACCGAAGAGTTACCAAGCAGAGAAATAAGTTGTTGCCATCGGTCCGGAGTTATTCCCGGAACACCGCATGCACCATCACCTGCCATATGTATTTGTGCTTCAGCCGTTGTGCCATGTCCTGCCACCGCCGCACGCACCTCCGCACCCCGTCCACGTCCACCACCAGCTGTGTGTCCGCCACCAAGTACGCGGCCAGCCCCTCGTCCTTCGCCACGTGCCCTATCTCCCCACCAATCCAGAAAGTCA
Organism: Iris macrosiphon; assembly: GCA_036927795.1. NCBI lineage: Eukaryota > Viridiplantae > Streptophyta > Magnoliopsida > Asparagales > Iridaceae > Iris > Iris macrosiphon. The sequence goes on along the minus strand of JAYESA010000007.1, from coordinate 28,343,273 downwards.
TGCTTCTCGAAGCAAGTGGCTTCTTCATATCCGTTGTATTTGCAAAAATTGCAAAGCAACTCCGATTTATCCCGAGCATCCAAACGAGATGGCCTACGGTTAACAGAAAGAGTTGTAACCGCAAGCGCCATAGCCTTATCCCGTTCAGAGGAGACTTGTGTGGACGTGCGCAATCGTTCCTCCTATAGCGTGGATTGATAAGCACACGCCAAAGTAGGAAACATATCTTGTGTCAATAAAGTCGAGCGGACGTTGCCCTAGACTTCCTGATTGATCCCATAAAGAAACTGATGAAAGCACTCCTCATCAACCCATTTCTGTAGCTTCTTCGGGATATCACACTTACATTTGTCGCAACTACACGTCGGAATGGGTTCATAAGTCCCCAACTCATCCCAAAGAGTCTGTTGTTGGCCAAAGTAGTCAACCACGGACATGAATTTTGTTTGGCGACACTCTGCCAACAAATGTTTAATCTATTGAATTCTAGCGCCATTCTCCACGCTAAATCGATCCTTGAGTGAATCGCACATCGGTTTTGCCTCCTCAAAGTAGGGTATCGTCTTCTTCACCGAAGCGTCAATAGTGTGCAAGATCCATTGCACAAGCATCGATTGGACACAGTACCAATCCTCCAATTTGTCATTCTCCTTAGGTTAATTGATAGACCCGTCAATAAACCCAAATTTTCGTCGAGCCCGTAGAGAAAGCCGTATAGATCTCGACCATTCCTCATTTTTTTTCCACGAAACAACACTTTCGTAATTGTATTACCTAGATTGTCATTAGAACCAGGGTAATACGGGAAGGTGGGATCGATCCTTGTTGCCGCCGCTACCGACGTAGAAAACTCGCCGTCGCCGCCGCTCGTCATACCGTCGGTCGAAGGGAGACTCGTCGCCGCCGCCGTGGGAAAAAATTTGCCGCCGCTGCCGTCACTATGGGAAAAAAATTGTGCCCTAGCCGTCATTCTCTGATACCATGTGAATAAGTAGTAGGAGAAAATAATCTAGATCTTTCATTCGTCATGATATTACATATTATATATATATCAACATATCAACTTGGGCCTAAGCACATGTGCTAATCAACATATATATAATTTAATCATATAATTGGATCCCAATAATTTTTTTTTGGAATGAAAATAAATTTTTTTAAGTTTATAATGTAAAGAAAAAATTATTAACGAGAAAGGAGAAGGGACAAGGAAATCCGACCTCGAAGTATTAACGAACGGGGACAATGACGGAGAGTGCATTATTTAACGGGGACGGGGAGTGCTGAATTGTTTAACGGGGACGAGTATAGAGATAAAAATCTGAATCCGAACGAAAATGGAAACGAAAACGAAAATTTAAACACTAATCGGAGATGAAAATGGATAGTATGGTCCGGCTCCAACTCCAAACTCAACCCTCTCAAATCTCAACAATATCCGAGTAATTAGAGATCTTGAGAGTTCCAGAACTTCGTTGCGTATGCAGAAGAAAACTGTGACGCTCGGCCAGTTTTAAGTTGCAATCAGTTGTTTCGTTCGGTACGAGCAAGTCGCAGCTCTTGACCACGCGCTCGCGGTCGCGCGATGCGTCGACCGACACCCAGACGCAGACCTCGATCGTCTCTAGAAGTTGTGTGTGATTGATTAGTCAGTCCGATTACTAGAAACTGAGAGCTGTTGAAAGTGACTAATAACAGCATAGTCAAGCTTCCAGTTCGCAAGACTCTCTCAGCAATGATATAAAAGGGGTATTCACAACAGCCACATGTTTTAGTTTAAGAACTATGTCCTTATTTATTATTTATTTTTATTATTATTTTATTTATGAAAGTTTGACTATGCTGTTGAAAGTGACTAATAACAGATAGTCAAGCTTCCAGTTCGCAAGACACCCTCAGCAATGATATAAAAGAAGGGGTATTCACAACAAGCCACAGGTTTTAGTTTAAGGACTATGTCCTTATTTATTTATTTTTTTTTATTTTTTTTTGTGCTTCTCTGTGGACTCGATCATGAATCTCAGTCTTCCAGCCAGAAAGTAGGTGTCCGCTTACTACTGCAAATTAATTATGCAGTAGAGTTGAAAATTTTTAAAATGCAGTTTTCTTTTCAAAAAATTTACTATACAGAAAATAATTTTAAATAAATTAGTAAAAATAAAAAAAATTCTGAAAAATTTAATGTAATGAAATATTTCGCCAACGCATATAGCAAAATTCTGAAAAAAATAAATTTTTTATTTACTTTTGATATTTTTGTCAATCTGGTTGACAAAATTTTGGCTTTTTAAAATTTTGCCAACTCAGTTGGCAAAAGTATGACATATACGATTTTTTTGGTTTATTTTCGTTTGAGTTTCATTTTGTTAATTTCGTTTGTCCTTTTTTTTTGTTTGGTTTTTTTATTTTTTTATTTTGTTGGAAAAAAGAGTGCTTTTGTTTAGTTTTATTTAGGTTTAGTTCTTTTAAAAAAAATTGTTGTAACAATAAACATTTTAAATAAATTAGAAAAAGATAAAATTTAACATCCAAAATAAAATATGTTATCATTCGTCAACTGAGTTGTCGAAATTCTCAAAAAAAAAAATTGGTTGGAAACGATGTTTTCACCGATTTTTGGATATTTTTGAACTGATTGTTTATGAAGACCTCTGCTTGGTAATTTTTTATAAGGCACTGGTTTTGAGGAGTTTTATTATTCTATTTATGAAAACCTTCGATTGTTTATGAAAATTTTAAATTATTTATTTCATTTATTCTTGAAAAAAAAAATCAGAATCGCTCGTTACCCGTTCATAATCGCTACTTAAAACTACTCAAAACCGGATCACTCATAACCGGTACTCTGAAAATTAAAAATATCTCATAACCGCTACTCCCACAATTGCCAAGCAGACCCTTAAAGTTTCTACCGTAATCGAAAGTTAAATCGATCTTATTATGATTAGTAAATTAGTTATAAATAGATAATTTTATCGTTAAAAAATAAAAAATATATTATTGTCCCATTTTTAACCATCTTCACACTGATATGTTCTATGATAATGATAATGATAATGTTTGAGGATCTAGAGACACCAATTTTTACTCGTTAACATAAAAATATCGAAAAAAAATTCCAAAAATAAAATTACGGAAAGTAAAATTTGGAGGTCGAAATATCATTTTTTTGCGATTCTAAAATTTTTCGAAGTCCATAAAATCCGAAAATAAAACTATCGAAGGTAAAATTTGGAGGTCGAAACATCGTATTTTTGCGATTCTAAAATTTTTCGAAGCCCGTTAAACGGTGAATGGTTTATCCCATAGTATTTTTCATTACGGTCATTTTGGCACAAGCTGGACCTTGTTTCGATCTCTCAGTCAAAAGTTATGATACTTTAATGTTTTAAATTTTATACTTTTACCTGTAACATGTGTGTCTGCTTCGGATGAAAATTCTTTCTGTACGAATTGTGTTACTCTCGTCGTAAACATACAAATCAACCTATTGTTTGATAAAAACGATTTTCAAACAAATAGTTATGGCAGCACGAAGTCTGCTCGACGGCAGACGTAATTTTCTTATGGCAGGATATTTTTTTAATTTTTGGATGTTCAATGATAGCATATTTTATTTTGGATATTAAATTTTATTTTATTTTCTAATATATTTAAAAAATTTATTGCTACATTTTTTTTAAAAAAAAAACTAAACCTAAATAAAAGCACTCTTTAAAAAAAAAAAACCAAACCAGAACCAAAATAACCAAACGAAATAAACCAAATAAAACTCAAACGAAATTTTTTTTTTCGTATATGTCATATTTTTGCCAATTAAGTTGGCAAAATTTTGACAAAGCCAAATTTCGCCAACAAGGTTGGCAAAAATAACAATAATAAATAAATAATTATTTTTTTCAGAATTTCGTATTTGCGTTGGCGAACCATTTCGTTTCATTAAATTTTCTCAAAAAAGTTTTTATTTTTTCTAATTTATTTAAAATTATTTTCTATACAACAAATTTTTAATATTATATATATATATTTAATATTATATATATATATATATATATATATATATATATATATATATATATATATATATACAAACATGTAAGAAAAATCAAAAATAAAAATTGTACAGAAAATAATTTTAAATAAATTAGTAAAAATGAAAACTTATTTGTGAAATTTAATGTAACGAAATATTTTGCCAACGCAGATGACAAAATTCTAAAATAAATAAATAAATAAATAAATATATATATATTTATATATATATATATATATATATATATATATATATATATATATATATATATATATATATATAAGGGATTTGCAAAAAAAGAAAACTTGGGTTGCTTTATCGTAGACAAGGATTTACCAACTAAAACGAAGTTTAATTTGGCTTAAACGAGTTTTCGATGACATCGTCCCTAAGGAAAAATGTAAACTCAAAGTGATTATATTGATTCATTCTAGAAGAGTACATACCAGTAAGTCGGTGGACCAGCTGACTACGCTTCTGAAAAAAAAAAAAAAAAAAATGTCGGCATGAAAAATATATTATAATTAAGTAGTACTTTATAATATTTGATATTAATATATTATAACTAATATATATGTATGTGCACTTGGAAAAGAAAACAACATTACTCTTTGATTTTTATTTATTCAATACGTAAGTATCTAACTATCTATACTAAATTTAATAAACAATTTTAATTAGTATATATATATATATATATATATATATATATATATATATATATATATATATGACGTTTTTGGAATAAATTCTTTTACCGTGAAGTCTCAAGTTTTCTTATTATATAGTAGTATAGATATAGTACTATAGACAATTTTAGAATTATAAATTTGTTAATTATAATTTTTTAATAGTGACCGTCGTATTTTTTAGATGAAAATTCTACCTATGCCATTACCAATACGAACCTATGTTCAACAAGAAAAAGGGTGTCCGTGTCTGTATTTGTATTGGTGCTAACATATGTGACTACTTATTGTACCAGTTTGAGGTGCACATGTTTAGGTGCACGTACATCGCATTTGGATTATGTTCTTATCCATATTTGTATTCGTACAATAAATCTAGTAAGTACTAATCTTTATTTCCTTTTTCTCTTTTGAACCGAAGGGTGCTTAAAATCAAATAATTCGACAATCGTAACCGTCTAAAAACAACAATTAATTCTTCGTGCATAATTTACATTTTAATCCTATTTAGTCTTACAATTAGGAGATGAGATGTTCTGCAAATAAAGAAGAAAAATATAGAAATTGAAATAGACAAATAGTACGAACGGACATAAAGAAGATTGAATAAAATTACAAATGTTGCATAAAATTTAATTCAGACCTTGCATATTTAGATTATTTAGTTTTAGAGTCTCGTATAATATTTTAAATTTGCGTTTATGTTTCTATATTGTCTAGAAGAGTTAGGATTTGGATCTCATCTTAATGGTTGATTTGGAATAATCGTCCAAAATGGAGATCTAAACATAAATTTTAAATTTTATACGAGACCCTATAACTAAAGGAAAATTTCTAATATTATGGAGCTGCAAATTTTAGATTTTCTTAGAGACCCTATAACTAAAGGATTTTTTTTTAATATTATGGAGATTTAAACGAGATCTAATGATTGTCCAAATCAACCGTTAGGATAAGACTCAAATCCTTTTTTGGACAATATAAAAATCTAAATATAAAATTTTAATATTATACGAGATCATAAAACTAAATAATCTAATATATTAACCTAGGTTAGTATAACTTAATTTTGTTAGTTTCTAGGTTTCTTGTAGAAACTTACTCATTTTCAAGAACTACTTCTGAAAGCAGTGAGTAATTTTTTATGTTTTCTTTAGGTTTTCGAGTTGGTTTGATTTGTTGTTGTGAGTTGCTTTAAGGCAAAATTTGGATAAAATTCCATGTAAACTTGTATACACAACTTTAATCGTAGCTTAAGAAAATGGGATGAACTTCTCGGTTCTTCCAAAGTCATTTTGGATTATTAAAATAGATTTTCGTTGGATATAATTTTTGACGTGTTTTTGTCTTCTTACTTAAGACTCAAGGTGTCTAAATGGACGGGTGGCCGGAATCCGGTCCAGGATTTGATCCGATCAAATTTGGTCCGGGTCGGTTCGATCCCGGTGAACGGATCGGCCCGCCAAGGACCACTGGCCCCCACGGGTTCGGGCTGGGAAGGTGGAGCCTACCTGCTAGCCCGGCCAGGCCCGGCCCGATTTCTGAATCGTTCGGGCCGGTTCGGATTCGGTCGATCCGGTTGGCCGGGTCCGGACCGGCCGGGTTCAGGCCTGGTCGGCCCGGTTCGACCGATTTTTTTTTTTTGAGAATATATTCGTTGGAGGGTATTTTTACCAAAATATCTCCGTTTTAATGACAGTTTTTTGCCCGTTTTAGGGTATTTTGGTCATTTTTTTATAAAATGACCAAAATATCCATTATAACAACTATTTATAGGGTATTTGGGGTCATTTGGAACAAAAAAATTCCTATAAAAATTTCATAATTCATGAAAAATAAACAACAACAAATTTTTTTTCCTTCTACAATTTTTTTTTCTCTTACAAAGTTTAGAAGTAAGCAAGGCAATTACAAAGTTTATAAGCAAAGCAATTACTGGATCCAACTTCTTCCCTCTCAGCACATTTTCTTCCAATTTTTTTGGAGGCTTCTAGCAGACGTTACAAGAAAGTTTAATATTATAGAATATTTTTTTTTTCCGATTTGAGATTTTTCTTTCCCTTCTCTCTCTCTCTCTCTCTCTCTCTTTTAGTAGAGAATTAATTAATTTTGCTTTAATTTTTTAATTTTTTTTTAAAATATGGATGGACAAGGTTCAAACCAACCTTTTGAAAACTATAATTATTATAATAATATGTTTGAAAAAAATCATATTCCTGAATCTGCGCCACCGACACAAATGTTACCTCTTGAAGTTAGGAGTATGACCACGGCTACAAATGTTTGCAATAGAAAAAAAATCTATTTTATGGAATTCATTTACAAAAATATTTGTCACTGATAGTGAGAGCAATCCGATTTTAGATCCAAAAGATCAAAAATCAATACCTAAATCTGCGGAATGTAAGTGGGTTAATAAGTGGAAAAAAATTGATGGCACGAGTACTTTAAAAAGACACTACAAAAGTTCTATGGTAAAAATACACTGCAAGCTACACAAACACAGCTAAGTCTTGGTGGTCAAGGATCTTCTTTAGGTACATTTACTTATTTTGATGCTCGTAACAAGACTGAGTTAGCAAAATTTATGATTTGTGAGGAACAACCATTTACATTTTGTGAGAGTAATTACTATTATAAATATGCAAGTAATACTCTTAATCCTTGTTTTAGTAAACTTGCTAGATCTACTGCTAGAGCAGAGGCTCTAAATTTTTTTCAAAAAGATAAGGCCGCTTTGAAAGAAAGTTTTATGCATGTTAGTAAATTAGCTTTAACTTATGATATATGGACTATTAAGCAAAATTATGCTTATATTTGTATCACGGCACATTATATAGATGCAAGATGGATGTTGCAAAAATATATCATTTGTCTAAGGCCTTTAGAATTTCCACATACCGGCGCTGTAATCGGTGACGCTATAATGCAATTTTTACGTGAATATGATATTCACAATAAAATATTTTTGATTTTTTTTATAATGCTAGTAATAACACTTCTTCTATTAATGTTTTGAAAACATAATTTTTGCCTATATTAGAAGGTAGACTTTTTCCTGTTAGATGTGCTTGTCATATTATTAACTTGATTGTACAAGAATGTCTTGAATTCTTTCAACTAAATTTAGAAAATCTTAGATCATGTTTACATAGTTTGAACTCTTCTGCAAGTAGACAAGAAGCTTTTAAAATTTTATGTACACAATATGGTGTTACTTTTAGGCGGTTTGTTAAGAATGCACCACATAGATAAAATTCTACTTATTTAATGTTGCAATATTGCATTAAGTTTAAAGATGTTATTATTCATTATTGTAATGTTAATCCTAGTTTTGATTATCAAGTAACTGAGAATGATTGGTTAATTGCTACTTCTATTTTTGAATTTTTAGAACTATTTTACAATGCTACATGTACTTTATCTGGAATTTATTATCCAACTTCTCCTTTATCTTTAACAAAAATTCTTAATATGTCTAATTTATTTTGTTAATATAAAAATATTCCTTATTTTGATTATGCTGTTGCCAAAATGGAAGCCAAATTTTAAAAATATTGGGGTGATATATGTAGCGCCCCGTTCTTCCGGTGCGGAGAGCGCGGCTAAGAAACACACAACGGTATCGTTCGATCGGGATAGATTGAAACAAGAACTCGTCCTCGTTATGGATTTGTTTCTTCGGAATCGATTCCTATATTCAGTGGACCGTGCCCCCAGGATCGACTTAGCGGCAGAGTCAGGAGGGACCTCTCCGCTGCTATCTTTTATTGCCTCGGATTTCGATGTCGCTTGTTGCTTTTGTGCTTTGAGTTGGTTTTGGGATTTGCTTGTTTTCCTTGAACGGTTTCGATGGATTTCATTATTTTCGTTCATTGAATTGTACTTCAATTCCGAGATTGGAAAGAGAGGAAGAAGTATTGATCAAGCTGTTCGTGCAATGCAGGTGAACGAGCAGTAGGCGGCTTGCGAGCGGAGTCGTGAAGCGCCTCTTTCCTTCTCCCTTCCAACCATCTAAGTGAGTGGCTACCATCCCGATTAGCTAGCCCTGCTTCCAAGTCTTCACACCTAAAACTCTTGCATTCTTGTTGCCCCGATCAAACGATACCAAGTAATAACTAAAAGATACCAAGATAAAAATGGAAATAGACTTGGATTATATTGTTTGTCATTCAACTTGGGAACGGTTACTAAATTGCATGCTTGTTCATATGGAATGTTCTATACATGCTTCAATTTCAGTTAGAATGCATCTTCTCCATAAATTGTGCTAAGTATGGAATACACTTGTTATGAAATAAACTGTCAGGAAAACTATGCAAAACGAATCATGTAATATTGCTTGTCTCATGTTCATATTGCCTCAACTGTATCAACGTTAACGAATCATGAACGATTGATCACGGACAACTTGTGCACAAGGCCAATAGTTCCTGTGGACGGTTGCTGGGGCACTGGCACAGATCCGATCCGGACAGAACTTCACGATAGTCTCACGCATCTGGACAGGGTGGACTGTAGCACTCACGAATCTTGGCTAGCATGCCATCCTCGTTCAAGACTAAATGGTCCATCATGGCTTCTAGCCAGTGATCCCAATGTGTATATTTAAACCTATTGCAAACTAACTTGTGTCTTCGTGGCAGGGAAGGCATGGTAAGTATTGTGTAGGTGGTTCAGACGGGCAGGTAAAATCTACCGAATGGTGGCAAGTTCATTTCAGTAAATTCTATATGCTGCTTACTTGTAAATGAACTAAGGCAAGATAGAAACCCACAAAATATGCATGCTTCATTAAAACAACGTGTTGATTGGTATAGTTGGGTTTAGCTCGCCTTCACCAGTATGTTTCGACATGCTGACCCTCGTTGTGTCACGACCCGCACCCGGTATAGGGGCACGAGTGCGTGGGTACGTCCAGCCTACGCCGCAGTATCGGCGGTAGAACGCTGTCTAGGTCACAATGCTATCTAATCATTCTCACACGAGCATCCAACTCCATAAGGAGTCACAGATAGCACAATATAATATAAACAATACTCAATCACAAAGCTAAAGCACGATAAGATATCGAAGAAATAAATAAACCAAATTGCAACACAAGTCTAAATAGAATAATCTAACTCAACAATAATATCCAAGTCTCAACAAAGTATGCCGGAGACAAATCCGGTACCATAAACTGCTAATAGAAACTAACTAAATAACTATTGATCCCGGCTAGACCTCCCGGAATCACACCTGGATACAAGGTCCAAGTCAGCAGCTACTCTCCCTGTGGTCCATAAAATATCGGACACCCGTCCTCTAAGGCGTAGTCTGGAAAAATATTTTCAGTCAGGAGGGAACGAAGTACATCTCTAATAGCAGTTCTAGATCAATGATATAAACTATGTAGCAGTAAATAGATATAAATATACAAGATGCATATACATGTACGAGAGATATACAATAAAGGAAATACTGGAAAATACTGTAAATAAATGCGGGAAGGAACAATATGTCAATGAAGAAGAATACTATGACTAAGTGTGTGAGTACTAGCTTTAACATGTGACCGGCTTGGGAACTTGTACACGAGTACGGGCATGGCTAGTGTCACGCCCCAGTCCCAAAATGCCGAGGGACTGGATGCGCGGCAATGGCCAGCAGCACGCACCGATGGACAACCCAATTTAATGGATCCATCAGGGCATGCTTAAGCTGTAGTCTAACAGTAAATAGAATAAATATTACAAGTCCCAGGTTATTTTAATCTCATCCACAACAGATAATCACAGATTAAATGCCAGAAATAATACAATAGAATAAATAAGCAAATCTCAAATAAGTGTCTCGGGGAGCAATCCGAGAATATGTCTGGTACATCGAATGCAAATAGACAGGAATTAAATCAACTGGAAATAGAAATACTGAGTATATGAAGCCGGGACTCAGGAGAAGTCTTCAGCCGCGATCTCGTCCTCGGTTCCTGGTTCCGCTCCGAGAAGTGCTCCTGTTCCGTACACCTCGGGGTAGATCTCTTCGGCTATACCTGGGGACATAGTCCATTCCAGGTCCTCAGGGGACATAACAAGGTACAGATAATACAAGCCAAAATAAATGCAGTACAGAAATAAATGAAACAATAGGGTAAGCTATATAACCATCTATGTGAAATGCAAGATGAGAGCATCACTAAAACTCAAGCTGAGCCACTACAAGCTCTGTGTCGGGGAGCCGGTAGCGGTAATATCATGTGGTTGTCTAGCTCGTAGTGAGACTAAGACGCTGGCATAATATAAAATCAACCTGTAGCCTGTGTGTCTCTCCCCACCCAATATAATCATGCATATCATGACCATAACGTCTCATGTCCATGTCAAGCGGGATCATAGCTAATGCAACAAGTCATAAAGTATCTTTAAATACAATATCTCTGTCAAGTCCTGTATCCTATACAGAATCACCATGAATATCTCAGGAAGACTCTATCTCATGAATAGTGTCAGGTGTCCTGGGTTATGATGTACTTGATAAGACAAGTACGAGAATACATAGGGTCTCGATATCCATGTCTATGTGACGTTACACAACTCCGTGTACGGGGTTGGCACCCGAGTAGTAATCGGACGCTAAGTAAAGCCACTCGGTCTTGGGTTGAACAGTTTAAAACAAGTTTATTTATGAAGTCTACAAGAACTCAAGTAAAGTACTATAACAGGAATCACTGCGAATTGGCAAGCTTTACTTGTCCACTGATGCTAAATTAAGCCAAGAAAATAATTAGCAAGCTGCAGGATTTGGCAAGGTACACTTGCCTGTGGTTCCGGCTCCAATTGTGGCTCTGACTTCAGCTGGAATTGCAGGCGGTACTCCGGTTGCTGAAATAAATATCACCATCAGATCCAGAAAATATCAATCAGCTAGAAACGCCTGTCCTTGAGTCCAATTTGGAAACAAGGGCAGAAACGACAATTTTGGGTCAAAACGGGATCCACATGTGGGCCCACTTTGCACCGAAAACGTGTAAGAGACAAAGGTCTCCAAATTCCACAAACTTAGTGTCAACAGGTCAGGAACGATGATACGAACCCAACGGAACTTCCAGAATTGGATTCCGATGAGCCGGTCACAAAATCGCCCGTCAAGTGGAGCCTGTGGGGCCCACGACACGCGATTTCGTCAACGTTCTCAGAATCGAACCAAACTTGGGTCACAGGACCAGCGTATCGCTACGAGTCTAATGGCACAAGTTTTTTTTCGATCCGACGTGTGTACACAAAGTTAGGGCACGTTCCAGGAAGGGCGGATACGGTACGGTGTCCGCGGATACGCGTTGATTTCGGTGTGCACGCACACCCGAATCGACTTCTGCGAAATCCCACACATCCGTATCGACGGTGCGCACGTATCTGTGAAGACCGCGCATGACCAAGTCGTCCCGTTTGGCGGGGCGTACTCAGTTCCGGGGTGAATCAGGGCGTTGTTTTTCCTGTTTTTTGGACCGTGGTTCGTGATCGCCACCGGACGCGATGCCCCGAGCGGGTTGCACGGGCACCGAGGGGGTCATGCAGGCTACGCAACTGACAGAATCGAAAACGGGGTTACGAGCAGAAAGATACACGTACCTGAATAGGGCTCGAGAAACCGAATCTCTGTGTCCGAGGCGATACGACACAAGGGGATACGGTACCATGGACACGGCTAGGGTTACTTAGCATTGCGGCTGATTGGCTTTACTTAGCGTTACGTGTCCGAGGCGACTAGTCGTGTCCAGGGTCCTGGGTGTCCCTAGCCGTGTCCCTAGCCGTGTCCAGGGTACAAACACAAGGGGATATGGTACCCTGGACACGGCTAGGGCTCGAGAAACCGAATCTCCGTGTCCTGGCCGGAGCTGCGGCGGCGGAGGGGCGGCGCTGCGGCCGGAGGGCGGCGCTGGCGGCGCGCCGGTGCGGGCGGGGGACGGGACGAGCCTGCCGGGGACGGATCGACGGCGGCTAGGGCAGAGCAGGGTGGAGCAGGGCGGAGGGGTCGTTCTGCGTCTAGGGTTCCGTCGAGCGGAGCGAGTCCGGGCCGGTGGTCGAGGGGAGTCGTGTGGGTGGTTCTGCGGGGCAGCGCTGGAAGGATGATGGGGCCGACGAGGAAGAGGGGAGAGGTTCGACGGTGGCTGAGGACGGGGCGGCGCGCAGCGGGGGCTCGGCGGCGGGGGTTCGTCGAGTAGGCCGGAGAAGAGAACGGGGGGGGGGGAATTATATAGGCGGAGGGGAGCGGAGCGTGGGCCGGCATGGCGCGGCGGGCGGCGGGAGACGCGGGCGGCCGTCGGAGAACACGGGGGTGCGGGTCGTGGGGGAGAGAGGGAAAGCGGGTCGAGCGGCGGGTTCGGGTCTGGCCGACCCGACCCGACCCGATAGGCCAGGGGATGGGCCGGGCTCGGTTGGGGCTGGGCCCAGTGGGCTAGGGTTAGGGCTGGGTTTGGGTTACTAATAAAATAAATAACTAAATAAATAATTAATTAAATAGATAATAAATATTAATAGTTTTTAGGTGTTTTAAAATAGGTCCGGGGCCCAATAAATTCTAGAAAAATTATCCTAAGTCCAGTTTTTTATTTTACACCCAAAAATATTATTTTTATAATATTTTAATATTATTTCTTATTATTTAAAATTATTTAATAATTAAAACTCTGATTTAATTACAGAAAATTCCCAGAAAATTCTAGAAAATTATGAAAAATCCAAATTTAAAAATTCTTAAAAAAAATCAGGGGGTTTATAATCTACCCTCCTTAAGAGGATTGCGTCCTCGCAATCAAAGAATAACCGGTCAGCAGAGATGACACGGTTACAAGTATCGTTCGAAACACATCACCAGATACTTAGGGAATTACCGTTTCCCTAAGGATGGAAGTTATGCACTTTCCAGAGAAAAGAAATCTAGTTTAAGCAAGAAAACTACAATTTTTAGGAAAACCAGGTTATTATTAACAAGTTCCAATTTACTAGGTTGGGGCTGAGGTCACGAACCAACGGGCACGAGCTAAATCAATTCTAGAAACGGATACTACGAATCACTTACGCGCATTAGCTACTCCACGAGTCTGCGCGTTCTCCACGGTCATCGCCAGGGCTTGCTCGCGTCTTTGCAGTCGATTCTTCTGCTGCTGAGCCTGCTGGAAGAGTAGTGCCTGGGGTATCAAGGGTGGCCTCGGCTGATACCCTCCTGGAGCTGGTGGTAGGACTTCTTGAACTTTCGTTTACGGTGCTCCCAATGCTGGATAGGCTGGCCTCGGTATTGGTAGCGCTTGTTGGTTTACCCTTGGTGCTCTGTCTCGACGCTCGGGGCATTCCCTTAATAAATGCTGACTGGATCTACAAACTATGCATAATCTCTTCTTTCGTCTGCACTCGTCCTCAGTATGGCCTCGCTTGCGACAATATGGACAGACAGGTATTGCCTGTGGAGATGCTTCTGGTGGCTGGTGTATGTGAGGTCTTTTTGCAACTTCTTTTTGTGGTGCTCCGGCTGGTGCTGATGTGGATGGCCGCTTCAGATTGGTCTCTCCTGATGACGCGCTCAATGCGTCGCGCTGCAGCAAGGACGTCCGAGTTCGAAGTAGGTACAACAGATCCAATTAGTTTCTGTAGCTCAATGTTTAGTCCGTCGAAGAATTTTTTAGCCTTCTCTTCTTCTGTCGGGATCAATGTTGGGGCGAAGCGACTTAGACGAATGAACTCAGCGTTGTACTCTTCCACCGTCTTAGCATCCTGAGTGAGGTGATTAAACTTGTCCCGAAGTTCTGATCGAACGATAGTTGGATTGTACATCTCCTGAAAGAGTCTAGAGAACTCTTCCCAAGTGACTCGGTCTGGTCCGAGCCGTGTCTCCTCGGATAGCCACCAGTGATGTGCATTATCCGTCAACTGCATTCTGACGGCAGTCATCCAACGTTCCCTTGGAAGCTCAGCTGCTTCTAATTGATGTTGAGTGTTGGTGAGCCACTCATGAACTTCAGTGGGCTCTTCTTTGCCTGAGAATGTGCGGGGCTTCAGTTGCCGAAAATCGGTGATAGATCCCGTCGTTGGCCGTCGTATGGGTAGATTCGCCTGCTCTAGTGCGGTTACTAGGCTGCGACTCAAAGCCTCTTGTTGAGCTTGCATTATTGCATAGATCATTTGAAATATCTGCTCTCCGTCCATGGCCTGCCCTGATGGAATTACGGGCATTGGTAGAGTAAATGGCATCGTTGGTGGAATGTCATCTTGCTGGATTCTCGAGGCATGTTGTTGAGCTGGTTGTCCTCCATCCACTGGTGTTAATTCATCTTCGTTGGTTACCTCAGCATCTCGTGGTGACGTTATAGGAGTCTCGTCGTTTGCTCGTGAATCCATAACCCTGCAACCAAAATAAACAATAAGAGGCGCACAAAAATTAAGGCAGGATGCAAGTCAAGAAATTAATTCGAAGTCGATATGGATATCAAGAACGTTTCCAAGCAAGTGGATGAGATCCTAAAAACTTATCCTATCTTATTGCAGGCCTGTTCGGTCCCTGAGTTAAAACCGAACAATTTAGTCGTTGACCTGCATGTGCCACCACAAAAACCAGGTCACGCCCCAGTCCCAAAATGCCGAGGGACTGGATGCGCGGCAATGGCCAACAGCACGCACCGATGGACAACCCAATTTAATGGATCCATCAGGGCATGCTTAAGCTGTAGTCTAACAGTAAATAGAACAATTATTACAAGTCCCAGGTTATTCTAATCTCATCCACAACAGATAATCACAGATTAAATGCCAGAAATAATGTAATAGAATAAATAAGCAAATCTCAAATAAGTGTCTCGGGGAGCAATCCGAGAATATGTCTGGTACATCGAGTGCAAATAGACAGGAATTAAATCAACTGGAAATAGAAATACTGAGTATATGAAGCCGGTACTCAGGAGAAGTCTTCAGCCGCGATCTCGTCCTCGGTTCCTGGTTCCGCTCCGAGAAGTGCTCCTGTTCCGTACACCTCGGGGTAGATCTCTTCGGCTATACCTGGGGACATAGTCCATTCCAGGTCCTCAGGGGACATAACAAGGTACAAATAATACAAGCCAAAATAAATGCATTGCAGAAATAAATGAAATAATAGGGTAAGCTATATAACCATCTATATGAAATACAAGATGAGAGCATCACTAAAACTCAGGCTGAGCCACTACAAGCTCTGTGTCGGGGAGCCGGTAGCGGTAATATCATGTGGTTGTCTAGCTCGTAGTGAGACTAAGACGCCGGCATAATATAAAATCAACCTGTAGCCTGTGTGTCTCTCCCCACCCAATGTAATCATGCATATCATGACCATAACATCTCATGTCTATGTCAAGCGGGATCATAGCTAATGCAACAAGTCATAAAGTATCTTTAAATACAATATCTCTGTCAAGTCCTGTATCCTATACAGAATCACCATGAATGTCTCAGGAAGACTTTGTCTCATGAATAGTGTCAGGTGTCCTGGGTTATGATGTACTTGATAAGACAAGTACGAGAATACATAGGTTCTCGATATCCATGTCTATGTGACGTTACACAACTCCACGTACGGGGTTGGCACCCGACTAGTAATCGAACGCTAAGTAAAGCCACTCGGTCTTGGGTTGAACAGTTTAAGACAAGTTTATTTATGAAGTCTACAAGAACTCAAGTAAAGTACTATAACAGGAATTACTGCGAATTGGCAAGCTTTACTTGCCCACTGATGCTAAATTAAGCCAAGAAAATAATTAGCAAGCTGCAGGGTTTGGCAAGGTATACTTGCCTGTGGTTCTGGCTCCAATTGTGGCTCTGACTTCAGCTGGAATTGCATACGGTACTCCGGTTGCTGAAATAAATATCACCATCAAATCCAGAAAATATCAATCAGCTAGAAACGCCTGTCCTTGAGTCCAATTTGGAGACAAGAACAGAAACGGCAATTTTGGGTCAAAACGGGGTCCACATGTGGGCCCGCTTTGCACCGAAAATGTGTCAGGGACAAAGGTCTCCAAATTCCACAAACTTAGTGTCAACAGGTCAGGAACGATGATACAAACCCAACGGAACTTCCAGAATTGGACTTCGATGAGCCGGTCACAAAATTGCCCGTCAAGTGGAGCCTGTGGGGCCCACGACACGCGATTTCGTCAACGTTCTCAGAATCGAACCAAACTTGGGTCACAGGACCAGCGTATCGCTACGAGTCCGATGGCACAGGTTTTGTTTCAATCCGACGTGTGTACACAAAGTTAGGGCGCGTTCCAGGAAGGGCGGATACGGTACGGTGTCCGCGGATACGCGTTGATTCCGGTGTGCACGCACACCCGAATCGACTTCTGCAAAATCCCACACATCCGTATCGACGGTGCGCACGTATCTGTGAAGATCGCGCGCGACCAAGTCGTCCCGTTTGGCGGGGCGTACTCAGTTCCGGGGTGAATCAGGGCGTTGTTTTTCCTGTTTTTGGATCGCGGTTCACGATCGCCACATGACGCGATGCCCCGAGCGGGTTGCACGGGCACCGAGGGGGTCATGCAGGCTACGTAACGCAACTGACGGAATCGAAAATGGGGTTACGAGCAGAAAGATACACGTACCTGAATAGGGCTCGAGAAACCGAATCTCCGTGTCCGAGGCGACACGACACAAGGGGATACGGTACCCTGGACACGGCTAGAGTTAGGGTTTGCTGGCCGGAGCTACGGCGGCGGAGGGGCGGCGCTGCGGCCGGAGGCGGCCGGAGGGCGGCGCTGGCGGCGCACCGGTGCGGGCGGGGGACGGGCGGAGCCCGCCGGGGACGGATGGACGGCGGCTAGGGCAGAGCAGGGTGGAGCAGGGCGGAGGGGTCTTTCTGCGTCTAGGGTTCCGTCGAGCGGAGCGAGTCCGGGCCGGTGGTCGAGGGGAGTCGTGTGGGTGGTTCTGCGGGGCAGCGCTGGGAGGATGATGGGGCCGACGAGGAAGAGGGGCGAGGTTCGACGGTGGCTGAGGACGGGGCGGCGCGCAGCGGGGGCTCGGCGGCGGGGGTTCGTCGAGTAGGCCGGAGAAGAGAACGGGGGGGGGGGGAGGGAATTATATAGGCGGAGGGGAGCGGAGCCGAGCGGGGGAGGCGGAGGAGAGGGAGATCGTGGCCGAGGGGCGCGGGGCATGGGCCGGCGTGGCGCGACGGGCGATGGAAGACGCGGGCGGCCGCCAGAGAACACGGGGGTGCGGGTCGTGGGGGAGAGAGGGAAAGCGGGTCGGGCGGCGGGTTCGGGTCTGGCCGACCCGACCCGACCCGATAGGCCAGGGGATGGGCCGGGCTCGGTTGGGGCTGGGCCCGGTGGGCTGGGCCCGGTGGGCTGGGCCCAGTGGGCTAGGGTTAGGGCTGGGTTTGGGTTACTAATAAAATAAATAACTAAATAAATAATTAATTAAATAGATAATAAATATTAATAGTTTTTAGGTGTTTTAAAATAGGTTCGGGGCCCAATAAATTCCAGAAAAATTACCCTAAGTCCAGTTTTTCATTTTACACCCAAAAATATTATTTTTATAATATTTTAATATTATTTCTTATCATTTAAAAATCATTTAATAATTAAAACCCTGATTTAATTACAGAAAATTCCCAAAAAATTTTAGAAAATTGTGAAAAATCCAAATTTAAAAATTCTTGAAAAAAATCAGAGGATTTACAATCTACCCTCCTTAAGAGGATTGCGTCCTCGCAATCAAAGAATAACCGGTCAGCAGAGATGACACGGTTGCAAGTATCGTTCGAAACACATCACCAGATACTTAGGGAATTACCATTTCCCTAAGGATGGAAGTTATGCACTTTCCAGAGAAAAGAAATCTAGTTTAAGTAAGAAAACTACAATTTTTAGGAAAACCAGGTTATTATTAACAAGTTCCAATTTACTAGGTTGGGGCTGAGGTCACGAACCAACGGGCACGAGCTAAATCAATTCTAGAAACGGATACTACGAATCACTTACGCGCATTAGCTACTCCACGAGTCTGCGCGTTCTCCACGGTCATCGCCAGGGCTTGCTCGCGTCTTTGCAGTCGATTCTTCTGCTGCTGAGCCTGCTGGAAGAGTAGTGCCTGGGGTATCAAGGGTGGCCTCGGCTGATACCCTCCTGGAGCTGGTGGTAGGACTTCTTGAACTTCCGTTTGCGGTGCTCCCAATGCTGGATAGGCTGGCCTCGGTATTGGTAGCGCTTGTTGGTTTATCCTTGGTGCTCTGTCTCGACGCTCAGGGTATTCCCTTAATAAATGCTGACTGGATCCGCAAACTATGCATAATCTCTTCTTTCGTCTGCACTCGTCCTCAGTATGGCCTCGCTTGCGACAATATGGACAGAACTGTATTGTCTGTGGAGATGCTTCTGGTGGCTGGTGTATTTGAGGTCTTTTTGCAACTTCTTCTTGTGGTGCTCCGACTGGTGCTGATGTGGATGGCCGCTTCAGATTGATCTCTCTCCTGATGACACGCTTAATGCGTCGCGCTGCAGCAAGGACGTCCGAGTACGAAGTAGGTGCAACAGATCCAATTAGTTTCTGTAGCTCAATGTTTAGTCCGTCGAAGAATTTCTCAGCCTTCTCTTCTTCTGTCGGGATCAATGTTGGGGCAAAGCGACTTAGACGAATGAACTCAGCGTTGTACTCTTCCACCATCTTAGCATCCTGAGTGAGGTGATTAAACTTGTCCCGAAGTTCTGATCGAGCGATAGCTGGAATGTACATCTCCTGAAAGAGTCTAGAGAACTCTTCCCAAGTGACTCGGTCTGGTCCGAGCCGTGTCTCCTCGGATAGCCACCAGTGATGTGCATTGTCCGTCAACTGCATTCTGACGGCAGTCATCCAACGTTCCCTTGGAAGCTCAGCTGCTTCTAATTGATGTTGAGTATTGGTGAGCCACTCATGAACTTCAGTGGGCTCTTCTTTGCCTGAGAATGTGCGGGGCTTCAGTTGCCAGAAATCGGTGATAGAGCCCGTCGTTGGCCGTCGTGCGGGTATATTCGCCTGCTCTAGTGCGGTTACTAGGCTGCAACTCAAAGCCTCTTGTTGAGCTTGCATTATTGCATAGATTATTTGAAACATCTGCTGTCCGTCCATGGCCTGCCCTTGTGGAATTACGGGCATTGGTGGAGTAAATGGCATCGTTGGTGGAATGTCATCTTGCTGGATTCTCGAGGCATGTTGTTGAGCTGATTGTCCTCCATCCACTGGTGTTAATTCATCTTCGTTGGTTACCTCAGCATCTCGTGGTGACGTTATGGGAGTCTCGTCGTTTGCTCGTGAATCCATAACCCTGCAACCAAAATAAATAATAAGAGGCGCACAGGAATCAAGGCAGGATGCAAGTCAAGAAATTAATTCAAAGTATGGATATCAAGAACGTTCCCAAGCAAGTGGATGAGATCCTAAAAACTTATCCTATCTTATTGCAGGCCTGTTCGGTCCCTGAGTTGAAACCGAACAATTTAGTCGTTGACCTGCATGGGCCACCACAAAAACCAGGTCACGCCCCAGTCCCAAAATATCGAGGGACTGGATGCGCGGCAATGGCCAGCAGCACGCACCGATGGACAACCTAATTTAATGGATCCATCAGGGCATGCTTAAGCTGTAGTCTAACAGTAAATAGAACAATTATTACAAGTCCCAGGTTATTCTAATCTTATCCACAACAGATAATCACAGATTAAATGCCAGAAATAATGCAATAGAATAAATAAGCAAATCTCAAATAAGTGTCTCGGGGAGCAATCCGAGAATATGTCTGGTACATCGAATGCAAATAGACAGGAATTAAATCAACTGGAAATAGAAACACTGAGTATATGAAGCCGGTACTCAGGAGAAGTCTTCAGCCACGATCTCGTCCTCGGTTCCTGGTTCCGCTCTGAGAAGTGCTCCTGTTCCGTACACCTCGGGGTAGATCTCTTCGGCTATACCTGGGGACATAGTCCATTCCAGGTCCTCTGGGGACATAACAAGGTACAGATAATACAAGCCAAAATAAATGCATTGCAGAAATAAATGAAACAATAGGGTAAGCTATATAACCATCTATGTAAAATGCAAGATGAGAGCATCACTAAAACTCAGGCTGAGCCACTACAAGCTCTGTGTCGGAGAGCCGGTAGCGGTAATATCATGTGGTTGTCTAGCTCGTAGGGAGACTAAGACGCCGGCATAATATAAAATCAACCTGTAGCCTGTGTGTCTCTCCCCACCCAATGTAATCATGCATATCATGACCATAACGTCTCATGTCTATGTCAAGCGGGATCATAGCTAATGCAACAAGTCATAAAGTATCTTTAAATAAAATATCTCTGTCAATTCCTGTATCCTATACAGAATTACCATGAATGTCTCAGGAAGACTCTGTCTCATGAATAGTATCAGGTGTCCTGGGTTATGATGTACTTGATAAGACAAGTACGAGAATACATAGGGTCTCAATATCCATGTCTATATGACGTTACACAACTCCGCGTATGGGGTTGGCACCCGACTAGTAATCAGACGCTAAGTAAAGCCACTCGGTCTTGGGTTGAACAGTTTAAAACAAGTTTATTTATGAAGTCTACAAGAACTCAAGTAAAGTACTATAACAGGAATCACTGCGAATTGGCAAGCTTTACTTGCCCACTGATGCTAAATTAAGCCAAGAAAATAATTAGCAAACTGCAGGGTTTGGCAAGGTACACTTGCCTGTGGTTCCGGCTCCAATTGTGGCTCTGACTTCAGCTAGAATTGCAGGCGGTACTCCGATTGCTGAAATAAATATCACCATCAGATCCAAAAAATATCAATCAGCTAGAAACGCCTGTCCTTGAGTCCAATTTGGAGACAAGGGCAGAAACGGCAATTTCGGGTCAAAACGGGGTCCACATGTGGGCCCGCTTTGCACCAAAAATGTGTCAGGGACAAAGGTCTCCAAATTCCACAAACTTAGTGTCAACAGGTCAGGAACGATGATACGAATCCAACGGAACTTTCAGAATTGGATTTCGATGAGCCGGTCACAAAATCGCCCGTCAAGTGGAGCCTATGGGGCCCACGACACGCGATTTTGTCAACGTTCTCAGAATCGAACCAAACTTGGGTCACAGGACCAGCGTATCGCTACGAGTCCGATGGCACAAGTTTCGTTTCGTTTCGACGTGTGTACACAAAGTTAGGGCGCGTTCCAGGAAGGGCGGATACGGTACGGTGTTCGCGGATACGCGTTGATTCCGGTGTGCACGCACATCCGAATCGACTTCTGCAAAATCCCACACATCCGTATCGACGGCGCGCACGTATCTATGAAGACCGCGCGCGACCAAGTCGTCCCGTTTGGCGGGACGTACTTAGTTCCGGGGTGAATCAGGGCGTTATTTTTCCTGTTTTTGGATCGCGGTTCGCGATCGCCACAGGACGCGATGCCCCGAGCGGGTTGCACGGGCACCGAGGGGGTCATGCAGGCTACGCAACTAACGGAATCGAAAACGGGGTTACGAGCAGAAAGATACACGTACCTGAATAGGGCTCGAGAAACTGAATCTCCGTGTCCGAGGCGACACGACACAAGGGGATACGGTACCCTGGACACGGCTAGGGTTAGGGTTTGCTGGCCGGAGGGGAGTCGTGTAGGTGGTTCTGCGGGGCAGCGTTGGGAGGATGATGGGGCCGACGAGGAAGAGGGGAGAGGTTCGACGGTGGCTGAGGACGGGGCGTCGCGCAGCGGGGGCTCGGCGGCGGGGGTTCGTCGAGTAGGCCGGAGAAGAGAACGGGGGGGAGGGGGAATTATATAGGCGGAGGGGAGCGGAGCCGAGCGGGGGAGGCGGAGGAGAGGGAGATCATGGCCGAGGGGCGCGGGGCGTGGGCCAGCGTGGCGCGGCGTGCGGTGGGAGACGCGGGCGGCCGCCGGAGAACACGGGGGTGCGGGTCGTGGGGGAGAGAGGGAAAGCGGGTCGGGCCGACCCGACCCGACCCGATAGGCCAGGGGATGGGCCGGGCTCGATTGGGGCTGGGCCCGGTGGGCTGGGCCCAGTGGGCTAGGGTTAGGGCTGGGTTTGGGTTACTAATAAAATAAATAAATAAATAAATAAATAATTAAATAGATAATAAATATTAATAGTTTTTAGGTGTTTTAAAATAGGTCCGGGGCCCAATAAATTCCAGAAAAATTACCCTAAGTCCAGTTTTTCATTTTACACCAAAAAATATTATTTTTATAATATTTTAATACTATTTCTTATCATTTAAAATCATTTAATATTTAAAATCCTTATTTAATTACAGAAAATTCCCAGAAAATTCCAGAAAATTGTGAAAAATCCAAATTTAAAAATTCTTGAAAAAAATCAGGGGGTTTACAGCTAATCATACGTGCAGTGTATGACCAACACTAACATGAGAATAAGACTTGTACATGAAGCGTATGATCACATATCTATACTAAAATACTCCCCACCTCCGACTGGTATAGTAGATCCAACCATGGTACGCTATGGCACGGGATTCTCTAGGAAGGTAGCAAGTCTCCCCGAGAATCAGTGTCTGTACATGTACAAGATAAACAATGAAACAAGACTTGTACAAGATACACCATGAACAAGGAATAACATCTCATGACGAGATCCGGATATTCCAATCCGTGTAACCATCGTGTCAAGAAATATGGATATTTACACTAAATATAATGAACATAGAGGATATCATAGATAAGAAACTATTAGAGAATGTACTCGCCTGTGGTCCTTTGCTGGTATGAATCAGAATCCAAGTCACAGTCCAAATAACCTATGTATTACAATTTTACCATGTCAAAATATAATTTATTTTAATTTATTTAATTCTGGAATAATTATTCTAAAATCTTATTTTAATCTTATTATTTTGATTTTTATGTCAAAACCTAATTTTTCCCAAAAGAAACTAAATTTATATCGACTCGGGACTAATGGCACGCAAATTGAGGCGATCTATTGACCGAAAAGTCAACCGACACAAACTCGACTTTCATGCATGAGTTTCTGTAGATATCATCATAAAAAATATGCTAGAATTTATGGCTCGTCCGAATTCAAATTTGTTTGGGAAATATGGCTGATACAAATTTTGTATTGTGCACCGATGGTTAAATTCTAACCTAGAAGTTCTACAGAATTAACAGTATATAAATACTTCGACATAAATTATGGGAAAAACATATGTCAATGATCTCGACATTAGATTTCCGAAACTTTAAACGGTTCATAATTCTGATCCCTGGTTCTCCCGGAATCGTAAAAATATTGAAATACGTCTACTTTCGGACATGCTGTGCTCTACGAATTTTCCAGAATTTAATACTAATAATTTCATAAAAAAATTATATAATCAGAAATCTAACCTCAATATCTTTCTAACGCAAGAAACTAGACCTTGTTTGGAGTCCGGAGCTATGCGCAATGGCTTGTGGAAGATGAAGGAACCCTAGATGGCAATTCTCCAAAATCTCTCTCTCTAAAATAATGGGATAATTAGGGTTATAATAATATATATATATATATATATAGGGATGTACCTGCGGCTGAATAAGAATATACTTGCGGCTGGATAGATATTTATAGGCTGACACATGTCAGAATCTGATTGGATGGTTTTTGTTATATTATTTGTTTTTGATTTGCCTTTATCAAAACATTATTTAAGTCATTTTAAATCTAAATAACTCAAAATAAATATTAAAAATAATCATAAAAATCTGGAAAAATTACAAAAAATATTTTTTGAACCTAAAAACCCTAGAAAAATATTTAGAATAATTTTATATTTATAGTTTTTCTACTATAATTAGGAGAAGCTCTAAACATTAGTTTTACCCATATAACTAAAAATAAATACTAAAATTATTCCAAAAATTCTGAAATAATTCCAGAAAATATATAATAATATTATAAACCCTAGAAAATAACGTGGGTCCATTATATATTTCTAGGATTACACAATAAATTCTACAAGTCTTAAAAATTAGTTATTTGCCTAAATAACTCCCAATAAATACTAAAAATTCTCAGAAAATTTTCAAAAATTCTAGGAAATATATTTTATTATTTAGAACATAAAATAAAAGTTTGAAATATTTTTAATTAAGTTTGACCCTAAAATAAATTCTTAAAAGTCCTAGAAAATTAGTGTTACTAGTTTTTAATTAACTAAAAATTATGCAAAAATCCCAATAGTCCCAAATTAACCTAATAACAATATTTAAATTAGAATTTCAGGATACGGAGGTTACAAGTCTACCCACCTAAAAAAATTTCGTCCTCAAAATTTAAAATTCTCAATTGTTTTATTTATTTATTACCATCAAAATTAAATTCATCAACCCAAATAATCATGAAGTAAATCCACATTGTTATTTCACAAAATTTCTCAAAACTCTATAAATATCATATCCCTAAAAAGCTTCAAATATAAATTCTATTCTTATCATAATCTCCTCCAAAAATTTAAGTTAATAACGAATACAAGAATTTAATATTCAATCCTCTAATTGAAATCCAATCAATGCATATTTATAAAATTAAAATTGCATCCCAAAATTTAAATTCAAACACTAATCCATTAATGATCTTACTCCTTTGATTTAAATCCAATCAATGCATTTTATAAAATTGAATCTCATCCCAAAATTTAAATTCAACACTAATCCATTTGTGTTCTTATTCCTCAATTTTTTTTTCACAATACTCAACGATGTAATACTCATGAAACCTCCAACACAATATTCAAAATATAAGTTCATAACTTGTAGTCTAATAAATATATTGATAGCCTTCTTAAATTCCTCAAAATTCAATGATAATTTTAATTATTTTATAATCTTTATAAAAATCAATGATTTAACAAAATCTTCAATTCTGCCATATTAAATTCCTAATTCTTTATTTAATTTAATATTTCTCCTCGAAATTTAAGGCACCTTGTCTCACTTTGTCAAGTCATAACCTCTTCGCTAATCTTTACTACAGTCAAATTCTTAACAATCAAAGTCTAAGGGAATTCTACCTACAATCATACAATATGCAATCTAAGAAAAACATGTATGGTTATGGTCACTTTTGTTATGGTATTGCAGTCTCTGTCAGGGTATACTATTAACTACATTCTAATAAGAAAATCACGAATACAAGCTACGGTACTAAGGAATCAATCAAGGCAATAGATGTGATATCATCAAGGGAGGACAGTAAAATTCTAAGAAAGCAACATTCAGAAGAAAAATAAGGACAATAAGATAATAGATTAGAAATATTCCTATTTGTGATTGAGTATCCGCTCTCATCCTAGTATGTTATATCCTAGATCCTATCGCAGGCACGCAGTAGTACAACTAAGTTGTCATACTACCACGATATCGCTCTAATTCAGAAAGTCTGACCTGCATAGGCCGTCACTAAAAAAATGTCACGACCCGCACCCAGTATAGGGGCATGAGTGCGTGGGTACGTCCAGCCTATGCCGCAGCATCGACGGTAGAACGCTGTCTAGGTCACAATGCTATCTAATCATTCTCACACGAGCATCCAACTCCATAAGGAGTCACAGATAGCACAATATAATATAAACAATACTCAATCACAAAGCTAAAGCACGATAAGATATCGAAGAAATAAATAAACCAAATTGCAACACAAGTCTAAATAGAATAATCTAACTCAACAATAATATCCAAGTCTCAACAAAGTATGCCGGAGACAAATCCGGTACCATAAACTGCTAATAGAAACTAACTAAATAACTATTGATCCCGGCTAGACCTCCCGGAATCACACCTGGCTACAAGGTCCAAGTCAGCAGCTACTCTCCCTGTGGTCCATAAAATGTCGGACACCCGTCCTCTAAGGCGTAGTCTGGAAAAATATTTCCAGTCAGGATGGAACGAAGTACATCTCTAATAGCAGTTCTAGATCAATGATATAAACTATGTAGCAGTAAATAGATGTAAATATACAAGATGTATATACATGTACGAGAGATATACAATAAAGGAAATACTGGAAAATACTGTAAATAAATGCGGGAATGAACAATATGTCAATGAAGAAGAATACTATGACTAAGTGTGTGAGTACTAGCTTTAACATGTGACCGGCTTGGGAACTTGTACACGAGTACGGGCCTGACCAGTCATACGTGCAGTGTATGACCAACACTAACATGAGAACAAGACTTGTACATGAAGGGTATGATCACATATCTATACTAAAATACTCTCCACCTCCGACTGGTATAGTAGATCCAACCATGGTACGCTATGGCACGGGATTCTCTAGGAAGGTAGCAAGTCTCCCCGAGAATCAGTGTCTGTACATGTACAAGATAAACAATAAAACAAGACTTGTACAAGATACACTATGAACAAGGAATAACATCTCATGACGAGATCCGGATATACCAATCCGTGTAACCATCGTGTCAAGAAATATGGATATTTACACTAAATACAATGAACATAGAGGATATCATAGATAAAAAACTATCAGAGAATGTACTCGCCTGTGGTCCTTTGCTGGTATGAATCAGAATCCAAGTCACAGTCCAAATAACCTATGTATTACAATTTTACCATGTCAAAATATAATTTATTTTAATTTATTTAATTCTGGAATAATTACTTTAAAATCTTATTTTATTCTTATTATTCTGATTTTTATGTCAAAACCTAATTTTGCCCAAAAGAAACTAAATTTATATCGACTCGGGACTCATGGCACGCAAATCAAGACGATCTATTGACCGAAAAGTTAACCGACACAAACTCGACTTTCATGCATGATTTTCTATAAATTTTATCATCAAAAATATGCTAGAATTTATGGCTCATCCGAATTTAAATTCGTTTGGAAATTATGGCACATACAAATTTTGTATTGTGTACCGATGGTTAAATTCTAACCTAGAAGTTCTATAGAATTAACAGTATATAAATACTTCGATTTAAATTCTTGTAAAAACATATGTCATTGATCTTGACATTAGCTTTCCGAAACTTTAAACGGTTCATGATTCTGATCCCTGGTTCTCCCGGAATCGTGAAAACATTAAAACACGTCTATTTTCGGACATGCTGTGCTCTACGAATTTTCCAGAATTTAATACTAATAATTTCATAAAAAAATTATATAATCAAAAAGCTAACCTCAATATCTTTCTAACGCAAGAAACTAGGCCTCATTTGGAGTCCGGAGCTATGCGCAATGGCTTGTGGAAGATGAAGGAATCCTAGATGGCAATTCTCCAAAATCTCTCTCTAAAATAATGGGATAATTAGGGTTATAATAATATATATATATAGGGATGTACCTGCGGCTGAATAGGGATGTACCTACGGCTAGATAGATATTTATAGGCTAACACGTGTCAGAATCTGATTGGATGGTTTTTGTTATATTATTTGTTTTTGATTTGCCTTTATCAAAACATTATTTAAGTCGTTTTAAATCTAAATAACTCAAAATAAATATTAAAAATAATCATAAAAATTTGGAAAAATTACAAAAAATATATTTTGAACCTAAAAACCCTAGAAAAATATTTGGGATAATTGTATATTTATAGTTTTTCTACTATAATTAGGAGAAGCTCTAAACATTAGTTTTACCCATATAACTAAAAATAAATACTAAAATTATTCCAAAAATTCTGAAATAATTCCAGAAAATATATAATAATATTATAAACTCTATAAAATAACGTGGGTCCATTATATATTCCTAGGATTACACAATAAATTCTACAAGTCTTAAAATTTAGTTATTTGCCTAAATAACTCCCAATAAATACTAAAAATTCTCAGAAAATTTGCAAAAATTCTAGAAAATATATTTTATTATTTAGAACATAAAATAAAAGTTTGGAATATTTTTAATTAAGTTTGACCCTAAAATAAATTCTTAAAAGTCCTAGAAAATTAGTGTTACTAGTTTTTAATTAACTAAAAATTATGCAAAAATCCCAATAGTCCCAAATTAACCTAATAACAACATTTAAATTAGAATTTCAGGATACGGAGGTTACACGTTGAAACATGTTCTCCACACTAAGGTGAACCGAACGAGGAGCCGAAGTCTTCTTTCCCGATCCAGTCCAGCTGTAGGCGCATCCTGATCTCGCCGTATTTTGAAGTACTTGAAGAAAGGAGCTTGCAACTTTATATACAATGCAGCTTCGTGGCAAAGCCGTCCTCCAGCCCGGAGGTCTATATCATTTTAAAGTTTAGTAAAGAGATGTAATGTACAGGACTGCTATCTCATTTTGAGTTAACACTTTTGTAAGCCCGTGCGATAAATTAGCTGACTCGTTCAAGAGTTTGTAATAGATGTTCATTATCAATAAAGAGAACTTTTCCATGTTTCAAATCTGTGTTTCAATTTATCTGCGTACTCTGAATATGTGCTCGTTATGCAAAACATTAAAGCCTTGTGCGGGCGCAACACCAGGCCCGCACGGCGGTCACGATTCGGGGGACGCCTCAACGATTCTACGGAATCGGGTCGTGACAATATACCTCTTCTATATTGTTTGGCTTCGGTTTTTGATCCTAAGATTAAATTAGATGGTGTATATATTTTATGAGACAATTTTGAAGATAATATGAGAGTTGACATAGGTAGTTTGAAGTAGAAGTTAAGGATGTTTTAGATAGTTTAATTATTTCATATTGTCACGCCCCAATTCTAAAATCTATAGGACCAGACACGTGGCAATGGCCAGCTGGTACGACTCCGTAGGGCTTTCCAATTTAATGGACCCGACGAAATACACTTACACTGTCCACGATCAAGTGATCTAGTAATAACTAAATCTAACATACAACAAATAAACTAAATCTCAATCCATGGTAAATAATCTCAAGAAAGAACTATTCGCATCATCAGTCTACAGCCCAATAATACATCCGTTCGAATAGACCAAAAGAATAACACAGGTCTATAAACACTAGGCTAATAAAGCAGAATAATAATGGAAAGTAGTATATGACTGTAATAGCTGAAAATGTAAAGATACCTGCAACAATGTCCACACTCCAATATATATATCAAACATCCTGCAAACTGCATAAATAACCTGGAAGGAAACCAGGTCCTCAGAGGGACGTAACAAGATATAAAAATACATGTCATAAAATAAATACTGTAAAACTCGAGGGTGAACTAACCAGCTAAGTGAAATGCAATTTGAGGATAACTTAGTGCGTAAGGAAGGTGTAGGCTAGACATATGCTGACGTAATTCACCAATCGTCGTGACTGGCTAGTATATGCCACATATGCCCCCATAACAAGGGCGCTCTGCAATAAAATAACGTCCAGCTCCGAGGAGCGTGGTATCTGTATAAATTTCGTCCAACGTTCCTTAGAGTGTGGTATCTGTAATATATAACAAGTGTCATCCAACACTCTAAAGAACGCAGTATCTGCATAAAAGAGGTGGGTGTCTCATACGCCTACTAGTTGTCCTTCCCGCTCAATGCTCTATGCATGTTGTATACACAACACGCTTTAGCTACTACGTCGAGACGGGGTACAAGTATCGGCGTCGTAACTCTGGCTCATAATCTATCGCTAGAACAAGGGCCCAACCTTACAACCAAACAAGGACAAGGATTGGACTACCGTACTACAATAGTCTATGTTCCTGGACTAATGATAACTGCTAAGTCTTCTAACATGCATCACTATTAGCAGTTATACCTTAACCGTCGCACGACCTACACGTATAGGTGGCCAACCGAATACGCAAGTTCATGTCCTATATGAGGCTCACAACACGTGAAAGAAATGTGTCAAGGCCTGGGGAGTCATACCGATAACTCCACGACTTTAGGTGGGTCCACTAGACACTAGGTCAAACACAAGTCCTAACGTCAACGTCGTCGTTGACTGCACCCGAGTCTTCTCGGACGAGCACAGTTAATATTAAAACAATAAAATATGTAACTAGATAATATCAGAATTTAAACAGTACAACAAGGCAAGGTATACTTGCTTGAAAGCCAGGCGAATATTCGAACACGAACTAGCCATGGAAGTAACAGTGCAATAATAAAAATTGGAGCTGATATCCCCGGATGCTGTCACAAATATC
The DNA here is from genome assembly GCA_036927795.1 of Iris macrosiphon. NCBI lineage: Eukaryota > Viridiplantae > Streptophyta > Magnoliopsida > Asparagales > Iridaceae > Iris > Iris macrosiphon. The sequence continues at coordinate 28,312,423 of JAYESA010000007.1, read as the reverse complement.
ACCAACAGTCCTAAAATGATTGAGATACTCAGAAAACATATACATACATCCAATTTGGACACAAGGGCAAAAATACTGTTTCTGGTCAATATGAGATCCACAAGTGGACCCGTCTTGTACCGAAAAATATGCCAGAGACAAGGTTCTGCAAATTCGTCAAACCTAGTGTTAACAGGTCCAGAACGACGATACGAACCCAACAGAATGTTCAGAACTGGATTCCGATGAGCCGATCTTAAAATTGCCCGTCAAGTGGAGCCGCGGGGCCCACGATACAAAATTTTGTCAACGTTCTCAGAATTGAACCAAACTTGGGTCACAGGACCAGCGTATCGCTACGAGTCCGATGGTACAAGTTTTGTTTCGAAACAACGAGTACACACAAAGTTACAACGAATTTTAGAACATGGCCGATACGGGGTGTCGTCGACGGATACGTATTGATTCCGGTGTGCACGCACATCCAAATCAACTTTCACAAAATCTCACACGTCCGCATCGATATTGCGTACCTTTCGATGAAATCGGCACGTGACGAGGATGCCCGGATTGACGGCCCAACTCCGTATCGGAGAATTCCCATGCTTTATAAACCAAATTTTTTCTTCGATTGGAACTCAAATAACTTCCAATAAAAATCAAACAAAATTATTCTAGTTAGACACGTAGCATGAGGTTAATGTAATGGACACACCTGCGAAGGGGGCTTGCAAAAAGATGGAGGGATGGAGGTAAAATTACGTCGTGAAGTGGGTTGGTCGAAACTCGGTTCCGCGAATTGAAGAAGAAGAAGAACAATACCAGCAGCAGCAGCAGTGTGTGCCGTCGCAGCGGCGTTCTGGAGGAGAAGGAGAGGGGAAACCCTGGGGAGCGTCGCCGGTCATCGGGGGTGCTCAGTGGCCGTCGGGGCGGTGCTCGGCGGGGCAAGGCAGCATCACAGCAGCAACAATTTGCAGCAGCAGCAGCAGCTTGAAGCAGCGGTGGCGGTGGCTTTGTCGCAGGGGGGCCAGTACGGCGGCGGCTCACGATGGCGACTGGTGGTGTTGTTGTTAATGGTGGTGGTGGGTGATGGCTGCTGTGGTATAGATGGTGGTGGTGGCAGCCGGGGTCGGGGGTGAAGTCGAGGAGAATGGGGAGTCGATGGTGGCGGTGGTGAGTCTCAGGCGAGTGGAGACGGTGGTGCAGGTGTTGATGGAGGGGGAGGAGATTTTGACGATGGTGATGGAGATGTCGGGGATGAGTCTCAGACGGTGGTGGCATGGGGAAGTCGACGCTGGCGTAGTTCAGACGGTCGGGGATGACGGAGATGGGAGGAGGAGGCTGTAAACGGGGTGGCGGAGCTGTGCTGCTCGGGGACGGCCGGGTTGGTCGGAGTAGAAGGCGGCGTGGAGTGGAGGCTCAGGCAAAGATTCAGGTGGGGGTGGATGACAGGGCGGCGGATGGCCGGAGTTGGGGAAGCTCGGCTTGGTGGTCGGGGTGGTAAAGTAGTAGAAGTGGAGGGAAAGAAGAAGAAGAAGAAGAAGAAGAAGAAGAAGAAAGAAGAATTCAGCTGCTAGAGTAATTAGGAAGAGGAAGGAGAGAGAGGGGGAGATTTCAATGTATTGGAATTAGGGCCTGCTTGGGAAATGTGTAGGAAGAGGCATTTTATAGGGATGTGTGATGGTGGTGTGTGGTGATGATAAGTCCCCATTTGAATGGGTGGCTCAGATTCATCATGGAGAAATTTACATACAAAGGAGGGAGAGAGGAGTGAGGTTGACTAGTCAATGAGTTGAGGGTGGCTTGTTCATTGGCTTGGGCAAATGAGGTGATGACACCTAATGCAACATTTACAAATAAGCCCCTTAAATTTGGGGTATTTGCACAAACACATAAATGATGGAAAATTGGTGGGAGAATTGGTGTTTGGTGTTTCGTAGGGTGAGGGGGTGTTGTGCGTTTTGCATGGGCTTAATTAATGGGGTATTGGATTAAATTGGGGTTAAGTTGGGATTAGTCAAAGTTGGTATCCCTAATTAAATTAAAATAAATTGTCATGTGCTCTTAAATTAAATGGGGACGCATGGGGTCTTAATTGGGAGTGACCCAAGGGTCATAAAAGGTGTAGGCTTGGTGTCAGTCATGGATCCTTTAATTGGTCCGGCTCAACGGGTTGAGTTGGTATCTCAAAATTGATAACAACGACACAAGTGCACGACACAGGATTAAATAATAGATTTCGGATACGGAAAGTTGTGCAATTAAATTAGAGCACAAGGGATTAGGATTTTGAGTGACGGAAAAGTCCAGTGCCTAAGTTGGCGTGTCAAGTCTAGAATGCAACAACTTGTTAGAAATTATGGGCTAATGTTGGGCTCCGAATATTGCAGCAACGGTAAGGTGCACAAAGTGTTATGAATATTGCACAATAATTTAAATCACTATGATTTAAATTCTAATTGGCTTCAAACTAACCCTAGTCTCCCGATCTAAGTTAAGTAGACCTAAAATTTGGTCGAGGGGGTTTACAATCTACCCAATTTATAAGAATTTTGTCCTCAAAATTAAAATAAACACATAATAAACCCCAAATTATCTAGCAATGCTACGGACATATCTAGGACCGGTGGAGTTGGCCTTTGCACTATCTATTGGGCTCTATTGGCATACTGGGAATACTCTTGAGCCTGATGTTTGTTCGATCCGTACCTCGAGCACTGTCCTAACCTTCTTCTACAACTAGGACGATTAATATCTCAATATTCCTTCCTAGGTATAACGTCATCATCCTATAGTATCCACGATGGAATCAGGTGACTTAACTTCTTACAATTATCTTTAGCAGCAACAAGTCTAATCTAGCTAGTTAGTCATACCTAGTCTGGAAGTTCAACTCAAACAATTCCTGGGAGAAGTATATGTAACGAGATACAACATAAGCCTCTACTCATTACATAGTACTAATTATATAATAAATATCCACTCCGTCATTCTAAGTACCCTAGAACAAAATGTAACCAATAAGAATACTAACCCTAAAATTCATCGGCTAGGGCAAATTGGATAGAGGTTCTAATGACACCACCTACTACTAAGGATTTGGTTCAGCAGCTCATGTCCTATTAGTCGAAAGTCTAAATCTCTATTCCTAAGCAGTTTATGTGTAATCTACAATATTCAGCTGCCATTCCTTTCAGACTTCTATCTTCCGTTTATACCCTATACTCACGTGGCAATATATAATCTAAGAGTCTAGTGGTAATCGTCTACCGATTGGCCAACGAGTCAGCGTGTGATCTAGACCTATATTTTGTTTCTTGAAATTCGTAGCACTTCGAGGCTGATCGACAATTTCTACCTGTGCTAAATCCTCGAACTCCAAAGCATTACAATACTATCATTATTATCCCTCCAGTCTATATATAAAAAAAATTTGTCCTCGGGTTGCGTGATTCTAATATATATTTCTTATCCTTTGTTTCCTTCATACCTTCATATCCTTCTAATATGTTGATCTTGTTTTCTACTCTAAGCTCCGTCAAAGGTAAGATATGAACCTCATATCCCTGTAAGACGCTATACCTATTGACATTCCATGCGGTCGCACGATCTCCCTCATATACATATCTGTTAAGATCTCTATAGATTGTCGAACTCTGAAAGGTAAAGAGTGAGAGGACTTCGTAGGTCGATCCATGATCGCCCATACCGTATTACAGCACGTAATGAAGTCCATAGTGATGTGCTCCTATTTTACTCAGGTATCGGGAGTGGATTAAAGTAAACCTGCAGACCTCTGATGCTCAGTCCTGCCCTGTTGACACACCAGGCACTTTGCCACAAAGTCGCTATCTCCCTCTTTATTCCAAGCTACCCATGGTACTGCCTAAAATCTCTGTACATCTTATGCCTCCTGGATGAATAAAGCATGCTGAACTATGCACCTTCGACATCACTCCTGATGAAGTTCTCCGTTCGGAACATAGAGACGATCTCCATATCTCAAAGTCCATCCTCGTGTATGCGTAATCCTGTCTACATCCCGACTTCTGTCCTCTGTCGAAGTCTCTGGAATCTGGCATCTGTTGGCAAGGCAGCCTTGATCCTCTCAACCAATGTCGATTGCAACTGATAACTTAACAACTGGCCGTCTGCTCCGAGCATAACGACCTTTATACCCAAATGCTCTAGATCTCTCAATCGGTATTGCTGGATAGCCAAAAAGAATATCCTGGGCCTCCTGCTTAATGCGTCAGCTACCACGTTGGCCTTTCTTGGATGGTATTGTAGCTCGATCTCAAAGTCTGTCATCATCTCGAGCCAACGTCCTTGTCTCCGGTTTAGGTACTTTTTAAAATTTTTTAAAAAACTCATGATCAAGTACTTGTCGCAAATTTTATCTTGTTGCCGCTCTACCTTTTTACTTTGAACCTGAGGTTTCTCCTAGTTTACCCCATGCGTATCCTTCACCCAAACTATATGGGTACAATTTTGTTTAAAATTGGCCATCCAGTATAGGTAGTTCACGATATCCAACTCAAGACTATAACATCTGTCGATATTCTCACCTTCAATCTAATAGCTCTATTCCAGATACTAGCTTAACTAATCGAATTATCAAAGGTGGAAACATGAGACTAATAGTCACTGATAACCCAAATAAGTCAAGTACATCTAACCTAATTTGAAAGCTACCTGTAGTACTCAGCTATCTCTTCATCCAAATATTGGGTCTACCAATCTATGTCTAGCAATCTACCTATCTATTTTAGCTTAATCCTGATCATTATCTAGAGGATGGGAAAAACTTTTAGGTCGGATACTGTAAGTCACCAGGTAACTAGGGGTTAACCATTATGGTTTGCTACCTAAAGTACTATTCCGTACCCTATTTTTATTAGTATCTGATTATCGTCTTCTAGATGTGAGACTGACATTCTGTCTGGTCAATTTTATAAAGTCGTTCCTTGTATCACTACCCTAAGACTACAATTAATTCGTAGCATCTAGCTATGTCTCTCCTAATTTATTCTAGAGCCTTAGAATCGAACAATATTTCTAGCTTCTAATACTGACAGGTCATGGCTACCTTAAGTAAGGGTCTAGTTTTAAGTCTCTACTTCTATGTCTAATTCTTATGCTTACATTCTATACTAGCTCTAGCAAAAAGATATAAATTATCAATATTTTCTTTCAGGGTTAACCATCTAATAAAACCATATACTCAAAATATCTTATTAAATATGCCATCTTCGTCGTGACGAGGATATGCTTCTGAAGGAAATCACCAAGCGCGAGCATCCATCCTTCCGAAATAAGAAATATGAGAAACAATAATAATGATTTTGACAATAAATGAACGAATAGAGTAATGAAGTCCAAGGGCGACAATCGAATACAAGAGAAGTTTTAAAATCGGTTATGGATTGAGATCTTGTTCAACATTAATCCTAAGTTGCAGGCTCGTTCGGTACAGTGAAGTAACCGGAATGATATGCTCTGACCTGCATGGGCCACCACTAAAACCATGTCATGCCCCAATCCCAAAATCTATGGGACCAGACACATGGCAATGGCCAGCTGGTACGACTCTGTAGGGTATTCTAATTTAATGGAGCCGACAAAATGTACTTATGCTGTCCACGGTCAAGTGATCCAGTAATAACTAATTCTAACATACAATAAGTAAACTAAATCTCAATCCATGGTAAATAATCTCAAGAAAGAACGATACACATCATCAGTCTGCAGCCCAATAATATATCCGCTCGAATAGACCAAAAGAATAACACAGGTCTATAAACACTAGGCTATAAAAATAGAATAAAAATGGAAAGTAGTATATGACTGTAATAACTGGAAATATAAAGATACCTGCAATAATGTCCACACTCCAATATATATCAAATATCCTGCAAACTGCACAAATAACCTGGAAGGGAACCAAGTCCTCAGAGGGACGTAACAAGATACAAAAATATATGCCATAAAGTAAATACTGTAAAACTCGAGGGTGAACTAACCAGCTAAGTGAAATACAATTTGAGGATAACTTAGTGCGTAAGAAAGGTGTAGGCTAGATATATGCTGACGTAATTCACCAATCATCATGACTGGCTAGTATATGCCACATATGTCCCCATAACAAGGGTGCTCTGCAATATAATAACGTCCAGCTCCGAGGAGCATGGTATCTGTATAAATAACGTCCAACGTTCCTTAGAGTGTGGTATCTGCAATATATAACAAGTAATGTCCAACACTCTAAAGAACGCGGTATCAGAATAAAAGAGGTGAGTGTCCCATACGCCTACTAGTTGTCCTCCCCGCCCAATGCTCTATGCATGTTGTATACACAACACGCTTTAGCTACTACGCCGAGACGGGGTACAAGATCGGCGTCGTAACTCTGGCTCATAATCTATTGCTAGAACAATGGCCCAACCTTACAACCAAAAAAGGACAAGGATTGGACTACCGTACTACAATAGTCTATGTTCCTGGACTAATGATAACTGCTAAGTCTTCTAACATGCATCACTATTAGCAGTTATACCTTAACCGTCGCACGACCTACACATACAGGTGGTCAACCGAATATGCAAGTTTGTGTCCTATATGAGACTCATAACATGTGTAAGAAATGTGTCAAGGTCTGGGAGTCATACCGATAAATCCACGACTTTAGGTGGGTCCACTAGACACTAGGTCAGACACAAGTCCTAACGTCAATGTCGTCGTTGACTGCACCCGAGTCTTCTCGGATGCGCAAGGCAAGGTATACTTGCCTGAAAGGTATACTTGCCTGAAAGCCAGACACAAGTCCTAACGTCAACGTCGTCGTTGAAACAATAAAATATGCAACTAGATAATATCTAAATTTAAACAGTACAACAAGGCAAGGTATACTTGCCTGAAAGCCAGGCGAATATTCGAACACGAACTAGCCATGGAAGTAACAGTGCAATAATGGAAACTGGAGCTGATATCCCCGAATGCTATCACAAATATCACCAACAGTCCCAAAATGAGTAAGATACTCAGAAAAACATATACATACGTCCAAGTTGGACACAAGGGCAAAAATGCAATTTTTAGTCAACACGGGGTCCACAAGTGGACCCGTCTTGCACCAAAAAATGTGCCATAGACAAGGTTCTCCAAATTCGTTAAACCTAGTGTCAATAAGTCCAGAACGACGATACAAATCCAACCGAATGTCCAGAACTAGATTTCGATGAGCCGATCACAAAATTACCCGTCAAGTGGAGCTACAGGATTTTGTCAACGTTCTCAAAATCGAACCAAACTTGGGTCACAGGACCAGCGTATCGCTACGATTCCGATGGCACATGTTTCATTTCGAAACGACGAGCACACACGAAGTTACAACAAGTTACAGAATATGGCTGATACGGGATATCGTCGACGGATACGCGTTGATTACGGTGTGCACGCACATCCAAATCAACTTTCAAAAAATATCACATGTCCGCATCGATAGTGCGCACCTTTCGGTGAAATTGGTACGCGACTAGGATGCCCGGATTGACGGCTCAACTCCGTATCAGAGAATTCCCATGCTTTATAAACCAAAAATTTTCTTCGATTGGAACTCAAATAACTTCTAATAAAAATCAAACAAAATTATTCTAGTTAGACACGTAGAATGAGGGTCATATAATGAACACACCTGCAGAGGGGGCCCACAAAACGATGGAGGAATGGGGGTAAAATCACACCGTGAAGTGGGTTGGTCAAATCTCGATTCCGCGAATTGAAGAAGAAGAAGAAGAACAGTAGCAGCAGCAGTGTGTACCATCGCAGCGGCATTCTAGAGAAGGAGAAGGGGAGGGGAAACCCTGGGGAGTATCGTCGGTTGTCGGGGGTGCTCGGTGGCCGTCGGGGCGGTGCTCGGCGGGGCAAGGCAGCATCGCAGCAGCAGCAACTTGCAGCAGCAGCAGCAGCTTGAAGCAGCGGTGGCGGTGGCTCTGCCGCAGGGGGGCCAGGACGGCGGCGGGTCTAAGTGGCGACTGGTGGTGGTGTTGTTAATGGTGGCGGTGGTTGATGACTGCTGTGGTGTAGATGTTGGTGGTGGCAGCCGGAGTCAGGGGTAAAGTCGAGGAGAATAGGGAGTCGATGGTGGCAGTAGTGAGTCTCAAGCGAGTGAAGACGGTGGTGCAGGTATTGACGGAGAGGGAGGCGATTTCGATGATGGTGATGGAGATGTCGGGGATGAGTCTCCGACGGTGGTGGCGTGGGGAAGTAGATGCTGGTGGAGTTCAGACGGTCGGGGATGACGGAGATGGGAGGAGGAGGCTGTAAACGGGGTGACGGAGTTGTGGTGCTCGGGGACGGCCGGGTTGATCGGAGTAGAAGGTGGCGTGGAGGCTCAGGCGAAGATTCAGGCTTGGGTGGCTGACATGGCGGAGGATGGCCGGAGTTGGGGAAGCTCGGTTTGGTGGTCGGGGTGGTAAAGTAGGAGAAGTGGAGAGGAAGACGAAGAAGAAGAAAGGAAGAAGAAAGAAGAATTCAGCTGCTAGAGTAATTAGAAAGAGGGAGGAGAGAGAGAGGGGGGGATTTCAATGTATTGGGATTAGGGCCTGCTTGGGAAATATGTAGGAAGAGGCATTTTATAGGGATGTGTAATGGTGGTGTTTGGTGATGATGAGTCCCCATTTGAATGGGTGGCTCAGATTCATCATAGAGAAATTTACATACAAAGGAGGGAGAGAGGAGTGAGGTTGACTAGTCAATGAGTTGATGGTGTCTTCTTCATTGGCTTGGGCCAATGAGGTGATGACACCTATTGCAACATTTACAAATAAGCCCCTTAAATTTGGGGTATTTGTACAAACACATGAAATAATAGAAAATTGATGGAAGAATTGGTGTTTGGTGTTTTTTTAGGGTGAGGGGTGTTGTGCGTTTTGCATAGGCTTAATTAATGAGGTATTAGATTAAATTGGGGTTAAGTTGGGATTAGTCAAAGTTGGTATCCCTAATTAAATTAAAATAAATTGTCATGTGCTCTTAAATTAAATGGGGACGCATGGGGTCTCAATTGGGAGTGACACAAGGGTCATGAAAGGTGTAGGCTTGGTGTTAGTCTTAGACCCTTTGATTGGTCCGGCTCAACGGGTTGAGTTGGTGTCTCAAAATTGATGACAACAACACAAGTGCGCAACACATGATTAAATAATGGATTTCATATACGGAAAGTTGTGCAATTAAATTAGAGCACAAGAGATTAGGATTTTGAGTGACGAAAAAGTCCAGCACATAAGTTGGCGTGTCAAGTCTAGAATGCAACAACTTATTAGAAATTATGGGTTAATGTTGGGCTCCGAATATTGCAGCAACGGTAAGGTGCAGAAAGTGTTATGAATATTGCACAATAATCTAAATCACTATGATTTAAATTCCAATTGGCTTCAAACTAACCCTAGTCTCCCGATCTAAGTTAAGTAGACCTAAAATTTGGTCGAGGAGGTTTATACATATGAAGAAAGAGTTGTATCCACCCGACTCGGTACAACCGTTCAAGGTAGTAGCTCTAGTTTTTCGTCTAAATTATCATATGCTAAAGGTGTACTGCAAAGGAAGAAACAAAAATAATCTTTCCAACCTGCGCAAGAATTTCCCTTATATCTAAATTCTTATGAAGCAGATGAAGATGACTTGTCACGTCCTAGTCCCAAAATACACAGGACTAGGACACGTAGCATGCCAGCCGCATGAATATGACACTCCAATATATGGAAATCATAACACACGTACGCTGTAATATGAATAACAATTCACAAGCGATATATATATATATATATATATATATATATATATATATATATATATATATATATATTTCACAGGACATAACTAAATCTCATCCACCAAAATCGAATAAAATTAAATAACCAATATCTATGAAACTAGATCTCAATATAAGGTGTCTAAAGATGATAGTCAGATGGAAACAAATCCACTACCGAACTAGAATATAGAATAAACAAGACAAATACAATATAAGTATAACAACTATCAACCACTGAGACTCGAAGAGAATACCTCCTCGGAATATATCAGTAACCAGTTCGGATCTGCGCTCCTGCGAATACTCATGAACATCTACACCTGGAAAGGGACCAGGTCCTCAGAGGGACATAACAAGATACATAAAAGCATGCCATATATAAATACTGAATAAAATAAATAAAAGGTGTGCTAACCAACTAAGTGAATGCAATGTGAGGACAACTTTGGTACGTATGGGTAGGTGTAGGCATAACGCCCATACCGCTCCGAAGAACGTAGAAGCTGCATAGTATATAACGTCTATGTCGCTCCGAAGAACGTAAAATCTGCATATTATATAACGTCCATATCGCTCCGAAGAATGTAGAATCTGCATAAAGGGAGTCATTAGATCCGTGGCTCCTCTGGATACTACGAATTCTAATGTGTGTATCCCATACGCCTACTAGTTGTTCTTTCCGCCCAATGTAGATATACAAGTCGAATACTCGGCGTGCATACCACGTATCTATATGCCAAGTCTCTACTAATTATATAATCCTGAATTACGTACTAAACCGTGATGCATGTCACACGTACCGATAGCTAGTCGAGTACGCGAACCCGCATCCCAATATAAATTTTTCATCATAAAACGCATAAGAGTGTCAGGTCTCGGAAGATACCAGAGTATCCTCCCAATGGGGTGAGTCTGCTAGTGACTAGGTCAAGTACACTACTCATCGACGCATCCGTCGACTGCATCCGAGTCAATCTTTGACGCACACAGTTATATGAAATAAAGCAACAAGATATCATACAACTTATGCATAATTTAAATTAGACAGTAAATATGGCAAGGTATCTTGCCTGGGTCCTCAAGCTGCGAGTGCCAATAATCTGCTCCTACAGTCGCGCAGAACATCTGATATCCTATATACATACAATAAAATATAATACACATCAGTCATTATACTAACACACACATGACCATAATTTACACTGGACTCCGGGGTACTCTAGGGGTGACACGGGTCAACTAACACAGTCAATTGCGCATCTAATTATGCGGGGGTCGCATCTGCAAATACTGCGCACAATCAGACAGTCAACTAACACTTGTCTATCCAGTACGTTGGTGTACACAAGGCAGACACTTCCTAATGTTCAGGTCACAAAGTCAAGGTAAATATGGGACAATCCACAGTGTCCTAAGGTCGTACAATATGATTACATATATAGTCACAACTACTATTTAGCATTTAATTACATATATATCCATATAATTATATAACAATATAACCAATAATTTATATACATACCCAACTGAATAATATACGCATATGCGTACGAGTACGTGTATGCCACACTGAGTTCACCGACTCAGGGTCTGGACTCATAAATACTAATTGAACCAATCTGCTAATCCCTACACACAAACACACATACGAAATAATAAAGCAGAGGGACAGGTTCGAACCTCGGGGTACGCACACGAGAATGACGGTGACGACGATGAGGTTGACGACGATGATGACGATGATAACGAAGATGATGGTGATGATCATGGTGGTGATGTTGATGAAGTTCATGGTGAAGATGATGATGAGTATGATGATCATGATGTTCATTGTGAAGATAATGATGAGTATGATATTGATGACGACGACGACGATGGCGTTGGTGATGATGATGATAATGACGATGATGATGGAGGTGATGATGACGATGATGGCTACGATGGTGGTGGTGATGATCAAAGTAAAAAGGATGATGAAGGTGATGATAAAAGTGATGGTGATGGAGGTGCTCCGGCCAGGGGGAGGGGAGGTCCGGCCAGGGAGGGCAGTGAAGGGGAAGGAGGACAGGGCTGCCGGAGTTGCTCAGGCAAGAGGAGAGGGACAAAGAAAGGTGGAGGTCAGGGAGGAGGGCACAGGTTGGCTCGGGTGGTGATGGTGGTGGTGGTAATGGAGGTTGCAAGGAAGAGAGGAGAGGCGATCGGTGCTGGTGGCTGAAAGCAGGGACAGCTGCTCCAGGCGAGGAGTTGGACGGCGGTGGGTCTGTTCGATGAGAGACGGGGGTCCAGGACTCCGGCGAGGATGGCAGCGGGTTGACTGAGCGGCTCGGCGAGGGGTTCATCCTGCGGGTCGACGGCCTTCTGGGTGCAGCAGTCGACAGGGTGCGGGATGGTCAACAGGTGGAGGTCTATGTGGTGGTGGAGGAGTTGTAGTCGGGCTCCGGCGTCAGGCGAAGGAGGGACGAGGTGGATGAAGAGGAGGTTGAGGAGAGGGAGGCTGACGGAGTCCGGCAGGATTCCGGCGAGGTAGGGAGTGCACAGGGAAGAAAAGGGAAGAAGGTGAATAGGAAAGTAGGGAGGGGGGTGTCGGCTGAGTATTATTTAGGTTTAGGTGATTTAGAAAAGAAATCAAGAAAAAGGGAAGAAAAGTTATTTTATACATGGGGACTTTGGGTTTGGGTTGACCAAGGTAGGTGGGCTTGGTCAACATCTCCTTGGGATGGGCCAAGGCTTGACAAGGGGATGTTTGGGAGGGCTATAAATTACATTATTTAAATATAATTGCTAGGATTAAATGAGGGCAGATGTTGCGCGTTTGCATACTCCAAAAATTCATGGGAAAAATCTACATGAACGAAAATTAGGTTTCTTTATGTGCCATGTCCAATAGTGTGGGCACCTCAATGCGCTTTTGTATAAAAGCGCCCAACAATTAGAAAATTACACAAAAATAAAAATTAGATTTAAATTAATTAGAATTAATGCGCAAGGTGTTCTGGAATTAATTAGAAGTTCATGGGGATAAAATTAGGTGGGACACACGTGTCATGGACATAGAGGGCTCATAGTAGAATTTTATCATAAATTAGGTTGTACGAAATGCGTCAAGATTGTGTCTCCAATTTCGATTAAAACGCAAAAGAATAAAAAGCCGTATTTATTTAGAATTAAATATAAACATCCGCGACGAATATTGTACGACTAAAATATAGCATAAGTGGGCATAATTATAAGTTACACAAAGGTCAGAATAGTAGGCGGGCATGTCTAGGACAAGGTTGTGAAATTTGTTGGAAGGCAATGACTAGTGAGGTGCTCCAATTATCGAAGCAATGGTAAGGCACACTAAGTGATATAATATTGTATTATTAAATAAAATAATGTGTTCTAATTCTACTGGATTCTAATTAGCCCTAATTTCTCCATCTAATCCAAGTAGGCCTAATTTTGGGTGAGGGGGTTTACATGACTCTTTATCTCATTATTCAATTTTAGAATGGTGGAAGAGACACAAAAAATTTATCTTATACTTTCTTCTATAACACGCGATATTCCAATGGTCCCAGTATCCACGGTATTATCGGAATCTTATTTTAGTGATGGTTCAAGGATGCTAAGCAAGAAGATAAGACGGTTGCTGCCAGATATTTTAGAATCTTGTGTCTGCGTTCAAGATTGGACCCATGCTGAAGAAAAAACTCAAGACTCAAGAGATGAAAGTGCCGATATCGCAGGGCTGGACTTTGAATCTCTTACTATAGATGACGCTACTGCAGGAGGAGCTGAGCAATAAACTTCAACGAAAGACAAACGACAGGCGACAGACGATGGACGACGAAATACGAATGATTAAATTATTTTAAAAGACTTGTACATTTTTTACAACCTTTATGCAAATAAAATATTATTTACAAGTTTTTATTTTTTTGTTTACTTAAATGTTATAATACATTTATAATTTAATTGCATTAATAAAAAAATTAGCTTTTTCTTACTTAATGTTGTTAGTTGTTTACATTTAACTTCTTTATGTCTATATAAATCACTTCTTTATATACTTATAGATTTATATTTAAATTCAAAAAATAGATTTATACATTTTTTTATAAGTTATTAATTTTTTTAAAAATATTCAACTTATAAATATTTAGATTTTAATTTATACTTAAAGTTATATAAATATTGATATAAAAAATTAAATAAATTTCCTAACAAATAAATTTATAAATTTCAAATTATACTTAACATATAACTTATAAATTTCAAATTATACTTAACATAACTTATAAATTTCAAATAGTATATACTTAAAGTTATATACTTTATATAAGGAAGGATGGAAACCCATCCTCCTCTTCATTTGGACTCATCTTTCTCAATTTTTAGGTGTCTCAAAAGGAGGCTAGAGGGCTCTTTATATAGGGAATGATGGAAATCCATCCTCCTCTTCTTTTCGATGTGGGACTAAAAATAAAATACAAAATTGATATCCACATTCGCAGCCCAATGCATAGCCCGCTCAGCGCCAGTTCAGCACCCGCTCAGCGCACATTCATGCAACATGCGCTTGCAACATGAGCATAAAACGAGCGCACGAGCGTCTTGCGACGATGCTGACCTGCTAAGTGCAAACTGCGCCAACAAAGTGCCACTTTGGGCCATTGAGTCCGAGTCCGAGTTCGAGTCGCTAAGCCCCTTTGGGACTTAGCTCCTATGGAATAAATTTCAAGAGCATGACAAAAAACATAAATGCTTTCATTGAGGAGTTAATCATTTTTTCTCCTAATAAAATACCCTCATATGGCACCCATGTGCCCCACCATACCCCATATGCACACCTCAACTCATACAAAGTATTATATTGAGATACCCACTTGGTGGTGTAGCCAATGTGGGACTATTTTTCTTATTCTAAAGAAAAAAAATACCAACAATCTCCCACATATCTCAATATATGGGTTGAGCGTTCCCCACAGTGACTGCCCCTCATGCATTAGGATAGATGTCGCTTCGACTTGAATCTTTTCGTATGGGTCAAATAATAGTATGATACAAGAATAGACTAGGCCTTAAATTCTGTACCATAGCAATAATTCTTTCCATTCACATAATGACATCATCTGTGCTTCTACTTGCACATTAAAGGCCATATGCACGCCTGATTTTAGTGTATGTATCTTGGGCGTCTATAAGTTTACCCACAAGAGATGTCATGTATCTCTTTCCATAGACTCTAGGTGAGTTCTTTTAAAGAGTCCTTGGCATGAAGCCTTGAGCTTCCTTGTGGTGCTACTCCGCTATGACATGGTCCAAAGTCGAGGTCCTACCTCATTGTGGTGTCATCCATTGTAACATGATGTTCTAGCCTTTTTGTAGTGTCAAACTACCCAGCATGAAGCCTTGCGCTTCCTTGCAGTGTTACGCCGTTGTGACATGGCTCGCGTAGCCGAGGATTTATCCTCTCTAGGTACCTCTTGGTGGTGTCACACTATTATAATATGAGGTCACCGGCCTCTTTGTAGTTCTGCATGCCATTCTTTATTTTATAATATTAGGCCACCTGCCTATATGCGGTGATACGCCGCTATGACATGGCTTACGAAGCCGAGGCATTAACTTATCGAGTAACCTTATGGTGGTGTCACCCACTGTTGCATAGAATCCTCTGCTCCTTTATAGGGTTGTACTACCATGCTTCCTATAAAGCACACCGGCTATTCTAAATGCCCTAGAACTCATTAAGGCGTCTAAGCCATCCTCCCATAAGACTTTGTTCTACTCAAGAAAAAAAATACAGACAACAGTGGTTCTGGGTATGTAACCCCTCAATGCCCTAAAGGACTACCCACTGTTCTTGATATTCTCCCAGTCAATGATCCTTCTTTGAACCAAAAGCTAGATGCCTAGTAGATTTCTCTTTGAACTAATAGCATAAAACTTTATGGTAGAATTACAAAAATAGAATATCATATGTAAACCCCCTCACCCAAAATTAGGCCTATTTGGCTTAGACAGAGAGACTAGGGATAGTTTGAATCTAGTTGGAAATGGAATACGGTATTTTATTTAATTTTGTAATATTTATATCACTTAGCGCACCATACCGTTGCTTCGATAATTGGAGCACTACACTAGCCATTGCCTTCCTACAAATTTTATACCCTTGTCCTAGACATGCCCGCCTTCTATTCTGACCTTTGTGTAACTTATAATTATGATCTCTTGTGCTACCTTTTAGTCGAACAATATTCGTCGCAAACATTATTATTTTATTCTAAATAAATTCTAACTTTGTATCATTGTGCGTTCCAATCAAAATTGGAGACACAATCTTGACCCATTTTATGCAACCCAAATTATAATAATATTCTATTCTGAGTCCCCTATGTCCATGACACTTGTGTCCCACCTAATTTTAGCCCCATGTACTTCTAATTAATTTTAAAATACCATTTGCATTAATTTTAATTAATTTAACCCAATTTCCATCTTTGTGCAATTTTCTAATTGTTGGGCGCTTTTATGTAAAAGTGCATTGAGGTGTCCACACCATTGGACACAACACATGAAGAAACCTATTTCTCCTTCATATAAATTTTTTCCATAATTTTTGGAATGTGCAACACACAACATCGGCCCTCATTTAACCCTAGCCTTGCATTTCAAACAATGCAATCCTAGCCCTCCAAACATCCCCATGACAAGCCAAGGCCCACTCCAAGGAGATGTTGACCAAGCCTAATCCCTTAGGTCAATATCAAACTCTAGTTTCCACATGTATAAATATACAACTTTTCTTTTTTCTCTTTATTTTTTTCCAAAAACCCAATCCCTATGCTAACCTAGCCGACCTTCACCCCATCTCCCTGTTCATCACCACCTTCCTCCCGCCGGAACAGCTGAGCAGCTGGAGTAGCTCCCAACCGCCGTGGCCATCCCTGAACTTCCTATCACAGCCTTCTCCTCTGATCCATCACCACCCATAACCACCACCTGTACGACCTCCTCTCCTCCTCCCTATTCTCTCCATCCCCGCCTCAATCTCCCTCGACCAGAGCCGGCCGACCCACCATCACCGAAGCACATGACCACTCACCGCTGTCCTCCCCCTTCGTCGACTTTATCTCATCGACGACCATACCACCATCACTTTCCTCCCTGAGCCCCCACACCACGTTCACCACGACCCCGAGCCGTTGCCATTAACGCCGATAGCACACCGTCCTCTCCTCCCTCGCCTCTTCCTCTAGCAGCGGCTATACCCCGCTAGATCCTCCTCCCTGCTCTCTCCATCTTCCTCCTGAGCTCTACTCTACCGGAGCAACCCGCCTGTCAGCCTCTATCCACCACCACGACCCGAGCAGCCTCACCGAAGCACGACTAACACCATCGTCCCCGACTCAACCCTGCTGCTGATTTCAATAGCACCACCACCACCCTTGATACCCGACTCTGGCTAATCTCCCCGTTCATCCCCGCTGAGCCCCGAATGCACCACCACCCGATGTCCTCTTTCCTGTCCTCCTTACTCTCCCTGCTCAGCGTTCTCTTCCCTGCCGGACTTCGACAACCTCCAGCCAGTAACATCCTTATCATCCCCATCATCATGATCATCAACATCACCATTAACATTCTCATCATCATCCCCATCATCAACACAGTCATCATCTCATCATCATCATCTCATCCCATCATCTCATCATCATCATCATTATCTCATCATTATCATCTCCTTATCTCATCATCACCATCTCATCACCTAATTATCACCCTAATCACCATTATCATCCTAATCATTACCCTCATCATCATAATCAGCATTAACCTAACCATCATTACCCTCATTATCACCATCATCGTCGTCATCATGGACCCGTCACTCTCGCCGAAGACAACTTGCAGTAATTATCCCGATTCTCGTGCCTATGCACGCTAACCCGAGGTTCGAACTTGTTCCTCTTCTTCTTTTTATGTGTGCTTGTGTGTATGTTATTAGGACATTAATATTGCTTTATGACAGTTAGTTGACATCAGACCCTGAGTCGGTGAACCCAACTCGTATGCGTATACATACGCGTATGTATATAATATTCAGATTAGTATATATATATATATATATATATATATATATATATATATATATATATATATATATATATATATATATATATATATGTATGTATTGTATAAGTAATTAAATGGTGATAATAATTATGACTATATATGTGTTTATTTGCTGTACGACCCTAGGATACTATGGATTTCTCTGCATATTTAACTTGACATTGTGACCTGAATATTAGGTAATTGTCTGCCTTGTGTACACTGACGTACTTGCGAGACCGTATTAGTGTTTGACTGTCAATTTTCACAGCATTCGAGGATGTGACAGCCGCGTAATTAGACGCACATTTGACCCTGTTAGTTGACCAGTGTCACCCCTAGCGTACCCTCTGAGTTCAGTATAAATATGGTTGTGTATGTGCTAGTGTAATGGCTGATATTGTATTTTATTATATTATATGTATATAGGATATCGGATTTGTTCTGTGCGACTTCAGGAGCAGGTTATTGGTACTATGCAACTTCTTGCCAGGCAAGTATACCTTGCCATTGTACTGTTATTCATATTCCATATGTTGCATGCATCTTTATTTTTGTCATTTAATTCAGATATTTTAAACTGCTATATAAACTGCGCGTCCAAGAAAACTTGGGTGCAACGACGGTGACGTCGTAATCTATTTTTATTATATATATGCATTGACCTAGTTTTATGAGACCATCCCATAATTTGGAGGCATCATTAGGTTTCATTGGCCGTAACACAACTGTTACACGAGTGTGAGTCTCATATAGGACACGGACTGCGTACTGGATTGGCCTCCTGTACATATGGGCCGTGCGTTAGGGATAACTGCAGTTAGAAACTTTGTATGCTAGTAGACTTGGCAGTTATTAGAGGTATTATAGTGTCATGGATGTGACATGCTTAGAGCATGGGGTGGGAAGAACAAATACGATATTTGGGCTCCTTTGCACTTTCCTTTTTATGTAACGCGCACGCTTTGCCGTAGATGTGTAGTCGTGATGACCCCTATATTACCTGGCGGCCTCTGAGGTTCAAAAGACGTCATACTTTTTAGGCCCCTGAATCTCCAAGAGAATCATGCCAATCCCATTTTGGCCAGATAGCCCACTTGTAAGAAAGTTGTTCTTAACGCGCATTCACATAGACGGTTAGGCGATCCATTGGATGTTTATTTTAGTACTTTATTGGCATACTTTTATGTATCTTGTTATGTCCCTCTGAGGACCTGGTCCCTTTCCCGGTGTAGATGTTCATGAGTATTCGCAGGAGCGCAGATCCGGACTGGTTACTTATATTTCGAGAAGGTCTTCTTTTTGAGCCTCGTGATTGTTAGTTGATGTACTTATATTGTGTTTGCTTTTATATTCTAGTTCGGTAGTGGATTTTCCATCCGACTGTCATCCTTTGATACTTTATATTGAGATTTAGTTACATAGTTATTGGTTATTTTTTTCTATTTGATTCTGTAGATGAGATTTAGATTATGTCTTGTGACTTGTGATAGTTTATACTACTTGTGAATTATTGTTCATAATACAGCGTACGCTTGTGTTATGGTTTCCATATATTGGAGTTGCCATATACATGCGGCTGACATGCTTACGTGTCCTAGTCCTACGCATTTTGGGACTAGGGCGTGACATATTTTTAGTGGTGGCTCATTCAGGTCGAGAGCATATTTACTCGGTTACGTTATTGTACCGAGCAAGCCTGCAATTAAGATTAGAGTATAGGATCTGTCATAACCCAGATTTTTTTCAGAATATTTTAAAACATTTTCTCACAATTTTTTAGAATTAAAACTAAGGTATTTCGTGATTAAATAATTTTTGAATGATGTTGATTAATATTAAAATATTATCAAAATAATATTTTCTAGTGTAAAATGAAAAACTAGACATAGGATAATTTTTCGTGAATTTATTGGACCCCGAAAACATTTTTAAAAGCCCTAAAAACTAATTAATAAATAAACCAAAATAAACCCTGAATAAAACTCGGTTTATTTTCAAAATAAACCAAACCAACCCAGACCCGGTTCAACTGAACCAAACCCAACCTTAGCGGGTCGGGTCGGATCTAAACCCGACCTGAAACCCGCCTACCCGAACCCGCACTTAAACATTAGCGGATCGGGCCGGATTCATATTGAACCCGACCCGACCCAAACCCGTTAACCCAAATCAGAATCCCCACCGGATTCACTATTCTGGCACCATATAAAGTGTCTCGACTTCCATGCCTCGCCTAAACCCTAGCCGCCGAAAACCTAGACTAACTCCCAAGACACCGCCCTGAACCCTAGCTCCGGCCGCCCTGAACCCTAACATCCTCGTCTTCCTCCTCCTCCAGTCTTCCTCCCCCGACCCCCTCTCCGTCGACCTCCTCGACTCCTTCTCCTCCGTCCAGCCCCGCTCGACCCCCTCTCCGTCGACCCCCTCTCCTTCGCCCAGCCCCGGTCGACCCCCTCTCCGTTGACCCCCTCTCCTCCGCCCAGCCCCGCTCGACCCCCTCTCCGTCGACCCCCTCTCCTCCGCCCAGCCCCGCTCGACCTCCCCCGACTTCCACCTTCCTTTCGCCCTAGCCCAGTACCACCACCATCACCCCTTCCGTTCTCCCCCGACCCCCAAGGCCACTGGAGCATGAGTCCATCTCCGCCCATCCACGAGGCCGCAGCACCCGAGCTCCGCCCGCAGCCCCAGCCCGACTCCGCCATGCCTCAGCCAAGTTCCTCCGCCTCCCTCCTCTGTCTTCCTCCTCCCCTCACCACCCTCTTCGACGACTCCACAGCGCCGAGCAGCCCCGACCTCTCCCTGATCTCCTTCTCCCCTTCCCTGTCCACCGACCTAACCCAAACCCTAACCCTAAACCTAGCCGCCTGCGTCGGCGCCGCCCCTCCGGCGTAGCCCTAAGCCACCACGGCGAAGCCCCGGCGAGTCTCAACCGCACCCTGATCGGACACAGCAGTGGACACAGCGCCATATCGCAGTGGCGTGTCAACTCAGACACGAAAAATCCTCGTTCCACGGAGCACTGTTCAGGTAATCCGTTCTCTCTCCTCGTTGCTCCAATTTCTGTTCCGTCAGTTGTGACGCGTAGGCTGTGTAACCCTCTCGATGCCCGTACAACCCGCTTGGTGCATCGCGTCCTGTGGTGATCGCAAACCGCGATCCAAAAAATAGGAAAACAAATGCCCTGTTTCATCCCAGAATTGAGTGTGCCCCGCCAAACGGGACCACTTGGTCGCGCACGGTCTTCATCGAAACGTGCGCGCCGTCGATACGGACGTACGAGATTTCGCAGAAGTTGATTTGGTGGTGCGTGCACACCGGAATCAACGCGTATCCGCCGACAATGTCCCGTATCCGCCTGTTCTGGAACACGTCATAACTTTGTGTACACACGTTGAATCGAAACGAAACTTGCGTCATCGGACTCGTAGCAATATGCTGGTCCTGTGACCCAAGTTTGGTTCGATCCTGAGAACGTTGACAAAATTGCGTCTCCACTTGACGGGCGATTTTGTGATCGACTCATCGAAATCCAGTTCTGGAAGTTCTGTTGAGTTCATATCATCGTTCTGGACTTGTTGACACCAAGTTTGACGAATTTGGAGACCTTTGACCCTGACACATTTTTTGGTGCAAAGCGGCCCACATGTGGACCCCGCTTTGACCAAGAATTGTCATTTTTGCCCCTGTGTCCAAATTGGACTTAAGGACAAGCATTTCTAGCTATTTGATATTTTCTGAGACTGTTGGTGATGTTTATTACAGCTTTTGGAGGAGTACCTGTAGGATCCACCGATACAGGGACAACTGTTGGTATTCAAACCCCAGGCAAGTGTACCTTGCCAAAACTTGCAGTTCTCATTACCTATTTTCCTTGATTCATTTATACTGTTGTGCATGCTTGACCTAGGACCGTGTGACTTACTTAGTGTCCGATTATTAGTCGGGTGCCAACAATATACGCAGAGTTATGTAATGTCACCTAGACATGGATATCGTGACCCTTTACATTCTCGTACTTGTCTTATCAAGTACATCATAACCCAGGACACTTGATACTATTCATGAGACAGAATCTTCCTGAGATATTTATGTTGATTCTCTATAGGATACAGGTTTTATGACATAGATATTATATTCATAGACATTATATGACTGGCTGCATTAGTTTTGATCTTGTGTGTCATAGACATGAGACTTGTGATTACATTGGGTGGGGAGAGACACACAGACTACAGGCTAATTTTATATATATATTCCACTACATAGTAACTACATAGTAAAACTATATAGTAAACTACATAGTAACTACATAGTAAAACTGCTACCGGCTCCCTGACACAGAGCTTGTAGTGGTCTCAGCCTCAGTCTAATGTTGCTCTCATTTGCATATCACTTAGATGGTTATATAGTTTACCCTATGGTTTCATTTATTGCTGCACTGTATTTATTTTGGCTTGTATTATCTGTACCTTGTTATGTCCCCTGAGGACCTGGATCCGGATTATGTCCCCAGGATTAGCAGACGAGATCTATCCCGAGGTATACGGGACAGGAGCATTAGCAGGAGTAGGAGCAGGCACTGGAGTAGTACCAGATCCAGTAGACAATTGATCCCTGAGGGTATCTTCTGAGTATATACTGTTTCCATACTCAATATTTGCTGTGGTCATCTTTATTCTTGTATCTTGGCAGATGTATCAGACTCATTATCGGGTTATTTTTCGAGTTTATATTTTATTGAGATTGATCTTGCTTTATGATTCTGATATTGTTGTATTCATATCTGTGGATGAGATTAGTAAATTTAGACCATTATTATTGTACTATAGCTTAAGCACGCCCCGATGGATCCATTAAATTGGGTTTGTCCATCGATGTGTGCTACTGGCCATTGCCACGTGTCTAGTCTCTCGATATTTTGGGACTGGGGCGTGACATGGTTTTTGTGGTGGCCCATGCAGGTCAACGACTAAATTGTTTCGGTTTCAACTTAGGGACCGAGCAAGCCGGCAATAAGAATATGATAAGTTTTTGGATCTCGTCCACTTGCTTGAATCGTTCTTGACATCTATATCGGATTTGAATTAATTTCTTGACTTACATCCTGCCTTGATTCCTGTGCGTCTCTTATTGTTTATTTTGGTTGTTACTCTAAATTTTTTACTATGTGATTGGTAATTAGAACTTGACAGTTTAAGTTATTATTGTAGATTATGACCTAATGATTACCCCTTAGCTTTAAGTCGCGTAATTAGTACCCCCACCTCGATACAAGTTATATTCTCTTTCCCTTCAGACTAATAACCTTTCCATTCTCACTATTGACACTTGTTTTATAAGCACTATGACTAAGGCTTAAGACGACTATGACCTATGTAATATAGGAGGATACCCTAATAGGTACCAAGACCCCTTCTCGTAGACTTTAACAAGAGTTTCCCCGGAATCCTTAAGACGATTTTAGTATTAGTTTATTCTTATAAGTTGTGTAGTATGCCTTAAAACATAGTACCACCTAGCCCTATTGACCCATTGATGAAGTGAACTAGGATGACACAACTTTAGACTAGCATAAAACGACAATATTTGTTCAGACAACAGAATTTAGAGGTCCTTACCCCCATTTGGTCGACTAACGACATAGACAAGGAGGTTGTATGATAACTGTAGAGATTGTAGTCTCTTTATTATTATTATTGCTTATTTTGTTTTTGCCTTTTTGTGAACTTGAATTAATTTGTACCTCCTTTCATCATCATCTAGCGAACTTATATTTGTTGTACTACCTTGACTTATGCTGCTAATATAGCCTAGTTTTGCAAGCTTACTCTTCTATCGAGCTTGATCATGATATATGTATTAGTGGGTTAACACACTAATATATTTTAGAATCAGTATATTAAGGTCTAGCTAACATTAGTGCGCTTGATTCGCCCCTCATAATACTACTTTACGTGGATTGAGATATGTAGTGATTAGTAGACGAATATACTTGTCCTGGATATGTCTGACATATCGTATCGGTTACATAACTGTACTAATACGAGCATGCGAACGAAGAATTACCAGAATATGATTTCAATCCACAACTGCTTGACAATTCCTATTTGAATTCTTTAAACGCCTTGATCCCGATACTTCTATTCTATTACCTCACCCTTGAACTCTTTATTATTGATCTCCGTCTTCCCTTATTTCGGAAAGACGAAACCTCGTGCTTGGTATAAGTTTGATATATAGATAGTACTAGATATACCCCACAGGCCGGTCGCATTGTTTGATGACCCTTTTATAAATGATTAAGGGAATATCACAGGTGATATGTTTGGTGTTAAAGACTTGAGGATTCAATAACATGATTCAATAATTTGGGGCATAGCTTTCTTAGATGTATAGCCTTAGATGATAGATGGGTAAATTCTAAGTTGGGTAGAGACCTCAATGTTCACTTGAGAGGAATTCTTTAGACTGTAATCAAGTGAGATTTGATAGAGAGACCCTACCCTATTTTAATTTCGAGGACGAAATTTTTATAAGTTGGGTTGATTGTCATAACCCGAATTTTTTTAGAATATTTTAAAATATTTTCTCACAATTTTCTAGAATTAAAACTAAGGTATTTCGTGATTAAATAATTTTTAAATGATGTTGATTAATATTAAAATATTATGAAAATAATATTTTCTAGTGTAAAATGAAAAACTGGACATAGGGTAATTTTTCGGGAATTTATTGGACCCCGAAAACATTTTTAAAAGCCCTAAAAACTAATTAATAAATAAACCAAAATAAATCCTGAATAAAACCCAGTTTATTTCCAAAAATAACCAAACCAACCCAGACCCAGTTCAACTGAACCAAACCCAACCTTAGCGGGTCGGGTCGGATCTAAACCCGACCCGAAACCCGCCTACCCGAACCCGCACTTAAACATTAGCGGATCGGGTCGGATTCATATTGAACCCGACCCGACTCAAACCCGTTAACCCAAATCAGAATTCCTACCGGATTCACTGTTCTGGCACCCTATAAAGCGTCTCGACTTACATGCCTCGCCTAAACCCTAGCCGCCGGAAACCTAAACTAACTCCCCAGACACCGCCCTGAACCTTAGCTCCGGCCGCCCTGAACCCTAACATCCTCGTCTTCCTCCTCCTCCAGTCTTCCTCCCCCGACCCCCTCTCCGTCGACCTCCTCGACTCCCTCTCCTCCGCCCAGCCCCGCTCGACCCCCTCTCCGTCGACCCCCTCTCCTCCGCCCAGCCCCGGTCGACCCCCTCTCCGCCGACCCCCTCTCCTCCGCCCAGCCCCGCTCGACCTCCCCCGACTTCCACCTTCCCTCCACCCTAGCCCAGCACCACCACCATCACCCCTTCCGTTCTCTCCTGACCCCCAAGGCCACCGGAGCACGAGTCCATCTCCGCCCATCCACGAGGCCGCAGCACCCGAGATCCGCCCGCAGCCCCAGCCCGACTCCGCCATGCCTCAGCCAAGTTCCTCCGCCTCCCTCCTTTGTCTTCCTCCTCCCCTCACCACCCTCTTCGACGACTCCACAGCGCCGAGCTGCCCCGACCTTCCCCGATCTCCTTCTCCCCTTCCCGGTCCACCGACCTAACCTAAACCCTAACCCTAAACCTAGCCGCCTACGTCGGCGCCGCCCCTCCGGCGTAGCCCTGAGCCACCACGGCGAAGCCCCGAAAAGTCTCATCCACACCCTGATCGGACACAGCAGTGGACACAGCGCCATGTCGCAGTGGCGTGTCAACTCCGACATGAGAAATCCTCGTTCCACGGAGCCCTGTTCAGGTAATCCGTTATCTCTCCTCGTTGCTCCGATTTTTGTTTCGTCAGTTGTGACACGTAGGATGTGTAACCCTCTCGATGTCTGTACAACCCGCTCGATGCGTCGCGTCCTGTGGTGATCGCAAACCGCGATCCAAAAAATAGGAAAACCAACGCCCTGTTTCACCCCGGAACTGAGTGCGCCCCGCCAAACGGGACGACTTGGTCGCGCACGGTCTTCACTGAAATGTGTGCGCCGTCGATACGGACGTACAGGATTTCACAGAAGTTGATTTGGAGGTGCGTGCACACCGGAATCAACGCGTATCCGCCGACAACGCCCCATATCTGCCTATTCTGGAATACGTCGTAACTTTGTGTACATATGTCGGATCGAAACAAAACTTGTGCCATCGGACTCGTAGCAATACGCTGGTCCTGTGACCCAAGTTTGGTCCGATTCTGAGAACGTTGACAAAATCGCGTATCGTGGGCCCCGTGGCTCCACTTAACGGGCGATTTTGTGATCGGCTCATCGGAATCCAGTTCTGGAAGTTCTGTTGAGTTCGTATCATCGTTCTGGATTTATTAACACTAAGTTTGACGAATTTGGAGACCTTTGACCCTGACACATTTTTCGGTGCAAAGCGGCCCACATGTGGACCCCGCTTTGACCAGGAACTGTCATTTTTGCCCCTGTGTTCAAATTGGACTTAAGGACAGGCGTTTCTTGCTATTTAATATTTTCTGAGACTGTTGGTGATATTTATTACAGCTTTTGGAGGAGTACCTGCAGGATCCACTGATACAGGGACAACTGTTGGTATTCAAACCCCAGGCAAGTGTACCTTGCCAAAACTTGCAGTTCTCGTTACCAATTTTCCTTGATTCATTTATATTGTTGTGCATGCTTGACCTAGGACCGTATGACTTACTTAGCGTCCGATTATTAGTCGGGTGCCAACACTGTACGCAGAGTTGTGTAATATCACTTAGACATGGATATCGTGACCCTTTACATTCTCGTACTTGTCTTATCAAGTACATCATAACCCAGGACACTTGACACTATTCATGAGACAGAATCTTCCTGAGATATTCATGGTGATTCTGTATAGGATACAGGTTTTATGACATAGACATTATATTCATAGACATTATATGACTGGCTGCATTAGTTTTGATCTTGCGTGTCATGGACATGAGACGTGTGATTACATTGGGTGGGGAGAGACACACAGGCTACAGGCTGATTTTATATATATATTCTACTATATAGTAAACTACATAGTAACTACATAGTAAAACTAAATAGTAAACTACATAGTAACTACATAGTAAAACTGCTACCGGCTCCCCGACACAGAGCTTGTAGTGGTCTCAGCCTGAGTCTAATATTGCTTTCATTTGCATATCACTTAGATGGTTATATAGTTTACCCTATGGTTTTATTTATTGCTGCACTGTATTTATTTTGGCTTGTATTATCTGTACCTTATTATGTCTCCTGAGGACCTGGATCCGGATTATGTCCCCAGGATTAGCAGACGAGATCTATCCCGAGGTATACGGGACATGAGCATTAGCAGGAGCAGGAGCAGGCACTGGAGCAGTACCAGATCCAGTAGACGATTGATCCCTGAGGGTATCTTCTGAGTATATACTGTTTTCATACTCAGTATTTGCTGTGGTCATCTTTATTCTTGTATCTTGACAGATGTATCAGACTCATTATCGGGTTATTTCCCGAGTTTATATTTTATTGAGATTGATCTTGCTTTATGATTCTGATATTATTGTATTCATATCTGTGGATGAGATTAGTAAATTTAGACCATTATTGTTGTACTACAGCTTAAGCACGCCCCGATGGATCCATTAAATTGGGTTTGTCCATCGGTGTGTGCTGCTGGCCATTGCCACGTGTCTAGTCCCTCGATATTTTGGGACTGGGGCATGACAGGATCTCATCCACATTCGACTATGACTCATTCCTTCCAATCTGTTCTATTTGAATAATTGCATCCTACTTGATTCATGTGCTTCCCTAATAGTTTCTTGAGTATAGCCTTCTCCTAGAGTATAGGAATCCCTGTTATTAGGATAATTATTAGGATAACATTCCTACTAGGAATACAACTAGAATATTGACACATAACTAAGTTTAGAATACCTAATGAACCCTAGCACCCTTTACCTATAGATTGATTACCATATCCCTTGATATAATTATGAATGACTTGAGGGTAGTATAGACACTACTAGGATTAGTTAAAAAGTTGACCATATTATTTTACCCTAGCATTGAAGAACCAACAGAATTCCAAGATTGAACATTAGGACTAAACCTAACTTTCATAGTGAGATAATATTAGAACTATAAATTTAGATCATTGTCTTATTATTAGCAGACAGTACCTTAGGAAGCCAAGAGCAAAGAATATAATATTTTTCTTGATCATACCTTGAACACAGAGATTAGCACACCACCTTTCCCTTAGAAAACCATGATATTATCAAGAGTCCCTCTATTTTTAATTTTATATCTTGTTCCTCTGAAAACTTAGCGCTCGCTATTTGTGCAACGACTAATTATGATTTTCTTTTTTCTTCATCTTCCCATTTGTGCCACCTAAACTCTTCTGATTATAGACCAATTAATTTCTTTCATGTTAGGATATATAGCTTGCTAGGATTATAGTTGTAATCTTAAATTTTGAATTATGTGCTTGATAGTTATAACTTGATAGCTTTGAGTTATTCTTGTAGATTGTGACTTGATGATTATCTTTTAGTTTTGAATCACATAATTTGTACCCCTACCTCGATACAAGTTATATCCCCTTTCTCCTTGAAGGCCAGTAACTTTTTCATACTTACTATTGACACCTTTATTCTATAATCACTATGATTAAGACTTAAGATTACCATTACCTATGGAGTTTTATAATGCAATAGGATACCCTAATAAGTACCAAGATCTTTCCTCGTGTACCCCAATAAGAGCTTCTACTTTATTTATAAGTGCAAGATTATTTTATAGAATCCCCTTAAGACTGTCACAATATTAGTTATTGTTTTAAGTTGGATAGTATGTCTCACAACATAGTATCACATAGTCCTCTTGACCCATTAATGAAGTATAATGGAATGACACCAACTATAGACTTGCATAAGAAGATAGTGTTTATTCAGACGGTAGAACTTAAAGGCCCATACCCCTATTTGGTCGACTAACAACTTAAACTAGGAGTTAGTATGACAACTTTAGAGACTGTAGAGTCTTATCTTCTTTGTGAACTTGAATTATTATGTACCTTCTTTCATCATAATCCAGCGTATTTATATTTTTTGTACTACCTTGACTTATGCCGCTATTATAGCCTAGTTTTGCAAGCTTATTCTTTTATAGAGCTTGTTCATGACACATGTGTTATTGGATGCATACACTAATACATTGTCTAATCAGAATCAGTGTATTATGGTCTAGCTAACCATAGTGCTCTTGGTTCGTTCTTCGCATGACTACTTATGTGGATTAAGAAAAAAAATTGACTTAGCTTCTTAGACGAATGTACGTGCCCTCTAGACATGTCTGAGCGTATCGTATCAGTTACATAACTATACTGATACGAGCATGCGAATAAGAATTTACCAAATATGATTATAATCCACAACTGCCTTGATAATTCCTATTTAAATTCTTTAAACGCCTTGATCCCCATACTTCTATTCTATTACCTCTCCCTTGAACTCTTTATTATTATTTTCCGTCTTTCCTTATTTCAGAAAAATGAAACCTCATGCTTGGTATAAGTTGATACACAGAGAGTACTAGATATACCCCATAGGCTAATCACATGACTTGGTAACTATCTTTTATAATTAATTAAGGGCATATCATAGGTGATATATTTGGTGAAAAGTTTTGAGGATTGAATAACATGATTAAATAATTTGAGGAATATTTTTGTTAAATGTATAACTTTATGTGATAGATAGGTAAATTCTAAGTTGGGTAAAAATTGCATTGTTAACTTGAGGTAAATTCTTTTAGGTTGTGATCAAGTAAGATTAGATAGTGAAAACCATACCTTATTTTAATTTTGGGGACAAAATTATTTTAAGTTGGATAGATTGTAAACTCCCTCACTCAAAATTAAGCCTACTTGGCTTAGATAGAGAGACTAGGGCTAGTTTGAATACAGTTGGAAATAGAACACGGTATTTTATTTAATTTTACAATATTTATATAACTTAACGTACCTTACCGTTGCTTTGATAATTTGAGCACTACACTAGCCATTGCCTTCCTATAAATTTTATACCCTTGTCCTAGACATGCTCGCCTTCTATTCTGATATTTGTGTAACTTATAATTATGCTCTCTTGTGCTACATTTTAGTCGCACAATATTCATCGCAGACGTTATTATTTAATTCTAAATAAATTCTAACTTTGTATCCTTGTTCGTTCCAATCAAAATTGGAGACACAATCTTGACCCATTTTGTGCAACCCAAATTATGATAATATTCTATTCTGAGTCCCCTATGTCCATGACACTTGTGTCCCACCTAATTTTAGCCCCATGTACTTCTAATTAATTTTAGAACACCATTTGCATTAATTTAACTCAATTCCATCTTTGTGCAATTTTCTAATTGTTGGGCGATTTTATGCAAAAGCGTATTGAGGTGTCCACACCATTGGACACAACACATGAAGAAATCTATTTCTCCTTCATATAAATTTTTCCTATGATTTTTGGAATGTGCAACGCACAACATCGCCCCTCATTTAACCCTAGCCTTGCATTTCAAACAATGCAATCCTAGCCCTCCAAACATCTCCATGACAAGCCAAGAAAGGCTTACTCCAAGGAGATGTTGACCAAGCCCAATCCCCTAGGTCAATATCAAACCCTAGTTTCCACATGTATAAATATACAACTTTTCTTTTTTCTCTTTATTTTTTTTCAAAAATCCAATCCCTATGCTAACCTAGCCGACCTTCACCCCATCTCCCTGTTCATCACCACCTTCCTCCCGCCGGAGCAGCTCCAAACCGTCGTGGTCCCTGCTGAACTTTCCATCACAGCCTTCTCCTCCGATCCATCACCACCCAGAACCACCACCTGCACGACCTCCTCTCCTCCTTTATGTTCTCTCCTTCCCGCATCGATCTGCCTCGACCGGAGCTCGCCAACCCACCATCACTGAAGTATACGACCACTCACTGCTGCCCTCCCCCTCCGTCGACTTCATCTCGTCGATGACCACACCACCATTACCACCATTACCTTCCTTCCTGAGCCCCCACACCATCTTCACCATGACCCTGAGCCGCTGCCATTAACGCCGATAATACGCCGTCCTCTCCTCCATCGCCTCTTCCTCTAGCAGCGGCTACACCCCGTCGGATCCTCCTTCCTGCTCTCTCCATCTTTCTCCCGAGCTCGACTCCACCGGAGCAATCTGCCTGTCAGCCGCCATCCACCATCATGACCCGAGCAGCCTCACCTGAGTACGACTAACACCATCGTCCCCGACCCGACCCCGCTGCTGACTACAACAGCACTACCACCACCCTTGACACCCGACTCCGGCTAATCTCCCCGTTTATCCCCGCTGAGCCCGGACTGCACCACCACCCGACCTCCTCTTTCCTGTCCTTTTTCCTCTCCCTGCTCAGCCTTCTCCTCCCCGCCGGACTCTGGCAACCTCCGGCCAGTAACATCCTTATCATCCCCATCATCATGATCATCAACATCACCATTAACATTCTCATCATCATCCCCATCATCAACACAATCATCACCACCATTATCATATCATTATCTTATCATCATTATCTCATCATCTCATCATCATTGTCTCATCATCTTATCTCATTATCTCATCATCATCATCATCTCATCTTCTCATCTCATCATCACCATCTCATCACCTAATCATCACCCTAATCACCATCATCACCCTAATCATTAACCTAATCATCACAATCATCATCAGCATTAACCCAATCATTATTACCCTCGTCATCACCATCATCATCGTCATTATGGACCCGTCACTCTCGCCGAAGACAACCTGCAGCAATCATCCCGATTCCCGTACCTGTGCACGCTAACCCCGAGGTTTAAACCTGTCCCTCTTCTCCTTTTTATGTGTGCTTGTGTGTATGCTATTAGGACATTAGTATTGCTTTGTGAAAGTTAGTTGACATCAGACCCTGAGTCGGTGAACCCAACTCGTATGCGTATGCATACTCGTATGTATATAATGTTCAGATTAGTATATATATATATATATATATATATATATATATATATATATATATTGTCTAAGTAATTAAATGGTGATAATAATTATGACTATATATGTGTTTATTTGCTGTACGGCCCTAGGACACTGTGGATTTCTCCACATATTTACCTTGACCTTGTGACATGAATATTAGGGAATTGTCTGCCTTGTGTACACTGACGTACTGGCAAAACCGTTTTAGTGTTTGACTGTCTATTTTCCCAGCATTCCAGGACGTAACACCCGTATAATTAGACGCATATTTGACCCTGTTAGTTGACCAGTGTCACCCTTAGCGTACCCTCTGAGTTCAGTGTAAATATGGTTGTGTATGTACTAGTGTAATGGCTGATATTGTATTGTATTGTATTATATGTATATAGGATATCAAATTTATTCTACGCGACTTCAGGAGCAGGTTATTGGTACTACGCAGCTTCTTGCCAGGCAAGTATACCTTGTCATTTTACTGTTATTCATATTCCATATATTGCATGCATCTTTATTTCTGTCATTTAGTTCATATATTTTAAACTACTATATAAACTGCGCGTCCAAGAAAACTTGGGTACAATGACGGTAATATCGTGATCTATTTTTATTATGTATATATTGACCTAGTTTTACGAGACTACCCCATAATTAGGAGGCATCATTAGGTTTTATTGGTCGTGACACAGCTGTTACACGAGTGTGAGTCTCATATAGGACACGGACTGTCTACTGGGTTGGCCTCCTGTACGTATGGGCCGTGCGTTAGGGATAACTGCGGTTAGAAACTTTGCATGCTAGTAGACTTGGCAGTTATTAGAGGTATTATTGTGTCATGGATGTGACATGCTTAGAGCATGGGGTGGGAAGAACAACAAGTTCGACATTTGGGCTCCTTTGCACTTTCCTTTTTATGTAACCGCACGCTCCGCCGGAGATGTGTGGTCGTGATGACCCCTATATTACCTGGCGACCTCTGAGGTTCAAAAGACGTCATGCTTTTTGGGCCCCTGAATCTCCAAGAGAATCATGACAATCCCATTTTGGCCAGATAGCCCACTTGTAAGAAAGTTGTTCTTAACGTGCATTCACATAGACGGTTAGGCGACCCATTGGATATTTATTTCAGTACTTTATTGGCATGCTTTTATGCATCTTGTTATGTCCCTTTGAGAACCTGGTCACTTTCCAGGTGTAGATGTTCATGAGTATTCATAGGAGCGCATATCCGGACTGGTTACTTATATTTTGAGGAGGTCTTCTCTTCGAGCCTCGTGATTGTTAGTTGATGTACTTATATTGTGTTTGCTTTTATATTCTAGTTCGATAGTGGATTTGTTTTCATCCGACTGTCATGCTCTGATACTTTATATTGAGATTTAATTACATAGTTATTGGTTATTTATTTCTATTTGATTCTGTGGATGAGATTTAGATTATGCCCCGTGACTTGTGATAGTTTATACCACTTATGAATTATTGTTCATAATACAGCGTACGCTTGTGTTATGGTTTCCATATATTGGAGTTGCCATATACATGCTGCTAGCATGCTTACGTGTCCTAGACCTACGCATTTTGGGACTGGGGTATGATATTGTAATATCTTCATGCCTATTTTAATTATTGTGTCCTCGACAAGCTGGCACTTGAGACCTTTGGTGAAAGGATCAACCAGATTCTCCTTTCTCTGAACATCAATCATGTCAATGACTCCAGTCTTGATAAGATCATTCACTGACATGTGCCTCAGGCGCATAGTTCTCTTCTTACTATTGAAGAGGTCATTTGATGCCACTACTGCAGTCGCTTAGTTGTCGCAGTATATCGGTACCACCGAAATCTGTACACCAACCACTGAAAGATCATATATGAGCTCCCGAACCACTCTTCTTTATCCGCTACAGCTGTCAGTGCATAGAACTTAGATTCCATCGAGGAATGAGAGAGCATTGTTTGTTTCTTCGACTTCAATGATATAACAGCTCCACCCATGGAGAAGACTTATACTTCTGTGGACCTTTCTCTCTCTACTTCTGAATACCATCTTGTATTACTGAAGCCTTCCATTGCTGTCAGATACCTGCTGTAGTACAGTACATAATTTTGAGTCCTTTTGAGATATCTTATCACTCACTTCACAACTTTCCAGTGCTCAACACCTGGATTTCTCGTGAACCAACTCAGCATCCCTACGACAAAATCTAGGTCAGGCCTTTTGGCAGTTGTTGCATACATCAAACTCCTGATGACGCTTGAATACTCCAGTTGTCTGACACTTTTTCTCGGATTTGGCTTCAGCTTCATGTCACACCTGTACGGAGTATCGATCCCTGGAAGATCCTGATATCCATAGCGTGTGAGAATTTTCTCGATATAATGAGACTATAACAACGCCACTCCAGTGTCCATCCGGATGATCTTTATCCCCAGGATAACATCAGCTGCCCCTAAGTCCTTCAACTGAACTTAGATGAGAGAAACTTCTTTGTCTCGGTGACATATGCTAGATTCGTACCTAGAATCAGCATGTCATCCACGTATATACAAACGATGACTCCTCTCTCATCAGCAAACTTTGTGTAAACACACTTGTCTATCTCACTGACACTGTAGCCGTTTGATCTTATAATTTTATCAAACTTCTCATGCCACATATTGGGAGCTTGCTTCAGACCGTATAAAAATTTTACCAACTTACAAACTTTGTCTTCAAGGCCCTTGACGATGAATCCTTCAGGTTGTTGCATATAAATCTTTTCGGTTAATTCACAAATCAGGAATGCTATCTTCATATCCATCTAATGTATAACTAGCTTATGAATTACACTTATAGCAATCAACCTCCCGATGGTCGTCATCCGCGCTACTAGAGCATATGTGTCGAATTAGTCGATCCCTACTTCTGAGAAAACCCTTTGGCTACCAGCCTTGCCTTAAACTTGTCAACAGTTTCATAAGCCTTCATCTTCTTCTTGAAGATCCATTTGCATCTGATTAGTTTAGCTCCTTCAGGCAGATCGACTAACACCCCAGTATTGTTGGAGTTTATTGAGTCATACTCATCATTTATAGCCTCCCTCCAGAAGACAATATCTCTGATCTTCATCGCCTCATCATAGGTAAGCGAATATCTTCCGCATAAAAGATGAAGAAATCATCTCTGAAGTCCTTCTGTCTTCTCACCCGCCTAGTTCTTAGTTCTGCGAGTTCTGGTTTGAAAGTTGTCTTTGGAAAGATAACTTCTTCTTGGACTACATCTTCATTAGAAACGTTAGACTCCGGTGCACTCACATCATTCTCCGGAATATCCGCGATAACAACATTCTTGTGCCTTACAGATTTATCTTCGAAGAATTCTGCGTTGCGAGATTCAATGATATAGTTAGACTCGATATCAAAGAACCTTCGAGCATCACTCTTTTCAATATATCCTTAGAATATAGCTTTTTTAGTACTTATCCCCAGCTTCTGAATCTTCAAGTCAGGGAGCTTCAAATACGCCAGACATCCCACACTTCAATGACATTCAAGTTGGGTCTGACCTTGAACCAGAGTTCATGAGGAGGGATATCAGAAATTGCGTACGTCACTCTGTTCAGAATGGACGTAGCCGTTAGTGTAGCTTCTCTCCAAAAATAGTTTGGAAGACCCACAGTTAACAACATAAAGTTCATCATCTTTGTCAACGTCCTGTTCTTCCTTTCTGCTACTCTATTTGATTGAGAAGAATACAGAAAAGTTATCTCATTGACAATTCTATGTTCTTTGTATAACGATACGAATTCAATAGACATATACTCTCTACATCGTTCACTTCTGAGTCTCTTGAGTTGTTGTCCAGTTTGACGTTCAGCTTCAGCCCTAAACTCCTTAAACTTCTCAAATGCTTCGTCTTTTGACTTCAGAAGGTAGACAAATGCATACTTTGAGTAGTCTTCAATAAAATTAATAAAATACTTTATTCCGGCCTTTGTGGAGAACTGTTTGATGTCACAGATATCTGAGTGCACCAACTCCAGAAGATCTGTACTTTGGTTTACCCGTTTGAACAATTTTTTTGTGATCTTTGTCTGTACACAAACCTCATACTTCTCTACCTCATTACCCCTATATTTGGAGATAAGCCCTAGACTAGATATCTTGTTTATTCTTTTACAATGAATATATCCTAGTCTATTATGCATAACTCAAGAGAATAAATAGAAGAAGACACTGCATTTATAGTAATGACAGGAGTTACAAGTTAAAGTTTAAATATTTCTTCGGTACAGAAAGTTTTTTCGAAGTATGTTCCTTTATAGGACATCACCATATGTCCAGCAATGATGTCCATCCTCAAACCTGCGTTGTAGAGCAGATTTTCTGATATCAGGTTATTGGCTATCACCGGTACGTGCTTCACATCCTGAAGAGACAGCGACTTCCCCGAAGTCAGATTTAATGCCACTATCCCGATCCTATGTACTTCAGATTGTGACTTGTCCGCCACCATAACCTTCTCAGATGTAGGTTTATAGGTGGTGAATAACTCATTCTTTGAGAAAATATGGTAGGATGTGCTAGTGTCCACCCACCAGTCAGTATCGATGCCAGTCGTAGCAACCTATGCAATCATGACAACCTTATTAGGCTCAACTTGCTCTTTCTGTTTGGACTTGTACTTGCAGTCTCTACTAAAATAGCCTTTTTTGCTGTAATTGAAACAAACCCCATTGTTCTTAGGATTTGGCTTGAACGATGCCGACTTCACCTTCAGATGGTTGAAGTCCTTTTTCTTGTTATGAGAAGCCTTCTGCCTCCCCTTGTAGTCACCAGCATGAACAAAGTTGGCCTTTGACAACTGTTTGGATAGTGTGTCCACTTTATTTTGAGCCCTTATCTCATCTTTCACATGGATATTGTACAATAGTTGTGTTACTACCACATTTCTAGAATATGGATATTTTTGTCATTTTATCTTATTCATATTTTAAGCATATTATTTATTTATATATAAAGTAATTATTATTTATTTGTTTAGTGGACTAGACTACTTATTAGACATAACACTAGTGGACCTAACTAGACTTGACATAAAAACTTTGACCAATAGTTGGACTAGTCACTTTAGACTCAAATTAAGTTAACCCTTCTCATTAATTAGAGATTAGATTGAACCTACATTAGGATTAGACGCTTTCATTAGTTAAATTCCTTCATGACAACTCAATAGGAGTGATTATGATATTCTATATTGCTTGGAGAAGGGGGGATATATGGCCAGCCCTTATTTTAGGGAGGGGATTCTCTCTCCTCTTATTTCCTTCATCCAAATAATTTTTAATTAGTGTTCTTTTCCAAATTGATTCATTCCTCCACCAAATTCTACCAAACCAATCTTAATCCCTTTCATATTAATCATCAAGGATTACTAGGAGCTTGGATTGCTAGTAGCATTGGAGAAGGAGTTTAGCTAGGAGCTCGTGTCCAAATCATGGCCTATTGAGTTTTTATTGAGAATCTATATCCCAATAGGTTAAATTATGAAATAAGTCTTTAATTAGGATCTAATTATTGCATTTTAGCATTAAGAATTCTCCCATATTTAGGGCTACCCATAGGAAGAAGAACTATGTTGATGTAACCCTATTGTGACTTCTACATTGAGTTTGGTATCCAATTTGGGAGAAATTCAGGATTGGTGCACCAAGTGTTTGTCATTTGGTTAATTAGGTTAATTTGATACCAAATTGGTTGTGTGTGGCTAGATACGTGTCCACAATTGGATACGAGTAGGCCGTATCATGATATACCGTGATACGGAGTTAAAGTTGGGTATTTCTCTTTGTATATTGGGATCCATGGTTAATTTTATGCAATCATGGTATCATTTAATTTTACTTAATTATTATGTCATTTCATATAATTAATTATATTCATAATGTTTGTTGATGTTTGGAGTAGTTAGGCTATGTATCATGAGTATACCATAGTGTTTATGTCATATTGCTTAAATTGCATATTAGGTGTTTATTTAATTGTACTAGTATCTATATACATATGTATTATGCTATATTTAGTGGAGAAAAGTATGTCAGTTAGGATATTGTGTGTTATCTATAATAGAAAGTACTATATAGGTGATTGTGATACTATATTCAGTGTATGATAGAGTGTGTGCATGTGTGTTTGGGGTATGGTGAGCCAAAGTGTGTTGCATGTATATGAGAGTGGTTGATAGTGTGAATAGTGTGTAAGGAGGGTGTGCTCATCAAGTCTGTTTTGTGTGGGTTAATGACAGTAGGAACTATCTGCAGGGTGTGCAGGTAGGGTATCTAATTTGCTTTGGGTTGTGAGAAGCAGACTTGCACCTGTAGTGAGGGGGCTCAGGTAGGTATCAATGATGAGGGATATCTCTGCATAGAGGTATGTGTAGGTAGTTGAGGTACAATATCAGATTTGGTATCACAGTAGGGTTGGAGGCTTTGGAAGTATCAGGTGTAAGCAGTGCACAGTGCACTGCTGTGTGTTGGTTCTTGAGGGTTGCATTACAAGTTACAGTGTCCAGGTGTTAGTTCACTGGTGATGGACACTGGGTATGGCTTGTAAGTGTTCAGATCAATGTATCTTATGTGTGTGTCTGTTGTGGGTATGCATTCAGTTAGAGAGTTTATGGGAATAATGAAGAGTATCATAACAACAGTAGTAGCAGTAGAGTAGGCCATGTAACTGTGTATGTGTTGTAGTATGAAGGGGATGTGGTGCTGATACACAGTAACATAGAGTATCAGTGTTGGTGTAACTTGAGTTAGTATGGTAGGACTCAATTAAGGTTTTGGGCTTATAGCCTATGTTAGTTTGTATAGGTAACTATAAGGGTTTGAGGAGAGCAGTTAAGTTATGATACTAACTGAAGTGGTTATGTAGTATTAGTTAGGATTGGGGTTAAGGTAATTAGAGTATTAGTTAAGTGTTTATATAAGGTTAAGTAAATACTAAGGCAATATGATATTGGTATATATATAGTATCATAGGTATTATATTAGCTAGTATTATTTTTATCAGCTAGTATAAGACTAGTAGGGATTGATATACCTTAGTATTGAGCTAGAAGCTTAAAGACAACCTAGTTTAGCTAGAATTGACCTAGTTAAACTAGTATTGACTATTACTAACTAGTATGGACCTAGAAATGTCCTAGAAATATTATCCTATCTAGTTATTCATGATTATTATTTCATTTCACTCCTTGACACGATTGTTCTATATTTAGGTCCTTTTGACTCTATTTTGGACATCGATCCTCACACATTGCTCAGGACCACATGCGAGTACATTCTCTGACAGTTTTCTTATTTTAATAATTACTATGATCCTAGTATGTAGTGTTATGCTTGATTTTCGATACAGTGGATACATGGGCTATTATATAAAATGGCGACGGAGAAGTATTATTTGATTATGTGATCATACATCACTCACTTGTACATAGCTCACCCTCACAATACGAGGGTATAGTCTGATCTTATTACTTGTGTATAGCTTCCTATATATGATTGGCCTGATCCCCTAACATGTACTTATGCATAGTCAATTATTATTGATTGACCTGATCCCTTACTGTACTTGTGCATAGCCAATCATATATGGTAGAGCCTGATCTTGTCCCATGTCGAGCACATAATAACTAATATTTTAAGGCACTTAGTAGTTGTTCATCTCTCTATTCCAGTTTAAACCTGCTGATACAGTCATTCCTTCCTTATTTGCAGTTCATTATTACCTATGATATGATTATCTGTGTACCAATTTCCTTATTGTTCTAGTATTCCTTCTATCTTGTATTTTTATTTCTTACTGTTTTATAGTCTTTGTTAATTTAATAGAACTACTGTTAGTTTATGTGCTTCGTTCTAATCCTGAATGGATATAGTTTTTAGAGGATCTCGAGGACTTTTGTCCCACGTACTATGGCCCAGGAGTAGATAAGGGTTACATCAAGGATCTTCAGAGGATTCCGTCCTAGTATTGGATCCATTAGTAGTGACTTAGAGCCTAGCATTTATATTGTATTTGGATTTCTCCATTTAGAGATACTCTGAGTTATACTATTTGAGACTTATGTTGTATTTGAGTTAGCCAGACTCTTAGACTTAATATTATTGTTTGAGATATTTATTTTTATACTTGTGTTGGAACTTCTTTATATCACTTTACATCTTTATCGTGCCATTTATTTTCCTATAATTATTATTGTGATTGAGTATTGGTTTGACATTACATTTATATTCACCTTGTCCTTCTTATGTAGTTGAGATCATTGACAGGTTATATATTACGGTGAGATTTGTTAGTTCATATTGTGACCTAGATAATGTTCTACCTTCGATGCTGTGGCGTAGGCTGAACGTACCCACGACTCATACCCAATTTCCGGGTATAAATTATGACAAGTTGATTAAGACTCACTTATGTCTGCCATTGCAAGTTTTGAACGTTGAAGTAATAAACAAAGAAGTACAAAGAGATCCTAAATAAAAATTCTAAGTATAATATTTTAATCTGGGTAGTGACGATGGACAAAGAGCGTTGTGGCGGCTTCTTTACTCCGTTGACAGTCCGATAAGAGAATAGGGATGCTCTCTTTTCTTCTCTTTTCTAAGCTTGTGTGCACGTACGTAGCTGGCCGGGGGGGGTTGTAGGATATGTTATCCTTGCTATTTATAGCCATCATGATGATGGGCTATAGGTGTCGTATATGTCTCTGTTTGGTGGCCGCATAGGACTCCTCTAATAGAATGCGATTATAACTACAGTTGCATGCCACGGACAGGCTGCTATGTGGTCTTGGCTTTGATATGTTGTTGAAGAGATCTCGAGGTTTTTGCGTGCATGACTTGGTCAGCTGGATACGTAGTCAGCACTGATTGTGCGAGAAATTATCTTCGATTGTAATAAAAGATTCTGCAAGTCAGGAGCCACATAACGTCTTGGCCACATATCGTCGTGGCCGCATACGTGCTCTTATTTGGCCTTGGTAGTATGGACACTCTGGCCACACGACATTGTGGCCGTATACGTGCTCTCGATTGGCTTTTGTCGGATGGACACTCTGGCCGCATGGGTATATAACCGTATGCAAGCTCTCCTCTGGCCTTGGTCGGATGGACACTCTGGCCTCATGATTATGAGGCCATATAGGTATATGGCCGTATATGAATGGGCACCTGGTATGGCATATCTGTCGAGCCATCAATGAGTTTATATGACTTTTTATCTTTTTTTGAGCCGCCGTACTCATGAGTCTCGAAGCGTCTCAGTGTGATGAGTGATGTGACAGAGTTTGACAGTCATCGAATGCTATGTCGGAGGGTTTTGTGCGGCCTCCCTGCTCTATTGTCATTCAGGCCGCATAGAGTATATGATGTGACTTCTGGATCTTTGGTTGATCAGGCCGCATATGGCTTCTCTACGACTTGGTTGTTCATGTCGCATATGGCTTCTCTGTGGCTTGGTTGTTCTTTTGAGGGGGCATAACCTTTATGCGGCCTGCATGATTTTTCATGCTTCTACTAGACCCCCTTTAAAGTTTCCAAAATGATAATTTTGGAATACTTTGAAAAAAGCATGGCTGAGCGCTATGGATCGCATATCCACGGTATGCTGCATAGTCCCGTGGCCACATAGTTGTCTCTGTCAGGCTATCCGATTATTAAATAAAGAGATTTTCTCTATTGACCGGATTTTTTGGGATTTTGTGCCGTCTTCTGACACGGGGCTCGAGGCGGCAGTTTTTGGGAAGATTAAAGAGGATAACGCGGATCAACGTGTCAGGTTCATCTCATTAACCGCTCGGTTCGTTGCCTCGATCCTTTTACGTTGATTTCAAGCCTATAAATAAGTGGCCAGGAGGAGAGAGAGAACTTTATTCTCTTTGCTCCCTTTTTTCTTCCCTGTAGAGGATGCCGACGGCTGCAACTTTTCCTGCAGAGGAGTTTGTCAGGGGCGGTCTTGATCCTTGACCCCCTGACTTTGATGCTTTACTTTGAGGTAGGGGGCATCACGTTCTCCGTGTTGGGCTTCCATGGACACAGAGACACCTATATACTGTCTTGCTACGTGGATAAAAAATTATCTAGAATATGCGCACTCTTTATACAACCTTGTAACATGGATGAGAGATCATCGCGAATATGTGAGGGCTTTTTTTATGAGTCCATTGCATGGAAGGGTAGCCATCCTACATGAGTTAAGACTCTGTCGCATGGATGAGGGCTCGACCTGATCATGCGACAACCATGATTCTGTCGCATGGGTGAAGGCTCGATCCGGATATGCGACCATCATGGCCCTGCTTTATGAAAGACACCTCATATACCAACTGGGCTCTGCCGCATAGATTTTATATTGTCTTTGTTTTCTAATGCCATATGTTTTTCTTGTGCAAGCTTTATTCTCCCTTATGCTGCTCTTGATGGAGCATGGAAGGATATCATAATTTTCGTTGTTTGGGGTGAAGACCAACTTTATATGGCGGTTCGCCAAGAACTGATCCAAGAGACGAGGACAGTTTGGCAAGAACTAATCCAGGAGACGAGGATGAACATCCCGTATCATGCGCTGAGCTGTCCTTGTTCATGTAATATTCTAGTTGTATTTCTCCCCTTTATAAGGCTTGCTATTTCTGTCAGTATTGATGACAAGATTTGGATTAATTGCTATTTCTGTCATCATCCTTTCCACATTGTCGAAGAGCGCCTGCTCCTGCTCCTCCCTTGCTATCCATCAGTATGGATTTGTTTCAATATGCAATGGTTTGCAAAGTGGAGGGATAATCCAGAAAGCATTGAGTTTTGCTGCGGGCTCTGCTTGTGTCAGTAGCTGCAACCACTAGAAGGGGCACCTGGAAGGAGAAAGTTCTGATCGTAGAATTTTTTATCACCTGTACTCATGATCTTGATTATTAATGAAAACCCTTAAAATGTAACGGATTTC
This sequence comes from Iris macrosiphon, assembly GCA_036927795.1. Taxonomy (NCBI): domain Eukaryota; kingdom Viridiplantae; phylum Streptophyta; class Magnoliopsida; order Asparagales; family Iridaceae; genus Iris; species Iris macrosiphon. The sequence goes on along the minus strand of JAYESA010000007.1, from coordinate 28,269,471 downwards.
CATCGTATATACTCATGATCTTGAATGTTAATGAAAAGTTTATCTTCTTCCAGAACTTCTCTCTTATACTTGTCTTATTGCATGTTCTGGAGATTGGGTATTGTGCTAGAGGTAATAAGGACGTAACACAATATCGCAGTTTGTTAAGGACATCCCACTGGAGGATCTTTGCTGGACCTATTACTTCTTGCGTACTAGAGTGCAAGTAGTAGGTTCGAGATAAGCCCTGTCAGAGGTGATATGGACGTGGCAGGTTTTATGGACTCATAACTTCTTGCGCACCTGAGTGCAAGTAATAAGTTCAAAACGGAACCCTATCAGAGGTGATATGGACGTGATATGTTTTATGGACTTAACAACGCTGGCATACTTAGAGTTAAGTACGGGTGATAAGTTGAGATGATAAACGATATCAGAGGTAATATGGACGTGATAATCGATATCCAAATCTGAGAAGTTTGCTTAGAGATAATATGGACATGGAAAATATGGACGAGAATAAATATTAGGACAGTAGTTCAGAGGTAGTATGGACGTGAACTAGCGTCCGAAAAACTCATCGATGAGTGGTTTGTTGATGTTGTCTCCCACTGGAGTGTAAATAGACCTGAGGGCTACTCCGTTGGGTAGATTGTTAGGCCGATAGCTCAGAGGTAATATAGACATGGGTAGCGTCTAACAAGACTGGTTTTTGAGTGGTCCCTGTAGGAGTGTGTAGGTAAACCAGAGGACTGCTTCACTAGGGAGCTTTTCAGGGTCCATTATCTGTCGCATATCCAGGACTCCTGAATACAGATAGTGGATTTTATAATAATTTCTATAGAAGGGGCAGTGTCGTATGTAGACACGTGCTGGGAATGAAGAACCAAGAGTGTAAACACTGTACATATTGGTTGTCCAGATGTGGATAGGGGAGTACCGGCCTAGCCTTAGATATAGTACTTTCTTAGGAACTTGCCGTTGATGGGCATCATAAGCAAGTCGCCAATAGATTTTGCCAGTCGATAGCCGCCGTTGGAGAATACAGATTCTACGACGAACGGGCCTTCCCATTTGGGTTGGAACTTGTCGACCGTCTTGTGAGTCATAACCATTGGCCTTCTTATTGTCAGGATGAGGTCACCCACTTGGTATGTCCTCTTCTTGACCCGTTTGTTGAAGTCTCCCAAGTGACGCGTATTGTATAGCTCAATGAGCAGTTGAGCTAAGAGACGTTTCTTGTCGAGTGCTTCTAACTCTTGTAGTCGTCGGTGGTGATTGTCGTCGATGGTTAGCCGGTTGGAGAGAGCCACTCGGAGTTACAAAATTTGGACCTTGAGGGGAAGGACTTTTTCTCTCCCGTAGACCAAAGGGAATAACGTGCTTCCAGTAGATGTCCGGACCGTTGTGATGTAGGTTCAAAGACATTCACCCATCTTCTGATTCCAGGCGCATTTGTTAGATGACACAAACTTTTTGAGTATCTTTATGATGGTCTTGTTGCATGCTTCCGATAGACCATTTATTGCTGGATTGTAGGTAGTCGAGGCTAAATTCTGGATTCGGTTTTTGTCACAAAATTGATATAAAGCATGACTTGCAAACTGTGGACCATTGTCATGGATGATCCTTTATGGCAAACCGAAGCGGTATATGACATGATGCTTGACGAAGCTGATCACGTTTGATGTCTTGACTTCAGCAAGTGGGACAGCTTCTGCCCACTTAGATAAGTAGTTGGTAATGGCGAGGATAAACCGATGTTCCTTGGACGAAGGCGGACTGATCGGCCCTATGACATCCATGCCCTAGGCTTCGAACGGTCGGGTGTAGAAACTTCAAGGGCTGGTGGATGAAGTCAGCATAGATTTGGCATGCTTGGCACTTTATTGCGTAGTTGACAACATCTACGACCATTGTCGGCCAATAATAACCTATTCTCTGGAGACGGTCATGTTGGTTGGGTATATAACGAACAGTTTCGTTCATACGGACAGCCGATTCAAATGGCGCAAGTGCAATGACCCAACCCGCTTTGCTCAGCAAGAAGACTCATTTGAGGCAAGGATTTCTAGACTTGGCCCTTCAGGAGTTCAGACTTAGGCTTTCAAAGACTCAGCCGGAGTATCGCTCGACCGAGGCAAATCATCGCCAAGGTGGGTGGCTACGATGAACTTGTCTTTGCTTAGCCAGCACACTTAAAATATGGACGATACATGTTAGTCGCTAGATGAATCATCCCCTGCATGCTAATAAAGAATACAACGCACCTAGCTAGAGAATAATCCCAAATTTTATTACTTGTGTTAGAACATGGAAATAAAACTTTGCTTATAAATGGACCCTTGCATGCTACCCTTGCCTTGTGCAAGTAGACCCGCTATGCCTCGAGTAGATTATTGTATACTCTCCGAAGTGCACTGTTTCACTTGTTTACACTGCACACTCATAGATTATGTCGTTCGATATGTCCATTTATGGTTTCTCTTCTCATTTTACCCTTAGACCAGTGTCAGACATAAATGCTTATATTTTCATATAAATGCATGCTTGCTTGCTTACTTTGTAGTTTGTACTTATTGTCTCGTTTCGATGCTTGCCACACAAATTATGCCACAATCAAGTAATACTATTCATTTCTAGCATGTATCTAGTTAGCCAGAAGACTATCAAATAGTTCTTTAGTACAATATGAACCTGCAAGTATACGGGACCGTTAGGTCTCCAAGGCAGTACCCGAACCAGGGAAATGCATCAAGTCAAGTTGAACACTGAACGAGAATCATGTCAAGTAAAGCAAGAATTATATCTAGTGGAGTAATACTCGTTCAGAAAAAATTCAAGAATTATTATTTCATGTTGTGAATATAGAATGACCCAAGACTTCCATGTCATGGACAACTTGTGCACAAGGTATTAAATGGGTTCCTACGGACGGTTTCTGGGGCACTGGGGCCGATTCGATCCGGACGAAACATTGTATTTGTCTTCGTATTAGGGCGGGATGACCTGTAGTGCCTCGTGTTCTTTTATTGCACGTCATTCCTGCTCAAAGACTAAGTAGTCTCGTGTTCGGGCAGGATGGAATACAGTGCCTTGTGTTCTTTCGTTGCAAGCCATTCCTGCTCAAGACTACAACCCATCCTTTATGGATATGCCAGTGACTCCTATTTATATAGATAAGTTATCCTCGATTAGCGGCAATCCTCATCCGAGTTATTGCATCGCATCCAGTAAACTAAAACACCTGAACGATATGTGTATGAGACACTTATGTAAAATTAAAATACTTGAACATCTTCTGCAACACACTTGATAATCTGTAACACACTTGTTATATGCAAACCCGAATACCTATACATGATTACCCAATTAGTTAGTGTGCGAGATAGAATATCGTTCGGACGGTTAGCTATGCACACAGCCTTTCGGCTAAGTTGTATTGAGTATCGCGTGCCAAGACCCTTTTGGTGCAAGCTAGTTGCAAACGAGATAGGAATATCGTTCAGATAAGGACAAGTCAGACTTAGAATGTCAACCGATAGAAACATTATTAGATTATAGCTAAGGCAAATATAAAGAATCGTGCATAAATTTTGGGAAATAGCTCAAATAATATTTTATGTCAGAAGATATAAATCGAATATGGTTTACTTGGATGACTATCAACAGGATATATACGAGACTAAGATTTATCAGGCGATGCTTAGGTATCGTGCATGAATTCTAAGGAACGACTTGGTGAATATACTAGCGATGATGCGAACATGATTGCAGATTTGATTGGGTGACTCGATTCCTGAGTGGTGTATGGATCATTTAGAAATGTCCAAACGGATTCATAGGTCTCGTGCTATAGTTGGTTAGAACGATTTAAGAATGTCTTGAATAAGTGATAAGGCTTATATCGAATAGGGATTCAAGAAAATGGAAATCAATTTCTTCGTCAAGGAAACTTGGTGGAAACTTGGAGGATCGTACGAGCGATTTCAAATTGAAACAAACAGATTAAACTTGAATACAATATCTCTTGAATAGAAGTTAGCCTGAGAAAGAAATATTATGGTTCAATGAAAGAGGTAAGAGATAACGAATTTGACCTGGAGTTTGGAAGAATGATCTTGAATCTAGTTCGAAAAGATAACCTTTGAAATCAGTCCCAACGACAATGATTATCCTGCGGGAGCGCCGCCGTGATAATTTTATGTACGGCAGGGATAATCGAACTCACGCGAACATGTTTGGTGATTATTCCAAACGAACTAGATGAATAGAACGTATCAAAAGTGGATAGACTTTGGCTTGAATATTTGAACTTAGTTGCTTGAGGAATGCCAAAAGTAGACTATGGATTTATCAAACGGTAACATTGAAGTTGGATAATTTTTCTAGATGAATTATAATCACTGCATGAACGGACATGACTTGATGGATTATATATATATAACTTGTATGTAGAAAAGTAAAATGATAAGGTGTCTCGATCGTTTCGAAGATAACCATAATATTCGACTTTCTTGTCTTGTGGGAGCGTAACTCTATGCTCGTACATGCGTCACGGCTAAATTAGGACGATTATCCAGCGAGAACGTTGGCGTGGTGATCTCACGTCCAACGGGGATGATCGAACTTGCGAAAGACCGGAGCATGACAACTAATGGATCATCTTGACTTACGGTTCGACACGATAAAACAAATTTGGGAATGCAAGTGAATCAAAAGTATTTCAGAGATAAGTTAGTCTAAAACCTGGAGTAAATCACGCTTGATATTTTCGTGAATGGATACGTGAATCTTGTTGAACGACTTGGAGTTATAATCAAAGGTCTAGAATTGAATCGTAGCTTGGTGGTCTAGACTTAGAATGGAACAATGGATTCTATCAAACATGCTTAGGGAGATAGACTATGCGAATTGCTAGGCTTGTCCTGCAACTTGGATATATCATAGATTTTACTTAACGAACTTGAACCCTGTACAAACAAACATGTTAATATGAGTAGGATAATCTGTGCTTGATGTTTAGAAATCTGAGTAAAATGAGCTTGGGTAGAATATCCCGTACAAATGAACAATGGTTTGACCTTAGGAAATTAGGGCGAGCATTGTGTGACAAATTTACACAATGAATCGTGTGCTTGAACTTACCTAAGGCCTTGGGAACTGACCTAGTGATTAGGCATACGACCTTGTGCCGAGTCAAAGAACTTGTGTAACCGACTTTAGAACATTGCTTGAACAAGCCATAGAACTGGAACAGCAAGACTTAGTGTTAGACTTGGAATGGTAAGTGTGTGCTATGTTTGACCCGAACGGAATGTACGATTGGACATTGACACTAGTCGATTGATCGGATAGATCATACTTAACGATAGTGCAAATACTTGGTTTGAGTGGAATGGAAATGACTTAGAATTTGATTGACCTTGTTGGAGTATCATTGTGATTCATAAGACGAGAACCCTTAAGATTTTTGCAAGTAGCTTATCCGATTTTACTATCGCTAAGTTTGGTTGAATGCATATGTTTGAGGGACACCTTGAACGTGTGCACAATCCAAGACCCAGTGATATATTGAACACGAGTGCAAAGACTTAGCTATCACTAAGTTGGTTGACATACATATGTTTGAAGGACACTTTGAATATGTGCACGATCCAGACTCGTGATATGCTGATCTTAAAAGCTAGTGCAAGTGAATATGTTAGAATCGTATGGACAAGTATAACAATTTGGATAAGTTTGCCTCAGCCTTAGATCATCATTCAAGATGGATCATAACGTAACCCGCGTTAAGTGATATATATTCCACGCTAAGGCGCAGTGGAGACTGAGTCACAGCTTGGATTGAATGATAGAGTCATTCAATGAGACCGACCTAGCATACACTCGACACGATATAAGGAACAAGTAGGAAATTGTATTCGAACGGATCTAGTGGTACCGATTGCTACGCTTGGGATAGATTCGATAGTGCGATAGAAAAATTTATGCTAAGAAAGTCTCAAGGACGAGACTTTTTCTGAGTGGTATATAATGTAATGACCTATTTCGTTCAAACGGATAGCTGATTCAAATGGCGCAAGTGCAATGACCTGATCCGCTTTGCTCAGCTAGAAGACTCGTTTGAGGCATTGATTTCAAGATTTGGCTCTTCAGAAGTTCAGACTTAGACTTTCAAAGGCTCGCTCGGAGTACTGTTCGACCGAGGTGAATCATCGCTAAGGTGGGTGGCTACGATGAACTTATCTTTGCTTAGCCAGCTCACTTAAAATATGGACGATACATGCTAGTCGCTAGGTGAATCCCCTTGCATGCTAATAAAGAATACAATGCACCTAGCTAAGAAAATAATCCAAAATTATATTGCTTGTGTTAGAACATGAAAATAAAACTTTGCTTGTATATATAATTACCAAACACACACACACACACACACACACACATATATATATATATATATATATATATATATATATATATATATATATATATGTCACGACCCGCACCCGGAAAATTGGGCATGAGTCGTGGGTACGTCCAGCCTACGCCGCAGCATCGGCGGTAGAACGCTGTCTAGGTCAACTATCTAGGTAATAATCTCACACAAAAATCGGCCATGACCTCTCCAAAAGGAGGGAAACCACACAAACAATATAAACCTGCCAAGATCTCAACTCCAAACGGAGGAGCAAATATCAAATGATAATCACAATATACTCAATCACGAATCTAAGCACGATAAGATAACACAGAGATCTAGCAACTATAAAGTCTAACCATCACCAACTACTACAACAACCACCACATCAAATAATAATACAGCAATATCCAAAAATAATATACAAACAAGGTCTCAATCCAAAACCGGAGACAAATCCGGTGCTAAAAGCTAATAAAAATAACAACAAGGTCTCAGTGATCCCGGCTACCAACCCGAAAATCACCCCTAAGCTAGAGGGTCCCTGTCTGCACCATCGACAGGCTCAGGTCCATAAAACGTCGGACACCAATCCTCCGGATACTCTGAAAAATATGTCCAGTCAGGACTGGAGCAAGTACATCTCTAACAGCAGTTCCATTTAAATGATAAAAACTATAAAACAGTTATAGCAAGTAGCAAGAAAAATGGAGCAAGTATGAACAAGAAAATATGTAAGTCACTGGTGCATAAAGGTAAAGATGCATGGATATCAGAGCAAGATAGTAATAACTACAAGATACAGAAAATCTAAGCTAAGATCAAGTCCGTGCACATGAACGTGTAGTGAGTCCAGCATGAAAAATATGTAGTGAGTCAAGTCCAGAAACATGTAAGTGAGACAAGTCAAGAAATGCATGAGAGTCCAGACTATAAAGAATGAACTCGGTGTCTTTGAAATACTTGTTTCGACATGTAAACGGCTAGGGGTAAGTACGGCTCACCGCGCACTGGGTGCGCGGCTGCTATCATTCCAGATTAGACCAGAGGGAGTGATTCCTGATGATGCCAGATAGGAATGTTTACATGTCTACTCGAGTATTTCCCCGCCCCGACTAATACAAGTGGATCCAAGACCCGACACGCAAATCAAGATGAGTCCAGCCTGAACATGAGTGATGCCTGTAGGTGATGCCAGTAGTGATTCCAGAATAGAGGCCAGAAACATGAAATGTACGTGTCACAAGTAAATGAATCCAGAAATATCAATCAGTGTCCCGTGTTGTGCCAGAATAATCAGATGATACTATACTAGAAGCTGAATCATAATAATCATCAAATAATGAAAACTATCAGAGAATGTACTCGCCTGACGTCCCGAGCAACTGGCGATCCGAACCGGTGTCGCAAGGACCTAATACGAAAAGCAAGGTTAAACAGGGTTCTAATGAGTTAAACAGATATAAAATAATTAAAAATAGGCTTCTAGGGTCGTTCTAGGTCGAACGGGTCAAACCGGTGAAATCTGGGTCAAAAAGTCAACTCTAGGTCCAAAAAGTCAACTCTGGGTCAAAACTAGGTCAAAAGTTGACTTTGGCGGTCAACCGAGTCAACTACGGTCAAGTCTGGGTCAAACTAGGGTGCTCCTGAATTTCTAGGTCAAACCGAGCTCATTAAGCTAGAAAACTCACAAACTCGCCTCCTTGAGATACCGGGATACCCTCGGTATCCGATACCTCAACCTAGGCTACGCACCCCGCCTAAACCCGCTAAAACCTATGCTAGCATGCGTAAATATATACACATAAGCATATAAAAATCACTCCAAGACAAATCCTAGGCTATTGCTCAAAAACCCCGCTCGAAACCCAATACCTTGGTTATCTCAAGGTATTGAGATACCTCGGTATCTCAAGGTATTGAGGTTTCGCTCTAAAACCCTCTAACTAGCTACCTAGCTATTAATTATGCACCTAGTTATTAATCTAGGCTAGGTAATATATATATCTATCATATTTATATATATCTAAGTAGGTATCTACCTATATATATAGATATCCACACAAATATACCCAAATACCCAATACCTTACCTTACCTTACTCATAAATATATATATATAACTATAGGTATATAGATATCTATATCTTAGATAGATATATCTAAGTATCTAGCTATCTACCTATCTAGTATCTAGAAACCTAACTATCTACCTATCAATTACCTATCTATCTATATAATTATCCATCTATTATCTATCTATGTATCTAACTATCTATCTAACTATCTAGTATCTATATAGTACCTTTTTACCTAGATACCTATCTACCTATTTATGAATCTATTTATCTATATATCTAGTTAACCATCTATCCACCAATCTATCAAACTATCTATCTATCTATCTATCTATCTATCCATATATCTAACTACCTAGTTATCTATCTATCTATCTATCTATCTATCTATCTATCTATCTATCTAATCTATTTATGTATCTATCTATTAATTATCTATTTATCAAATCTATAGATACCTATCTATCTATCTAATATCTATCTAGCTACCTATCTAACTATATGTATTCATATATATACATATAGATATAGATATATATCTAATACCTATCTAGATATCTATATCTCTATCTATCTATCTAACTTATATATCTATTCATATATCTATTTATCTAGCTATTATATCTATCTACCTATAATTCTATTAACATATATATATATATATATATATATATATATATATATATATATATATATATATATATATATATATATATATATATATCAATACACACACACACTCTAAGATATATATATATACACACACACATTCAAATATATATATACATATACACACAAGCACACTTACACATATACATATATATATATACACATAGACATATACACCCACAAGCACATAGATATAAATACACACACCCATATATATAAATATATATACATATATACAAATACATATAAATATATACATATATATGTACACATATAAATATATATATATATAAAGACACACACACAACCACAACACAACACAACACAACACAACACAACACTCAAACCACACACCCCACTCACGCCCAACGACCCCGACACTCACCAACGCCTATAAATATATAAAATATAGCTCAAAAACTCTAGCACACACTCCCCGATACTAACCCAACGTGCGCACAAGCCCGAAACGAGGAAACCAAGTCGAAATGGCCGTTTGGTCATTTCGACGAACACGTGGTGCGCGACTCGGAAAACCTCCTGAAACGTACACCAAACGAACTCAGAATCGGCCCAAAATTTACCCACGCGCTCTACACGATGTCTAGATCCTAGAAAATGCGCTCCCGCGTCGATTCTAGGTCCGTGGCAGAAATGCACACTCACTTAGAATCGGCGACGACGAAAAGCCCCAAATTCGCCCGAAACGCCCGTTTCTCCGCGACACGACTTCCCGTGTCCAAACGGAGACACGCTCTCACCCTCACGACTCCTGACAACGTCTACCTAGGTCCGTCTAACCTAGGGCATCACCCAAAATTGGGCCAAATTCGGATTCCACCCGAAATTGACACAAAACCTAGTGTTAAAGTCTCCAAACACTACCCAACTAGTTCCAACTTCCTCCCACGGGTAGCCTAAGGGTCTAGGAAGGTTCTAAAAAATTAATTACACTATAAAAGAGTAATTACAAGGGGAAAATTAGGGTTTACCTATTGGGAGTTGGAATCCCAAGCCAAAATATCCAAAATGCTCCAAATCCTCCAATCCAAGCTTCCATGCCTCAAATCCAAGCTCCAACACCAAATCTAGGCTCTACCCACCTAGGTTGGGGAAGAATGTAGGGTTAGGGTTAACACAAGTAGAAGAAATGGAAGGAGGAAGGAGAAAAAGATGGAGAGACTTACTTGTGAAGGAGGAAGGAAGAAGAGGAAGTAGTGGAGAAGAAGGAGAAGAAGAAGAAGAAGAAGAAGAAGAAGAGAATGGGAGAAGAATGAAGAAAGGGGGCTGTGGGGCTGCTCATGGGAATGGGGCTGCTGGTCTCACGGGTGTGGGGGGAGAAATATAGGGCCGGCCACTTAATAAAGGGTTCCACTAAGTCCAAATGACCAAAATGCCCTCCCGTAACTCGGTTTTGGGTTTCGGGGCTCCAAATGCACTCAAACTAGTTCCAAATCTCTCCAACTAACTTCCTAAAAATAAAATAAATATTCTAAGCCCCAAAATAATTCTCACAAGGGTGTGGGCTGGGTCGGACATGGGTCCACTAGGGTCTGACATGGGTCAAGGCTAGCCAAAATCCTAAAACAATCAAAATAAAAATAATAAAAAATAATGCAATCACTAATTAAATATAAATACAATTAAATATAAATAATCCACAATTAACTAAATTAAAAAAAAAAAAAATACCCGGCTCTGGAAATAGGGTGGTGACAATATATATACAAGCTCCTCCACATACATATATGTATGTACATAATATCTACATAGTAAAATACACCTATATACATAGTAACATATTTATAACAACATACATACGTATACATATATATAAATATATATATAATATACATCATACATTATATGATTATAAATATAACCACATATAAATATCTATTTAACATAGACATATCTATATATACTACCATATATAAATATATATACCTATATAAGAATAGTTACATACAATATATACATATATAGTATATATATAGATACATAGATCTAAGACACAGCATTACATAAATATATATACACAATATTATATATATATACATATATATAATTATACTTCTTCATGAAATAAGAACACAAGAGAATTAGATCTATAATTAAATTGCACACACATGGAACGTATCACCCCGTATCCCACTAGATCTAGGATACGCATGCGACACGAGTCCATCACACATCCAAACGTACCCCGAAGGACACGAACAAGTCATATATATTATTTATGAATAATATGAAGAGTCAAATATAATTCTACATATCCGTGTCAAAATAACATGCTCAAAGTCCAGTGTAAGAGAAAAATCACCAAATCAACACGTATTACCAAATTATTGGGATATGACCTACACGTACCCAATTATGGATACGACACTAGTCCCAAACAAAAAAGAACATATCAAAATGATCTATAGGACCAATTGACACACACAACAAATGTCAATCTCGGAATTTCTCCAAAATTGACACAAGAAGTACCATAACTTTCTCAATAGGCCTCCTATGAACACAAAACCAAATCCTATGGGTAGCCTATGCATATGGGTTGATTTCTAATAGTTAAATCTCAGATTTAGAACCTAGATTAACAAAAAAACTGAATTATACCTATTGGGAGATGGATTTCTAATAAAACCTCCAAATTTGGTGAAATTGGCCTTCAACTTGTAGATCCTTGCTTCTCTTTGTAGATCCATACTTTCTCCTTGTAGATCCATGCACTATTAGCCTCCAATAATTATTTAGGAAGGAATTGGGTGAAAATGTGGTAGGAATTTGATGAAATTTGATTGAGGGAAATTCTATATCTAGATTTGGAATAAAATTAAAGAGAGAAAGTTTTCATCCCCTTTACATAGGCCTCACTTGCCCCCTCACTCAAGCTACTATGTAAAGTCTAAAATATCCCTTGGGGCCTCTCATGAAGAAATTAATTAAGGAGGGAAGCTTCTAGTCTAATAGTTTTAACATAATTAATCATCCTCCTAATAATTGGGCTTCTAAATATTGGGCTCAATTTTAACTAGAATTAAATGTTGGTCCACGAGTCTAAACTAAACTAGTTAGGTCCACTAACACAAGTCTAAAAATAAATTTAACATGCTAAAAATAAATAAATAATACAATAAATAAATATTTAACATGCACAATATTTAATAAATTACAAATGACTAAAATATCCTTTCTTAGAAAATATGGTAGTGACACGTACCTCCCGCATTGCTTCCAGAGCCTCATCTACTGTAGAAGGAGTAGATGATCTGGGACTAATGTGATTGCCATTGATGGGTGGAGTGGTGGCATTTGAGTCTCCATTTGCCCCAGGATATTAACTAGCTTGTCCCGAGGTTCTTGGTGGCTATGAGGCTATATTTTCCTTGATCTCCATCATTGTCTGGGTCAAGTCTTGCATCAATGAACTCATGGTGTGCATCATAGCCTTGAGAGTCTAGATGCACTGTCGATCGTTGGGGACATCGTGATCATCTTTCGTCATATACGCGGTTCTTACGTGGGAGGATGTAGATGGAACAGTGGACGTCGCACTTTCTGCCTCGGACTATTACAACAAATAGCCCTCGGGAAAAGTTGTTAGTGTCGCATCCTCTTCCGAATCAGAGAGAACACTACCCCCAGCGTCGGAAGATGCGTCTTCCTAGTGAGGGTGACTACCCCCAGGTATCTCGACATCTGTTCCGTGGAAATCATTGTCCCCTCGGAATACCAGGTTGTCGTAGATTTTTGGGGTATTGCTACCCCCAGCTTGTAGGATTACTATGGGTCCTGAGTAAGAACCACCACTAGTATTTGACAGTTTCTTCCTAGAGCTGGTGCCCTAGAAAACTCCTTATGTAGGGACCGTTATGTCCTCCTTGGGCCCGCCTTCTCGACACGCTGGCCAAAAGCAAAGGGTTTGAGGCGCTAGACCTTTTACTTCCCCATGTGGAGGGAGAATTCCAAGAGGAATAGCATGAGGCGAAGGGCGTCTCCTCCTCCTTTGGTAATTGTACCTATTTTTTAGGACGCTGCCGGGTAGGTGCCTTTGGTTGTAGCCATTGGAACGCCGACTGCCTGTTTGTTGGCACTACTTTTTCAGCACAACAACAATTGATGATAATATTGTCACAGGGTATCTTGGAGGGGACACCTCACTTGTAATGGTTACTTCCTTCACTTTGCGCTTGTGGTTGTTCATATTGCGCAAATCAAGTTAGGGTTGATCTACATTTATACCCTTATTATGAGCAAGGATAGAACGAGCGCATGGGTGTGTAGGTGTTTCCTTTTCTCCTTGTCCTGGGGTTCGTACAAGAACTCTCTCCAAATCGTTAATGGAAGACTTTCGAGACTGACCCTGTCCGTTTGCTACTGCGGGCTAGACACAAGGTCGGCCTTGTACAATTTCCCGTCAGGGGCGCATAACAGTTACTGGAGCATACTGACGATCGATCGTATGAGCAGTTGCTTGAGCTTGGCCAGCTCGCACTGCCCTAGACTTCTTCGACCTGGCACGCACCGGTGCGTAGTACAAAGAGTCCAAGTTCATATCCTCCACTTTTTTAGTAAGGCGCATGGAGTCAGCGCTGCGTAAGATTCGATCGAAGATGGAGGTTCTACATGTACATATATATATATATATTATCTCATATACATACACACATATATATATATATATATATATATATATATATATATATATATATATATATATATATATATATATATATATATATATGGATGAGATGTATATATAAATATATAGTTGATATATATTAGTGTATATGTATTGGTGAATATGGTAGTAGTATGTTTGTATGTGTGTGTTGTTATATAAGAGAAAGGGGTTCGATACTTATAGCGACAACAGCATTAGCAACAGCAGCAACAACATTAGCAACAGCAGCGGCAGCAGCTATAGCGACAGCAGCAGCTACAGCAACAGTAGCAGCAGCATTCAGCGATAGCAGCAGCATTAGCGACAGCAGCAGTAACAGCAACAGCAGCAGCAGTATTTGCAACAGCAGCAGCAGTATTTGCAATAGCAGTAGCAACATTAGCGACGACAGCAGCAGCATTCCGTGACAGTATGCATGTATAGATATACCTATGTATTAATTATAGCTAGTAGGTATATGTATGGTATTGGTAAATATATATATTTCATAGTTGGTATCTATGCATTAGTATATTATATTTTTAGTAGTTGGTTGTTAGCATATAGTTAATATTGGGTAGTAAGATATAAATAAGGTTTTGACAAGTACCTTGAGATACCATGGTAAGTATCAAGGTATTTGAGGATACCCAAGATATTGGGTTTGGGTATCAAGATGGAGGTTTAGTGGTACGATACCGAGTTGGTTCAAAACCAAGGTATCCATTTAGTATTTGTAATTAGGATATATATATTTAATATTGCTTGAATGTACATATGTGATATTCATCTCTTTTGTTGCGTATCCTGAGATATGGTATCCTAGTATCCTAAGATATAGATTGTATGATCTAGATTCCTAGTGTATGAACCCAACATCTTTGAGATAGACTCATGCCACCAAGAAATAGGTATTTTGACCAAGTTTGACCGGTTTGACTTAGAGTTGACCTAGTTTGACTATTTTGACTTAGAATTGGCTCATTGACCTAGATATTGACTAGTTTAACTTATTTTCTTTCTGAAACCTTATATTGATGTTATATTTCATATCTAGGTCTTCGAGGCACCGTATCAGACATCTGTGAGACTATTCACCGGACTTCAGGCAATTACATTCTCTGATAGTTTCTTATTTATGATATCCTCTATGTTCATTGTATCTGGTGTAGATATCAATGTGTTCTTGACATGATGGTTACACGGATTAGTATATCCAGATCTCATCATGAGATGTTATTCCTTGATATATGGTGTATCTTGTGCAAGCCTTGTTTCATTGTTCTTCTTGTACATGTACAGACACTGATTCTCGGGAAGACTTGCTACCTTCTTAGAGAATCCTGTGCCATGGCGTACCATGGTTGGATCCACTATACCAGTCGGGGGTGAAGAGTATTTTAGTGTAGATATATGAACATACCCTCCTTGTGCATATCTTATTCCTTGTGAGTGTTGATCATACACCGTATATATGATGAACCAGGCCTTTTACTCTTGTACAAGTTCCCAAGCTGATCACATATTAAAGCTAGTACTCATACACTTAGTCATTAATATTCTTGTTCATTGTCATATTGTTCATTATTGTATTTATTCTACTATTTCGTTATTCTATATCTCTTTTATCTATTGTTGTATCTTGTATATTCATATCTATTTACTGTTATATAGTTTTTTTTATTGATTAGAACTGTTGTTAGAGATGTACTCTGCTCCTTTCCTGATTGGATATTTTTTTTCCAGATGTTACTGAGGAGTGGTACCCAACATATTACGGGTCTCAGGATGTTGTGGGCCTAGAGTCAGAGATCCTGGCTCGGGAGGGACTCATCAAGACTGAGACAGATGACCCGTAACTTGTAGCTTCTTAGTATTCTTTGTTATGGATTTGTCTCCAGCTTATTCGTTTAGTATTTCTTCAAAGTCAATGATGTTATTATTTGACTCATGAGTTGTATGTGACTATTCTATTTCTTTATCATATTCGTGCGCATTTCCATCTTAGAACTATGATTGAGTATATTGATATTGTTGGTAGCTTATTATATTGTTAGATAGATTACCCAAATAGCGTTCTATCGCCGATTCTATAACGTAGGCTGGGCGTTGTTTCCGAGTTGTACCCTTATACCGGGTGTGGGTCATGACACATTTTTAGTGGTGGCCCATGCAGGTCTTCGATGTCGCAATTAGTGCAATTCATAGTAGTGCTCTTATTTGAGTGCTATTACGAGCCTATTTCAGGATATAGGATATAGGCTATAGGCTGAGAATACTCAATCACATCTAGGAAAAATTCTTTTGATTCATTCAACTATTCTTCCTTGATAATTGATACTTGATCTTTTTAACTGTCCTTTCCTTGAGTGTCTTACATCATGTGCCATATTGATTTTTTCTTTCGCTTTGTCTCAGGATGACGCCTAAGACTAGATCGTAGCAGGGGAGAGCAGCTACTTTCGGAGGTCCACCACCTACTCAGAGGACTGTACCAACTGTATCTGATGGGCTTCTACCTCCACCTTCTGTACCAGCAGATGTAACGCAGATATTTATACTATTTTGTGAGATGCTGGAGGCACAAAGGGCTCAGTCTGAGGCACATCAGAGGCAGACCGACATTTTATGGCAGGGCATCGAGAGTGCTCATCATCTTGCTCGTGTCGTAGTAGAGAGAGGAGTTCCAATCCATCAGTAGGTTGCTCCTCAGGTTGCTCAGCTTCGGCCATGCAACATTCAGGACTTCCAGAAGCTGGAACCTAGGGTCTTCAAAGGGATGGAGGGTATCGTCTATACTGATGATTGGCTCAAGGACATTGAACGTCTTATGAGGGTGTCCCGTATTTTTGAGGATCTGAAGGTTAAGGTGGTGGGACTTCAACTGTTCGACGTTGCCCGCACTTGGTTCAGGAATGAGTCGATACTTGGTGACGCAGGACAGTCTTAGAAGGTGTTCAAGGAGTTCTTCAAGAAAAAGATCTTCGCTCGGGTAGATAGGCTAGACTTGGGGAGGCAGTTTGAGAGCGTCATTCAGGAAAGAATGTCTATGGAGGAGTATGCTACGAAGTTCGGCAGGTTGAGCCGATTTGCAGAGTATTTGATGAGAGAGCTGGAGGTTCGAGCTATTCATTTTCGTGAGGGTTTAAACTGGGAAGTGAAAATCCTCATTCTGTCTTTTTATGAGACATACTCAAAGATACTTGCGGAGGCACGCAAGGTTGAGCGGGAGTTGGGTTTGAAGCCCAAGAGAGACCGTAATTCTTTTTGGGGGGCCAACAGCAGTACAGTATCTACCAAGCATCCTCATTTCCAGTCTACGCCTTTTCATCAGCCGCAGCAACACCAGACTCTAGCTAGGATATCGTTTCACCAGGCACCATAGTAGAAAAGACAGTTACAACAATCTTCCTGCCACTTCTGCAAGAAGTTCGGCTATATATAGGAAGTTTGCAGGAAAATGTTGAGAGTTTGTTTGTATTGCGGTACTGAGGGGCATCAGTTGAGAGAGTATCCTTCCAATCCTCATCGTGCAGTTCAGGGAGCAGTTTAGCTCCGAGGACACAAGCGAGACCACCTGCAGTACAACCGAGGGGACCACTTCCGATCCAGCAGCAGCGTTATATCCAGCATCAGCTGCAGAGAGGTGCATGTCAGGGATGAGCGTTCGCTATGACAGTCGAGGAGGATGAGCCCACCGGAGATGTCATCGTAGGTTCTATTCTTCTTGATTCCATTCCAGCTTTAGCTTTGTTTGATAATGATGCTTCCCATAGTTTTGTATCTATTTTTTTTGCTCTGAAGCATGGTTTGGTAGCTGATTCTTTGCTTAGGACTTGCAAGATCATGATCGGGGGAGGCATTATCCTGGTTAATGATATTTATAAAGATCAGAGAGTTACTCTGGGAGGTCATGAGTTGAGTATGTGTCTACTTGTAATGCCACTTCCGAGCTACAATATTGTACTCGGGATGGATTGGTTGAGTAGGCACCGTGCTAGTATAGATTGTAGAAGAGGTAGAGTTTTGTTTGGTCCACCAAGAGAGCCAGAGTTTAAGTTTGCTAGAGGAGCTGCAGAACAGGAAGCAGGCATTATTTATGGAGCTATGGTGGAAGACAAGGAGTTGCCGTATCCGTTGATAGCAAAATTCTTGGATGTGTTTCCTGAGGAATTGTTAGGATTGCCACCAGATTGAGATATTAAATTCTCTATAGACTTGGTGCCAAGTGCAGAACCATTTTCACAACATATCTATAGAGTAAACAAGAGCGAGCTGGTCAAGCTTAAGAAGTAGGTAGATGAATTACAGGATAAGGGGTTTATCAGATCGAGTTCTTCACAGTGGGGAGCCCCAGTATTATTTGTACCGAAGAATGATGGATCAGTGCGCATATTCATTGATTACAAGGTATTGAATAATCTCACTATCAAGAATAAGTACCCTTTGCCACGGATTGATGATCTGTTCGATCAGTTAAGTGGTACCAAGGTATTTTTTAAGATAGATTTGAGATCAGGCTATCACTAGATAAAAGTGAAGCCGGAGGACATACCGAAAACTGCTTTAAGAACTCGGTATGGTCAGTACGAGTTTATGGTGATGCCATTTGGATTGACTAATGCACCGACGGTATTTATGAACTTGATGAACAAGGTATTCCATCAGTACCTTGACAAGTTCGTGGTAGTGTTCATCGACGACATACTCATATACTTGAAGACACCGGAGGTGCACGAGGAGCATTTGCGGATCGTGTTGGATATGCTGAGGAAGGGGAAGTTATATGGAAGCTATCCAAGTGTGAGTTCTTCCTAGACAAGGTTAAGTTCTTGGGGCATGTTGTGACTGGTGATGGTATTTTAGTTGATCCGAAGAAGATCGCAGTAGTGGAGTCTTGGAAGAACCTGAGTTCGGTAGCAGAGATCAGGAGTTTCTTAGGATTGGCAGGCTACTACAGAAAGTTTGTGCAGAATTTTTCAAGGATTGACGAGCCAATGACCAGACTCACCAGAAAGGATATAGAGTTTGTTTGGACGGAGGAGTGCCAGGTTGCTTTTGAGGAATTGAAGAAGATGTTGACATCTGCTCCTATTTTGAGGGTCTGGAGGTTTCACTATTTATAGTGATGCATCGGAGAAAGGTTTGGGTTGTGTTCTTCAGCAGAATGGGAAAGTGATTGCCTATGCATCCAGGCAATTGCGTCATCATGAGAAAAACTATCATATCCATGATTTAGAGTTGGCAGCAGTCATCTTTGCCCTGAAGTTGTTAAAATACTATTTGTACGGAGAGCGTGTAGAGATCTTCACAGACCACAAAAGCTTCAAGTATATTTTCATACAGGAGTTAAACATGAGACAGTGTTGGTGGTTGGAACTGATGAAGGATTTTGATATATCTTTGCAGTATCATCATGAGAAAGCTAATATAGTTGCCGATGCCTTGAGCATGTATCCGGTAGCTATGTTCTTGACACAGGATCGATATTTTTTGGAGGACTTGGAGAGCTTGGGCATTGAGGTGATAGTTCCTAGTTTGGCTATGCAGATGTGGGGATTGCAGATACACTCAGATTTGATAGACAAGATCAAGGTAGCACAATATGAGGATGTATCTCTGAGGAGCATCAGAGCTCAGATGAGAGCAGGATTGGAGGATGATTTCACCATTGCTGAGGATGGTTCTTTGCGGCATGGAGTTAGATTGTGTGTGCCTAGTGGAGAGCTGCGTGATCAGGTAATTCAGGAAGTGCATCGCTCTTAGTATTCCATACATCCAGATGCCAACAAGATATATCGGGATATGCAAGAGAGTATGTGGTGGTATGGTATGAAGAGGGAAGTGACACAGTTTTTATTCAGATGCTTAGTATGCTAGCAGGTGAAAGCCGAGAGACAGAGGCCAGGAGGTTTACTTCAGCCATTACCCATTCTAGAGTGGAAGTGGGAGAACATTACTATAGATTTTGTGTCCGGACTTCCACGATCTCCAGGAGGGAAAGACGCAATTTGGGTCATCGTTGATAGGTTGATCAAGTCGGCCCACTTTTTGCCTTTCAAGGTGGGTTTGTCTACGGAGAAGCTGGCAGAGATATATGTAAGGTAGATCGTCAGGATACATGGATTTCCTGTCAGCATAGTCTCGGATCGGGTTAGTCGTTTCACTTTTTATTTCTGGAAGAGTTTACAAGCGAGTTTGGGCACTCAGCTCAAGTTCAGTACTGCATATCATCCCTAGACAGATGGACAATCAGAGAGAACTATTTAGACTCTCGAGGATATGTTGCGCACTTGTGTACTTGATTTCGGGGGTTCTTGTGAAGACTATCTCTATTTGGTAGAGTTTGCTTACAACAACAGCTACCAGGCTTGTATAGAGATGCCACCTTTTGAAGCTCTGTACGGTCGGAGATGTCGTACTCCCTTATCATGAGATGATGTTGGAGAGAGAGTTTTGCTTAGGCCAGAGATGGTTGTAGATGCAGTGTATAAGTTTCAGTTGATCAGAGACAGACTTCGAGTGGTGCAGGACAGACAGCGGTAGGGCCGATAGCCACCGGAGACCTTTGGAGTTTGAGGTATAGTTTTTGATTTTTTTTTGTTTTGTGCTTGTTATTGGTTGTTTGTTATAGATTAAGTTCTCAAGGTTGTATTTTGTTCTAGGTGGATGGTTTGGTGTTTTTGAGGATTTCTCCGATACGAGGCACGATTTGCTTCGGTGGAGACGGAAAGCTTAGTCCACGATTTATCGAACCTTTCACTATTCTAGAGAGTGTCGGTGCAGTTGCTTATAGACTAGACTTGCCACCTGCATTGGAGGAAGTGCATAATGTGTTTTACGTATCACAGTTGAGACGG
Organism: Iris macrosiphon; assembly: GCA_036927795.1. Classification (NCBI taxonomy): domain Eukaryota; kingdom Viridiplantae; phylum Streptophyta; class Magnoliopsida; order Asparagales; family Iridaceae; genus Iris; species Iris macrosiphon. Next base: position 28,248,796 of record JAYESA010000007.1, on the reverse strand, counting down.
TATGTGGCTGATGAGAACATAAAATATTATATTTTTATTCCTTAATATATACTCCTTTATGCTCATTTAATGTCTAAAGATACTCATTACTTTTATATTTTGATCTAGGATGCAATTGGAGTCACTAAAAGTAAAATGGAGCTAATTATCAATTCTGGACAGTTCTGACACCTTGTAGCAAAATGGTCATAACTTGCTCATCCGAAGTCCAATTAAGCTGATCCAAATTGATTCGGAAAGCTAAGTGATAGAGGCACAATTTTTCTGTTTTGAGTTTTACGAGATTCTGGCTGCATCATAGACCAAATCATGCTTGAAGTTGAGTCAATTATGCTATACACAAAAAGTGGAGTTGAAATAACCATTTTCCAACTTGTTGAAAGATTTTATTTTATTGTTTGGGTTGTTGTAACTATTAGAGGATTTGTGGGAAGATATTGTGATCTTCAAATACTAATTTAGAGTCTATAAAAGGGATAAAGATCAGGAGGAAAAAGGGAACAACACACAACTCCTCTTCTTCTTCTCCAATATTCATTTGAAGTTTTCATGAACGTGAGGAGCTAAAAGTCTTGTTGGTCGAAGGAAACAGAAGCCTTGGAATCAATAAAATTGTGAGATCTAAATTATTTCATATGTTTGATTTATGCTTTGAGTATTGAATGTTTTTCTATGCCTACTTTCATGATTGTTTTGTTTAATTACTAGGAGGCCTACTAGTCTATTATCCATTTCAATCTACTGCTAAATTAGACATCAAATCCGTAATTGTTTGATTTTTCTAATTTATGAAGCAACCAAGATTTAATAAACTGTTTTATTTTATTATATCTTAGGAGAAAAACTTTTGACAAAATTAAATGCAACCGCTTGTGCTTGTATTGTTTTGCTTCATCGATCTCTTTGTTCTTTAAGAAATTACTAGATTAAATCTTCAGCGCTTGTCTTGGATTATTTAGTAATTAAAGCTAATTAGATCGCTTGTTTCTAATTATCTAAGCCTAAGAGAGATAGGAAATACTTCCAACGGTGAATATTCAAAGTATGATAATTTATGTTTGCATCAATGATCAATTTTAAGATTCCAATGGTGGATGTTGACTGAGACCAACATTTTTTCCTTTGATTATTTTAATACTTTAATTGTTTTTAGCTCTTTTTAATTTGCTTTGATCCAAAACTTCTTCCCTATCTTATTTCACATAGCAAAAAGATCAAACTAATTACTCTTCGTGGGAACGATTCCTTACTCTCACTACTACATATTATTTTAAGAGTAAAGATTTTATTTTTGGGTGCCTATGACAGCACACCAAATTTTGGCGCCGTTGCCGGGGAGGGTTTTTAGTTAATTTTTGTGCCTTTTGTGATTTTTTCTTATAATTAAATTATTTTTGTTTATTAGCAAAAAAAAAAAATTTATTCTCATATACTTTCCTGGGTTGCTTGCTATCATTTTCTTCCTTGTTTATGATTGCAACTCGATCTTCTAATCAAAGTGATTTTTAATGTGATCCAGAAATAGAAAGAACTCTGCGCAGGTTAAGGAAGGAAGCTCAAAGAAACTCTAACGAGAACGACCCTGCTACGGATTCCTTACTCTCTTACAAATCTAATCCTGAAGAAGAGGAAGACATGGCTGCAAATAGAACTTTGAAAGAACTTGCAGCCCCTGATTTGAACCGACACCCTTTATGCATTACATTTCCTACTTTAGATGCTACTACTAGTTTTGAATTAAAATCTGGACTAATACATTTATTACCCACTTTTTATGGCCTTCCAGGTGAAGATCCTCACAAGCATCTAAAGGAGCTTCATGTGGTATGCACAACTATGAAACCTATGGGGGTATCCGAAGAGCAAATCAAATTAAGAGCCTTTCCGTTTTCTTTAAAGGATTCGGCTAAGGATTGGCTCTATTATCTACCCTCTGGGAGCATTGTAACATGGAACGAAATGAAGAGACTATTCTTGGAGAAATACTTTTCCGCTTCAAGGGCGGCCAATATCCGAAAAGAAATTTGTGGGGTAAGGCAACACAATGCAGAGTCTCTCCACGAGTACTGGAAACGTTTTAAAAAATTATGTACAAGTTGCCCCCATCATCAAATTAGCGAGCAGCTACTTATCCAGTACTTCTACGAAGGCCTTCTACCAACTGATAGAAGCATGATAGATGCTGCTAGTGGAGGAGCTTTGGTAGATAAAACTCCTGAGGCCGCAAGAAATTTAATTGCAAATATGGCGGCAAATTCTCAACAATTTGGCACTAGGCTAGATCTTCCATCTAGGCATGCTAACGAGGTAAATATTTCTTCCCTAAAACAACAAATTGCTAGTTTAACGTCTCTTGTTCGTCAAATGGCTGTAGGTAAGATGCCAACAGCAAAAGCTTGTGGGATTTGTTCAGTAGCAGGACATCCAACTGACATGTGTCCAACTCTTCAAGCGGAGTCCAATGAACAAGTGAATGTGGTAGGTGCTTTCCCTGGACAACCACAAAGGAAGTACGATCCATATTCAAACACTTACAATCCAGGATGGAGAGATCATCCCAATTTCAACTATGGGAATCCACAAACAAATCATCCTGTCAATCAAAATCTCCCAAGTTACCAACAGTACAAGCAGCCATATCCTAAACAACAACCAAACCAAACTTCTAACTCTGGTATGTCTTTAGAAGATATTGTTAAGTCTCTTGCCACTAATAATTTATAATTTCAACAGGAGACAAGGGCTAGCATTCAAAGCTTGGACAATCAAATGAGCCAAATGGCTACAACAATTAATAAGCTAGAGCCACAAAGTTCTGGAAAACTACCATTCAAACGATAGTAAATCCAAAAGAAAATGCTAGTGCAATCGTTTTGAGAAGCGGTAAAGAGGTTGACATTCCAGTAAAAGAAGCACCTGCAACGTCAAAACAAGAAGAAGAGAAAAGCACCATGGCAGACACGAACGTCCCCAATGATGATGAGGTACCCAATTGTAAGTTTTCACCCCTTTGTGATTATAAGCCAGTACCTCCTTTTCCTCAAGATTTAACAGAATCTTGAAAAATTGAACAAAATAATGAGTTATATGAGACTTTTCGTAAATATGAGGTAAATATTCCACTTTTAGATGCTATCAAACAAGTACCTCGCTATGCTAAATTTTTAAAAGAATTGTGTACAATAAAGAGGAAACAAAAGCTTAAAGGATATAAAAAGGTAAAAGTTGGGGAGAGTGTTTCTGCAGTAATTCAACGAAAACTCTCTACGAAATATAAAGATCCTAGAATGTTTACTATCCCTTGTAAGATAGGTAACAATAAATATGAGAAAGCCATGTTAGATTTAGGAGCTTCTATCAATGTCATGCCATATTCTATATATGAATCTTTAAATCTTGGACCAATGAATAAAACTGGTGTTGTGATTCAATTGGCTGATAGATCTAATGCATATCCTAAGGGAGTAGTCGAGGATGTTCTTGTACAAATTGATAATTTAGTTTTTCTTGCTGATTTTTATGTGCTTGATATGGAAAATGGCGATCAAACTGCTCCAATTTTATTAGGAAGACCATTTTTAAAGACATCCAAGACTAAGATAGATGTTCATAGTGGCACACTTACTTTGGAATTTGATGGTAAAATTGTTAAATTTAATATTTATGATGCCATGAAATATCCTGATGATGATAATACTGTTTATTCCATTGATGTGGTTGATTCTTTAGCACAGGATATTTTTGAACTTGATGGCAAAGATGTATTGGAAGTGGCCATTAGTGAGCATCTTGAAAAAGAGCATAAGGAGTTAGCTTTGAGTTCTGATTTGCAGAAAACTGTTGCAGCATTGAATGATTTTCCAAAAATACAACAATCAGGTAACGTTTCTTATATTTCATTACCAATTTCTAACAAGAGGCCTTTACCCTCTATTTTGCAGGCCCCTATTCCAGAATTGAAGCCTCTCCCTAGTCACCTCAAGTATGCATTCCTTGGAGATGGAGGAACATTACCAGTGATTATCTCCAATAAACTTAGTGTACCACAGGAAGAAAAGCTTGTTCAGATCCTTAAGGAGCATAAGACGGCTATTGGTTGGACAATTGCGGATATAAAAGGAATTAGCCCGTCTACATGCATGCATCGCATCTTACTTGAGGAAGGAGCAAAACCTTTCTGTCAACCGCAAAGAAGATTGAACCCACCCATGATGGAGGTAGTAAAAAAGGAGATCCTAAAACTTCTTAAAGTTGGAGTGATCTATCCTATTTCGGATAGCCAGTGGGTTAGCCCAGTGCAAGTGGTTCCTAAAAAGACCGGGATAACTATCATGAAGAATCAAAATGATGAGTTAGTTCCCACTCGTGTCCAGAATGGGTGGAGGGTTTGTATAGATTATAGAAAACTAAATACTGAAACCCGAAAGGACCACTTTTCTTTACCTTTTATTGATCAAATGCTTGAAAGGTTAGCTGGTCATTCTTACTATTGTTTTCTTGATGGTTATTCAGGTTATTTTCAAATTGTAATTGCTCCGGAGGATCAAGAAAAGACAACTTTTACATGCCCACTTGGAACTTTTGCATATCGTCGCATGCCATTCGGTCTTTGCAATGCCCCAGCTACTTTCCAAAGGTGTATGGTTAGCATATTTTTAGACTATGTTGAGCATATTATAGAAGTATTTATGGATAATTTCACAGTTTATGGAGACTCTTTTGATAAATGCTTGCATAACCTTACACTTGTTCTTCAAAGATGCATAGAAACTAATCTTGTGTTAAACTCTAAAAAATGCCATTTTATGGTTGACCAAGGTATAGTTTTGGGTCATATTGTTTCATCTAAGGGAATTGAGGTAGATAAAGCCAAAATCGATATTATTCAATCTTTACCTTATCCCTCCAATGTGCGGGAAGTTCGTTCTTTTCTTGGACATGCAGGTTTTTATCGAAGATTCATCAAAGACTTCTCCAAAATAGCGTTACCCCTTTGCAAGTTGCTACAAAAGGATATAGCTTTTGAATTTGATGAAGCATGTAAAAAGGCATTTGATACACTAAAGAAACTATTAACTTCTACCCCAGTTATCCAGCCCCCTGACTGGAACATGCCTTTCGAGATAATGTGTGATGCAAGTGATTATGCAGTAGGTGTTATTTTGGGTCAAAGGATTGGAAGAGCATCTCACACCATTTATTATGCTTCAAGAACTTTGAATGAGGCGCAGAAAAATTATTCTACTACTGAAAAAGAACTTTTAGCTGTTGTTTTTGCTTTAGAAAAATTTCGATCTGTACTAAAGTCATTGTTTATTCTGATCATGCAGCTCTTCGCTATTTGATGACGAAGAAAGAGGCAAAACCAAGGTTAATTCGATAGATACTTCTCATAAGTGAATTTGATTTGGAGATCAAAGACAAAAGAGGGACAAAAAATCGTGTTGCAGATCATTTAAGTCGTTTAGCTCATATGGAGGATAAACTTTGTCTACAAGAAACGTTCCCTGATGAGCAATTGTTTGCTTCAAGTGTGACATTGCCTTGATATGCAAATATTGTAAATTATTTGGTTACTAATATGTTTTCTTCTGGCTTGTCAAAGGCTCAAAGAGATAAGATCAAAAGTGATGCCAAATACTATGTATGGGATGACCCATACTTGTGGAAACACTGTGCAGATCAAGTGATAAGAAGGTACGTTCATGAAAATAAAATTATTTTAATTCTCACCTTTTGTCATTCTTATGGATGTGGAGGACATTTTGGAGCGAAGAGGACGGCAAGAAAAGTATTAGAATGTGGTTTCTATTGGCCGTCTTTATTTCGTGATTCATATTCTTTTTGTAAAACATGCAACAATTGCCAAAAGACAGGTAATATTTCTCAAAGGAATGAAATGCCACAAAATCCTATACTATTTTGTGAAATTTTTGATGTTTGGGGCATCGATTTTATGGGACCATTTTCTGTATCTTTTGGTTATGTTTATATTTTGCTTGCTGTTGATTATGTATCAAAATGGGTAGAAGCTAAAGCTACTAGGACTAATGATTCTAAAGTTGTTTCAGATTTTATCAAATCCAACATATTCTCCAGGTTTGGGATTCCAAGAGCCTTAATAAGTGATCGAGGCACTCACTTTTGCAATCGAACCGTGGAGACATTGCTGAGAAAGTACCATGTGACCCACAAGGTGTCAACTGCCTATCATCTACAAACTAGTGGACAAGCGGAAGTGTCAAATAGAGAGATCAAGTCCATCATTGAAAAGACGGTCAATCCAAGTAGAAAAGATTAGAGTTTGCGCTTGGATGATGCTTTGTGGGCGTATAGAACTGCATACAAGACGCCTATCGGTATGTCACCTTATCGGTTGGTGTTTGGGAAACCATGCCATCTTTCTGTTGAGTTAGAACACAAGGCTTATTGGGCTATCAAGAGTTTCAATATGAAGGCATATGAAAATGGAGAACATAGGAAGTTACAACTACAAGAGTTGGAGGAAATTCGCAATGACGCCTATGAGAATGCTAGAATTTATAAAGAGAAGACGAAGAATTTTCATGACAAGATGATCTCTAGGAAGGTGTTTCAAGTTGGTCAAAAAGTTCTTCTATACCAGTCACGACTTCGTCTGTTTCCGGGTAAATTGCGTTCTCGTTGGATTGGACCTTTTATCGTTACTAATATTTTTTATCATGGTGCAGTTGAAATTCAAAGTTTAGCAACTTCCAAATTGTTCAAGGTAAATGGCCAAAGGCTCAAGCTTTTCTATGAAGGTTTCAAAGTAGAGAATGTTGATGAATTGGACCTTGAAGATCCAATTTGTATCAATTGAAGGAGGAAACATCCACGATAATAAACAGAGGCAACCCAAGGGGAGTTTGTTCTTATTCTTATTCTTTCATTTTTTTTTTTTTTGCCTTTTCGTTGCATTTTACCTTACATTGGGGACAATGTCAGTTTTAAGTGTGGGGGAGAGGATTTACTTTATTTTAAGCATTTTTAGTTCGCTATTTTTCTAAAATAATAATAATAATAATAATAATAATAATAATAATTTTTTTTTAATAAAAGAATTTTGGTTTTTGGTTTTTATTGATTTTTGGTTGTGTATGTCATGAGTAAGATTCAACTAGATTTGAAAAATTCATAACATGATTGAATAAATTTTTTTTTTTCAACTTAGAATTAATTAGTCTAGTTATTTTTTATTGAAAATGGTAGTATCTAAATTGGTAGACAAAAGCTAGTAAGGATTTGAGCCTTTAGACTGACACATCACTCTCATTATTCTTTCATGAGAGATATTCTTCCACTGATTTGTTTCTCTAGAACTTATTTTGATTCTCTTCGAGGTCACATTAACACATGCATGCATGAACATGATTAAGGCCATCTTTGTTATACGTTACATAAGCCAAATAGCCTACCTTGTAATTAATTTTCTTTTTGTTGAACTCCTTTGAGCTGTATTGCCTTTTTTTTGGTATACCCACATTACAAGCTTTCAACCAATAATATTTATACCTTTACCCAAGTTGCAATGCTAGTGGAGTATTGTTGATCATTATGATATGTATGGGTGTACGAAAAAAAATAAGAGTAGGGGTGTCTAAATTTGTGGTTTGGTTACAACCCACAAAATGGAACATAATATATTTTTCTTTTTTGAGTTTCCCGAGATTCTGGCTGCATCATGGACCAAATCACGCTTGAAGTTGAGTCAATTATGCTGTGCACAAAAAGTGGAGTTAAAATAACCATTTCCCAACTTGTTGAAAGATTTTATTTTATTTTTTGGGTTGTTGTAACTATTAGAGGATTTGTGGGAAGATATTGTGATCTTTAAACACTAATTTAGAGTCTATAAAAGGGATAGAGATCAGGAGGAAAAAGGGAACAACACATAACTCTTCTTCTTCTTCTCCAATATTCATTTGAAGTTTTCATGAACGTGAGGAGCTAAAAGTCTTGTTGGTCGAAGAAAACAGAAGCCTTGGAATCAATAAAGTTGTGAGATCTAAATTATTTCATATGTTTGATTTATGCTTTGAGTATTGAATGTTTTTCTATGCCTACTTTCATGATTGTTTTGTTTAATTACTAGGAGGCCTACTAGTCTATTATCCATTTTGATCTACTGCTAAATTAGACATCAAATCCGTAATTGTTTGATTTTTCTAATTTATGAAGCAACCAAGATTTAATAAATTGCTTTGTTTTATTATATCTTAGGATAAAAACTTTTGACAAAATTAAATGCAACCGCTTGTGCTTGTGTTGTTTTGCTTCATCGATCTCTTTGTTCTTTAAGAAATTACTAGATTAAATCTTCAGCGCTTGTCTTGGATTATTTAGTAATTAAAGCTAATTAGATCGCTTGTTTCTAATTATCTAAGCCTAAGAGAGATAGGAAATACTTCCAACGGTGAATATTCAAGTATGATAATTTATGTTTGCATCAATGATCAATTTTAAGATTCCAATGGTGGATGTTGACTGAGACCAACATTTTTTCCTTTGATTGTTTTAATACTTTAATTGTTTTTAGCTCTTTTTAATTTGCTTTGATCCAAAACTTCTCCCCTATCTTATTTCACATAGCAAAAAGATCAAACTAATTACTCTTCGTGGGAACGATTCCTTACTCTCACTACTACATATTATTTCAAGAGTAAAGGTTTTATTTTTGGGTGCCTACGACAGCACACCAGTGGCATATCCTAGTCACGTATTAGATCACTCGGAGATAGAGGAGGGCCCTACTCTTAGCTATCCAGAGCAGCCAATTGAGATTCTGGATCAGAAAAAGAAGGTGTTGAGGAACCAGACTATTCTTTTGGTATGCGTCGGATGGAGGTATCACTCTCCGGGGGAGTCTACCTGGGAGAGAGAGGATGAAATGCGAGAGCGTTATCCATATTTGTTTGTGCCTTTAAGTATGTTCTTTTCTAGTTATGTTATGTTATGTTATGTTCTTTTGTTATGTTCTATTTTTTTCTGGGGGTAGTTTTCATCTTTGAATTTCGAGGACGAAATTATTTTAAGGAGGGTAGACTTGTCACTACCACATTTTCTAGGAAAGGATATTCTAGTAATTTTATATTTAATTAAATATTATGCATGTTAAATAATTATTTATTGTATTATTTAATTATTGTTAGATGTTAGTTATTTGCTTTAGACTTGTGTTAGTAGACCTAACTAGTTCAGTTTAGACTCATGGACCAACATGTATTAATTGTTAGAATTGAGCCCAACTAGAAGCCCTTTGATTAGGAGGATGATTAATTTAATTAAACCATTAGACTAGAACCTTTCCTTCTTAATTATTTTTTCATAAGAGGCTCCAAGGGATATAATGGACATTATATAGTAGCTTGAGGGAGGGTCTAAGGGGGGGTCGACCTATTATAGAACGGGGGAAAAGTTTATCTCTCCTCTTTTCATTTGAAATCTAGATCTAGAATTTTTCTTAAACAAATTCCCTCATTCCCACATCATTTCTCTACCAAATTTCATCCCAATTTCTTTCCAAATTACCATTGTATCATGACCCGATTCCGTAGAATTGTTGAGGCGTCCCCCGAATCGCGACCGCCGTGCGGGCCTGGGGTTGCGCCCGCACAAGGATTTAATGATTTGCATAACAAGCACATATTCAGAGTACGCAGATAAATTGAAACTCATATTTGAAACATGAAAAAGTTCTCTTTATTGATAATGAACATCTATTACAAACTCTTGAACGAGTTAGCTAATATGCCGCACGGGCTTACAAAAGAGATGACTCAAAATGAGATAGCAGTCCTGTACATTATATCCCTTTACTAAACTTCAAAAGATATTGACCTCCAGGCTGGAGGATAGCTTTGCCACGGAGCTGCATTTGTGTATGAAGAGTTGCAAGCTCCTGTCTTCAAAATACTTCAAAGGGGCGCGATGAAGATGTGCCAACAGCTGGACTGGATCGGGAAGACGACTTTGGCTCCTCGCTCGGTTCGCCTTGGTTCGGAGAACCTGTTTCAACGAGGGTCAGCATGTCAAAACATACTGGTGAAGGCGAGCTAACCGAACTATACTAATCAACACGTTGTTTTAATGAAGCATGCATATTTTTGGGTTTCTATCTTGCCTTAGTTCATTTACAAGTAAGCAGCATATATGTATGATACTAAAATGAACTAGCCACCGTTCGGTGGATTTTACCTGCCCGTCTGAATTACCTGCACAATACTTACCATGCCTTCCCTGCCACGAAGACACAAGTTAGTTTGCAATAGGTTTAAATATACAGTGGATCACTGGCGGGATGCCATAATGGACGATTTAGTCTTAAACGAGAATGGAATGCAACAAAGATTCAGTAGTGGCTACAAACCATCCCGTCCAGATGCAGTAGACTACAATGAAGTTTCGTCCGGATCGGATCGGTGCCAGTGCCCAAGCGACCGTCCACAGGAACCAGTGACCTTGTGCACAAGTTGTCCGTGATCGAATCGATATTGTTTATTAAGGCAACAGTTCATGCAGTTGAGGCAACACAGTACAAGACAAGCAGTATTTTCATGATTCAGTTGCATAGCCTCTCGGTTCAGTATATTTCATAGCACAATTTAAAGGAGAACAAACATTCTAACTTGTAGTTATGCATATGATAAATATTCCAAACGAACAAGCATGCGGGTAAGTAACCGTTCACAAGTTTGGATGACAAGTAGTATTAACCAAGTCTATTCTCTTTTATTTTGGTAACTTTTATTATTACTTGGTATCGTCTGATCGGGGCAAAGAGAATGCAAGATTTTATGGTGTGAAGCTTGGAAGCAGGGCTAGCTAATCGGGTTGGTAGCCACTCACTTAGATTGTTGGAAGGGAGAAGGAAAGAGGCGCTTTACGACTCCGCTCGCAAGCCACCAACTGCTCGTTCACCTGCATTACGAATAGCTCGATCAATACCTCTTCCACTTTTCCAATCTCGGAATTAAAGTGCAGTTCAATGAACGAAAATAATGAAAACTATCGAAACCGTTCAAGAAAAACAAGCAAATCCTAAAACTAACTCAAAGCACGAAAGCAACAAGCGACATCGAAAACTGAGGCAATAAAAGATAGCAGCGGAGAGGTCCCTCCTAACTCTGTCGCTAAGTCGATCCCGGGGGCACGGTCCACTGAATATGGGAATCGATTCCGAAGAAACAATCCATAACGAGGACGAGTTCTTAATTCAATCTATCCCGATCGAACGATACCGTCTTGTGTTTCTTAGCCGCACTCCCCGCACCGGGGGAACGGGGCGCTACACATTGGAGGCTAGTGGAGTAAGAATCTAGAAGGAAGAAGCAAAGATCTACAAAGAGGAGCAAGGATCTACAAGTTGGAGGCCAATTTTATCATATTTGGTTGTTGTATTGAAAATTCATCTCCCAATAGGTATAATTCAGTTTTTTCTCTTAATTTAGGTTCTAAATCTGAGATTTAACCATGAGAAATTAACCCATATGCATAGGCTACCCATATGATTTGGTTTTGATTTCATAGGAGGCCTATTGAGAAAGTTATGGTACTTTTTGTGTCAATTTTGGGGGAATTCCGAGATTGACACTTTTTGTGTTTGTCAATGGTCCTATAGATCAACTTGGCTTATGTTTGTGTGTTTGGGGCTAGTATTGTGTCCACAATTGGGTACGTATAGGTCGTATCCCAACAATTTGGTGATACGTGTTGATTTAGAGGTTTTCTCTCCGACACGAAACTTTGTGCATGTCATATTTTGACATGGATACGTAGAATTATGTTTGACTCTTCATATTATTCATAAATTATATATTAGACTTGCTAGTGTCCTTCGGGGTACGTTTGGATGTGTGGTGGACTCGTGTCGTAAGCGTATCGGAGATCTAGTGTGATACGAGTGAGATGCACTCCACGTGTTTGTTATGTTGCATTTCTAGATCTATTTTCTATTGTTCTTAGTCGTTATATTATGTGTATATATATATATATATATATGTGTGTGTGTGTGTGTGTGTGTGTGTTTGTGTATCATATATCTATGTACCTATGTGCTATATGTATATATGTAGCTATACTTCTACTCATGCAATAGCTATTAAATTAGTAGTGTATATATAAAAGTTATATGTATATATAAGTTATGTTATATATATATATATATATATATATATATATATATATATATATATATATATATATATGTGTGTGTGTGTGTGTGTGTGTGTGTGTGTGTGTGTGTGTGTGTGTGTGTACGTATATGAGATAATATATATATATATATATATATATATATATATATATATATATATATATATATATATATGATACTATATATATAACTATGTATGTATGTTATACTATATGTATACAATTGTGGATATTTATATATATATATATATATATGGATGAGCGTGTATATATATAAATATATAGTTGATATATATTAGTGTATATGTATTGGTGAATATGGTAGTAGTATGTTTGTATGTGTGTGTGTGTTGTTGTATAAGAGGAAGGGGTTCGACACTTATAGCGACAACAGTATTAGCAACAGCAGCAGCAGCTACAGCAACAGCAGCAGCAGCATTTAGCGATAGCAGCAGCAGCAGCATTCAGCGATAGCAGCACCAACAACATTAGCGACAACAGCAGTAACAGCAACAACATCAACAGTATTTGCAATAGCAACAGCAACATTAGCGACGGCAGCAACAACATTCCCAGCAACAGCAAAATTAGCGACGGCAGCAACAACATTCCGTGACAATATATATATATATATATATATATATATATATATATATATATATATATATATTTATATTTATATATTTATATATTTATATATATATATGTAGCTAGTAGGTATATGTATAGTATTGGTAAATATATATATATATATATTTCATAGTTGGTATCTATGCATTAGTATATTATATTTTTAGTAGTTGGTTGTTAGCATATAGTTAATATTGGGTAGTGAGCTATAAATAAGGTTTTGACAATTAACTTGAGATTCCAAGGTAAGTATCAAGGTATTTGAGGATACCCAAGGTATTAGGTTTGGGTATCAAGATGGAGGTTTAGTGGTGCGATATCGAGTTGGTTCAAAACCAAGGTATCCATTTAGTATTGGTAATTAGGATTTATATATTTAATATTGCTTGAATATACATATGTGATATTCATCTCTTTTGTTGCATATCATGAGATACGGTATCCTAGTATCCTAAGATGTAGATTGTATGACCTAGACTCTTAGTGTATGAACCCATAGTGTATGAACCCAACATCTTTGAGATAGACTCATGCCACCTAAAAATAGGTAGTTTGACCAAGTTTGATCGATTTGACTTAGCGTTGACCTAGTTTGACTATTTTGACTTAGAATTGGCTCTAGTTTAACTTATTTTCTTTCCAAAACCTTGTATTGATGTTATATTCCATATCTAGGTCTTCGAGGCACCGTATCAGACATATGTGAGACTATTCAACAGACTTCAAGCGAGTACATTCTCTGATAGTTTCTTATTTATGATATCCTCTATGTTCATTGTATCTAGTGTAGATGTCCATGTGTTCTTGACACGATGGTTACACAGATTGGTATATCCGAATCTCGTCATGAGATGTTATTCCTTGGTATATAATGTATCTTGTGCAAGCCTTGTTTTATTTTTCTTCTTATACATGTATAGACACTGATTCTCGGGAAGACTTTCTACCTTCCTAGAGAATCCCGTGCCATAGCATACCATGGTTAGATCCACTATACCAGTCGAGGGTGGAGAGTATTTTAGTGTAGATATGTGACCATACCCTCCTTGTGCATGTCTTGTTCCTTATGAGTGTTGATCATACACCGCACGTATGATTAACCAGGCCTTTTACTCTTGTGCAAGTTCCCAAGCAGATCACATGTTAAAGCTAGTACTCACACACTTAGTCATTAGTATTCTTGTTTATTGTTATATTATTCATTATTGTATTTATTTTAGTATTTTCTTATTGTATATCTCTTGTATCTATTATTGCATCTTGTATATTCACATCTATTTACTGTTACATAGTTTCTATCATTGATTAAAACTGCTATTAGAGATGTACTCTGCTCCATTCTTGACTGGATATGTTTTTCCCAGATATCACTGAGGAGTGGTACCCTACACATTACGGGCCTCAGGATGTTGTGGGCCTAGGGTCAGAGATCCTGGCTCAGGAGGGACTCATCCCGACTGAGACAGATGACCCGGGACTTGTAGCTTCTAAGTATTCTTTGTTGTGGATTTGTCTCCAGCTTATTCGTTTAGTATTTCTTCAGACTCAATGATGTTATTATTTGACTCATGAGTTGTATGTGACTATTCTATTTCTTTATCATATTTGTGCGTATTTCTATCTTAGAACTGTGATTGAGTATATTGATATTGTTGGTGGCTTATTATATTGTTAGATAGATTATCCAAACAGCGTTCTACCACCGATTTTGTGGCGTAGGCTAGGCGTTATTTTCGACTTGTACCCTTATACCGGGTGCGGGTCGTGATATACTATGCTGGTCGCATGTAGTTATTTTCCTACGACCGATGATCAGTGCCGCATGTGGACTTTTATCTGCGACTGCCGACTTGCGGCTTCTGTTGTGGCCGCATGAACGTGCCTCAACACCCAAATTTTTGTCATCGTAATATTTTTCTTTACCAGAGTTTGGGCGATGAGCACCTTTTTCGACTATCGCATGGACAGGGTCAACCTGGGTGGACGCATGATGTGCGTCAACGACAACAGGAAGAGAAGTAGGGAGCGCATGCTCCGCAGTTGGGTGAGGTACAGCGGCCTTCGCTACCCATGTCCTACGGATCTTCTTAGGCTTTGCTTGCCTTAGAGAAGGACTCACGCTGCTTGCTGGTCGAAGCGCACCACCAGCATCCTTTGGATTGAACCCAGCTTGCCCGTATCGGACTGCGTCACTATCTTCTCATTAGAGAAGAAGTATGTCTCCAGCCGAGTCGCCATCTTGTCTATCATTGCAAGTTCTGAACGTTGAAATAACAAACAAAGAAGTACAAAGAGATCCTAAACAAAAAATCTAAGTACAATATTTTGATCTGGGTAGTGACGATGGACAAAGAGCGTTGTAGCGGATCCTTTACTCCGTTGACTGTCCAATGAGAGAATGATGATGCTCTCTTTTTTTTCTCTCCTGAGCTTGTGTACACGTTTGTAGCTGGTCGTGGGGGTTGTAGGGTTGTTAGCCTTGTTATTTATAGTCATCCTACTGACGGGCTATAGGTGTTGAATGTCTCTGTTTGGTGGTCGCATAGGACTCCTGCAACAGAATGCAGTTATAACTGCAGTCGCATGCCACAGATAGGCTGCCACGTTGTCTTGGTTACGATATGTTGCTGAAGAGATCTCGGGGTTGTTGTGTACGTGACTTGGTCAACTGGACACGTAGTTAGAACTAATTATACGAAAAATCAACTTCGGTTGTAACAGAAAGATTTTGCAAGTCGGGAGACGAATAATGTCTTGGCCGCATATCGTCGTGGCCGTATATGTGCTCTCATTTGGCCTTGGTTGTATGGACACTCTGGTCGTACGAAATTATGGCAACATACATGCTCTCATTTGGCCTTGGTCGGATGGATACTCTGGCCACATGATGACGTGGCCGCACGGGTATATAACCGCATGCAAGATCTTGTCTGCCGTTGGTCGGATGGATACTCTGGCCGCATGATGACGAGGTCACATGGGTATGTGGCAGCATATGAATGGGCACGTGGCATGGCACGTCTGGCGAGGCCATCAATGAGTTGATTTAAATTTTTATCTTTTTCTGAGCCACCATACTCACGAGTCTCGAAGCGTCTCAGTGTGATGAGTAATGTGTCAGAGTCTGACAGTCATTGAATGCTATATCGGAGGGTTTTATGCGGCCTCCCTACTCTGAGGTCGTTCAGGCCGCATAAAGTATATTATGCGGCTTCTGGATCTTTGGTTGATCAGGCCGCATGTGGCTTCTCTGCGACTTGGTTGTTCAGGCCGCATATGGCTTCTCTGCGGCTTGGTTGTTCTTTTGAGAGGGCATGACATTTATGCGGCCTGCATAATTTTTCATGCTTCTACAACCTCCATATTTTTTGGTGCACGTCTGAGATAAACATTCTCCAACTAGGCGGGATCTTGGCAATAATCCCTCCCATGATGAATGAGTCGACCAATGGCTTACCATCATCCTCAAGGTTTTGACGTAACTTGAGAAATTCTTTGACTTGAGGCAACATCATCTTGTCGTCCTTAAATCGCATCTTCCAGACTTTTATTGTCACATGGATCTTGTTGCAGTTCTCATCCTTCTTGGAATATTTTTTTAGAGCCTCCTAAACGACCTTTGCATGGTCCGTCTTGCTTTATGACTGCGCCAGAGTATCCTTCATGGAGTTAAGAATCAGCAATTTGCAGAGGTTGTTGTCTCTCCTCCACTTGTTCTTCTTAGCTCTTGTAATTGCAATTACCCGAACAGTAACATCTTTACCCTCCGGAATAACAAGCTTAGGATTTGTCAACACGTAGTCCACATCTACGAGTTGGAGATTAAGGCTGATATTTCTCTTCCAAACATTGTAATGCTCCCGTCAAACTTCTCAAGTTTGTTAAAACTTGTGTCGAGAAGTCT
The DNA here is from genome assembly GCA_036927795.1 of Iris macrosiphon. Classification (NCBI taxonomy): domain Eukaryota; kingdom Viridiplantae; phylum Streptophyta; class Magnoliopsida; order Asparagales; family Iridaceae; genus Iris; species Iris macrosiphon. The sequence goes on along the minus strand of JAYESA010000007.1, from coordinate 28,232,091 downwards.
TGTATAGTTATTCTCTATCTTACTCGGATCTTGCATTAATATTGTTAGTCCTGATTGCATTGATATTGTTAGTCCCAATTATACAATATAGTAGCTGATTATAACTTCTTCTAGATTACTGAACTCAAGAAAAAAAATACATTCTTCCTTGCAAACAGAGTTGCAATTGGGATATAACGTTTAAAACTAGAAGAAAAAAGAAAAAGATAGAATAAAAAGACCATCGTTGCTCAAAGCAAGATTCGTTCTCTATTGAATATCTTCTCCGAGGAGCTAGCAAGTTCATAAGAGAACTCTTGGAACTCGTAGTCACCTCTTTGTGTAACTCGAATGGACTCATTTGGACTCCTCTTTCTCAATTTTTAGGTGTGTCTCAAAAGGAGGCTATAGGGCTTTTTATATAGGGAATGATGTGTAGAAGCATGGAAAATTAGATCCATGCGTCTAACAAATATGCCCCCCCAAGATTGACTCAAACGAAATCAGGTTGCAGAATGACTATACGGCCCAGAAAAGAAGCTACTATACGTCGACCGCTTCATAAATAGTATTTCCATGTACCATCAGTGCCATACGCCACTAAGTAACTAGTGTTCCCATGCGCCAGCATGCCATGCCCCACTAAGTAAACTAGTGTCCGCATGCGCCAGTAGTGCTATGTGCCACTACTCTCTCAAGTATCCAGGCGCCCCAATACTGGCCATATAAAGGCCTGACATAAAGATTATGTCTTGCGCAGAATCCTGACAAAAAAGACTTTTGAATGCCTAGAACGACGTGAGCATAAAAAATGACATAACCTTACATTAGCATGAACTTTACTTCTGACAGGCATATAACACCACGTGTACGAGGCCACATGCATCCCAAACTCCAGGCGTTCAATGCGTCTCTGGCCCAATGTGTTCCAGACTCCATGTATTCTATACGTCTCTGGTCCCATGAATTCCAGACTCCATGATTTCCATGCATCTCTAGCCCCACGCGTTCCAGACTCTATGCGTTCTATACGTATCAGGCCCCATCCGTTCCATGCGTCCTATGCGTCCCAGACTCCATGTGTTCAACATGGCAGGGTTCCCTGAGACAAAATCTTTCTGTTGCAACTAAAGTAATTCTCTCCAACTAAATACGGGCCACGTGTCAAGCTGACCAAGTCACGCAAAAAAAAAGATAAAATTCGTCCTAATTTTCAGCAACAGCAGATCGCAACAAACGTCCACATGGCAGCTCATCCTTGACTCAACTACATCATTTTAAGGATGTACACCGGGCAGCCTTCCCATAGTACGCGCCTACAGTTGTAACCGTATTATGTTGAAAGAGCCCCTGCGGCCACCAAACAGAAGTATATGCAGAACCTATAGCCCACCAACATGATGACTATAAATATGAGCAACTTGGAAGTTCCAATGGATATTTTTCTGCTTCAGAGATTATACCCCTCCAAGCGAGCTACGTTCTTGCACACAAGCTTACGAGAGACAAGAGAGAAGAGAGCATCCTCATTTCCTCATCGGACCATCAATGGAGCAAAAGATTCGCTGTTGTACTCGATCTCCATCAACACATTACCCAGATAAAAAATATTGTACTTCAATTTTTAATCTAGGATTTCTTTGTACTTTTTGTTTGTTTTTAAATGAAGGTTTCCCAAACTCACTTCAATGGCAAAGAAGGTGGCGACTCTACTGGGTACTTCTTTCTCCTCTGATGAGAAGGTCGTAACACAGTCCGACGGTTCAAAGCTGGGTTTGACCCAGAGGATGCTTGTTTTACGCTTCAACCAGAAAGCCTTTGAGGAAATGCTTTCTGAGGGCGGTGCTTCTCCAAGGCTGGCAAAGCATAAGAAGACCCATATGACATGGGTTGCAAAGACCGTTGTGCCTCACCCAACTACGGAGCATGCTCTCCCCGTCTTTCTTCCTGCCTCAGAGGATGCACATTATGCGTCCACACGAGCTGACGCCACTCATGCAGTAGCCTTTTCTAATAAGGAAAGTGCTCAGCACTTGAGCTCTAGCAGAGGAAAATACTACGATGCTAGGAGTTCGAGCACTAAGACACATTCCATGCGGCCATATCAAAATTCGTATAAGGAGGACTATGCGACACCGATCGAAAGCCGCAACCAGATGGACACATGTGTCCAAGACAATAACAGAAGTTTTGTCTACAACCAAATCTCACGCAACACTGACTCCATGCTCCATGCTGAGAAAGACAAAGATATAAAATTGGATTCTTCATACTACGCACCGGCGCATGCTAGGATGAAGAAGTCTAGGGCAATTCGAGCTCACCAAGCTCAAGCAATTGCTTATTTGATCGACCGTCAACAGGCACCGCTAATTGTAATGTGGGCCCCTGATATAAATTTATACAAAACTGACCCATGCGTCCAGCCTGCAATGGAAATTTGGAATGGTCAGTCTAAAGAGTCTTCCATCAGCAATCTGGGGAGAGTTCTTGTATGAACCCCAGATCATAAAGCAAAGTCAACACCTACGCACCCATGTGCTCGGTCTACCCGGGCTCATAAAAAGGGTGCAAAGGTGAATCAGCCCTCACTTGACTTGTGTAACGTGATCAATCAGAAGCGCAAAGCAAGAAAATCAACTACGGCATATGTAGTGTCCTCCCCAGGGCATCACTATGCCAACATTATCATCAACTGCTGTTGTAACAAAGTAGTAGTACCACAAACAGGCAATCGGCATTCCAGCGACTGCAACCAAAAGCACCCACACGCCTACAACCCGGATAACAGGTGCAAGCACTTGAGGCATATGAGCTACCCCTTGCCTCATATTATTCTGCTTAGAAGGCCCCCTCTATGAAGGGAGGTCAGAAGTCCAACACCTCCAGCCCATCGCTCTCGGCCAGAAAGTCAAGAAGACGGGTCCCAGGAGGATAGGTAGTGGAACCCGTGGAAGGTGTTTTCCTGGGCACCCACTCAAAGAAGAAGTTGTCGGCCGTTGGGGTTAGTTCTTTCCTAGGACCTCACATAGCTATACAAGCTGGGGGTTGTAATCCCCGGACCTCTATAAAAATCTAGCATTCCAATAAGACAGCAATTCCAAAGGAACAGATGCTGAGATCCCTGGGGTAGCCACCCTCGTCAAGAGGACGCAACTTCATACGCTGGGGGTAGTGTTCCCTCCGAATCCGAAGATGATGCGACACTACCAACTTTTCCGGATGACTATTCATGGCAAGAGTCTTAGGCAAAAAGAGCGACATCCACTATCCCATACATTTCTTCCCATGTGAGTACAATATATATGGAAGAAGATGATCATAAGGGCCCCAACGATCGAAAGTGCCTCAAAACCCTCAAGGCCGTGATGAAAACCATGAGTGCGTCAATGCAGGCCTTGACCCAGACAATATTGGAGATCAAGGCGAATATAGCCTCACAACCCATAAGGGCCTCTGGTTAAGCAAGCCTAGACCCCAGGATAAACAAGGATTCAAATGCAACCGCTCCACCCGCTGGCGGCAATCATCCCCTGCCCAGATCATCTTCCCCTTCCGCAGTCGATGAAGCCCGGGAAGCAATACGGAAGGTACAAGAACTTCGAGCCCACCTAGACTCAATGGGAAATCGGAACTCATTATGCGAGCTCGGGATTCGACAACCGTATCCCCTAGATTGGAGAGACGTATCGTACCCGCCCAAGTATAATCCCTTTAACATGACTCCGTTTGACGGTAAAATATCTTCCCGTTAATTCATGAGTTACTTCGAGATGGCAACAGAACATCTGTCTCACAACGATGCCCTCTTAACCAAGCTCTTTATCGGGACATTGGCTGTAATAGCTTTCGATTGGTTCTGCAGCCTCCAGGATAATTATATTTCTTCGTTTGACGACCTCAAAGGTCTTTTCCTTACTCGGTTCTACCATGGTGGAAATGACATAACGATGTCCTCTTTAATGGACATCATGCAAAAGAAGAAAGAGTGTATGGGAATACATCGAGCGATATAGGCAAACAGTGCTAAAATTACCCCCTGGTAATCTTGAGTCCACGCTGATGGACACCTGTCAGAGAAATCTCCTTTCCACGGTCAGACTCTGGATGGGCGAGTCTCAGTTTAAAGACTGGCCGGCATTCATCATAAATGTTATCGGTGTTGAGAAAAAAAGTAAAGGACGCCCGCCTCTTGGAAATACAGATCATCGTCGCTGATGATAGGAGAAAACGCCTTTACAACAAAAACAAAAACAACAACAACAACGACAATAGCGCCCGAAATGGCAAGGGGAAGCAGGCTCTTGTCGCCAATATAACCAAGAAGCCCAAGCAAAAGCCCACAGAGGCTCCAAAACCGAAGGAAAATAGTTGCCGCTAATAGCGCCCGGGATGGCAAGGGGAAGCAGGCTCTTATTCGATGATAAATCAGTTGCCGCTAACATGGTATCTCTCCATTTCGGAACTTCTCGACAACGGAAGCCCAAGACGGAGTCATTCCGATCCCCAGGGCCACAATGGAGGTTGTCAATCTCTCGCCAGCTCGTGACAAAACATCCGGGCTGATACCTCTCACGACATCACGTGGGGAGGTCATATGGGTCCATCCAAATCTTGCACCAGCCTTGAAGCAACATGCAATACCTTCCGCCATTAAGTCCAAGGGCAAGAAGTCCAAATCCTGCTACACAGTTTATATCCTTTCCATAGAAGCTATAGAAGGAACAACGAGGTCAGTCTTGGCGTACCAATGAGGGTACGATATCCCTGACGATGGTGCGCTTCCAATTGCCTCATCTGATCCGGGTCCATCCCAGCCTCCAGCAGCGGACAACTCAAAGCAGAAAGAAACTTGTTTCAACAAACCGTTGCGCAAAGATACAGCTCAGTGGCTGGAGAAGCCCTATAACTGATATCTTGGCACAAATGGGTAATACCCAGCAAAGTTGTCACTATTCGAGCTTCTCCGACTCATCAAAGACACTCGAATTGCTTTGAGTAGGGCATTACAGAATGCCGTCACCTACCTGGTGTAGAAGCATAAAAAGTACGCCTTATGAAGATGGCGCAGTTTTTTACAAATAAACTTAACAAAGGAAGAATGGTGCACTTTCCCGATATTTAGAGGATAACGCACTTTCTTTCTTTTTCAAAGGTTGGTGCACTATTCAGAGAACAAAAAAGTGGCACACTTTCAAGATGCTTTTATCAGTGTAGGCAGGCGTACAATTTACATGTCTGCTTTTTTCGAGCATTAAATGCGACAAATATGACAGAATGGAACAGAAATCGAAGAGTCAGAAGTCATTATTACAATTGGACTGCGATATGCAGACCCAGGTTATCGTTTAGCGACCCAGCCGCTTTGCCAAATCCTTCAAAAGTGTGCTGTTATGCCAACTTCTTCAAAAGTGCACCGCTGTTCCAAATCCTTCAAAAGTGCATCGATGTGCCAACTTCTTCAAAAGTGCGCCATTGTGACTACTTCTTCAAAAGTGTGCCGCTGTGCCAATCTCTTCAAAAGTGCGCCATTGTGCCAACTCCTAAAAACATGTGCCATCACGGCCAATTTTATTAGAAGTACGCAATCATGGCTACTTCTTTAAGAGAGCGCTTGTATAGCCAATCTTTCTAAAAGTGCGCTAGTCTCCAAACCACTTCTAAAGTGCGTATACTAATCTAACTGACAGTGAGAAGTTATGAGTGCATGTCTTACATTCCATGCTTCTCATAAAAATTGTACAAATAACTGTCCACTACGACATATGCTTTCCTCGTATAGGAAGCTACCTTTCAAGCAGCACTCATTCAGAACGTGGGGTGTTATGTTGACACAAAGTGGTCACAGTCAACCTGATTCTAATAATCGTCAAACATTAGATAAATTAGATCCAAAACACAGATGAAGCATATACTCGATGCAAAGCATATAAACTCCGTCAGTACTAAAGACAGACTCTACAACAGCTATTGGTTTCTATTCAAATATAATATTTTATTTATTTGAGTCTACGACTGATGTAAGATGAGTCGCACTAAGAAAATCATAAGTACATATACCCAGATACTTAGTCCACTCAAATGAACCAAAGAACCTATCCACCAAATTAGGCCACATTCATTTACAAAGTCTACCATACTAAGAGACCAAACTCGTGCCGAACTCGGTTACCCTTTTGGTATAAAATCAATAAGTTCAATAGCTCCTGATCACTACTAAAAATTGTGGGATTAGTGACATTTTTAGTGACGACAAGGTAAAATATCGCTAATATTAAAGATATCAGCAACTCCAAATATTAACGCCGCTATAAGTCACTGTTTGGCGACATATAGCGACGTTTAGCGACTATAATTCATTTTTTTAAAAGAATAGTCACTATAAGTTATCTAAGGTCGCTAAACGTCCCTGAATTTTATAATTTAGTGACGTTTAGCGACGTATTTAGCGACGTTTATATTTTAAATAATTAGCAACGTGTTTAGCGACGTCTTTAATGTCGCAAAACATTTTTGTTAGAAATATTTTTATTTGACGTCGCTAAACGTCGCTAAACGTCGCTAAACGTCGCTAAAATTTCAATAATTAGGGATCGATTCCAATTTTCCCCTTCAGTCAAAATTTTCCAAAATTTCCCGCGGTGTTCCCCACCCCCCTCTCCGGCGACCGGCATCCTCCACAGTGGCCTACTCTGGCATCCCCCTCATCCTCCTCCTCCTCTAGGTAAACCCTAACTCTCTCTCTCTCTCTCTCTCTCTCTCTCTCTCACAGGATACGGCATAACACTGACACAGACATGACACACACACACACGTGACAGACACAGACACGACACATACACGTGACACTAACCCTAACTCAAAACTGACACGACACACACACACTCTGTTCCACCGTCTTTCACCCTCCTGTGATATTTCGGACACGACACACACTCCGTTCCTTTCAGTTATGCCTTCATCGTCGTCATCCCCCTGTCCCTGCTGCGCTAGCAAGCCGTATGTCGCTGGAACGCTCGCCCCCGCCCCAAACCCTAATATTTAAATCTATGATATATATATATATATATATATATATATATATATATATATATATATATATATATATATATGGCGAGTTTTGCAGCAAGAGGCGATCAGGACCTAGGGTTAGGGTTTTTGACCTGGGATCTTGGTTCTTCCAGTGCTACAAAAGTTGAGTGGGTGGCACACAGAGAGTAGAGGGATGTGGCTAGACTATAGTCGTGCATAGGAAGCGGTTGATCCATACGGTGGAGATGCGATACTTCGGGCTGACGAGGACTGCTCTCGTCAAGTGAGGCGACAAGGAGATTCGGGGTAGGCAAGGAAACTTGGGAGTTGGGTAGTCGGGAGGTTCGGTGGGAGGAGGCACCTACAGGCATCCACGAGGGGATCTCGTGCCCTCCTCCCCCCCTTCCCTCCCAAAGCAAGGAGATCTCGTGCTCTCCTCCTCTCACTAAGGAGTTGGCGGATGTGGGGTAACCATGCTGCAACCCAAGGCGTGTCGACTAGGGCTCCACTATTAGGCGCCCAAGGACCTAGCAAATCCTATACGGAGACCTGTCGTGCTGGGTCCGATCATAGCAATGAAGATATATACTTTGTGGAACCAAAGCAAGTAGGGGATAAGCAGCGTGCCTCCTTCACGGCAAAAGAGATTGCTGAAACTGCCGAGTTTTGGAAGAATGCCCTTATTCTTTTTGTAACTTCTTCAAATTACTTTATATTTATAACTTCTTCTTCTTCCTTACAACTCTAATAAAAACCCTAGAATTTTCAAATCCCCAACTCTTTCTTCTTCTATTACTAAATTTCTTCATTTCTATATCTAATTCATATATTTCTCCTTCCTCACCTGGACTCCTACAAAGAGGACTATATTATACACTTACATGACATGAAATATGACACAGACCATAACCCTATCTCTCTTCTAGTTAGCTGTCTGAGTTTAGACGCAACCTTGCGTATCTGCATCGTATATAATATGATACAGATTTTGACTCAAGAAGAGTCGTATACACGGACAAGGGAATGGCTCTTCAAAGCCGAGACACGATACGGTATTGGCTTCTTCTAGAACTCGTATCCAACTTGTGCATCCTTCCTGCTGTGCACTCCACAGTATTGCTGCACACTGATTCCTCACTGCTGCACTGTGCAGTACAACTAGATGCTAGCACAGAGCTGGCATACTGCTCTCCCTTCACTGCCAAATGATGCATACTAAAAACTGTGAACTGCTATCCCTAGTGACCCGAGTTCACTTAATCACTCAAACAACCATATGCACACATACATATACATAAGGCATTATGTATCAAGTTAGAGCAGTTCTTATATTCCTCCAGAGAATCATACTGTATTTAACGATTTATAGGACACATACTGTCATTTTTGCAGAATTATCTAGAAATGGATATGAATTACTATCTGCGTCATCGTTCGTGGATGTACAACCGGCATCCTGATGACATATGTTGTATGCGGGATAAATTTATTGAGGGTGTACAACAGTTTCTACAGTTTGCCAAGGCGTTCCCTTAGTATATGGACGGTACCAAAATTAAGTTTTCGTGTGTGAGATATCGCAACTTAAAATATCATCCAGAAGTGAAAGTCAAATATCATTTGTACTCGAAGGGCTTCACGCCGAATTATTATCAGTGTACCGCGCACGGAGAACTTGTGTCTCTAGTATCGGAGTCGAAGCCTTATATGGAGCCGTATATGGATGTCCACGACTATACTGCTTACGACGATGGGTGGGTGAACATAGTTTTTGATACGATGGGGTCCAGTTTTAATTCGGACAATTATGATACAGCTGAGGAGGTATCGAATGTCGATGCTGTAAAGTTTATAGAGTTGCTGGAGAATGCAATGACTCCATTATATCCTGGTTGTGAGGATCATTCACCGTTGGAGGTGGTTACAAGATTGTTGAGCATCAAGTCTGATTTTAACATGTCGCAAGAATGCTATAATCTACTGAATAATTTGATTATAGAGATCTTGCCCGAGGGTGCAAAGTTGCCTAAAGACTTCTATCGATCTAAGAGGATGGTGAGATCGCTCTGGATGGGATACGAGAAAATCGATGCATGTCACAACAGATACATGTTGTACTACAAAGATGACAAGGATGAAGATGCGTGTAGATTCTGTGGTGTTGATCGCTACAAGGCCACTGGTAGAGGAAAGTCTGTCGGTGCAAGAAAGCCTACCGATTCGATGCACTACTTGCCTTTGACACCGCGGTTGCAGAGGTTGTTTATGGTTAAGGAGACTGCAGAAAATATGAGTTGGCACAGGCGAAAACAGATCGAAGAAGTATTGGATCATCCTTCCGATGGAGAAGCATGGAAGCACTTTGATCGAGAGTATCCAGATTTTCTGAAGATGATTGAAAATAAAATATTTTGCCTGTAGAATGTAACTATATTTTGACTATAGAATATACTATTTTGACGAATATATGTATTATATTTTGACTGTAGAATGTATTATCCATTTAGACTTGTGACACCACTAGTTATTTACTGTACAATTCTATGAATGCTGTGAGATATGCATAATATTTTGACTGTAGAATGTACTATATATTTGTATATTTTTGTATTCATCATATGTTGTTATCAGGTATGACAGGACGACACGGAGGGTTCGGCAGGTCCTGAGGTAGACAGAGTGCTCTTTCGGTACTGCCTACTCTTGGTTCCGGATCCTCGTCGCCCAGTACTCCAGTATATCGATCAGTCACATCTCCAACTGTGATGATGTTACGTGGCATCACTCCTGGGATGAGTAGTTCCAGGCCTGATAGTACTCCCTCGTCCAGCGTTCCTCTTGCTGACGGAACCATGGAGACAGATGAGCATATGGAGGAGGTCGTGCCGACGTTGTCCCAGCATCAGCTAGATCCTACATGCGCACCTCCGGAGGAGACGAGGACAGAGATTTGAGCTGACGATACAAAGTAAGTCAATTAGATGGTTTAGCATCATATATATCGTGTATTTCTTTATTCATCATATATTAATTTTTTGATCAAAATAATTATCTATGTGTAGATATCGTCCATCGTCGGTTCAGAGATGCCTGGGCCTCTTTCTGAGGAACAACTATGGTGGCCCTTGGATCAACTACTCTGAAGCTCCGGAGGAGAGGAAGGCATTCTGGTTTGTGCACTTCAAGGTAAAAGTATATTATATAAATCATCTAATTTATTCATATTATATAACTTATTCGTGATGCTCACTTACTAAATTATTTATTGTAGCAAACGTATTTCTATCCACCGCACCGGGCCAAGTTGATCGAGCGGATGTTTCCTGCCGTTGCTGCCAAGCTTATCAGTGATGCTCTGGATGACCAGAAGGCTCGTGATCGTGCTGGAAAACCGATCGAAGGTTGGATCACGCCTAAGCAGTGGACTGCGATGAGTGCTAGATTCGACGATCCGAGGTACAAGAAAAGGTCTGAGAAGGCCAAGGTGGCTAGGCAAAATACTGCAAAGTGGTGTGGTGGCTCGATTTCGATGACGGGACATTTTCGTCGTTTGGTATATTTTTTATTTAAGATATATTATTTTAATATAAGTACGATAAAACGGTTGTAAAAAAATGTTTAATTTTAGTACTAAATAATATATTTTTAACAGGTACAGAGGGGTGAGGATGCAAACATGGTGACCGTCTTCTTGGCCACCCATCGAAAGGACGAAAATTTCATTGATGAGAGGGCCTCACAGACCTATATAAGTATTGCTTTACTTTGTGTTAATTTTAATATAACTTAGGCAATTATCGAGTATCCAAACTTTTCTATGACGAGTATCTTAGGCTGCGTGAGTGCTAGTGCACCTACAGCTGGAGAGGCTGGTACTTCCTCGCAGCTCGCTCCAGCTCCGTCGGCGGACGAGTTTTGGGTGATCGTCGCTGGTGGTCTCCAGAGGGGTACGTACTACGGTACGGGATCCTATAGCGCCCTGGTTGCGATGCCGTCATCGAGGGCCTCCCTAACAAGTGCGCATTCCCCACAGCCTTCGCAGTCGTCGGCCCAAGTCCAGGAGGTCGTTGACCGTCAGATTGCGTCTATCCGTGACGAGTTGCTGCTAAGGATGGAGGAGCATCCCTGGTCCCAGTCGCAGGCAGACGATCTGACACTCATCGCACGGTTTGATATACTCGACCGCAGCATCACGGAGCTTCGGGATTTGACAAATGATCTTAGAGCCTCGACAAAGCACAGCGTGACGGAGCTGTAGGCATCACAGCTATCAATGGACGAGAGGCTGACGATGATGCAGGATTTAATAGTTCATAGCAGTACGAGACTGTTATCTACCATGGATTCTTACAACCAGCGACTCGTAGAGTTGGAGCAGATACATCCTCCTGGTGTGCCTACATCAACACAGACTCCACTGACGTCACTGCCTTCTCCATCGATATCGGTATCGATTTCACGGGAGCAGTATGATCTGTTCTTGTCCTTCATGCGCGCTGGGGGTCATCCTCTTACAGATCCGCAGTAGTCCTAGTTCGGACCATTTTATTATTGATTGTTTGTGTTTCTGACATTATTTTTTGTATTCTTTAGGACGAGGCTTTTAATTTGCTGTATTCTTTGTATTCTTTAGGACGAGACTCAGTTGTATGGATATTTGTTGTATTCTTTACGATGATATTTTCTCCTGATTCAGTTTTTAATTTCAATATTTTGTTTTCTTCATATTTTATTATATTTTTTATATTAAATATATGTTAATTTACCAGTGTTGAGTGTTCAATCTAAGGGGGTCGACGAACCCAGTAAATTCCATGAAGGGTTGCTCCGGGTCTATTTGTACAGATTATGAATTAATAAACTGCAGGAAAAATAGTTTGGAAACAATTCAGTATCTATTTTTTAGTTTTTTTATTGTATCATTAACGATATTTTTAGCGACGTTTAGCGACGTTACATAACGTCGCTAAAAATATCGCTAAAGAAAGTCGCTGTACGTCGCAACTTGCTGACATGGCAGTATCGTCAGGTCATAGTAACGTCGCTATAAACGTCGCTACTTACGTCTCTAAAATGTGACATAAAGCGACAAATACACACTTCGCTAATTTAGCGACGTTTCATCGCTAAACGTCGCTAATCTAGCGACGCATTTACGTTGCTAGAAAATGTCGGCATAGCGACGTTTGGCGACGTTTTTTCTGTCAGCAACTAGCTTAAAGGAGACTTCAGTAAAACGTCACTAATTACGTCGCTAAAATTATTTTGCGACATTTTTTGATCATTTAGAGACGTTTTTTTACTTCGCTAATTTAACTTTTTCTGGTTGTGGATTTCTTGGCCCAACGGTTGGAAATTTAAATTAAATCCTGACTGAATATTTTGGCCAAATTCTGTTTGCCTACACCCTATAAATAGGATTAGAATTATTCATTCAACAAAAAATCAACCATTCTTAAGTCTTCTATCCTATTGTGAGCAAACCCCTAACGCCTTAACTTTTCTATCTCAAAGAGCAACTCCTTAGCCTTCCTAGTACCAAGTGCAATCTCGGTCTAGAAGTCTTCTGAGTTATAAAGAGCGTTGTTCCAACAGTTACTCTCTCTATCAAGCTATGAATTTATGAGAATTTAGATCAAAAATTATGGTTGTAAGAAGTGGCAAGCCTTCGGATCAAAGCTTGTGATTCACTATTGGTGATTATAGTGGAAACAACTCCGAGCTTGAGTTCTCGGGACTAGACTAGTCCTCTCAGAGGAAAACCAGTATACATGTTAGTGTTTGTGTTTTCTCTCTCTCACTTTACTGCATATATTCATAACACTACTAGTAGTATTTCTTACACATGAGATATATTCTAACTTCTAGTTGTTGATCACCATTGTATGCCATTGAATTATATTTTAACAGGTGATTTTATTTTGCTGCATACATACACTCTATTTTAACAGGTGATTTTATTCTTAAATTATATTATACTATACTTGTTAAATAATTCTTCAATATTATGCTCTAAAGGTATATAAACTATTGTTGAAAAACCTAAAGGGTCTTTCTGTTAACAAGGTATAACAATCTTAAGCGACACGGTACTTAAGTATCTTCTGACCACCGTTAGCTGGGAACCGGCCCCTACAACTAATTAATAATAAAAAATACCTTATTGAGTAATGATATATAAAGAGCTATTTATAAATGTTTCCAAAATATAATTATCATTCATTCAGTAATTGACTGCTATAAATTCTGTTAAATGACTTGTCTAAATAGCAATGACTGATAATAGCCTGTCATAGTTATAGACCTCATATATTTTGTAAAACCCCAAATTCTGAAAACCGTATTAATTATTTTTATTAAATTATTTTAACCTATAGTTATGAGCTAAATAGAGGGAATATATTTTATTAGATTTTAATTTAAGGTATTTGAACATTTAGAGGATTTATGGAGCCTTTATAAATCTTTCCAAATTTATTTCATATAGGAGAGCCTTTGGACAGTTGCTAGCTCAACCATATACACCAGTATAATTCTTAGAATAGATATGTATATATATATATATATATATAATTTATTTAGAATAGAATTTTCCATTGGATCAGACCTAAAACCCAAACCCGCAACCCGTTAACCATCACCCCGCGTAAACTTCTACGCACGTAAACAGCAGCAGCAGAAGTAGTAACAAAACCACCCCTATCTTTTCTCCCCCGTGTAAACTCTTCCTTTCACCCCGCGTATACTTCTCCGCTCGTAAAACCCAAACCCCAACCCATTAGGTGAAGAAAATATCAGCAGCAGAAGCAAAACCCAATTTTACTTTACCTTGCTTCTCCACGCGTGTAAGCTTCTCATTCCATCGCTCCTTAACACTAAAATTACTAAACACCCCTCAACTGAAATAAAAACCAATGAAAAAAAGAAACAACAACTGCGGTAGTTTTAGTTTTCTTAAACACTAAGTTTCTCCACCGCCTCTTATTCTCTATATATATCCATGCAATACACCCCAGAACCCTAAACCTCACTCCTTCCACTTAATACTGTTGTAGACGCTTGTACTATACGGATCTCTTGCCCGACAAGTATACCTTGCCTCGTCGTACTATTTAAATTCTGAATTAATTGTTGCATGTTTTATATAACTGTGTGCGTCCGAGAGAGACTCGGGTGCAGTCAACGAAGGCGCTGACGTTAGGACTTGTGTCTAACTTAGTGTCTAGTAGACCCACCTAAAGTTGTGGAGTTCTTGATTTGACTTCCCAGGCCTTGACACGTATGATTGTACGTCACAGAGTGAGTTCATATAGGTACGCGTGCCTCACACTTGACTGGCCATCAGTGTGAGCAACACGTATAACGGTATTTAGCTTAGTTGTTTATTTCTATAGAGACTTGCATCATAGTACGATATGTCCATGTCGTGTTCACGACTTGTATATCTACATTGGGCGGGGAGGACTACTAGCAGGCGTATGGGACACCCACTCTCTCTATACAGATACCGCACTCGACTGAGTGATACGGACGTATATATATTTTAGATACCATGCTTCTCGGAGATGGACGTTATTATTACAAGTGCCCTCGAATGGGGGCATATGTGGCATATACTAGCCAGTCACGACGATTGCTGAATTACGTCAGCATATGTCTAGCCTACACTTTTCCTACGCACTAAGCTGTCCTCAAATTGCATTCACTTAGATGGTTAGAACACCCTTTTTATTTATTCAGTATTTACTTTATGGCATATTTCTATGTATCTTGTTATGTCCCTCTGAGGACCTGGTCCCTTTCCAGATATGGACGAGCAAGAGTATCCACAGGAGTACGGACCTGGACCTGACTCTACTTACCAGACTGAGGAGGTCTTACCCTCAGAGTAGCTGTGATTATTCGACTGTTTAGAGATTCTGTTACTACATCAGTATAGTCGTTTTATAGTGGATTTGTTTCCACCCGACTATCAGACTTGATACTTATCTTGGATATATAGTTATTATTTCAGCTCTTTATTCCTACTTATTATTTGTGCTGTGGATGAGATATAGACTCTGTATGACTTATTGTGACAGTATATTACCACTGGTGGATTGCATATTCATATACAGCGTACGTGTGTATATGATTTACATATATTGGGGTTCATATATGTACGGCTGGACGTGTTACGTATTCCTAGTCCTACGTATTTTGGGACTGGGACGTGACATATTTTATACTTATATTATTATAAAATCACGTATATGTTTTTCATATAACTATTATAGCATTCTACAAAAATATATTTTCAAAATTTTGAAGCTATCAGAACTCGGACAGAGTTCGGTCCAAACTCGGTCCGAATTTGGTTCAAGTGTTTTTATATAACAACAGCAGCCACGGATTTGATCTCATTACTACATCCTCCCAAACCCTTCTTCTCTAAACTGAGAATCAAACATTTCCTCCAAAACCCTAGTTTTGTAATGCCCTTCATCAAATGCTTTTTCTCTCTCAACTTGAGATCTAAGGCTCTTTGTGAGATTCTCCTTCATCCCCTTCAATCTTTTCAAGGTAAAATCTTCACATTCTTAAACACTAATTCATGGATCCTAAATTTGGGAAAAGAAGAGAAAAGCAAATAAAGCTGCCTCTTCTCAACCCTCTAGTGATGATGCTATATATTCTTTATTTTCTCCAAATATTCCAAATTCAGGAGAATTTGATAATTTCATTTTTACTTCTATTGATGCCTTAAACCAATGGTTCAATGATTTTGTGCAAAAAAATATTTACAAGGGCAATCTTATTAATTTTACTACTTTTTATGTCCAAAAACCTAAACTTGTAGAATTCTATTTTCATCGTCTAGTCAAAACTAGAAAACCCATATATTTGAATGTCATTCGCATGTTTTACTGCAGTCTATCTCATGATCATTAGTCTATCTCTTCGAGAGTGGGTGGAATCGACATTGAATTTGATGATACAACTTTGGGTGAAATTCTTGAAATTCCTAATGAGGGAGATGCCCTAATTGAGATCGACAAACTCAATCTCAGAGACGACATCACTCTTGACTCTTTCAGGGACATACTTTGTACCCCTCATCATTGTCCTGACAAAAAGTTTCTTTTTCGTTATTTTAACCAATAATTTTATGAACTTTACCGTATCATATACTTTGCCATCATTCCCAAGCAAACCTCCAAAGAAGATGTGACCTATAGAGAGATGTCTGCTTTATATCACTTATACACATCCACTCCCTTTAGCCTTATTAAAACCATGATTCGGTAGATGATTGATTGTTGTAAACACAAATGTCAACTTTCTTATGCCAAGTATCTACCACTCATCTTTGAGCACTTCCACATTCCTATGGAAGAACCCACTTTTCTATCTGAGCCTGCCTACGTGACCAAAGCCCGAAGGATTCAGCTTATTTCTCTCATTACTGATGAAGACAACTCATCTGATTCTCATGCACCAGCTGATCCAGCTGTCACGACCCGCACCCGATTTAGGGGTACGAGAGCGTGGGTACGTCCAGCCTACGCCGCAACATCGGCGGTAGAACGCTGTCTAGGTCATGTAACTATCTAATCAATCTCACATGAATACCCAACTCCATAAGGAGACGTGGATATATAATGCTGAAAATACTCAATCACATAAACTAAAGCACGATGAGATATCAAGGCAAGCAAAAAAATACAAGACAAGTCTAACGACAAAATAGTCATACCTGCAATCAGTAACATCCAATCCCCAAGTTTCAGAAACAAGTCCACTAAGGTCACAGTCTGGAAAATATTTTCCAGTCAGGAAGGAGCAATGTATATTTCTAAATAGCAGTTCTATATCAATGATATAAATTATGTAGCAGTATATAGATGGAAATATACAAGATGCATGTATGTGTATGAGAAACATACAATAAGGAAATACTGGAAATACTGTAAGTAAATGCAGGAAAAGAAATAATATGTCAATGAGCAAGAATCCTATGACTAAGTGTGTGAGTACTAGCTTTAATATGTGATCAGCTTGGGGCTAGTAAACTCATTACATTTGTTAGCGATCATCCTTGAGGTCAGGCTAATCCGTAGGAATAGCTATGATGCGAGTAATAGTCTGGCTAACCATATGTAACAGTGATGAGGCATGTAAATGGTAAGGCTGCACCGACGTGAGGCGTGGGTGAGCTATGATGCATGTAGAGTTGGGTATGATCACATATCTATACTAAAATACTCTCCACCCCTGACTGGTATAGTAGATCCAACCATGGTACGCTATGGCACGGGATTCCCTAGGGAGGTAGCAAATCTCCCCGGAAATCAGTGTCTGTACATGTACAAGATAACAATGAAACAAGACTTGTACAAGCTACACCATGAACAAGGAATAACATCTCATGACGAGATCCGTATACACCAATCCGTGTAACCAGCGTGTCGAGAATATGGATATTTACACTAGATACAGTGAACATAGGGGATATAATAAATAAGAAACTAATTAGAGAATGTACTCGCCTTGGGTCCTTAGCTGGTAAAACTAATATCTTGTCCCAGGGTATCGTCTGGAGGATCCAACAGTCCTATAAACATATAATAAATAATACAACGTTTGCATCAGATGCTATACTAAACACACAAACAAATACTAACTCAGGGGCTATGCCAGGTATGGCACTGGTCAATCTAGGGTCAGTGTGCGTCAAATTGCACGGGCATCGCGTCT
Organism: Iris macrosiphon; assembly: GCA_036927795.1. Taxonomy (NCBI): domain Eukaryota; kingdom Viridiplantae; phylum Streptophyta; class Magnoliopsida; order Asparagales; family Iridaceae; genus Iris; species Iris macrosiphon. The sequence goes on along the minus strand of JAYESA010000007.1, from coordinate 28,214,343 downwards.
GCGATTGCTGGGCAAGACAGACAATAAAAAAATGGTACGGGCTCGCCAGTACGTTAGTGTACGCGTGGCAGCCAACTAACATTTCACAGAGTCACGGGTCAGGTATAGTTACGGGGTGTCCGTATTTATACTCGGGTCATCTAGTACCCATATATGTAATATATATATTCTACTAACATACATACATATTATTCATTTGGTATGAAAATAGATGTGTATTTATATGCTTTTAAATAAAACTAATACTTGTATATATATAAAGTAAAAATAATACTGTATGTTTAATTATATAAAATCCACTAGGACTTACTTTACACAAGATATATATATATATACATATGAATATAACCCAAAATAGAATTTACTATATGTACTAAATTCCAAAAATACAATTAATATATGCTAATCATGTACCATATATACTAACATATAATATGTATATATATACATATATACTGGTTTGAGGTTGTAGTATATAACAAGTAAAATTACACATATACCATATACGTATCTATATGTATACTAATACAGATTCATATATATAAATATATTTATACCAAAATAGTACGTATACTATATACATTTATATACCAAAATACGTACATTTACATATAATATATATATACAGATAATAATATATATATATATATATATATATATATATATATATATATATATATAATACATATAGAGAAATACATGAGATATATGTACACATACATATACATATACGTATTATATATATATATACTAAATAAGGAAGGAGAGAGGGTGCTCACTGTGGGGGTGGCTCGTCGGAGGCCTGGCTCGCCGGAGTGCAGCAGGGAAGCCGCCGGAGGAAGGAGCTGCAGCAAGGGTGCTGCACAGGCTGGTGGAGGTGGTTGTGTTAGGCCGGAGTGCGGTGTGTCGATGGTGATGGAGGAGTATGCAGTGCCGAAGGGAGGGTGTGAGCTGCGGTGGTGAGGCTCGCCGGAGCCGTGCGGGTGCGGGGATGGCGTTCGTATGGTGGTGGTGAAGATAGAAGAGATGGAGGAAGTGCTAGGAGGATGAGGGACCTGCGGGCCAGTGGGGTTGTTCAGGCGGGGAGGGACCGGTATAGGAAGGAGTCGGGGTAGGCTCGAGGGGAGTTGCAGCAGTCTCGGGGTCCGGGGAACAGTAGCTGCAGGCCGAGGAGTTGGAGGAGGTCGTTCAGTCGTCGCCGGAAGGAGGTTCAGCAGCGGGATGTCGGAGTTGGAGGAGGAAAGTTGGGGTAGATGCACAGGTCACCGGAGAGGACGTGACAGCACCGGGGGAGCTGCTGGGATCGACTCGAGGAGAGGGACTCGACTGAAGGTGCAGCGAGGTCAGAGCTCGGCTGGGTGCAGTGCTGCACTGCCGGGGAAGAGCTCGGCTGAGGTGAGCCGCTGAGCAGGGACGAGCCGGTGCAGCACAGCCGGAGGAGAAGAGCAGCGGTAGCTCGCCGAGGCAGGTCGGCTACCGGAGCTGGACCGGAGAGTTTGTGAACAGTGGAGGAAAGTTAGGGTGTTGGTGATGGTGTAGGTATTTGTGAAGAAAATAATAATATGGAGAGGGTGATGGCTTTTGTATGTGGGAGGAGATGATGGTGACTCCCTAGAAATTAGGGCCGACCAAACCTAGGGATGGGGTTGCCTTGGGAAAGGGGTTGAGGGAACATGTAAGGGGTTGTGTGGTGGGGATGGCTCCATTTAAAATGGAAGGCCTAGATTCAATATGGAGAAAATGCAACAAAAGAAAGGAGGAGAGAGGGTGTTGGGTTGACCAGTCCAGGATAGGGGGATGGTTTCTTCATTTGGATTAAACCAATAGGATGGTGACACATTATTGCAATTTTGCAATTTAGTCCCCAACAAATGGAAAATTACACAGAAATGGATTTATGAAATTAATTAATTAAAATTAGATACACTTGGCGTTCTAAAATTAATTAGGAATATATGGGGCCAAAATCAGGTCGGGTCACCAATACCATTAATGAAGAAGACTCAGAACAGAATATTATCCTAATTTGGGTCGCACGAAAAATAGGTCAAGATTGCCTCCAATTTCGATTGGAACGCACAACAATACAAAGTTGGAATTTATTCAGAAATTAAATAAACGTCCGCGACGAATATTGTGCGGCTAAAATGAAGCTCAAGAGATCATAATTATGAGTTGCAAAAATATCAGAATGGAAGGCAGGTACGTCTAGGGCAAGGTTGTGAAATTTGTTAGAAGGCAAAAGCCAGGTAGCGCCCCAAACATCGAAGCAACGACAATGCACAATAATTAAATAAATTACGGTAATTAATTACGACATTTTATAAATAAATTCTAAATTAAATAATTAACCACATAATCCCATAATTCGGATAGGTGTTCATCTACTGGGCTTCTAGGTCAAGTCTACCAGCTCAAACATAAATGAACACTGTAAATAATAATAATATTTAATTACACATCTCACGAACTTATTTAATTTAAATATACCTATAATGAAATCATTTAATATAAATATTAATAATTTATAAAAAGTCGAAAATACCCCTGTTTTCAGAATGTGGTAGTGACAAGTCTACCCTCCTTAAAAGAATTTCGTCCTCAAAATTTAAAGTCCTCATAGTAGTGTTTATACATCATTTTATTTTCCATCAATAGTTAATTCATCAACCACAAAATCAGGTAGTAATCCACCTTGCCATTTCACAATCTTAAAATTTTTCTAAAATTACTGTATTCCTGCAATATCCTCGAAAATAAAAATTAGTTTCCATCTCCTCACAATTTCCTCTGAATTTGAATTAAAAAAAAATTGTACTCAGAATTTGACATCTCATCCTCTAATTTACTCAATGCTCATTAAGACTCCCATCTGAAACACAATCCATAAATCCAACCCTTCAATTCAATTAATCTACTATATTCATAAAATTGGAATTGTCATCCGAAAAGTTTGAATTTAACACCAATCCATTAATGATTTTTACGCCTCAATTTAAATCCAATCGATGCATATTCAAAATCTAAATCCTCATCCCGAGAATTGAATTCGACACTATTCCATTAACGATTTTATTTCCTGATTTCCTTTTTCCTCAAAATTCTCAACGATGCGATACTCACGGAATCTTCAAATGCAACATTCATAATATAAAATTTTAAATTCCTATCTTGCAATCAAATAGATTTAATGATAATTTCTCTAATTTTCTCAAATTTTAATAACCAATTCAATCATATCAAAACCTTCCTAAAATTAATAAATCCTCAATTTTGCCATGTAAATTTCTTAACTCTCCATTTAAGTTAATGTTTATCCTCAAATTTCAATCATACCTCAATCTTCGTAATATCAATGATCCATCAATTCTGTTATATTAACTCCTTAACTCTTTATTTAAAAGAATGCTTATCCTTAAATTTTTAATCATCTTATCCCTTTTGTCAAGTCATAACCTCTTCATAGATCTTTGTTATGGTCAGAACCCCAATAATCATGGTCTAAGAAAAATTTACCTACAGTCATACAACATACAACCTAGAGAAAACATGCATAGTTTTGGTCTGTTTTATCATTGTATTGCATTCTCTGTCAGGGTGTACTACTAACTACATTCTAACAAGAAAATTACGAATACAAGCCACAGTACTAGGGAATCAATCAATCAGAAGACGAAAACAACATGAAAAAAAAATAAGAAACCTGCTAACATATTTCTTGCGGTATCTCCTATCTCTAACATACTCTTAACTCTGGCACATTCACTAACTAATTCCTATTCCTGTACACTAGTACCCATATGAACTAATCATTAATCCACAAGATCCATGAATACGTCCATATTGCACACACCTGTCTATTAATACCAAAATCTGATACCAAGAACCTCTAACACAATTATAGGTCAAATGATGCATGTAAAGTTTGATACCTCTATCTCTTTAGGTACCCCTGTTCTACTATAGTACACCCACTGCTAGTTCTCGTTCCTACTATAATTGTCCATACTATTTGTTCTTATCACTCAAGTGCACACCAAGTGTAACACACCATACTAAGTACTACTCCTTCCAATACAACTTTAGATGGACACCTAAGTCAGTCTACGGTGCCATCTCAATCATGCTCAAGTCAACAGATCCTTACACATGTATATCATCTATTAATATACATATTTCTCATCCACTATAAAATTAATCCTCAAAATAATCGTTAAGGTTTAACTTCTCGAACAAATTTAAAATAAAAATGCATATATTTCCTCAATAGTCAAATACTCAATATCGAAATCAAATTTAATCGCTCCTAAAATCTTTATAGCCTTGACCATTTTATTGAATCAAAATTTGAACCCTCAAAAATTTAATGACATAAATCTCAACTCCTCAATAATTCTCAAAATTAAAATTTATTTCCACTCTTTAATTTATAAATTCACAAACATACCTATAAGTGCTCACGGTCTCTAATACTCGAGGTGCACTCAATACACCTATTGTCTACAACTCTTAACTGGGTACTAAAATTGTACTGCCCCAATCACTTGCACTATTACCTCCAATGATCAAAGTTATCATCACATGTATTTTCTTCCATGATTTTCAATCTATATCAACTGGTATATCATCTAATTATCATCACGCAGAGTGCTTTCTGTTATTAGCATCATTCTCGACTAATCCTCGATATAGACTCATTAGTACTCTTGGTATTATATCACTAGCTTCATTAATGGATCATCTCATCAAGCTCATTAGAACTCATGATTACCTGTACCTTCTATAACACTCATGTTTCTTTACTCTCATGGGCAAGTATATGGTTCTCATCTCAATTGATTTATATGTATTTCCCTTTAACCTTTTATAGCCTGTTAAACTAATCCGTGATACGCTTCACCATTTTTATTACCAATTCCGATATTTCTCTTCTCATGACATCTCATTATAACTCCTCATGCATATAAATTTCTTTACCTTTAACACACCCGATATTAATCATCAAATTGAACGTCATGCTCCATTTATCCTTAACACAATTTCTGGATACTTAATTGTTCACGTAGATCATCCAATTGCATAATCATGATTATCCAGGACGGGTATGTTTGCTCTGATACTAACTCTAGTAACTATCACTGATACCCTATACTCTCCTTCTACTCACAGCCTCTAATGACACTTATCCTAGAACCATTATTACAAGGTACTATGCTATGGGTTAATTCTAGATCAAGGCCTACTGCTCACATGTCTACTAGGAAACACTTACAACTCACTAACAACACTCAGTCAATACTAATACTCAAGACACAGCCATAATTACAAGTCATTAATTATCATACTTAACAAGGAATCCTCAAAGAATAGGAGCTCAAAAAGACTGGATTGAGGACTGAAGGTGTTTCTACTGCTAGCAACAAAAGAAACGATGGAAAAAGTCCTGTATAACAAAAATAGATAAGTGTTGAGATGATACTTTGAGAACAAATTTAAGACACAACCTGATAATCATACACGTCGGTCAAAAATCATGACGCTGAGAATTCTCGCCATGCCAGTAAGCATAGGTACGATAAATGACAGGTTCCGTAACTTAAGTACGCAACCCTATAATCATGTTATCTAGAATCTTTGCCACGCCAACCGGTACGGCTGCAATAAACTCTAGGTTCCATAACCAAAGTAGACGTTTCACCTTTCTCACTGTTCTCATCAATATATGTCATCAGATGATATCGTAAAATTTAGTCCGTAAAATTCATCTCGGCATGAAATCAACTCTACAATGAAACCAAGATCCTAATTTAATAACAGATCAATAGGAATCAAACTCAATATCAACGAGTGAGGATGGACGGAAACAAGGCGAAGGATTTAAATTAGAAATTATAATAAGATTCTCAAGGAGTCATCCCAGGATTCTCTCAAGAATTTATGATTGAGTATCCTCTCTCATCCTAGTATCCTATGTCCTATATTCTATAGCAGGTACGCAGTAGTACAACTATGACGTCGTACTACCACGACATCGTACAACTTGCGAAGTCTGACCTGCATGGGCCACCACTAAAAACGTGTCACGACCCACACCCGATATAGGGGTACGAGAGCGTGGGTACGTCCAGCCTACGCTGCAGCATCGGCGGTAGAACGCTTTCTAGGTCATGTAACTATCTAATCAATCTCACATGAATACCCAACTCCATAAGGAGACGTGGATATCATAAAATAATGCTGGAAATACTCAATCACATAAACTAAAGCACGATGAGATATCAAGGCAAGCAAAGAAATACAAGACAAGTCTAACGACAAAATAGTCATACCTGCAATCAGTAACATCCAATCCCCAAGTGTCAAAAATAAGTCCACTAAGGTCACAGTCTGGAAAATATTTTCCAGTCAGGAAGGAGCAAAGTACATTTCTAAATAGCAGTTCTATATCAATGATATAAACTATGTAGCAGTATATAGATGGAAATATACAAGATGCATGTATGTGTATGAGAAACATACAATAAGGAAATACTGGAAATACTGTAAGTAAATGCAGGAAAAGAAACAATATGTCAATGAGCAAGAATCCTATGACTAAGTGTGTGAGTACTAGCTTTAACATGTGATCAGCTTGGGACTAGTAAACTCATTACATTGGTTAGCGATCATCCTTGAGGTCAGGCTAATCCGTAGGAATAGCTATGATACGAGTAATAGTCAGGCTAACCATATGTAACAGTGATGAGGCATGTAAATGGTAAGGCTGTACCGACGTGAGGCGTGGGTGAGCTATGATGCATGTAGAGTTGAGTATGATCACATATCTATACTAAAATACTCTCCACCCCTGACTGGTATAGTATATCCAACCATGGTACGCTATGGCACGGGATTCCCTAGGGAGGTAGCAAATCTCCCCGAAAATCAGTGTCTGTACATGTACAAGATAACAATGAAACAAGACTTGTACAAGCTACACCATGAACAAGGAATAACATCTCATGACGAGATCCGTATATACCAATTCGTGTAACCAGCGTGTCGAGAATATGGATATTTACACTAAATACAGTGAATATAGGGGATATCATAAATAAGAAACTAATCAGAGAATGTACTCGCCATGGGTCCTTAGCTGGTAAAACCAATGTCCTGTCCCAGGGTATCGTCTGGAGGATCCAACAGTCCTATAAACATATAATAAACAATACAACGTTTGCATCAGATGCTATACTAAACACACAAACAAATACTAACTCAGGGGCTATGCCAGGTATGACACTGGTCAATCTAGGGTCAGTGTGCGTCAAATTGCACGGGCGTCGCGTCTGCGATTGCTGGGCAAGACAGACGATAAAAAAATGGTACGGGCTCGCCAGTACGACAGTGTACGCGTGGCAGCCAACTAACATTTCACAGAGTCATGGGTCAGGTATAGTTACGGGGTATCCGTATTTATACTCGGGTCATCTAGTACCCATTTATGTAATATATATATTCTACTAACATACATACATATTATTCATTTGGTATGAAAATAGATGTGTATTTATATGCTTTTAAATAAAACTAATACTTGTATATATATAAAGTAAAAATAATACTGTATGTTTAATTATATAAAATCCACTAGGACTTACTTTACACAAGATATATATATACATATGAATATAACCCAAAATAGAATTTACTATATGTACTAAATTCCAAAAATACAATTAATATATGCTAATCATGTACCATATATACTAACATGTAATATGTATATATATACATATATACTGGTTTGAGGTTATAGTATATAACAAGTAAAATTACACATATACCATATACGTATCTATATGTATACTAATACAGATTCATATATATAAATATATTTATACCAAAATAGTACGTATACTAGATACATTTATATACCAAAATACGTACATTTACATATAATATATATATATATATATATATATATATATATATATATATATATTTAATACATATAGAGAAATATATGAGATATATGTACACATACATATACATATACGTATTATATATATATACTGAATAAGGAGGGAGAGAGGGTGCTCACTGTGGGGGTGGCTCGTCGGAGGCCTGGCTCGCCGGAGTGCAGCAGGGAAGCCCCGGGGGATGGAGCTGCAGCAAGGGTGCTGCACAGGCTGGTGGAGGTGGTTGTGTTAGGCCGGAGTACGGTGTGTCGATGGTGATGGAGGAGTATGCAGTGCCGGAGGGAGGGTGTGAGCTGCGGTGGTGAGGCTCGCCGGAGCCGTGCGGGTGCAGGGATGGCGTTCGTATGGTGGTGGTGAAGATGGAAGAGATGGAGGAAATGCTAGGAGGATGAGGGAGCTGCGAGCCGGTAGGGTTGTTCAGGCGGGGAGGGACCGGTATAGGGAGGAGTCGGGGTAGGCTCGAGGGGAGTTGCAGCAGTCTCGGGGTCCGGGGAACAGTAGCTGCAGGCCGAGGAGTTGGGGGAGGTCGTTCAGTCGTCGCCGGAAGGAGGTTCAGCACCGGGATGTCGGAGTTGGAGGAGGGAAGTCGGGATAGATGCACAGGTCACTGGAGAGAACGTGACAGCGCCGGGGGAGCCGCTGGGATCGACTCGAGGAGGGGGACTCGACTGAAGGTGCAGCGAGGTCAGAGCTCGGCTGGGTGCAGTGCTGCGCTGCCGGGGAAGAGCTCGGCTGAGGTGAGCCGCTGAGCAGGGACGAGCCAGTGCAGCATAGCCAAAAGAGAAGAGCAGCGATAGCTCGCCGAAGGCAGGTCGGCTACTGGAACTGGGACGGAGAGTTTGTGAACAGTGGAGGAAAGTTAGGGTGTTGGTGATGGTGTAGGTATTTTTGAAGAAAATAATAATATGGAGAGGGTGATGGCTTTTGTATGTGGGAGGAGATGATGGTGACTCCCTAAAAATTAGGGCCGGCCAAACCTTAGAATGGGGTTGCCTTGGGAAAGGGGTTGAGGGAACATGTAAGGGGTTGTGTGGTGGGGATGGCTCCATTTAAAATGGAAGGCCTAGATTCAATATGGAGAAAATGCAAGAAAAGAAATGAGGAGAGAGGGTGTTGGGTTGACCAGTCAAGGATAGGCGATGGTTTCTTTATTTGGATTAAACCAATAGGATGGTGACACATCATTGTAATTTTGCAATTAAGTCCCCAACAAATGGAAAATTACACATAAATGGATTTCTGAAATTAATTAATTAAAATTAGATACACTTGGCGTTCTAAAATTAACTAGGAATACATGGGGCCAAAATCAGGTCGGGTCACCAATACCATTAATGAAGAAGACTCAGAACAGAATATTATTCTAATTTGGGTCGTACGAAAAATAGGTCAAGATTGCCTCCAATTTCGATTGGAACGCACAACGATACAAAGTTAGAATTTATTCAGAAATTAAATAAACGTCCGCGACGAATATTGTGCGGCTAAAATGAAGCTCAAGAGATCATAATTATGAGTTGCAAAAATATCAGAATGGAAGGCAGGTACGTCTAGGGCAAGGTTGTGAAATTTGTTGGAAGGCAAAAGCCAGGTAGCGCCCCAAACATCGAAGCAACGACAATGCACAATAATTAAATAAATTACGGTAATTAATTACGACATTGAATAAATAAATTCTAAATAAAATAATTAACCAAATAATTCCATAATTCGGACAGGTGTTCATCTACTGGGCTTCTAGGTCAAGTCTACCAGCTCAAACATAAATGAACACTGTAAATAATAATAATATTTAATTACACATCTCACGAACTTATTTAATTTAAATATACCTATAATGAAATCATTTAATATAAATATTAATAATTTATAAAAAGTCGAAAATACCCCTATTTTCAGAATGTGGTAGTGACACCAGCCCCAGCTCTTCCTGCTCCTACTTCTACTCCATCATCCTCTGCACAGTCTGCTACCTTGGACTCTATCCAAGAGATGTTTCGCGAGAAATTCAGGTTACAAAACGAGGTGATAGCTGCTCAACACCAAGAGTAGAATACTATGATTATCACTCGACTTTGTGACCAGTCTTATCGTACCACTCTTCAGGCTCACACCTTAGCCAACTCCCTAGCAGATATTCATTATCACCTAGCCCATCATCCTACTGCACCTCACCCAGTGGCTCATGATCCTTCCCGTTCTGGCTACAGGATAGATGATCCATTTGTTCAGCAGTACTTCAACTCTACCGGAGAATACTTTGACGATCACTCACCTGCTGATGCTGCTGCTGATGACTTGTGATAGTTTCTTGTGGCTATATGGATGTATTAGTTTTTTTTATATATATTTCAGTGTACTAGAAATATTTGCTTAAATATTCGTAAAACTTTTATGCTATTTGCATCTCTATATATTTTCCAGTCTTGTTACTTATCCTGTTTACTATAATGTATGTTCTGTTTAAATTATCTTTTTCCAAATTTATCATAAATCACTCGTTACGGAAAAGTTTTCCCACTATGATATATTGAAAAAGGGGGAGAAATGACAAAATATAATAACAAATATGATAAAAAAATATTTCGATTATAGCTGATGTATGGTTGATAACATATAACTGTGACATATTTTTGTTGATATATTTGTACCTAATTTTGCTATAAAGAAATACCAAGTTACATGTCTTTTAAATGCTCCCGTTCAAAGGAAAATCTACTTACAAGGGAGCTTTTTCTAAAAAGCTAGTTTTTTACGGAAAGATCTACATTCAAAGAAACTTCGTCTACGTTTCAACTATTTGTATCAAAGGCTATATCAGACTCACCATATGTGTATTTGGCATAGTTTGTCAATTATCATAACGGAAGAGATTGTTGACACAAAGTGGTCATAGTCAACCTGATTCTAATAATCGTCAAAAATTAGATGAATCAGATCCAAAATACAGATGAAACAGATACTCGATGCAAAGTATATCAACTCCGTCAGTACTAAAGACAGACTCTGCAACCGCTATTGGTTTCTATTCGAATATAATCTTTCATTTATTTGAGTCTAGGACTAATGTAAGCTGAGTCGCACTAAGCAAATCCCAAGTACCTATACCCAGATACTTAGTCCACTCAAATGAACCAAAGAACCTATCCACCAAATCAAGCCACATTCATTTACAAAGTCTACCATACTAAGAGACCGAACTCGGGCCAAACTCGGCCAAACTCGGTTACCCTTTTGGTATAAAATCAACCAGTTCAATAGCTCCTTATTTCTTGGTCCAACGGTTAAAATTTTGAATTAAACCCTAACCGAATTCTATTTGCCTACACCCTATAAAAGGATTAGAATTCTTCATTCAATAATAACTCAAGCTTTCTTAAGTCTTTTATCATATTATGAGCAAACCCCTAAAGCCTTAACTTTCCTATCTTAAATAGCAACTCCCTAGCCTTCCTAGTGCCAAGTGCGATCTCGGTCTAGAAGTCTTCTGAGTTATAAAAGCTTTGTTCCAACAGTTACTCTCTCTATCAAGCTGTGAAGTTGTGAGACTTTGGATCAAACCTCATTGTTGTAAGAAGTGGCAAGCCTTCAAATCAAAGCTTATGATTCACTATGGTGATTATAGTGGATACAACTCTGATCTTGGGTTCTCGGGATTGGACTAGTCCTCTCAGAGGAAAACCAGTATACATCTTAGTGTTTGCGTTTGCTCTCTTTCTCTCTCTCTACTGCATATATTCATAACACTGTTAGTAGTATTGCTTACACATGAGATATATTCTAACTGCTAGTTGTTGATCACCATTGTATGCCATAAAATTATATTTTAACAGGTGATATTATTTCGCTGCATACATACACTCTATCCACCCCCTCTAGAGTTGCCATACACGGTCCTACATGTTAGTCCACCAAAAGTGCTCGCACAATGGTAAAATAGTGCAGACTGTCCAAAGTATATGCACATTCTTATAACTGCTCCTAAACTCTATAAATACAGGATCGGTACATCCATTAGGCAGACAAAGAAAGGGATACAAGAATAGAAGTAGAGAAATAGAAGCTTCTCGTGCCGTTATTGCCAAAGCTTTCTTATTATTCAACTCTCCAAGTTATTCTCAGCATTCTCTGCATTTCTTCGTCATCAAGTGGTCCAAGGAGTAAAGTGATCGTCCGTAGATCAGATATTCATAACTATACTTTCCCAGAATCAACTGTACTTAGATTCCTATTTAGGATCTTTTTGTACTTTTCTTTCTTTTTAATAGTTTGTAATACAAAATTTTTGTATAAACTTTTTTCGCAAACAAGATGGTGACTCTGCTGGGGACAACTTTCTCCTGACAAGAAGGTGATAGCTCAAATCGGCACTGCGTCGGTCGGCTCGATGCAGAAGATCTTGGTCGAGAAGTTCAACCAACAAGCATATAAAGAAATGCTCCATTCTGGGGGTAGTGCTCGCCCCTCATCCATACTCAAGTCAAGGAAAACTCACAAAGTGTGGGTGCCCAAGCCTCGTCATGCATATGCCGAAGTTGCTGCCAAAAAAGAAAAAAGTATTCTGATTGACGAGAACTCTTTTGTCAATTATGTCAACCAAATTCAGATCCATGATTTGGTGGACAACTCCCTTGCGTTAAATAAGGGATGCAATTCGCGCAACTCGTACAATATCAAGCAAAGGGTGATCCACTCCCAAGCTTCTGAATCCCTTGTGCTAAACAAGGGATACAAATCGCTCAACTCGCGCAAAATAAAGCAAAGGGTGATCCAAACCCAAGATTCTGAGCCTACACATATTGGTAGTCATATGTGGGGCAAGCAAGTCATGGACACTGCTGTCCAAACCAATCTCTCTACAAGCGCTAATGAAAAGTTAGTCAAAAAAAATTATCCCCCTAACATCATGATCACCCGCTTAAATGAAAGAAAATTATGTGCCACTCGTTATGAACCTGCTATTGGTGCGTCAGGCCAAGACCTGCGTACAAAAATAAATGCACATAGGCAAATTGTACCAACTCTTCCTGCGTCACAGAATATGCACCAAATAGGACCAACGTCCTCACGACGTGTTATTTGTGCGTGTGAACATGTGAAGAACAATTTTCCCTCTTCTATGAAGAACAAAAGTGCGAGAGATGATGGATCATACGCCAATCAAGTCAACACCTCACTTTACATGCGGGGAACTAAAGAAGTGCATATGAGGTCTTATGTATCTCATGTAAAGAGGCATAGTCTAACCTCCTCCTCATTTTCTCTTTGCCCTTATGAGTTACGCGAACTTATTGTACAAAAGCGTAAGGAGAGAGATCCCTTCGACCTTGCAACCGTGTTTCCTAATGAACATCATGGCAATGGTCACAAAGTTGTAATCGAATGTTGCTATGCATTAGTAAAACGGTCTGTGTTTGCCCGATTGACTTACACTGTGTCTCCTAAACCTTGACATACAAAATAAGTTGACAACCAGGAGTATGATGATGAACCGCTCCTTGCTTCAGCATACATGGCTTCATATTTTCCCTATGACAGGAGACAATCAAGACGAAGTTCTTCAAGAACACCTAGCCAGAGGAGATTTGACTAACTCATCGACTCCTTTAAAAGAATATACCAAAATACTTGTTCTCGAAGACATGAGCTTGTTCTTCACAGGAATCCTTATTCCTCAGAATCCGAGGCTGGGGGTAGCAATCCCCCCGATTCTGAAACTGACAATGTAGAATCCAACTACACGGCTCATTCTACCAATCTCTCTGTTGTACACAGGGATGTTAACGTTTACGCCGTTAGTAATGAACAAGACGCTTCTCCATCAGAAGCCACCGAACAATGCCTCAACTCATTAGAGGCCGCTATCAAAGACATGCACACTATGGTGCAAAATATGTATCAAATAATGACAGCTCAACATTCTGCTACACCAGTACATGTCCAAGTGGCTTCATTCATACCGGTACATCCTACTTCTGGAATAACACCTCTGTAGGATAACTGTAACCTCTGTATCCTGAAATTTGTGCTAAAATATTGTTATTAGGTTAATTTGGGGCTATTGAGATTTTTCCATAATTTTTAGTTAATTAAAAACTAGTAATCCTAATTTTCTAGGACTTTCAAGAATTTATTTTAGGGATAAACTTTATTAAAAATATCCCAAACTTTTATTTTAGGTTCTAAATAATAAAATATATTTTCTAGAATTTTTTGGGAATTTTTTGATTATTGTTAGCATTTATTTTGAGTTAATTATGAAAAACTGAATTAAAAACTAATTTCTGAAAAAGAAAACCCAAAAAGTAATTCATTCTGTCCAGTCAGCAAACAGGGGGCCCACCTGTCAGCCTCCTGCAGCGAACAGTGCCGGGACCGCCTGTCAGTGACCGCGGGGTGGGTGCGAGCCGAGCCGAGCCGAGCCGAGCCGAGCCGACCTCGAGCCGAGCCGAGTCAGAGTTCGACTCGGACTCAGCTGAGCCGAGCCGGGTCAAACCATGATCGTCCGATTTGGGTGGGGCTGCACGGATGGCTGACACGTGTCAACTCCGAGCCGCGGCTGCACTCTCTCTCTCCTCTATATATATATAATAGTTTAAGTTATTTTCTAGGGTTTTCTTGAGCCGATTTTTGGAGAATTGCCATCTAGGGTTCCTTCATCTTCCAGAAGCCATTGCGTATAGCTCCGGACTCCAAACGAGGCCTAGTTTTTTGTGTTAGAACGATATTGAGGTTAGATTTCTGATTATATAAATTGTTTTATAAAATTATAAGTATTAAATTCCACAAAATTCGTAGAGCACAGCATGTCCAAAAATAGATGTGTTTTGATGTTTTCGCGATTCCGGGAGAACCAGGATTCAGAATCATGAACCGTTGGAATTTTCGGAAAGCTAATGTCGAGATAATTGACATATATTTTTCTCAGAATTTAATTCGAAGTATTTATATACTGTTAATTCTGTAGAACTTCTAGGTTAGAATTTAACCATCGGTGCACGATACGAAACTTGTATATGCCATAATTCCCAAACGAATTTGAATTCGGACACGCCATAAATGCTAGCATGTTTTTGATGCTGAAATCTACAGAAAATCATGCATGAAAGTTGAGTTTGTGTCGGTTGACTTTTCGGTCAACAGATTGCCTCGATTTGCGTGCCATGAGTCTCGAGTCAATAAAATTTAGGTTCTTTTGGGCAAAATTTAGGAATTAACCCAAAAATCAGAATAATAAGATTAAAATAGGATTTTAGAGTAATTATTCTAGAATTAAATAAATTAAAATAAATTATCTTTTGACATGGTAAATTTGTAATACATAGGCTATTTGGACTGTGACTTGGACTCTGATTCATACCAGCTAAGGACCCCAGGCGAGTACATTCTCTGACAGTTTTCATTATATTGATTATCTCTATAATTCTTGTTGTATAGCGTACATGACCCTGACACTGTTCTTTACACGAGTTGGCATCATTGAGACATGTCACGAGGAGTCATAATTGGAATCCATCGTGCTAGCTAGGGAAATAAGGAAATATTAGTAGCTTATGTGATCATACCCAACTTTACATGCATCATTAGCTCACCCACACCTCACGTCGGTGCAGCCTTACCCTTACATGCCTCATCGCTGTTACATATGGTTAGCCGGACTTGTTGGGGATGATCGCTAATCAATGTAATAAGTCATATAGTCCCAAGCCGATCACATGATATGCTAATATTTCACAGACTTAGTTAGATGATTCTTGACATGCATCTCTAGTATATTAATCTAGCATCTCCACATGTTCTAGTTATTGTTCTTGTACACACTTACATACCAGTTCATTGTTCTTGCGTGTACTCGTATTTCTATTTCATTGCTAGATGTACATTGATGATGACATGCACCAGTATTCCATTTATTCCAGTTTTTCTATTTTCAGTATATCCATGCTCGTCATTATTTTTTATTGCCAGTTATCCATATCTGTCTTGTATTTCTTTACACTGTATTATAGTTTTTGTCAATATGCATGGAACTGCTGTTAGATGTGTATTTTGTTCCAATCCTGACTGGATATGTTTTCCAGACTATGACATAGAGGACTTGTTCCCAGCATACTTGGAGATTGGATGTTATTGATTGCAGGTTAGACTATTTATTGTTGTTTAGACTTGTCTTGTATTTTATTGCTTGCTTCGATATCTCATCGTGCTTTAGCTTATGTGATTGAGTATATTCCATATTATATTGTGATAACTGTGTCTCCTTATGGAGTTGGATATTCGTGAGAGATTGCTTAGATAGTTATATGACCTAGACAACATTCTACCGTCGATGCTGCGGCGTAGGCTGGATGTACCCACGCTCTTGTGCCCATATACCGGGTGCGGGTCGTGACAAGTTTTTAGTTGTGGCCCATTCAGGTCAGACTTTGCAACTTGTGCGATGTCGTGGTAGTGCGACGTCTTAGTTATACTACTGCGTGCTTGCTATAGAATATAGGACATAGGATACTAGGATGAGAGAGGATACTCAATCATAAGTTATTTGAGAGATTCCTGGGACGACCCTTGAGAATCTTATTATAATTTCCAATTTAAATCTTTTCCTTGTTTCCGTCTGTTCTCACTTGTTGATATTGAGTTTGATTCTTGTTGACCAGTTGTTAACTTTAATTTTTGGTATCGTTGTTGAGTTGGTTTCTTATCGAGATAAATTTTACGGACTAAACTTTACGGTATCATCTGATGACATATGTTGATGAGAACACTGAGAAAGGTAAAATGTCTACTATGGTTATGGAACCTAGAGTTTATCGCAGCCATATTAGCTGTCGTGACGAGAACCTAGGAACCTGACTTGGATGTACATACTATAGTTATGAAACTTAGAGTCTCTCGCAGCCATACCGGTTGGCGTGGCAAAGATTCTAGATGACGTGATTATAGAGTTGCATACCTTAGTTATGGAACATGTCGTTTATCGCATCTATGCTTACTGGCGTGGCGAGGATTCTGAGTGTCATGATTTCTGACAGACGTGTATGATTATCAGGTTGTATCTTAAATTGGTTCTTAAAAGTATCATCTCAATACTTATCTATTTTCGTTATTATATGACCTTGTTCCATCGCTTCTTTTCTTTACTAGCAGTAGAATACCTTCAGTCCTTATCCAGTTCCTTTTTTTAGCTTCTTTTCTTTGAGGATTCCTTGTTAGTATAATAATTGGTTACTTGCAATTATGTTTGTGTCTTGTATTAGTGTTGACTGAGTGTGACTCATGAGTTGTAAGTATTTCTTAGTAGGACATATAAGCAGTAGGCATTAATCTAGAGTTAACCCATAGCGTAGTGCCTTGTAGCAATGGTTCTATGATAGGTGTTATTATAGTTAGTATTGGCACTATAGATAGAAGGAGAAAATAGTATCAGTGATGGTTCCAAGAGTAAGTATCAGAGTCAGCATGCCAGTCCTGGATAGTCATAAATTTATGTAGTTGGGTGATCCATGAAAATAATTAAGTATCAAGGATTTGTGTTAAAAATTAATGGAGCATGATATTCAATTGATGATTGATTACTTGGGTGTACTAAGAGTAAAGAAATGTATATGCATAAAGGGTTTTAATGAGATGTCATAAGTAGAGAAATATCAGGATTGGTAATGAAAGTTGTGAAGTGTATCACAGATTAGTTTAACAGGCTGTAAAAGGATTAAGAAATATGCTTATACATCGATCGAGATATGGAACCATATGCCGCCCATGAGAGCGAAGTGAAACATGTGTATTATATAAGTTATAACAAGTGCGAATGATCGTGAGTTCTAATAAGTGATGAGATGATCTAAATGATGAAGCTAGTATTACCATACCAAGAGTACTAATATTTTTATATCGAGGATTAGTTGAGCAAGGTGCTAATAATGGTAAGTACTTCGTATGATGATAATTAGATTGGTGTATCAATTAATATAGATAGAAAATTATTGGAGAAAATACGTGTGATGATAACTTTGATCATTTGGAAGTAATAGTGCAAGCAAATCGGGCAGTACAAATTTTAGTACACAGTTGAGAGTTGTAGACAATTGGTGTATTTGTGTGCACCTTGAATATTAGAGACTGTGAGTATTTATATGTATACTTGTGGATTTAAATTTATAAATTGAAGAGTGGAAATGAATTTTAATTTTTAAGAATTTTAAGGAGTTGAGATTTTATGTTATTAAAATTTTGAGGATTCAAATTCAATTCAATAAACATAGTCAAAGCTATAAGGATTTTAGAAGTGATTAAAAATTTTATTTTGATATTTGAGCATTTGACTTTTGAGGAAAGTATATGTATTTTATTTTAAATTGTTCGAGAAGTTAAATTTTGATGATTTTATTTTGAGGCTAAAATTTTATGATGGGTAAGAAATGTGTATTAGTGGATGATGTGTGTCACGCCCCAGTCCCAAAATACCGAGGGACCGGACGCGTGATAATGGCCAACAGCACACACCGATGGACAAACCCAATTTAATGTATCCATCGGGGCATACTTAAGCTGTAATACAACAATAAGTAGGTCCAATGATATAAGTCACAGTCTAATCTAATCTCATCCACAACAGATAATCACAAATCAAATGCCAGAATAAATGCAATAAAATAAACTAACAAATCTCAATAAAAGTGTCTCGGAGAACAATCCGAGAACAAGTCTGATACATCAATGCAATAGGCTGGAAATAAAATAACTAGAATCAGAAATAAATGAGTATCTGAAGCCAATACTCAGGAGAAGTCCTCTGGCATGATCTCGTCCTCAGATCCTGGTTCTGCTCTAATGTAGGCACCTGCTTGTGCTAATGCTAATGCTCCGGTCCCGTACATCTCAGGATAGATCTCGTCAGCTAATCCTGGGGACATAGTCCGGATCCAGGTCCTCAGGGGACATAACAAGGTACAAAAAATACAAGCCAAAATAAATGTAGTGCAGCAATGAATGAACAATAGGGTAAGTATATAACCAGCTAAGTGATATGCAAGTGAGAGTGTTAATCATATTCGGGCTGAGACTACTACAGGATCAGTGTCGGAGAAACCCATAGCAGTATTTTCTCGAAGGGCCAGAACTGGTGCCATAGCTCTGTGTCAGAGACTAAGACACATCCAGATGACAATATATATAATATAATCAGCCTTTGATATGGTAATACTCTCCCCACCCAATGAAATCTCACGTCTCATGTCCATGACACGCAGGATCAAAACTAATGCCACAAGTCAGGATATAATCTAAGCATGTAAACTGTGTATGTCATAAACCTGTATCCTATACAGAATCACCATGAATATCTCAGGAAGATTTCATCTCATGAATAGCGTCAAGTGTCCTGGGTATATCGTACTTGATAAGACAAGCACGAGTAATATATCGGGACTCGGTATCCAGCTCTAGATGACATTACACAACTCTGCGTACAGTGTTGGCACCCGACTATTAATCGGACGCTATGTAAGTCACACGGTCCTAGGTCAAGCATGCACAACAATCACAGGAATAAACAAGAGAATAATATGAATCAATATACTACAAGTTTGGCAAGGTACACTTGCCTGGGGTCCTGTTGCTGGTATGAATCAGAGTCCAAGTCACAGTCCAAATAGCCTATGTATTACAAATTTATCACGTCAAAAGATAATTTATTTTAATTTATTTAATTCTGAAATAATTACTCTAAAATCCTATTTTAATCTTATTAATCTGATTTTTATGTTAATTCCTAAATTTTGTCCAAAGAAACTGAATTTTATCAACTCGAGACTCATGGCACGCAAATCAAGACAATCTGTTGACCAAAAAGTCAACCGACACAAACTCGACTTTCATGCATGATTTCCTATAGATTTCAGCATCAAAAACATACTGGAATTTATGGCTCGTCCAAATTCAAATTCGTTTGGGAATTATGGCACATACAAATTTTGTATTGTGCACCGATGGTTAAATTCTAACCTAGAAGTTCTACAGAATTAACAGTATGTAAATACTTCGAAATAAATTATGGGAAAAATATATGTCGATGATCTCGACATTATCTTTCCGAAACTTTAAACGGTTCATGATTCTGATTCCGGGTTCTCCCGAAATTACGAAAACATCGAAACATGTCTATTTTCGGACATGCTGTGCTCTACGAATTTTTCAGAATTTAATACTAATAATTTCGAAAAAAATTTATATAATTAGAAATCTAACCTCAATATCTTTCTAACGCAAGAAACTATGCCTCGTTTGGAGTCGGAGCTATGCGCAATGGCTTCTAGAAGATGAAGAAACCCTATATGACAATTCTCCCAAATCTCTCTCTCTAAAATAATGAGATAATTAGGGTTATTATATTATATATATATATATATATATATATATATATATATATATATATAGATGTACCTGCAGCTGAATGGATATCTATAGGCTGACATGTGTCAGAATCTGATTGGATGGTTTTATTTATATTATTTATTTTTGATTTGCCTTTATCAAAACATTATTTAAGTCGTTTTAAATCTAAATAACTCAAAATAAACATTAAAAATAATCATAAAAATCTGAAAAAATTACAAAAAATATATTTTGAACCGAAAAACCCTAGAAAATATTTAGAATAATTTTATATTCATAGATTTCCTACTATAATTAGGAGAAGCTCTAAAAATTAGTTTTTAATATTTAAATAAAATTAAATATTAAATATATTCCAAAAATTTTGAAATAATTCCAAAAAATATATAGTAATATTATAAACACTAAAAAATTTATGTGGGTCCATTCTATATACCTGGGCTTGCACAATAAATTCTATAAGTCCTAAAAATTAGTTATTAGTCTAAATAACTCCCAATAAATACTAAAATATTCAGAAAATTCCCAGAAAATTCTAGAAAATATATTTGACTATTTAGAACCTAAAATAAAATTTTGAGATATTTTTAATTAATTTTGAACATAAAATGAATTCTTCAAAGTCCTAAAAAATTAGTGTTACTAGTTTTTAATTAACTAAAAATTGTGGAAAATTCCAATAATCTAAAATAGCCTAAAAATAATTCTAAATAAATATTTATATAAGTAAATATACTAAAAAAATTTATTTTCTAATTAACTAAGAGAATACTCTAAATAAATTCAACATATATAATAAATATAATAATATAAAATATACACAAAATACCTATTTTGGGTGAGGGAGTTTACAATGTGCATGTGTAAGGATCTGTTGACTTGAGCATGATTGAGATGTCACTGCAAATAGACTTGGGTGTCCATCTAGAGTTGTATTAGAATGAGTAGTACTTAGTATGGTGTGTTGCACTT
This sequence comes from Iris macrosiphon, assembly GCA_036927795.1. NCBI lineage: Eukaryota > Viridiplantae > Streptophyta > Magnoliopsida > Asparagales > Iridaceae > Iris > Iris macrosiphon. The sequence continues at coordinate 28,193,017 of JAYESA010000007.1, read as the reverse complement.
AGTGTGCCCTTGAGTGATAAGAACAACTAGTATGAACAATTGCAGTTGGTACGAGAGCTAGCAGTGGATGTGCTAGTAGTACAAACAGTGGTACCAAAGGATAGGGGTATCAAACTTCAGATACATCATTTGACCGATGATTATGTTAAGAGGTCCTTGGAATCAGATTTTGGTATTAATAGACAGGTGTGTGTAATATGGATGTATCCATGGATATTTGTGGACTAGTGATCAGTTGATATGGGTAACAGTGTATAGGGACAGGAATTTGTGAATAAATATGCCAGAGTTAAGTGTACGATAGAAGTTGAAGATGTCCAAGTAATGGGTTAGAAGGCTATCTTCTGTTCTTTTCTTCTGTTCATTTTTCGTCTGTTTGATTGATTGATTAATTTTTTAGTATCGTAGTTTGTATCAATAATTCTCTTGCTAGAATGTAGCTGGTAGTACACCCCGACAGAGACTGCAATACCATGACAAAAGTGACCATAACCATGTATGTTTTCTCTAGATTGTATGTTGTGTGACTGTAGGTAGGATTTTCTTAGACCTTGATTGTTGGGGGTTTGACCGTAGTAAAGATTTATGAAGAGGATATGACTTGACGAAGAGAGACAATGTGCCTTAAATTTTGAGGATAAACATTAAATTAAATAAAGAGTTGAGAATTTAAAATGACAGAATTGACGATTTGTTAAAATCATAAATTTTTATGAAGATTGTGGTATGATTGAATGTCACTAACATTTGATAAAATTAAGGAGATTATCATTATATTCATTGCCCTGCAAGTTATGAATTTATGTTTTGAATGTTGCATTTGAAGATTTCTTAAGTACTACATTATTTGAGTATTGTGTGGAAAAAGAAATCGAGGATTAAGATCACTAATGGATTATTGTTGAATTCAAATTTTGGGATAAGATTTTTTAAAATTTTATAAATATGCATTGATGGGATTTCAATTAAAGGATTGGATAGTAAATTTTGTATTTAGTGATTTACTCAAAATTTGAGGAGTAAGATGATTAATGGGTTAGTATTTGAATACAAACTTTTTGGATGAGATTTTTTTAAATATATATTGAGTGGATTTAAAATTAGAGGATTGAATATTAAGTTTTGTATTTAGTGATTAGCATAAAATTTTTGAGGAGATTTTGATAAGAATGGAATTTGATTTTTAATTTTAAAGGTTTGCGGAAATATGATACTTATAGAATTTGGAAAGAAATTTTGTGAAATAGCAATATGGATTCACTTCATGATTATATGGTTTGATAAATTTAATTTTGATTGTAAAATAATATAAATGAATACATACAACTATTGAGGATTTTAAATTTCGAGGACAAATTTTTTTTAAGGTGGGTAGACTTGTAACCTCCGTATCCTGAAATTCGTGCTTAAATGTTGTTATTAGGTTAATTTGGGGCTATTGAGATTTTTTTATAATTTTTAGTTAATTAAAAACTAGTAATCCTAATTTTTTAGGACTTTCAAGAATTTATCTTAGGGATAAACTTTATTAAAAATATCCCAAACTTTTATTTTAGGTACTAAATAATAAAATATATTTTCTAGAATTTTTTGGGAATTTTTTGATTATTGTTAGCATTTATTTTGAGTTAATTATAAAAAACTGAATTAAAAACTAATTTCTGAAAAAGAAAACCCAAAAAGTAATTAATTTTGCCCAGTCAGCAAACAGGGGGCCCACCTGTCAGCCTCCCGCAGCGAACAGTGCCGGGCCCGCCCGTCAGTGACCGCGGGGTGGGTGCGAGCCGAGCCGAGCTGACCTCGAGCCGAGCCGAGTCAGAGTTCGACTCAGACTCAGCTGAGCCGAACCGGGTCAAACCATGATCGTCCGATTTGGGCGGGGCTGCACGGATGGCTGACACATGTCAACTCCGAGCCGCGGCTGCACTCTCTCTCTCTCCTCTATATATATATAATAGTTTAAGTTATTTTCTAGGGTTTTCTTGAGCTAATTTTTGGAGAATTGCCATCTAGGGTTCCTTTATCTTCCAGAAGCCATTGCGTATAGCTCTGGACTCCAAACGAGGCCTTGTTTTTTGTGTTAGAATGATATTGAGGTTAGCTTTCTGATTATATAAATTGGTTTACAAAATTATGAGTATTAAATTCTGGAAAATTCGTAGAGCACAGCATGTCCGAAAATAGATGTGTTTCGAAGTTTTAGCGATTTCGGGAGAACCAGGAATCAGAATCATGAATCGTTTGAAGTTTCAGAAAGATAATGTCGAGATCATTGACATATATTTTTCCCAGAATTTAATTCAAAGTATTTACATACTGTTAATTCTATAGAACTTCTAGGTTAGAATTTAACCATCGGTGCACGATACAAAACTTGTATGTGCCATAATTCCCAAACGAATTTGAATTCGGACGAGCCGTAAATTCTAGCATGTTTTTGATGCTGAAATCTACATAAAATCATGCATGAAAGTTGAGTTTGTGTCAGTTGACTTTTCGGTCAATAGATCGCCTCGATTTGCGTGCCATGAGTCTCGAGTCGATAAAATTTAGGTTCTTTTGGGCAAAATTTAGGAATTAACCTAAAAATCAGAATAATAGGATTAAAATAGGATTTTAGAGTAATTATTCCAGAATTAAATGAATTAAAATAAATTATCTTTTGACATGGTAAATTTGTAATACATAGGCTATTTGGACTGTGACTTGGACTCGGATTCATACCAGCTAAGGACCCCAGGCGAGTACATTCTTTGACAGTTTCCATTATGTTGATTATCTTTATAATTCTTGTTGTATAGCGTACATGACCCTGACACTGTTCTTTACACGAGTTGGCATCATTGAGACCTGTCACGAAGAGTCGTGATTGGAATCCATCGTGCTAGCTGGGGAAATGAGGAAATATTAGTAGCTTATGTGATCATACCCAACTTTACATGCATCATTAGCTCACCCACACCTCACGTCGGTGTAGCCTTACCCTTACATGCCTCATCGCTGTTATATATGGTTAGCCGGACTTGTTGGGGATGATCGCTAATCAATGTAATGAGTCATATAGTCCCAAGCCGATCATATGATATGCTAATATTTCACACACTTAGTTAGATGATTCTTGACATGCATCTCTAGTATATTGATCTAGCATCTCCACATGTTCTAGTTATTGTTCTTGTACAGACTTACATACCAGTTCATTGTTCTTGCGTGTACTCGTATTTCTATTTCATTGCTAGATGTACATTGATGATGACATGCTCCAGTATTCAATTTATTCCAGTTTTTCTATTTTCAGTATATCCATGCTCGTCAGTATTTCTTATTGCCAGTTATCCATATCTGTCTTATATGTCTTTACACTGTATTATAGTTTTTGTCAATATGCATGGAACTGCTGTTAGAGGTGTATTTCGTTCCAATCCTGACTGGATATTTTTTCCAGACTGTGACATAGAGGACTTGTTCCCAGCATACTTGGAGATTGGATGTTATTGATTGCAGGTTAGACTATTTATTGTTGTTTAGACTTGTCTTGTATTTCATTGCTTGCTTTGATATCTCATCGTGCTTTAGCTTATGTGATTGAGTATATTCCATATTATATTGTGATATTTGTGTCTCCTTATGGAGTTGGATATTCGTGAGAGATTACTTAGATAGTAATATGACCTAGACAGCGTTCTACCGCCGATGTTGCGGCGTAGGCTGGACGTACCCATGCTCTCGTGCCCATATACCGGGTGCGGGTCGTGACAATAACACAAATTTAGAAGCAGTCATAAACCAAGAGTCAACAATAGCAACTCTTAATCCTCGCAATATTGGGAGTGGACCTCCGCCGGTGATAATATATGTTCAACCGGGATCTTAGCATTCAATTGCCCCACTCTGACCAGAAGATCCTCTCGAAGCTATCCAGGAGTTGCGTGCACAGGTTGATATTTTAAAGAACAAAGACCATCTCTGCAAGCTGGGGGTAAAATAGCTTTATCCTCCTCATTGGGATAATGTTCTATTTCCTTCTAAAAATAAGCCTCAATCAATAGTCTTATTTGAAGGCAGGACATCACTGAGCCAGTATATTAATTACTTCAATATGATGATGGCACATCTGCAGAAAGAAGATGCTCCTTACCAGATTATTCGTGGGATGCTTGGCTGACATAGCCTACGATTGGTATCGCAGCTTATCGGATAACTGTATATCCTCATTTGATGAGATAAAATATCTTCTCCTCTCAGGATTCTACGAGGGAGGCATGGATATGAAAATATCATTGCTTATCTATATCAAACAAAAAAAGAAGGAATCCGCTCGTGAATTCATAGAGCGTTTCAAGAAAATAACTCAGAAATTATCCTCCAGTATTCTAGACTCTGCATTCATTTATACATGCAAAAAGAACCTACTACCTATAGTAAGGCTCTGGACAGGTCCAACTAAATTTTAAGACAGGACAATGTTCATCATTGGGGCCAAAGCTGCTGAAGGTATAGCAAAGGTGGCACATAATTTAGGATTACATATGACCAATAAGGAAGGAAAGTGTCCCTCCAACAATGCGAATAATCACAACAACAAAGAAAATGAGGCCTTGGCAATAAACTTGTCAAAGCCACCCACCTCTCCTCTAGCACAAAAGCCTCCAGAGTCTTCCAGGCCTAAGGAAGAAAATTTCTTTGACGAGAATGATTCTCATAGCATTTTTGAATGCTTGATAAAAAGCAACAAGTTGTAGTTGCCTGACATCAAACGACCAAATGAGGCTGGTAAAATAGATGACCCGAATTACTGCTTATACTATTGGCTTATTATGTCTTGGAAAGGAAAATCCAATAGTTAATAGATGCTAAAGCTATCACCCTTCACAATAAGGAGAAGACGGTCACCGCCAATATGGTGTCTCTTTAATTCGGCAATTTTTCAGCACAAGAAAATTTGAACGGTGTCATCCCAATACCTTGAACTACGATGGAAGTGGTAAATCTCCCGCATTCTCAAAGTCAAACAGAGGGGTTGGTGCTACTTACCATAGGTCATGGCAAGATTATGTGGATTCATCCCAACCTGCTGCCATATTGGGACCATGGAGCAGCATCTTCCATTTCAAAATCTAAGAAGGGTAAGAAGTATAAATCATGCAATATGATTTCTTTAGATAATCACTCTGATAGTGATCAAGATCAAATCTAGAAAATGTATCTCTCAAGAGCAGATTTCAAAATTTGAATATTACCCCACCAAGCTCTACTCGTGAGCTTCGTTTGACACACCGGCAATGGTCCATGATTGGCAATGTTCTGCTGTATAGGGCAAAACAAATCTTTATTTTTTATGAAAGTGTTCCTACACAAATTCCTGCTCCTCCTGCTACAACAAATATAGCATCAACCTCAACTCAAATGCTTAAGGAGGATCGTCCCAAATTTTATCAATACAGCCTGCAATCTGTAAGCTTGATGCAAAATATGGGATATAACTTCCAGAAAGCTGAAGGTTTGAACTTTGACAAGGGGCAACATATTCCTCTACAACTCTAAGGATAGTCCAACAAATCTTGTAGTAGATTGGGTTACGATAAAACTAGCCCACAGACTCGCTCCAAACAGAGGCATGATAAAAAAAAACTCAAGTCTTGTAATATGCTGCTTCTTTCTTCGATGACCAAAAAAGAAGTCATGATGGGTACCAAGTCTGGCAAATATTATCATAAAACTTATGAATCTGTCTCGGAGGATGTTCCTGACATTCTTCCTACTTGGCCAACTCTTGTTGCTCTGGTCACAACCAAACCTAGTCCTTCGAAGCCTACAACGGTAGAGAAAGGGAAGCAAAAGGAAGTACGCTTCGACAAATCCTTGAAGAAGAATGTTACCCAAGGACTTGAAAAGCCCGATAATCTTGTCATATTGGCACAATTAGCCAATACAATAGTCTGACTTTCCATATTCGAGTTACTTCGTTTGTCGAAGGAGACTCGTGAAGCTTTTAGCGAAGCTCTGATACATGTAGACACATGCTTATCTCAACTAAAGAATCCTGATGAAGAGCCATTAGCATGTCCTCAATGCCACATCATGATCGAGAAGATTCATAACCTCACCTTCACACAAGATGACATGCTACTCAAATATAATCAGCATGACAGACCTTTATATTATACTGGTTACATCAGATCTATCAAGTCAAACTGGATTCAGATCGACCCTGGTTCTTCACTCAGCATCATTCCTAAAAGTCTACTGAGAGGATTGAAGATACCAATGCACAACTTGTCTGCTACTAGCACTACCATTATAGGCTTCAACGCTAGAAGAAGAAAGATACGCCTAAAAATTCAGATAGGCGATTTACGTAATGAAGTCACATGCTATGTGATTGACTCTGACATATTCTACAGCATTTTGTTGGGACAGCCATTGATACATGAGCATAAAATTGTACCCTCCACTCTACATCAATGCTTCAAATATGTTAACAGTAGGGAAGAAGTCAAAATAGAGGTAGCTGACCTCAACCCATTCAAAGGTGTTGGGGCCTATTTCGCGGATTCTGTACTCTATACACCAAATTATATGAAAGAAGAAGCTAATCAAGCTAGTGATGAAGCAGAAGACATACCAAAATAAGAGCCTTTGATAATCTGAGTTAAAGGACGTAATACTCGTCTAACTCCTTTGAAGCCTCTCGACATCAACCTACAAAAATTACCTCCAGTGTTCATCAACCTTCGATGCAATGAACATCTAACACTGGAAAATGAGCCCCTTGTTATCAACATTCGTCGTAATAAGCAACCAACATCAGTAAATCAATCCCTAGTCATCAATCTTGTCAAGCCTCCTGTCAAGGCTGAAGATTCTGCTGACTATGTGGAAGATGAAGAAATCTTGTATTTCATGAATAAAAAAGATACTACTTCGCACTACGTTGATGTTGAACCCTTTGCTGAGAAATTCTTGGAGGCTCTTCATCTCTACGAACCTTTGTCTATATCCATGGTATCTCCATTTCAATATAGTTCATTATATAAAAAATAAGAGGATGCATACTTCATAGTCCCAGCAAGACAGGACAAGAAATATCAGATAATTTATGGCAAAGCTAGAAACAAAAGAGGCATGCAGACTAATGATTCTGACGAGGATATTAGGAAGATACAACTGTATAGTTACAGCCAACCAGCCAAGAATATTATACAAATGATAGACTACAAATTAAAATCTGGTTTGAGACTAAATTATGAAAAAGATATACGGACTCCTATACGTCACTGCTCTCCAAAAGGCAAGTCGAAAACATACTACCAATGGACTGGTCGTGGTATAGGATACGTTACACCACCAACAAGTCCTAAAAATTCAGAATCGAAAGAAGAGACGCATTCTCATTCCTTTGACTCATCATTGTAAGATTCTGACGAAAGCATGGGTAGCGTATTCAAACAGGCTTTCTCTATAAATTTGATGTTAATTGCCTCAGATGATAAAGATGCTGAACTATTGAAACCATTCGAGAACGATCCATGGGCACAACAAATTGATACTCAATAGGAGCTTCGGTTTGAGCAACGTGAACCACCTACATAGGATAAAATAGTCCAAATTGATGTTGGAGAAGAATCTTCCCCAAGACCAATTTTTATTAGAAAGAGTCTTCCTGAAGAAGATCAACACGCTTTACTCCAGCTAATAAAGAAGTATATTAATGACTTCGCCTAGAGTTACGAAGATATGCTTGGCCTAGATCCTCAAATAGCCATACACAAGCTTAGTATTCTTTCGAATGCTAAACATGTGAAACAGCAGCAACGGTGATTTCGTCCGGATATGATGGATGTAATTAAAGCAGAAGTCAAGAAACTCATAGCATGTGGCTTTGTTCGAGAAAAGCAACATCCAGACTGGGTAGCCAATGTTGTTCTAATCATGAAGAAAAATAAAAAGTTTGGGTCTGCATAGATTATCGAGATCTGAACTTGGCTTGTCCAAAAGATGAATTTCTATTTTTATCATAGACGTCATGATCGACAATACATGAGAATTTAAACGTATGTCCTTCATGGATGGGTTCTCTAGATATAATCGAATTAAGATGTCATCTGATGATAAAAAATATACTTTTTTTCATACACCATTGAGAATTTACTGTTATACAGTCATGTCCTTCCGCTTGAAGAATGCAGGTGCAACGTATCAATGATCCATAAGTACAATTTTCCAGAAGCATTTACGGAAAATATTAGAATGCTATGTGGATGATATAGCTATCAAGAGCCATCTTAAAGATGATCATCTTCAAGATTTGAAGACTGTGTTCGAATTGATGCATCATCACCAATTGAAGATGAATCCAACCAAATCCTTTCAGGGAGTCTCCCGTGGAAAGTTCCTCGGATTTGTAATAACCTCCAAAGGTATTCACATTGATCCCGATAAAATCAAAGATATCCTCGAAATGCCGCTTTCACGTAATCTCAAAGAACTTCGTGATCTACAAGGCTGTCTAACATATATTAGGAGATTTATCTCCAATCTTTTGGGACAATACCGACCCTTCACTCAGTTAATGAAGAAAGGCTATCCTTTGTCTGGAATAGAGCATGTCAACAACCGTTCAACGATATCAAACAATATTTAACAAATCTGTCAGTTCTGGTGTCTCCGATCGTAGGAAAATCTTTTTTGTTGTATGTTCGAGCAATGGATCACTCCCTAGGAGGTCTACTTGCACAGAAGAGTAACGAAGGCCATGAACAGGTAATCTATTATCTCAGTCGTATGATGGTCAGCACTAAATATCGATACAATCTGGTAGAAAAAGAATGCCTCGCCTTGATGTTTGCTATTCAAATAATACAATATTAAGTGTCAGGTTAAACCATTCATGTCATATTCAGAGTGAATACCCTTCGAGTATTGATGACCAAGCCAAGAATACTCAAATTTTGTTTAGCCACATAGGAAATGTTGCTATCACCTTATGACATGGGATATATCCCACAAAAAGCAGCGAAGGGTCAAGCGCTAACTGACTTCCTGGCAGCTTATCTTGTACCAAAAACTTTCAAACTGTATGATAACATCCCAGATGAAGTCTTAGAGTCTAATATGGCCATGAGAGATGACACCTAGAAACTATTCTTTGATAGTGCATCAAGAATAGGACCCAAAGACAATATAGTAGTTGGAGTTGGCATAGTCCTAGTATCTCATGACAAACTACTCATTCATCGAGCATATTCTCTCAGTAAACAATATTCCAATAATTTGGCAGAATACAATGCTATACTCGTTGGTCTCCAATTAGCTAAAGAATTGGACATAGAACATCTTGACGCTTAGGGAGATTCCAAGCTAATAGTCAATCAGATCAATGGAGAGTACGAGGTTCGGCATGAAGACCTCATCCCTTATCATTAAGCGGCAATCGAACTGGCTTTTACTTTCAAAGGATTCTTCATCGAGCATTGCCTCGGTTAAATAATATGGAAGCAGATGCTTTACCCGACTTAGCAGCATCATTGGTCATTCCCCTAAAGAGATGACACTCAATTATGCTAACAGGACAATAATTTTTTTGTAAAAAAATAACTTGCACATTGAATAGAGTTACGTCATAAAGTCAACCTCCATGGATAAAGATTGGAGAGACCCTTTTATAGATTATGCTGCTTATGGGATTCTTCCAAAAAATTTGAAAGAAGCAACTTCTATTAAAAGATGTTCACTTTGATTCTACTATGACGTATCATCCAAAATATTATATCGTCATTCTTATGAGGGATTGCTGCTACATTGTCTTTCCAACCCTAAAGCAAGATAATCACTCTGTGAAGCTCATAATGGCATCTGTGGATCATATTAGCCAGGTCCTAAATTATAAGACCGCCTTAGGAGAATAGATTATTATTGGCCCACCATGGCGAAAGATGCTATAGATTACGTTCGTAAATGTAGGTCAATATAAATCCATGTTGATTTTATCCACCAACCAACAAAGTTCTTACACCCTACAGCTGCCTCATGGACTTTTGAAGCTTGGAGAATAGATATTATTGGTCCGATCAGCCCATCTTCTTCTAGAAGATATCGATTTATACTTTCAATAATTGATTACTTCTCCAAATGGGTAGAAGCAGTCTCGCTTATCGAAGTTAAGACGTCCAATATAATTAACTTTGTCAAACACCATATTATATATCATTTTAGTATTTTTCGGAGGATAATACATAACAATGGGCCATAATTCGCTAGTCAAGCATTTTATCGATTCTGTGACAAGAATCGAATCCATAATGTAGCATCTACGGCCTACAATCCAACAGTCAATGGCTTAGCGGAAGCCTTCAACAAGACCATAATCAAACTCCTTAAAAAGTTTGTCTCGTCCAACAAATACGAATAGAATAAGAAATTCGGGGAGTGTTTATGGGCTTATCGTACTATAGTTCAAACTCCAACTGGTTGTACACCATTCATTTTGTTCTACGAATATAAAGCAATTATTTCGCTCAAAATTTATATACCTTCTCTTAGAATAGTCATTTCTAATGAGATAACAGTAGAGAATAATGATCGATAAAGTGCATGCACGCTCAACAACGTATTGAGCTATACCAATCACGCATTTCCAGAGCTTTAATCAAAAATTCAAGGAAATAATATTGCAGGTCTGTGAAGTGGTCCTTATAGTAAGGAGACCTATGATCATAACCCATAAGAGAAAAGATAAATTCCAAGCTAAATGGGAAGGTCCTTATGTGGTGGAGACAGTATTCTCCAACGGAGCTTATAGGCTCGCTAAGCCTAATGAAGATTTGATAATGATGCCTATGAACGACAAATTTCTCAAGAAGTATTATGTCTAATCACGACATATTCCTCTCCATATCCAGCAAATTAAAATAGGATATACAACAAATACATCTTTAATCCACAAGAACTCGTAGACTACATGGCCTCTCGAACTATTACCTATATTCATTTTTGAATAAGATATGGGTAATAGGTCCTCAAAGTTCCCTGGTGGGACAATACTCAGATCCAACAGAATACTCCAGTTGAGATCATCTAAGCGATTCTCTCCAACAAAAATATTATATTCTTAAAGCACAGTTATTTTAAGGATATCATATTCCTGATCCCCAGTTGGTTTAGAAATAATCTCATATGTTTATTCATCAGTCAATAAGTGTAATGTGATTCATGTCCATATTATCTCTGAATTGTGTTTCATTTACTATCCCCTAAAGAGAAGACAATATTTTACCCTTGAACTACTTTTTCTTCTCTTCTCCAGTGGAATAAACTAGTGAGCTATCACATCCATATCACCTCTGATAATATTTCTTCTTGTAAAATTTATCATTTATACTCAGCATGAGTATGCCTTGAGTGATAAATCTATCAAATTCTTCCACATAGTTATTCTACCATGTCCATAATACCTCTGAGCAGATATATTCGGTGGGATCCTATTTGAAAATATATCACGTCCACATTACCTCTGATCTTGTTTTCAATCTAACATATTATTTGTATATAATAGTAGATACGCAATAAATAAATAGGTCTACAATAAATAATTATTCTTTAAAAATTTCAATTCATTTTAATTGACAAACTTATAAGGAAGAACATAAGATAGATTTTACTTAGGTGGAGTAGAAAGATCAAGAAGTAATTGTGTCAGTCGAACTAGTTGCTGGTCTTTGTTCAATGTTGCTCTCCTGCATACTTCGAGCATTCTAGAGTCATCTATACCAAAAGGAGCCATAGTAGCATATAACTATATCATCTTGTTTCGAGCATAGTCGAGATCGTTCTTATTATGCTCAAGCTCCAAAAGTTATTCTCTTGCTAAGTCACAATATACCAACTCTTCCCGACGTTAGTCCAAAGTCATCTTTAACTCCTCTCTCGCTTGCTTAAGCTGGGCTTCGAGTTCTTGGAGCTGAGTGTTGAGCTGTATCGCCTTGTCATTATGTTCATCATAGGAAGAACGATGAAGAGAAAAATAAGAAGTCACCTCTTTCACAGAAGTATTTATTCAGACAGTCTTCTCAGCATGGATCTTCATATGCTCCTGAAAAGTGGACTGACGCTCCATGAACTCAGCAGTAATTAACTCATATTTAGTCTAAATTAGAGCCGAGATATCCCCATTGTTAAACTGCAGATATTCATTAATTGGCTGCTCAAAGTCCTATCAAGATTAGCTCAAGAGCAGCGACCCTATCTTCATTCTTAATATTTATGATCAACTGAATCATGGGCAAGCTAGCTTCTTTTATATCCTCAAAAGATAACCTTTCTCAAGAACCAGGTTTATCAACACCTTCAGTATTTTGTAGAAAGCAGATGTATAAGCTTCTTCTAAAGCATTGAAATGAGTGTTCAAACTTGATGTCGTGATAATTTTAGCTAATCCTCAACCATGATGTACGAAGACAGTTGTCGTAAAATTTATAGCCTCGACACTGTAGACAAAAGAAGAACCCGTTGCTTGTTATCTCGGGCTAATAGTGGTAGCCATTTCAGCAGCACTGGTCATTTCTACCACAAGAGAAGTTAAAGCTACTCATGGTATTGATACGATATCTGCAGCCAGAACTGTGATATCAGTGACAGAAGTTGTTTCTGCCTGCGAAACAACCATCTCTTCGACACTCTCTGGAGCAACTCCTACCACAATTTTATTATATAAAAAAAATTGAACAAATAATATGATCAATAAATAACATATTATAATTAAGATATATGTACGTCGAGCTAAGGAAAGAAGTGACACATTGTCCTGTGGTACCCGGAGATATCACTACATGAATTTATGATAATGAAGCATGCAACGCAAGAATTTGTGGTATAGAGAGAATAGAGAGACACGTACCATTACCAGGTAGTACATACTCATCTTCAGGAGTCTGCCCCTCCAAAGAATTTCTTAGGCCTGTCAACGAAGCCTCTACTTCAGACAAATTGGCATATAGGAGCAAATCATCATAGTCACTCATAGTCATGCTCACATCTGAAACTACAGTTTCAGTATCAATCTGCTCTGTAGCATCTTCAAGCCCAACTGTAACTATAGAAGATTGATGTTGATCCTGAATATCCTGTCCAGGCATATCTTCGGAGGTTGTAGCAGCAATGTCAGCTTGTGACTCAACCTATTCACCAACTTCAACCCGAGAAGGAGAAATTATTTCTACACCAACGTCTTCTATGCTATCACTAACCCTGGAATAAGAACTTCTCAGGGCAGGTTGAGCCTTTGGATCTACTAACGGAGCAACCTGGTTCTCTGGATCCATCAAAGGAGGAGGTATGAATGCTATCGGCAGAATACATTGAGCAGCAGCATCAAGAATATGAGCTATAAATTTAACTATTGTAGCAACAGGGACGACACTTATTCCTGCATCAATAACTGGGGAGGGATGGAAGTGATAATCCTCTGCACCACTGGAGAAGAGACAGACGGTCCAGGCCGCTTCGGCGAACTAATCAGTTCGTCAATCAATTTTTTTCTTGAAGGAGCATAAATCTTCGATTTTGGCTTCCTAGGCTTCGCGACAACAGCCCTCTTCTTGGCGGACCGGCCACTAGTAGGAAACGTAATATTATGCTTCCTAGATTTATGAACCACTATGGCAGGGGTGGGTGCATCTGGTTGTACAAGTGGAAGAGCTTCCAATACCTTATCCAGTGGCACATCACCCTCCTCTTCGACTAAAGAAGGCCTTATTGGTTCCGGAGTGACTCCTTCTACCGAAGTTTGAAAAGCTGACCCATATATCAAATCCATGTGGAACTGGTTGATAGAACAATAAAACTGGACAAAGGAATACAATAAACGTAAAGGAGGATTGGGTGCAAGCAAAGTAAAAGTAGCTCATGTACAACTCATGATAAATATCTCCATCTTCGGGCGCCGTCGATTAAACCTCCAGAGTTTGCAATACACGGAGTAGCATTTCCAATATGTAATTGATCATAGCCAAATTGTCTTGCAAAGCGGATAGATAAATATGGTTCGAAAGTACAACCGTTGCCATTTCTATATACCAAGTGGGATGGCCGGATAAACATCAACCAGAATATCCCTGATGGCAACCTCGATATGGTGGTTCCCTCGTCAATAAAACTTGAACCTTGGTGCTCAGTTTCTACATCGGGGATAACGCAGTAAAAGCTCCAATTGTTTTCCATGTTTAAAACTCGCCTGGTCTGAAAAGGTGTAGTATAGGTCCATTTAGAAAGCCTATATCTACAAAGGAACATATTTTTTGTCCGTCATCCTGAGTCAAACTGGGAGCCATCAAACTCTGGTTGTGTAAAATCAACCAACCCATCAGATATGTAAATGAAAGCTCTGTTCGAGGAAATTACTCTCATCGAGGATCTACCACCAAATTATGAGCAAGTTCCCGTAAACCAACGTTCAAACGGCACACCATAGCTGGTAGCAATGCCAGTCGATACTTGAAAATCAGATAGACTGCAGGGAATAAAACATTCAGATGGAGATGAGCCACTGAGCCTGAACCTCCAAGGACCAGCCAACTTCAGAGCTATAAAAAAAATATCCGGCCAACAAAGCTTCAGACGAGATCTTTGTACGAATGTGTCTGAGATAACTAATAGTCAGCGTACCTGTTACAAAACTTCCCACACGATCCTCAAAGGACTTATCTCCATCATTATGACTTGCCATGAGTTCTTCAACCCTAGTAGAACTCAAAGGTTAAAGCGGTCGAATCTCTGTGCATTCCTTCTCGCTTCTATCATTGAAGAGGTATTGAAACCACTTCCTGATAAAGACAGTACTGATTAGGATAATAAACGAGAAAAGATTTATAATGTGGAAAACGAGGTCTTATATGAAAACCCGTCCTTCTTTTATGTTTACAAACAAGATTGTACAAATTTGATCCTACACGAGGATGTCTAAGTATAATTTATTTAGTCTGGGTGAATATTGCTATAGGTGTCTGATCTGCAGTCGATCACTTTAGCCCTTGGACCACACGAAGTTGAAGAAATGCCGTGGAAGACAGGTAGCAGCTTCGAAGGTTGCTAAAGAGGGTGGATGCCCGATGCCAAAGTCGTCGATCCCTTCTCTTTGCCTGAGCTCTGGATTTTTCTCTCTCTCCCTCTCTCTCGACCGTTGGATCTGGTACTAGATCTCTTGATCAGTTTTCAGACCTAACTTCTTCGACCCTCTAATTTGTCGACCTTTTACTCTGTTGATAGAGGTCTCTATTTATAGAGTTTTAGTGACAGTGACCACTCAATCGGTGTAAAAATTGAGTAGTGGAAAGTGCAGCACCCTTTTACACAACGGTTAAAATAACCAATGCCTGCGTATAGATGATCTTTTGAATGAGCGTCTGACGCGAGTCCAACTAAGGGACAAAACGCGTATAACTGCTACAAAGATCACGGCGTAGAAGCCACGTAGGTAGGTATCCCTCGTGTAGAAGAGGTTGGCATAGAAGCCAATGTCTGTCACCATGGCATAGAAGCCAAATAGTTATCAAACCGGCATAGAAGCCGAATAGGCGTAGAAGCCGAGCAGGCACCGAAGCTGAATAGGCGTAGAAGCCGCTGCGTAACGTGCCAGAGTGATGATGTGGACGTCTTAGCCAGAATTACGGCTCTTAGAGATAATCAGATCTCTTGCATTAAATACAGAGATCTGCCCCCATCCTGTGCATTAAATACAGATGCTTGTCTTTAAGATTTGTCATCATGCTGCGCATTAAATGCAGATACGCACCTTGAATCCTGTGCGAAGAGTAACCGCTGTCGTGGTAGACTGTTCGTCTTTTGCGGAGCGTAAGGAGCTCACGTTTGCCTGTGTAAAACTAGGCAGTGTATTCCCTTGTATGCGTAGGAGCAGCTCTCGCAAAGGTGATGTCACTAAACGACGGTTCGATGACATTTAATCAAATCTCCTGTATTATATGTGGGGATCCGCCATCATCCTGTACATTAAATACAGAGGCGTGCTTTGAAGGTCTGCCACCCTTCTGTTCATCAAACGCAGAGACGTGCCTCAGGCATCTGTCAGTATTTGGCGCATTGATTGCAGAGACGTGCCTTGAGGGCCTGTCACCACCCTGTGCATTAAATACAGAGATGCGCCTCGAGTCCCGTACGGAGTACAGCTTTTGACGTGGCAGGCAGTTTATCTTTCGCGGAGCGTAAGGAGCTCTCATCTGCCTGTGTAAAACTAGACAGCGTATTCCTCTGTGTACGTAAAAGCGGTTTTACGCAAGAGAAATGGCAGTAAATGACAGCCTGGGTTGCAGTGCCGTGCCATCATTATAGCCGTCGTCTGGGTAGTCGAGCAGTATCCCTTTGTCAGGTTTATTGCAGGATCTGCAGGATCTGACAGGTTCACTTTAGAGAATACGAAGCGTCCCTCGTACACTTCAATGCTGCATTGAAAGAGGATGAGTTTTACGCCATAAAGGCGATGAAGCACCCTGTTTACGCTGAAGCAGCCTGGTCATACTGCCCTACGCGGATGGTCCTCGAGCCTATATTTTATGTTGTGCTTAGCGAAGAAGCTCTGTTTGTACGTTGAAGGCTCTGAAGTCCTCTGTTTACGCTGCTTTGCATCAATATGCTGCGTAGAGCTATCCAGCGTATTTTTTATGCTTCTACAAGACTCCCTTCAAAGCTTTTAAATTTCTCGTAATTTGAAACACTTTGAATGAAGCATGACCCGCTCCTCGTAACTCGAAATGTTTCTGAATGGAGTTTTGAAACGGTCGAGGCTGACTTTATGGCGGATTTATTGGGGATCGGTGCTCTCTCTTGCCTATAAAAAGGCTGAGGTGTTCTCCTGTTCTTCCCATACTTCCTTCATCATACAGAGATGATGGCCGGAGTTCGTCGGGTCGACTTGAGGATGAAGAAGATCATGCTCTTCCAGCATGTAAGGAGCCAAAAAATACCGCATCTTCGAGCAAATATCCTCTGCAACGATGGATCATGGAAGGATATCATAGCCTCCTTTGCTCGGGATAATCAGCAACTTTGTATGGTGGTTCTTCGGGAGAGAAGAAGAATCGTATTTCACCACGCTGCTTGCAAGTGGCACCTTCTTCCGTTACCTCCGGGGACGAGAGCAGACAGACTAGCTCTATCCCGGCTCGAGTGGCGGTGGTCTGTAGGAAAGCAGATTTACCCTGCTTTCCTTCTGTTGGAGGATGGGTCTATACCCATTTTTGTATCCTCCCGCCACTGATCATCTTCTTGTTCATCGACTGTGGATATCGACGAACCATTTTGGAAGAAGAGGAAGACCTTCACCAATGTGAGAACCTGGCAGAACAGCTTCTCGGTGCGATCTTCAGACGATGATGAAGAAGCCCTTTGTAGACGGGATTTCCCTCATATGTCGTCATAAAAAATAAAAAAAAACCTTGTAGACTGGATTTCCCTCATGTAATCATCCTTTTTAATTTTAATAAAATCGTCCTTCTTCTGTGCATATGATCATCTTGCCATACTTTGCTGTGAAGTCTGAATATGTGTAGCTTCGACACGTCTGATTCTTTATGCTGACTCTGTTTAGAAAGAGTGTTAGGTCATGTCCTATCTTTTACGCATAACTCGGTATGCATAGAAAGCCGCTTTAGCAATCGAGTATTCGAACTGCCCTGCTATTTTAGGAGTGAGAAACCGCGTAGAATTCTGAACTGTTACTTCTGATAAACAGAATTTTTTTGTTCAGACATCATCTTCAAGAATGATTTCTCCAAAATCCCTTAGAACAGGGCGAGAAATGGCAGTCAAACTGATTTGCCATCTTGGTAGATGAAATATTTAGACTGGAGTTTGGATGAACTTCGAATCGAGCCATGAAGAAGAGTAATTTTTTAATATTGAACTCTGTGTGAACTCCTGTAATTGACCGCCTTGAGGATCGTTCAGATGTACGCGTACTCTGGCATGCATATCTTTCAGATGTGCGGTAAGTCATGGAGCGCAAAATCATAAGTTGGCAGCCTCTGAGCATAAACTAAACACCATCGAGCATGAAATCATAGACTTATAGTTCCTGAGCGTGAAGTCATAGGTTTGTAGCCTCTCGAGCATAAAAGCTACCGAGTACAAAGGCATCCGGGCGTAGAACCCGACTTGTAGCTGTCGAACGTAAAGCCGTAGATTCGTAGCTATCGAGCGTAGAAATCTCCTTAGCGTAGAACTGTAGATTTGTTGCTTCTGAAAAGAAAATTTTTTGAGCGTGAAGTCGTGGATCCGTCGCCTCTGAGCGTAAACTAAGCGCCACCGAGCGTGAGATCATCGATTTGGTATCTGCTGAGCGTGAAGTCGTAGGTTTGTAGCCTCTCGAGCATAAAAGCTACCGAGCACAAAGGCATCCGGGCGTAAAACCATAGACTTATAGCCTGCGAGCGTAAAATCGTAGATCTGTAGCTGTCGAGCGTAGAAACCACGAACCTTCTTTGTACGAAAAACTTTTTGAATTCGCTGACTGTCCGCCTTCTCTGAATAAATAGGCTGACGTAGGACCCAATCATAACCGAATATTAATTAGGGGATTTGGTTCGGGGTCCGAGGAGTCCATCTGAACTCTATATATATCCCAAGTTTCTGAGAGAAAAACTTTCCATCCATCTTCTGCGAGAGAAAGCTTTCGACTGTTCGAGTTCTTCTCCGTTTCTTCTTCGAGTCTTCAAAGTTTCCAGTAATGGCTTCGAAACAATCCTCCTCCACTAAGGGAAAGAAGGTTGATTCTTCTTCTCGTTTCTCCGCTCAAGCGAGAGCGTCTCTGGTTGGACAAGGCAAACTTCATTCTGAGCGGTGCATCCCGCCGACGAGTAGTGCACCCGGCTTGGAAGGTAGAGCTTTTGGAAAAAAAGAGAATAACTGAAAATCCTTCGCACACGTTGAACGTGACCGCGCTAGGTCGTCTCCTGTGCTGATAGCCTCTTCGAGGAAGATGACGCACGGAGATGTTTCATCTTTTACGCCCATATTTCTAATGTGTCAGCGTAAGAACTCTATTTTTTCGCAGTCGAGCGTAAAAGCTTCGACTGTTCGAAAAGTTTGGCGTATAAAATTTGAGTGTTTTACGCTTTTGGATGAAAATCCTGGCGTAATAACTCGGTTTTAATAAGTCTGGCATAAAGCGCAGACCGTATACTGCCGATCTTGAATTTTACGTTTAGGGAATAGATTCCAGCGTAAAAACTCAAGTTTCACAGTCTCGGCGTAGAGCACGGACTGTTGATTTTTTTGCGGATGCTGTAAGTCCTGTAATGTCTAGTTATAGGAACTGACGTGTTTTTCTTGTACTTTTGCAGTCAACTTGCATGAGTCTCCGCTGGCTGAGGTGATGGGCTCTGCCGCCGGGATGCTGCACTCCAACTATCTGGAGGATCTGTCGCACGTAACATTTTCTATCTTCGGGCCCCAGTATCCCGAAGGAAGGGCAATTCTGATATCGGCTCAGGGCGAGCGAACGCTGCTGAACTTGATCAACGGGGAGCCCCTAACATACGTAGACGGAGAGCAATACCTGAAGCCGGCTTTCCTCTGGGTTTTTCCTGCCGAGGGTTTGGTCTTGTATCTGCCCAATATGCCGAGAGACTACCCCATCTCGGCCTTCTTCCATGCTATGCATCCCAGGAGGATGTCATGGACGCTGACCCCCGATCTTCACGGCAAGCCAGGAAAGATCTTTCATTTGAGAGGAGCTGACCAGGGGTCGTTTGTCAGCCGCCCTTCTGGCTCTGTGACGCTGTTCAGGGGGCTGTACCCGGGCAGTGTCCCAAGTAAAGACAGTTTGGTGATCCAGCCGGTCCAGTTACCGACTTTCTGTAATGATTTTATGGGGCGTGGGGGAGTTTACCCTAAGGTGAACCCTCGGTGTGGCGGGTGGATTACCCCTTCAAACCTTCGATGGGCTCGCTTAGTTGATTGGGCCTTGAAGCATTTTCAGACCGAGTTGGAGAATATCAGTCTGTTTGCAGCTGTGAGTGCTACCAGTGTTGGGTTACCTCCTAACCCTAACATGTTTCTGGCACTGATGGAGCGATATATTTCGCTTACCGGGACTTTTGCCACTCCACTGGGGGAGTTGGGATTGGTCCTGCATGAGATGGCAGAGATCTCAAGACTGCCAATGGGGGACACTCCATATGAAGAGTATGTTCCTACGAACCGTGAGCTGGGGGATTCAGACCCTCGGGTAGTGGAAGTATACCAGGAGTTGATGTGCCACTACCTCGCTTGCACCGCTTTTTATGGTGAGCCTTCAGATTTGGCTCATATCAACAAATGGACATCCTATCTTTTCTTCCACCGGTCCAGGACTGCTAAGCCGGAGAAGGTATTGGAGGGCAAGGATCTGCCTGTGAATCCCCTGAGTGCGCTTAATGCTCAGGTAGTTGACGATCTTATGGGGGATGCTGGTGCTCCGGACTGATTTCTCGACGAAGGGACAGGAAAGTATCATGAAGGCACTAAGGCCTATAGTTATTTGAGGCGCTGTCGCAGGCCTCTATCCAGGGAGGCTCAACTGGCTGGCTTCCTCTCTATATGGCTGCGCCGAGTAGTAGTACCTGGCGTCGCATCTGCGGACCGCATTCACTGCAACACGCTATGGCCTACAGTACGTCTGGTGTTCGGGGCAAGACTGGGCTTGCTCCCTGCCATGGTGTGTCGTATACAAGTTAGCCTGAGGGCCATGACTGACGGGCTGCTCGTCAATGAAATTCGGCGTGATAGCTTTCCCAGGATAGAATTACCATACCTGTATCTGATGGGATGGTTAATTCTTCATAATCCCAGGGTTATGTCTCCCGGCTCCGGCAGTAGTTCGGGGACTAGTTTTCTGTTGAACTACCAGAAGTCTTCCTGGAATGTGAACACAGTTATAGACTGTCGGCGGGCGCTAGGCTTCAGTCATAGTTGGAAGCTTTTCTGCACCGTCCCTTTTGTACATCGCAATCAATCGGGGATTAGGCCCGAGGATTCGGGTAGAGAGAAGACCATTCTTTCTTCCGAAGCTTTTAATTGGTTGGTCTATATCAGACCATCCCATCTGTTGTACAGAAGCGAAGATCATTGCTTCTTGGAGACCTACTTGCCCAGTCGGTTTGCCCGGTAGTTTGGGTATGATCAGTTGAACATGGGCAACGCCGTCACCAGCTTCAGGTCCAGAGGTGGACTCATTGATAGAGCGAGGGGATGGCGATATTTTATTATGGGCTGTACTGGGGCAATTTTTACTGTGCCGGTCATTACACTCTCCACGGAGCTGCGCATCCTGCATTCGTATGCCCAGTTCTATGTGGCAACGAACACCTTCCATCGCGATTTTGATATGCATGGAAGCTTTAGGGTGCCCTCTTCCAAGCCTGGGGGAAGAGTTGAAGTCCCCTCGGTTTCTTCCAACGAGGGTGAGGAGTCCGTTACCCTGGATGAGCCTCTGGTGTCGGTCCCTAGGGGCGAAGTACCTCCGCCTACAGGGGCTTTGGTAGTTCCTGGGAAGCGAAGGGCTCCTGCTCCCAAGGAGACTTCCCCTCGTAAGAGGAAGAAGAAGATGGTAAATCGTCCTCTCCGGATTCCTGGCATTGAGGCTCCTGGAGGTGAGCTTGCATCTCCCCGCATTGGGGACGATTCTTTGATTGGAGGTTCCTCGCCTTTTAGAGAGGGACCTTCTACAGTTCCGGCTGGTGGTGCCGGGGAATCTCAGCTGGACGCTGGTGTCGCGGCCATTGCTTCAGGTAGTGGAGCGAGGTCGCCTTCGGGGCAGAGTATAATAAAGTTCCGTATACCTCTAGCCGGATCGGCATCGGGAGGGACTTCTACCGTGCCTGCGAGCGCACCTAGCACGATTCCAGCCGATGAGCCTCGGTTGGATTTTGAGGAGGACTTGGAAGACTATTTGTCAGCTTCTGTTAGCAGACCCCTTTCCCCAGGTATGACAGCTTGCCTAGCATTATTAAGAAATGATTTAGCTGTACAGGCTGCGGATGCGACATATATGCCGTCGGCCATGGGTAAATATCGTCTGTTATGCCTCTTCTTTAGGGAAATTAATATTATGTTGATATTAACTTCCTTTTGCCTTCTCTTCAGGGGAAGATCTCTTCGGGGAGGGTGATGTAGATGCGCCCTTAAGCTCTGTATCAGGTCCTGGCGGCGATACGGAGGTACCCGATTTTGAAGAGGAGACATCTTCGGGTGCTGGCTTGCTTGTCGAGGAGACTCCGATATCTCAAGAGGAGGACGAGCCTGTTATTGCGACAGTGCCTCTTTTAAGCAGGTTGGTCACTTCGTCCGATGTTGGCGATTCTTCTTTCGTCGCACCTCCTATTGAGGCGACGGCCGTGGCGACATCGTCTATGGTCATTCCTGGAGGGGAAGTTGCCACGATCGCGGACACTCCCCGCGTTCATACGGACCTAGTTGCGCTGACCGAGCAGTATACCGGTATCTTCTTCACCACTTTGAGGACGCTAAAGTCAATGGTGTTAGCGAAGAAGCTGGACTTTGCGTCGCTGAAGAGATCCTCTCGATTCTCGATAGAGGCGATCAGGGAATTCGATGATACCGGGGTAGCTGACGCGCTGGAGGCGATGGTTAATGGTTTGGAGCAACCCATTAACGAATACCTGCAGCTAGCTCGAGGCAACATTGAAGCTCTGGTCCATGCCAGATACGACTCCTTGACTGCGCATCTTGTTGAAAAGAAGGAAGGTCTGAATAAATTCATCGAGACTAATCAGCAGGAGATGGACAAAGGAAAAGTCTTTTTGGAGGAGACTATCGCCCTTCAAACGAAGTGCCAGGCCGAGCATGACGGCAATGTAGCGAGGGTCCGCAAACTGGAGACAAAGCTTGCTCAGGCAAAGGAGTAGGCTTCTCAGTCGTCGGAAGGTCTAGATGTGGTGAATGGCCGACTGGTCGCAGCACAACAGAACTTGGCGAGTGCAGGAGTCGCCCGTGCCGGTTTCCTTTGGGCTATAGTCGAACTGTCCCTCCTGCTAGATGACGAGGCATGGTTGGAGTGGGTACGCGCTGATGTCTTGGATTCCAGGGCTGAGAGGATGGTTGTACTGGCGCAGCAGCTTCACGACCTGACTGCTCCCCCTTCATGATATACTTTTGCTTTTGCTTTTCAATGTACTTTTGCTCTTTTCGGGGAATAATGAAGAGGCTTTTCATCTGACTTTGTGGACCCCTTATTTCAGAATATAAATGACAGGTTTGGGTGAAAGTGATATCAGAGGTGGTATGGACGTGATATACTTTCGGTAAGCTTTAGCAGAGCATATCTATTCAGAGGTCATATGGACATGATAGAATATGATCCAACTAGTTTCGTTTTGGAAGTAGTTTTGTCAGAATGAGGTCTTCGCCATATTCCACTTGAGCAGAGGAGGTTTAAGCATAATACCTTTTCAGGAATTAGCCATTGATAGGAGCCATTAGCAGGTCTCCATTAGGCTGGGCTAACCTGTAAGCGCCGTTTGAGAACATTGTCTCGATTATGTAAGGGCCTTCCCATTTGGGCTGGAATTTGCCTTTACTCTTGTGAGTAAGAATCATCAGCCTTCTTA
Organism: Iris macrosiphon; assembly: GCA_036927795.1. Taxonomy (NCBI): domain Eukaryota; kingdom Viridiplantae; phylum Streptophyta; class Magnoliopsida; order Asparagales; family Iridaceae; genus Iris; species Iris macrosiphon. The sequence continues at coordinate 28,169,402 of JAYESA010000007.1, read as the reverse complement.
CAGCCAAAACTAGCTCGCCAACTTTGAACACTCTTTCCTTTACTTTTTGATTAAAAGTTCTGGAAATGCGTGCTTGGTTGAGCGCGACGCGCTGCTGAGCTTGGAGGCATTTCTCGTCTAATCCTTCTAGCTCTTGAAGCCTTAACAGGTCATTCTTTTCTTGAGTTAACTCGTTAGCCACGGCTATCCTGAGTGACGGAATTTGAATCTCAATGGGGAGAACTACTTCACTCCCGTAGACCAATGAGAATGGCGTACAACCTGTCGGTGCTCGTACCGTGGTGCGGTATGCCCAGAGACATTCTTCCAGCTTCTCATTCCAATCTCTCTTGTTCGAAGAGACGAACTTCTTCAAGAGTTTGATAATGGTTTTGTTGAAGGCTTCCGCCAACCCATTAGCAGCTGGATAATATGCCGTGGAGGCCATATTTTGTATCCGATTTTTATCGCAAAACCGGTAAAACGCCTGGCTGATGAACTGAGGCCTATTGTCATGGATTATCCTTCGGGGAACCCCAAAGCGATAAATAACATGATGCTTGATGAAGCTGGTCATATTAGATGTCTTCACCTTAGCAAGAGGGATCGCCTCTGCCCATTTGGAGAAGTAATCCGTGATGGCCAGTATGAACTGGTGACCTCTGGAAGAAGACGGGTGAATAGGACCGATGATATCCATACCCCATGCTTCGAAAGGCCAGGATGCAACCGTAGGATGTAGATGTTCGGACGGTTGATGTATGAAGTCTGCATGAACCTGACAGGCTCTGTATCGCCTGGCATACTGGATTGCGTCTGCGATCATAGTGGGCCAGTAATAGCCCATTCTCCTGATACGATCATGTAGCTTAGGACCGGGTTAATGCGCCCCGTACACGCCGTCGTGAGCTTTACGGATAATCCGATATGCTTCATCACCAGAGAGACATCGTAATAATAGCCCGTCGTAAGACCGGCGATATAGGCATTATGACGATGCGTCAAAGTAGAAGCGTAGTGATCGTCTTTTGACAGATATTGCTTCTTTAGGGTCCTCCGACAAGATTCTGTATGCTACAAAATCTATAAAGGGACTTCTCCAGTCTCTCCTGGGCGGATCTGCGTCCACCGTGTAGCTACGTTCTATATGAAAGTTATTTTTTACACAGAATAAATCTCTGTTAAGAAGGATTACCGAATTCTGCCTTCTTATAGGAGTAGCTAAATCTGCAGCTAGACTTGCTAGGGCATCAGCTTCCAGATTCTGAGATCGAGGTACATGCTCAAGGAAGAATCCCTTGAATGTCATGGCTATCTCGACCGTTGCTCGGTGATAAGGGATGAGGTCAGAATTTTGGACTTCATATATTCCTCTTACTTGATTGATGATCAGCAGAGAATCACCGAAGGCTTTCAGAGATTCGACCCCCAGCTCTTTAGTGACTTGGAGCCCGATTAGTAGAGCGTTGTATTCTGCCACATTGTTAGAACAGGGCTCGCTAAGAGAATACGCTCGGTAGATAACGAGTTTATCAGGAGTGACTAGGACGATCCCTACTCCTGAAACCACGTTTCCCCTGGGACCAGTCCTGGAGGCGCCATCGAAGAACAGTTGCCATGTATCGCCTTCCGTTGCGGAATGTCCTTGTACAGTTTGGAGGCCTCCGGGATGGGATGAGCAGGTAAAAAGTCATCCAATGCTTGGCCTTTGACGGACTTCTGAGGGACGTACACCATGTCATATGGCGTTAATAACATCGCCAAAGTCGCGAGTCAGGAATTAAGAACACTTGGCTTGCTCATCAGTACCCGCAGAGGATTGATCCTGGAGATGATGTGAATGGTTTGGCCCATGACATAGTATCGTATTTTCTGAATAGCGAATATCAGAGCCAAGCATTCTTTCTCCACAGGGTTGTATTTATGGTATTAAACGAAAGAACAAAAATATATATAATACGAGGTTTGCACGAAATCCACTTTCTTTGGTTTACAAACAAACTTGTACAATTTGATCCTATACGAGGATGTAGGAGTACAATTTATTTAATCTGGGTAGATGATTGCTATAGGTGTCTGATCTGCAGTCGATCACTTTAGCCCTTGGACTACACGAAGTTAAAGAAGTGCCGTGGAAGACGGAAAGCAGCTTCGTAGGTGGCGAAAGAGGATGGATGCACGATGCCAATGTCGTCAATCGCTACTCTTTGCCTGAGTTCTGGATGCTTCTCTCTCTCTCTCTCAAAGACTCTTCGATCTCTCCTCAATCTCCAATGTTTCGACCCGTGGTTCGATCTCTTTGGAGGTTCGACCTTGTTCAATTTTTAAAGTCTCGACCTTGTTCGATCTTTAAAATCTTGACCTGTTCCTCTGTTGAGAGAGGTATTTATTTATAGAGTTTTGGTGACAGTGACCACTCAATCGATGTAGAAACCGAGTAGTGGAAAGTACAACACCCTTTTACACAATGGTTAAAATAACCAAAGCCTGCATATAGATGACCTTTTGAATGAGCGTGTGACGCGGGTCCAACTAAGGGACAAAACGCGTATAATCGCTACGAAGATCACGGCGTAGAAGCCACGTAGGTAGGTATCCCTCGTGTAGAAGAGGTTGGCATAGAAGCCAATGTCTGTCACCAAGGCGTAGAAGCCAAGTAGGCATAGAAGCCGAGTAGGCGTAGAAGCCTGATGGCATAGAAGCCGAATAAGCACAGAAGGCCGAATAAGCATAGAAGCCGAACGAGCATAGAAGCTGAATGGGCGTAGAAGCCTGATGGCATAGAAGCCGAATAAGCACAGAAGGCCGAATGAGCATAGAAGCCGAACGAGCATTAAAGCTGAATGGACGTAGAAGCCGAGGTGATGTGGACGTCTTTAGCCAAAATTATGGCTCTTGGAGATATAATCAAATCTCTCGCATTAAATGCCGAGATCTGCCATCATCATTAATTGCAGAGACGTTTTCTGAAGGCCTGCCACCGTTCTGAGCATTCGGTGCAGAGGCGTGCCTCGAGCCCTGTTCAAAGAGCAACTTTTGACATGGCAGTCTGTTTGTCTTCCGTGGAGCGTAAATAGTTCACGTCTGCCTGTGTAAAACAAGGCAGCGTATCCCCTTGTACGCGTAAAAGTAGTCTTCGCTGAGGGGATGTCAGTAAATGATGGTTCGGTAATATTTAACCAAATCCCCTGCATTAAATGCAGAGATCCGCCATCATACTGTGGGGCGTGTCCCGAGTGGTTTGCCATCTTTTCAGCCGTCGTCTGGGTAGCCGTGCAGCACTTTTTGTCAAGAGTCAGATGTCAGGTTCACTGCGTGACTTGACAGGTTCATTTCGGGGAAGAAGAAGCGTTCCTCGTACGCGTTAACGCTGCTATGAGAGCGAATGAGTTTTACTCCATGGAGGCGATGAAGCACCCCGTCTACGCTGAAGCGGCCTGGACATACTGTATTTATGCGGATGGTCCCATCATATTTTATGCCGTGCTCAACGGAAAAGCTCCGTTGCACTCTTGATGGCCTTGAGGTCCCCTGCTTGCGCTGCCCTGCATCACCATGTTGCGTAGAACTATCCAGCGTATTTTTTATGCTTCTACAAGACCCCCTTCAAAGCTTTCAAATTTCTTCGGAATTTGGAACGCTTTGAATGAAGCATGAACCGCTCCTCGTAACTCGAAACATTTCTGAATGGAGCGTTGAAACGGTCGATGCTGACTTTATGGCGAATTTATTGGGGACCGGTGTGACCTCTCTCGCCTATAAAAGGCCGAGGAGTTTAACCTGTTCTTCCCGTATTCCTTTTGCCACACAAGGATGATCGCCTGAGTCCGTCGGGTCAATCTGAGGAAGAAGAAGACCATGTTCTTCCAGCATATAAGAAGCCGAAAAGTATGGCATCTTCGAGCAAGTCTCATCTGCAACGATGGATCATGGAAGGATATCATAGCCTCCCTTTCTCGGGATAATCAGCAACTTTGTATGGCGGTTCTCTCGGAGAGAGGAAGAATCATTTTCCACCATGGCGCTTGCAAGTGGCGCCTTCTCCCGTTACCTCCGGTGACGAGAGTCAGACAGACTAGCTCTGTCCCGGCTTGAGTGGCGGTGGTCTGTAGGACAGCAGATTTACCCTGCTTTCCTTTTGTTGGAGGATGGGTCTATGTCCATTTTTGTATCCTCCCGCCACTGATCATCTTCTTGGAAGAAGAGGAAGACCTTCACCAACGTGAGAACCTGTCAGAACAGTTTCTCGGTGCGATCTTCAGACGATGATGAGGAAGCCCTTTGTAGACGGGGTTTCCCTCAGATGTAATCATGAAAATGAAGAAAAACCATTGTAGATTGGATTTCCCTCATATGTAATCATGACTTTAATATTTTAATAAAATCGTCTTGCTTCTTTATATGATCATCTTGCCATACTTTGCTGTGAAGTCTGAATGTGTGCAGCTTCGACACGTCTGATTCTTTACGCCGACTCTATTTAGAAAGAGTGCTAGGTCCTGTCCTGTCTTTTACGCATAACTAGAGACGCATAGAAAGCCGCTTTAGCATTCGAGTGTTCGAACCGTCCTTCTGTTTTAGGAGTGAGGAACCGCGTAGAATTCTGAACTGCTGCTTCTGATGAGCAGAATTTCTTTGTTCAGACATCATCTTCAAGAATGATTTCTCGAAAATCTCTTGGAACAGGGCTCGTTAAGAGAGTATGCTCGATAGATGACGAGTTTATCGGGAGTAACCAGGACAATTCCTACCCCTAAAACCATGTTTCCTTTGGGACCAATCCTGGAGGCGCCGTCGAAGAACAGTTGCCATGCGTCACTTTCCATTGTGAAACTACATTCTGCAACTTCGTCGGGAATGTCCTCGTATAATTTGGAGGCCTCCGGGATCGGATGAACAGCTAGGAAGTCAGCCAATGCTTGGCCTTTGATGGACTTCTGAGGGACGTACACCATGTCGTATGGTGTCAATAACATCGCCCAAGTTGCGAGTCGGAAGTTAAGAACACTTGGCTTGCTCATCAGTACCCGAAGAGGATTGATCTTGGAGATGATGTAAATAGTCTGGCCGGTGATATAGTGTCGCGTCTTCTGGATAGCGAACATCAAAGCCAAACATTCTTTTTCTACCAAATTGTACCGGTGCTTAGCTCCGATCATCATTCTACTTAGATAGTAGATAGCATGTTCATGTCTCGCATCGTTCTTCTGCGCGAGAAGAGCTCCCAGAGAATGGTCCATCGCTCGAACGTACAGGAAGAATGGTCTTCCTACGATGGGAGGCACCAGAACTGGCGGACTAGTGAGGTAGCGCTTGATATCCCCGAACGCTTGCTGACAGGCTTCGTCCCATACGAAGGATACACCTTTCTTCATGAGGCAAGAAAAAGGCTGGCATCTTCCAGAGATGTTGGATATGAATCTCCGAATATAGGCCAGACGACCTTAAAATCCCCTGAGTTCCCTCAGATTACGGGGTGGTCGCATTTCCAAGATGGCCTTGACTTTATCAGGGTCCACTTGAATGCCTTTGGCAGTAATGACGAATCCCAAAAATTTGCCACTAGATACACCCAGAAAGGACTTTGTAGGATTCATTTTGAGTTGATGTTGGCGCATCAGCTCAATTACCGTCTTTAAGTCTTGGATGTGATTGACCCTGAGGCGGCTTTTGACAGCTATATCGTCTAGGTAATATTCCACTGTCTTGCGTAAATGCTTGTAGAATATGTTACTCATAGCTCATTGGTAAGTAGCTCCGGCGTTCTTCAACCCGAAGGGCATGACCGTATAGCAATATACCCCCAGTGGTATCCGGAAGGCAGTATGCTTCTCGTCTTCAGGATGCATCTTGATTTGATTGTATCCTGAGAATCCGTCTATGAAAGATATACGTTCGAAATCGCAGGTATTGTCAATCATGACATCTGTGATGGGAAGAGGAAACTCGTCCTTAGGGAGGCTGCATTCAGATCTCGGTAATCGATGCAGACTCGCACTTTCCCATTCTTTTTTATGACCGGGACGACATTGGCGACCCAGTCGGGATGTTGTTCCTCCCGGATGAAACCGCAGGCTATCAACTTCTTGACTTCAGCTTCAATGGCGTCCATCATATCCGAACGAAACCGGTGTTGGTGCAGCTTTACAGGCTTTGAATCGGGCAATATGTTGAGTTTATGAGTAGCCACCTTTGGATCAAGTCCTGGCATATCCTCATAATTCCATGCAAAGACGTTGATGTATTCTCTTATCAGTTGAATGACTTCTTCCCTTTCAGCTGGGGAAAGATTGTTACTGATAAATATCGGCTTTGGTGAAAGTTCATCCCCAACATTAGTCTGTATAACTTCATCTTTGGTGGGAGGTTCTCTCTGCTCGAAGCAGAATTCCCACTGTGTATCCATTTGCTGAGCCCAAGCGTCATTCTCGAATAGTTCGGATTCTTGTTCGTCTGATTCGAAGGGATCCGTCACTACCATATTTACTGGTAATGTTTGCTCGAGAGCACGAGGTAAGTTGGAGGGCGACGAGCCGTCTTGAAAAGGGGAAAAGGTGTCACACCGTCCGGGACTTCCTGGGGAGGCAGATTGCCAAATTGCAGGGAGATCATATTGGCCATGACCGTCTTCTCGGTGTTATGCAGAGTGATGGCCTTAGCATCGATCAGCCCTTGGATCTTCCTTTTCAGTATGTAACACGCCTTGGTCGGGTGGTGCACGTATCGGTGGAAGATACAGTACTTGGGGTTGTTGGCACTGCCGGCTTCACTGGGCCGCTTCTCCTCCGGAAGGGTGATCTTGCCACTCTTGACGAGACACTCGAATATACTCGGAATATCGTCGTCGTCGAAAGAGTATACTTCGACGGGCCTGGAAGTCCCAGGTTTCGTCTGCGTGGTTGCCGCAGTCTTTTGTCTGGACGTATTGATTGCCAGAGCTTCTTTTCCTTTGGAACTGCGAGGATGGTCGCCGTTGGGGGATGACCTTTTGCCTCTGTCGGAGGTAGAGATCATAATGCCATTGTCGTGCGCCTTGCGACTGTTGTCATCGGCGGCCACTGCTGAGATGATGAACGAGGGCCAGTCGTGGAACTGATATGGTCCTGTGAACATCGAGACCACGGGAAGGAGGTTCTTCCTACAAATGTCCACCAACGCAGAGTCTGGAACTCCTGGAGGCATCTGTAGCGTGGCTTAACGAAAATGTTTGATGAAAGTACGAACGTCCTCTTTTTTCCTCTGCTTGACTTCGATGAGAGAGGACATAGACATGTCCATTCCTCCCTCGCAGAATCGTGTGAAGAATAAAGCCTTGAAGTCTTCGAAGGAAGAAATGCAGTTGTCCGCCAGGCTGCGGTACCAATGGTAAGCTACTCCTGAGAGGCAGCCCTTGAACACCCGGGTGAGGAGGGCGTCATTCCCTTGTAGCAACACTGTCATCATACTGAAATAGTTCATGTACTGACTTGGTGATATTTTTCCCTCGAACAGAGCCATAGTCTGAGGTTTGTATCTCGGAGGAAAAGGGACCTCTTCCCAGATAGCCGGGTAAGGCTGGTTGATTCCCAATTTCTTGAGCTACTCTTTGTGCTTTAAGGCATCGAATTAGGCTTTCAACTCCCGTACTGCTTGCATCGGATTTTCAGCCGGTAGCGAGACCACGGATTAGTGTGGAGTCGGTTGTATCGCGACTCCCGCAGGAGGTAATGCATTCTCCGAGTGAGGAAGTGGAGGACTAGCTGACTCTTGATCTAGAGCAGGTTCTTGGACCGTGTTGGATGGTGGCAAGTCCACCCCCATACGTATCTGTGCTGGCGGGACTGATGTTTGAGCCATAGCAACCGCCTGTTGAGTTAGCATCATCTGGTGCATGTTCTTCATCATAGATTGCATTTGTTTCAGAGACGTCTCCAGTGTAGTGATGCGATGTTCCTCGCTTCCTGACGGCGAAGCTTTCTCATGTTCATCTCCAATGGCGTATACTCCCAATTCCCTGGGCATCGTCGAAGGATGTGTATAGGTCGCTGCAGAAGTCGACTCTATACTCTCAGTATTTGATTCGGGAGAATGGCGACCCCTAGCGTCAGAATCAGAGGAGTATGAAGTCAGTTGTTGTGACCTCGAACGAGTGTTCTGGAATACCCTATCTTCAGTGTCTCTGAGGAGTATGTTAAATCTCCTTCGACTCGGAGTTCCAGAGGACGGACGTCTTGAGCCTGAGCTTCCTCCAGGTATATGTGAAGCCATGTTCACAGATGTATGCGTGGGTTCTTCTTCTAGGAAAGATGGAGAGTAGCTAAGTCGGTCAAAAACTGGCCGTTTTGCTTTAGAACAGCAGCAATTAATTACAATCCTGTGACCATCACGATAGTGCTCGCTAGGAGGCATAATAGACATGCTGGAGGATTCCTCTCCTTGCGTCTCTGGATTAGATACTTGTGCAGGTCAGGAGAAGTTGCAGAAGAAGAAGATGGCTTGTTCCTCCTGTTCCCATTGGTAGGCGTACGGATGATGGGGACCATAGTCTTCCTTGTGCCACTCGTATACAACAGATTGGCCATCTGGGTGGCGGATAATCTTCGAGGAGCGCGTCTTTCCGTCAATCGAGCCTTCTGTACGCTTAGGGACTTCGCCTGGCGTAATTTTGAGCTTCGCTCTGGTTGGCGTAAGGCTGAGGATGTCCTCAGGCGGCCATCAGCTTCTCGCATAATTTGGAGGGCGGGTAGATTGTTCCCTTGCTTATGTGAATGCCGAGAAGTTAAGTAGCTCGCCGCTTGCTTTCCCTTGCGGAGATCACGGGTGTCATCTGGTTCCCCGTAGAGGTCAGATGTTGTCTTACGCGCGGAGCGTACTTTATACTTCTGATTTGGCGCTGAGGCATCATCAGAAGTTTTGTCTATTCCGCCACGGACGGGAGACTGGTTTCTACGCATAGAGCGCAGTGGAGACCTCTAGGTTAGCGCTGAGGCTTTGCCCGAAGTTTTGTCTGTACCGCGCGTAGCGGGAGACTGGTTTCTACGCGTAGAGCGCAGTGGATACTTCTGGGTTAGCGCTGAGGCTTTGCCCAAAGTTTTGTCTGTACCGCGCGTAGCGGGAGACTGGTTTCTACACGTAGAGCGCAGTGGATACTTCTGGGTTAGCGCTGAGGCTTTGCCCAAAGTTTCGTCTGTACCGCGCGTAGCGGGAGACTGAATTTTACGTGCAGGGCACGGAGGGAGCAATGCTACAACCTCATTGGTCGGAGAGATCGGAGAGTCCACAAGGATGGTAGAGGATGTCTTGGGCATCCAGACCTTGCGCAGCTTCCTGTTATTTTGTACAGAGAGAGAGTGAGAGCTACCCCCCCCCCGTCCGAAGCATATCTTCGTAGGCAGACTGGTCGAACTGGACGACCAGTGTCTTCTTCACGGATCCCACGGATACCGCATCGTGTTGAGCAATCGCTTCCTCATCAGAAGAGAAAGATGTCCCCAGCAGAGTCGACATCTTGTTTGTGGTATTAAACGAAAGAACAAAAATATATATAATACGAGGTTTGCACGAAACCCGCTTTCTTTGGTTTACAAACAAACTTGTACAATTTGATCCTATACGAGGATGTAGGAGTACAATTTATTTAATCTGGGTAGATGATTACTATAGGTGTCTGATCTGCAGTCGATCACTTTAGCCCTTGGACTACACGATGGTGAAGAAGTGCCATGGAAGACGGAAAGCAGCTTCGTAGGTGGCGAAAGAGGATGGATGCACGATGCCAATGTCGTCGATCGCTACTCTTTGCTTGAGCTCTGGATGCTTCTCTCTCTCTCTCTCTCTCTCTCTCAAAGACTCTTCGATCTCTCCTCAATCTCCAATGTTTCGACCCGTGGTTCGATCTCTTTTGAGGTTCGACCTTGTTCGATTTTTAAAGTCTCGACCTTGTTCGATCTTTAAAATCTCAACCTGTTCCTCTGTTGATAGAGGTCTCTATTTATAGAGTTTTGGTGACAGTGACCACTCAATCGGTGTGGAAACCGAGTAGTGGAAAGTACAACACCCATTTACACAACGGTTAAAATAACCAAAGCCTGCGTATAGATGACCTTTTGAATGAGCGTGTGACGCGGGTCCAACTAAGGGACAAAATGCGTATAATCGCTACGAAGATCACGGCGTAGAAGCCATGTAGGTAGGTATCCCTCGTGTAGAAGAGGTTGGCGTAGAAGCCAATGTCTGTCACCATGGCGTAGAAGCCAAGTACGCATAGAAGCCGAGTAGGCGTAGAAGCCTGATGGCATAGAAGCCGAATAAGCACAGAAGGCCGAATGAGCATAGAAGCCGAACGAGCATAGAAGCTGAATGGGCGTAGAAGCCTGATGGCATAGAAGCCGAATAAGCACAGAAGGCCGAATGAGCATAGAATCTGAACGAGCATAAAAGCTGAATGGGCGTAGAAGCCGAGGTGATGTAGACGTCTTTAGCCGAAATCACGGCTCTTGAAGATATAATCAAATCTCTCGCATTAAATGTCGATATCCGCCATCATCATTAATTGCAGAGATGTATTCTGAAGGCCTGCCACCGTTCTGAGCATTCGGTGCAGAGGCGTGCCTCGAGCCCTGTTCAAAGAGCAGCTTTTGACGTGGCAGTCTGTTTGTCTTCCGTGGAGCGTAAATAGTTCACATCTGCCTGTGTAAAATAAGGCAGCGTATCCCCTTGTACGCGTAAAAGTAGTCTCCGCTGAGGGGATGTCAGTAAACGACGGTTCAGTGATATTTAACCAAATCTCCTGCATTAAATGCAGAGATCCGCCATCATACTGTGGGGCGCGTCCCGAGTGGTCTGCCATCTTTCCAGTCGTCGTCTGGGTAGCCGTGCAGCACTTTTTGTCAGGAGTCAGATGTCAGGTTCACTGCGTGACTTGACAGGTTCATTTCGGGGAAGACGAAGCGTTCCTCGTACGCGTTAACGCTGCTATGAGAGTGGATGAGTTTTACGCCATGGAGGCGATGAAGCACCCCGTCTACGCTGAAGCGGCCTGGACATACTGTATTTACGCGGATGGTCCCATCATATTTTATGCCGTGCTTAGCGGAAAAGCTCCGTTGCACTCTTGATGGCCTTGAGGTCCCCTGCTTACGCTGTCCTGCATCACCATGTTGCGTAGAGCTATCCAGCATATTTTTCATGCTTCTATAGGTTGTACAGGTGTTCGGCTTCGACCATCATTTTGCTGAGGTAGTAGATAGCCTGCTCGTGGCCCATATCGTTCTTTTGTGCGAAAAGAGCTCCCAGGGAATGATCCATTGCTCGGACGTACAGCACGAACGGTCTTCCTATGACAGGAGGTACCAGAACTGGCGGACTAGTGAGGTAGCGCTTGATATCCCCGAATGCTTGCTGACAGGCTTCGTCCCATACGAAGGATACACCTTTCTTCATGAGGCACGAAAAGGGTTGGCATCTCCCGGAGAGGTTGGATATGAATCTCCAGATATAAGCCAGACGGCCTTGAAATCCCCTGAGTTCCCTCAGATTGTGGGGCGGTCGTATTTCTAAGATGGCCTTGACTTTATCAGGGTCCACTTGAATGCCTTTGGCGGTGATAACAAATCCCAGAAATTTGCCACTAGATACCCCCAGAAAGGACTTTGTAGGGTTCATTTTGAGTTGATGTTGGCGCATCAATTCAAATACTGTCTTTAAGTCTTGGATGTGATTATCCCTGAGGCGGCTTTTGACAGCTATATCGTCTACGTAACACTCCACTGTCTTGCGTAAATGCTTATGGAATATGTTACTCATAGCCCGTTGGTACGTAGCCCCGACATTCTTTAATCCGAAGGGCATGACCGTATAGCAATATACCCCCCGTGGTGTCCGGAAGGCAGTATGCTTCTCGTCTTCAAGATGCATCTTGATCTGATTGTATCCTGAAAATCCGTCCATGAAAGACATACGTTCAAAACCGCATGTATTGTCAATCATGACGTCTGTGATGGGAAGAGGGAACTCATCCTTGGGGCAGGCTGCATTCAGATCTCGGTAATTGATGCAGATACGTACTTTCCCATTCTTCTTCATGACCGGGACAACATTGGCGACCCAGTCAGGATGTTGTTCCTCACGGATGAAGCCGCAGGCTATCAACTTCTTGACTTCAGCTTCAATGGCGTCCATCATGTCCGGGCGGAACTGGCGTTGGTGCTGCTTCACAGGCTTTGAATCGGGCAGTATGTTGAGTTTATGAGTAGCTAACTTTGGATCAATACCTGGCATATCCTCATAATTCCACGCAAAGACGTCGATATATTCTTTTATCAGTTGGATAATTTTTTTCCTTTCTTCTTCGGAAAGGTTGTTACTAATAAATATCGGTCTTGGTGAAAGTTCATCCCCAACGTCAATCTGGATAACTTCATCTTCAGTGGGAGGTTCTCTCTGCTCGAAGCAGAACTCCCATTGTGTATCCAACTGCCAAGTCCAAGCGTTATTCTCAAACAGTTTAGATTCTTGTTCGTCTGATTCGAAGAAATCTGTCACTACCATATTTGCTGATAATGTTTGCTCGAGAGCATGAGATGAGTCGGAGGGCGATGCGCTGTCTTGAAAAGAGGAAAAGATATCCTCGTTCGACTTGGAAGTCGTAAGGGAGGTGGCATACCCTAACCCGAAACGGGTTTGTTGATAGTGGGGATTGCCGAGCAGCGGTATTCGTCTGCCTTTCCCGTAGTTGAGACCTGGTTCCATCCTCAAGTTGTAACCCATATTTTGTATGATCTTCAAGGCTTGCGGGCTGTCCTGTGAACTTGTATTTCACCAGCATCATCATCGAAGGAATTCTCTTGTATAGTCTGTTCGTTGCGCATGCGGCCGAAGACTATTGAACGTTGACCGTCGCGGGCAGGTGGAACAATAAAGATAGAATCCTCATGTGGTCCATATGTCGTGGTGATATTGGATGATGACGCCACTTCCCATATGTACGGATGATAGGAATCTATAGCTTCCAAGAATTTTCGTGCTATAGGCTCTATATCGTTATGGGGAGAGGGTTCCTGATTTGGAATCCGAGCGTCGATATACTGGAAAAGAGGTCCGTTGTTATTATCAGAAACCGCATTCCTGGTTGCATTTACATCACTCGGCTGCTTGTTGCACCGAAGGTTGATGATTAAGGGCGGAGGCTTCTGGTTTAGAGTGATCACTAGAGGATCACTCCCTTTCCTTGACCTAGTCTTGTTCAGGTGGATAGTCATAGGCTCTGTGGCTTTTGGACGGGTAGTCCGTCCTTTCACCTTGATTGATAGAGGTTGCTTGGCGGAAGGCTCTTCAGGCTCCCGGTGGGATTCCTTCTCTGCTTGTGCTGACACCTCTTCCGTGTAGTCTTGAGAGTATAACACGGCGTCGGAGTAGTAGGATTCTACTCCTTTAAACGGGTTTAGGTCAGCAACCTCCGTTTGTACTGTCCCTTGGGCGTCTACATATTTGAAGCATTGATGTAGGGTCGAAGGAACGATGTTGTGGTCGTGGATCCATGGTCTTCCCAGCAGGATATTGTAGGATACCTCTGAATCGATGACGTAGCATGTAGCCACCGATCTGAGGTTGCCAATCTGGATCCTCAGGCGAATTTTTCCCAACGGCTTACTTCTTCCGACGTTGAAACCCACAATAGTAGTGGTGGTGTAAGCCAGTTCGCTGGTAGGAATCCTCAGCGGTCTGAGCAGACTATGAGAAATGATGCTGATTGAGGATCCCGGATCTATGTGAATCCGGTCGACCTCCATGGAACCGATGTACCCGGTGTGGTAGAGGGGTCTGTCATGCCTGTTATGTTTTAACAGCATATCGTCTTGAGTGAAAGTGATGTTTGGGACCACCTCTATCACACTGTGGCATCGGGGACACGCTGCGGGTTCTTCGTCGGGGGACTTGAGTTGGGTCAAGTATGTATCCGCCTGCATCAATGCCTCACTCAGGGCTAGACGAGTGTCTTGGGAGAGCCTGAGTAGCTCGAAGATGGACAACCTGGCCGGTGTATTATCCAGTTGGGCCAAGATGTCGAAGTTGTACGGCTTCTCTACACCTTTGTTTTGAATGTTTTTCACAGGTTTATCGAAGCGCACTTCTTTTTGCTTCCCCTTGTCCGCCGAAGTTGGTCTCGAAGGACCGGCCTCTGGTACGGCGGGCTCTGGTTCCGAAGGCTTGGCAGCTGAAGCGTCTGCAGGTGCATCTTCCTGACTTGCTCCGTAGTCCTTGAGGTAAGCCTTCCCTGAACGGGTTGTTGTGGCCAAAACCTCGTCTTCGTCTGATGTCGAAGAAGTTGCAACCATATGGCATGGCTTGCATTTGGAGTTCTTCCTGGACTTAGCTTTAGTAGCATTAGTCTCTTTTTCGAGCTCCGACACCAAGTCTGGGTGAACCCACATAATCTTGCCTCTCTGGGTAGTTAGGGGTAACAGGTCATGATTTTGACCCATTGCCGGAGGGAGATTAACGATGTTCATCGTTGTCCGGGAAATAGGTGTAATACCGTCCGGTACTTCTTGGGGAGGCAGATTACCAAATTGCAGAGAGATCATGTTGGCCGTGACCGTCTTCTCGCTATTGCGCAGGGTGATGGCTTTAGCATCGATCAGCTCTTGGATCTTCTTTTTCAGTATGTAACACGCCTTTGTTGGGTGGTGTACGTATCTATGGAAGATGCAGTACTTGGGGTTGTTGGCACTGCCGACTTCACTGGGCCGCCTCTCCTTCGGAAGGGTGATCTTGCCACTTTTGACGAGACACTCGAATATACTCGGAATATCGTCGTCGTCGAAAGAGTATACCTCGACGGGCCTGAAAGTCCCAGGTTTTGTCTGCGTGGTTGCCGCAGTCTTCGGTCTGGATATATTGATCGCCAGAGCTTCTTTTCCTTTGGAATTGTGAGGATGGTCGCTGTTGGGAGATGACCTCTTGCCTCTGTCAGAGGTAGAGATCATGATGCCATTTTCACGCGCCTTGCGACTGTTGTCCTCGGCGGCTACCGCTGAGATGATGAACGAGGGCCAGTCATGGAACTGATATGGTCCTATGAACACCGAGATCACGGGAAGAAGGTTCTTTCTGCAAATGTCCACCAATACTGAGTCTGGAACTCCTGGAGGCATCTGTAAAGTGGCTTGACGAAAACGTTCGACGAAGGCGCGAACGTCCTCTTTTTCCCTCTGCTTGACTTCGATGAGAGAGGACATAGACATGTCCATTCCTCCCTCGTAGAATCGTATGAAGAATAAAGCCTTGAAGTCTTCGAAGAAAGTAATGCAGTTGTCCGCCAGGCTGCGGTACCATTGGTAAGCTACTCCTGAGAGACAGCCCTTGAACACCCGGGTGAGGAGGGCGTCATTCCCTTATAGCAACACCGTCATCATATTGAAATAGTTCATGTACTGACTTGGTGATGTTTTTCCCTCGAACAGGACCATGGTCTGAGGTTTGTACCTCGGAGGAAAAGGGACCTCCTCCCAGATAGCTGGGTATGGCTGGTTGATTCCCAATTTCTTGAGCTGATCTTTGTGCTTCAAGGCATCAAATTGGGCTTTCAACTCCCGTACTGCTTGTATCGGATTTTCAGCTAGTAACGAGACCACGAAATGGTGCAGAGTCGGTTGTATCGTGACTCCCGCAGGAGGTAGTACATTCTCCGAGTGAGGAAGTGAAGGACCAACTGACTCTTGATCTAGAGCAGGCTCTTGGATCATGTTGAATGGTGGTAGGTCCACCCCCACGCGTATCTGAGTAGGCGGGACCGATGTTTGAGCCATAGCAGCCGCTGTTGAGTTAGCATCATTTGGTGCATGTTCTCCATCATGGATTGCATTTGTTTCAGAGATGTCTCTAGTGTAGTAATGCGTTGCTCAGCGTTCCTTGATGGCGAGGCTTCCTCGTGTTCATCTCCAATGGCATAAACTCCCATCTCCCTGGGCGTCATTGAAGGATGAGTATAGGTCGCTGCAGAAGTTGACTCTATACTCTCACTATCTGATTCGGGAGACTGACGACCCCCAGCTTCAGAATCAGAAGAGCACGAAGTCAGTTGTCGTGACCTTGAACGAGTGTTCTGGAATAGCCCAGCTTCGGTGTCTCTAAGGAGCATGTTGAATTTCCTTCGGCTCGGAGTTCTAGAGGACGGACGTCTTGAGCCTGAGCTTCCTCCAGGTATATGTGAAGCCATGTTCACAGATGCATGCGTGGGCTCTTCTTCTAGGAAAGATGGAGAGTAGCTCAGCCGGTCAAAAACTGGCCGTTTTACTTTAGAACAGCAACAATTAATTACAATCCTGTGACTATTACAACAGTGCTCGCCAGGAGGTGTAATAGCCATGCTGGAAGATCCCCTTTCCTTGCGTTTCTGGATTAGATACTTGTGTCAGGAGGGGTTGCAGAAGAAGAAGATGATGGCTTGTTCCTTCTGTTCCCATCGGTGGGCATACGGATGATGGGAACCATAGTTTTCCCTGTGCCACCCGTATACAACAGGTTGGCCATCTGGGTGGCGGATAATCCCCGAGGAGGGTGTCTTTCCGTAATTGGAGCCTTCTTTACGCTTAGGGACTTCGCCTGGCGTAATTTGGAGCTTCGCTCTGGTTGGCGTAAAGCTGAGGATGTCCTCAGGCGGCCATCAGCGTCTCGCATAATTCGAAGGGCGTGGAGATTGTTCCCTAGCTGGCGTAAAGGCCGAGAAGTTGAGTAGTCCGCCGCTTGCTTTTCCTTGCGGAGATCACAGGGATCATCTGGTTTTCCGTAGAGGTCAGATGTCGTTTTACGTGTGGAGCGTGTCTTGTACTTCTGATTTGGAGCTGAGGCTTTATCAGAAGTTTTGTCTGTTCCGCCAGGGACGGAAGACTGAATTTTACGCACAGAGCGCGGAGTATACTTCTGGGTTACCGCTGAGGCATTGCCGGAAGTTTTGTATGTTCCGCCAGGGACGGGAGACTGAGCTTCACGCGCAGAGCGTGAAGTATACTTCTGGGTTAGCGCTGAGGCAATGCCAAAAGTTTTGTCGGTCCTGTCAGAGACAGGCGACTGAATTTTACGCGCAGGGCACGGAGGGAGCAATGCTACAACCTCATTGGTAGGAGAGATCGAAGAGATCGGAGAGTCCACAGGAATGGTAGAGGATGTCTTGGGCATCCAGAACTTACGCAGCTTCCTGTTGTTTTGGACAGAGAGAGAGTGAGAGCTGTCCCTTGTTCGGAGCATATCTTCGAAGGCAGACTGGTCGAACTGGACGACTAGTGTCTTCTTCACGGATCCCGCGGATACCGCATCGTGTTGAGCAATAGCTTCCTCATCAGAAGAGAAAGATGTCCCCAGCAGAGTCGCCATCTTGTTTAGGATAATAAACGAGAAAAGATTTGTAATGTGGAAATCGAGGTCTTATATGAAAATCTGCCCTTCTTTTATGTTTACAAACAAGATTGTACAAATTTGATCCTACACGAGGATGTCTAAGTATACTTTATTTAGTCTGGGTGAATATTGCTATAGGTGTCTGATCTGCAGTCGATCACTTTAGCCCTTGGACCACACGATGTTGAAGAAATGTCGTGGAAGACAGGTAGCAGCTTCGAAGGTTGCTAAAGAGGGTGGATGCCCGATGCCAAAGTCGTCGATCCCTTCTCTTTGCCTGAGCTCTGGATTCTCCTCTCTCTCTCTCTCCCTCTCTCTCTCTCTCGACCGTTGGATCTGGTACTGGATCTCTTGATCAGTTTTCAGACCTAACTTCTTCGACCCTCCAATTTGTTGACATTTTTCTCTATTGATAGAGGTTTCTATTTATAGAGTTTTAGTGACAGTGACCACTCAATCGGTGTAAAAACCGAGTAGTGGAAAGTACAGCACCCTTTTACACAACGGTTAAAATAACCAATGCCTGCGTATAGATGATCTTTTGAATGAGCGTGTGACGCGGGTCCAACTAAAGGACAAAATGCGTATAACTGCTACGAAGATCACGGCGTAGAAGCCACGTAGGTAGGTATCCCTCGTGTAGAAGAGGTTGGCATAGAAGCCAATGTCTGTCACCATGGCATAGAAGCCAAATAGTTATCAAACCGGCATAGAAGCCAAATAGGCGTAGAAGCCGAGTAGGCGTAGAAGTCGAGTGGTCATAGATGCCGAGTAGGCGTAGAAGCCGAGCAGGCACCGAAGCTGAATAGGCGTAGAAGCCGCTGCGTAACGTGCCAGAGTGATGATATGGACGTCTTAGCCGGAATTACGGCTCTTGGAGATAATCAGATCTCTTGCATTAAATGCAGAGATCTGCCCCCATCCTGTGCATTAAATGCAGATGCTTGTCTTTAAGATTTGCCATCATTCTGCGCATTAAATGCAGATACGCACCTTGAATCCTGTGCGAAGAGTAACCGCTGTCGTGGCAGTCTGTTCGTCTTCTGCGGAGCGTAAGGAGCTCATGTTTGCCTGTGTAAAACTAGGTAGCTCATTCCTTTGTATGCGTAGGAGCAGCTCTAGCAAAGGTGATGTCACTAAACGACGGTTCGGTGACATTTAATCAAATCTTCTGCATTAAATATGGGGATACGCCATCATCCTGCGTATTAAATACAGAGGCGTGATTTGAAGGTCTGCCACCCTTCTGTGCATCAAACGCAGAGACGTGCCTCAGGCATCTGTCAGTATTCGGCGCATTAATTACAGAGACGTGCCTTGAGGGCCTGTCACCACCCTGTGCATTAAATGCAGAGACGCGCCTCGAGTCCCGTACGGAGTGCAGCTTTTGACATGGCAGGCAGTTTGTCTTCCGCAGAGCGTAAGGAGCTCTCATCTGCCTGTGTAAAACTAGGCAGCGTATTCCTTTGTGTACGTAAAAGCAGTTTTATGCAAGAGAAATGGCAGTAAATGACAGCCTGGGTTGCAGTGCCGTGCCATCATTATAGCCGTCGCCTGGGTAGTCGAGCAGTATCCCTTTGTCAGAAGTTGAGACGTCAGGTTCATTGCAGGATCTGACAGGTTTACTTCGGAGAATACGAAGCGTCCCTCGTACACTTCAATGCTGCATTGAAAGAGGATAAGTTTTACGCCATAAAGGCGATGAAGCACCCTGTTTACGCTGAAGCAGCCTGGTCATACTGCCCTACGCGGATGGTCCTCGAGCCTATATTTCACGCTGTGCTTGGCGGAGAAGCTCTGTTTGCACGTTGAAGGCTCTGAAGTCCTCTGTTTATGCTGTTTTGCATCAATATGCTGCGTAGAGCTATCCAGCGTATTTTTCATGCTTCTACAAGTACAAGAATCTGTGTTGTAGTAGTGGTTGCAAGCCATGTAGTAACACATCAGTTCTTGATACACTTTAACTATATGCGGCTCAGTCTTTGCTAAATCTGCCAGTTCCGCATTGGTAGGCACGTATTCCTCAAAAAAAATATCATCTATTGGCAGTACAGATATGTATTTCATCTCGTATAACACGAAACCCAACTTACCAAGAGGAATAAAAATAGTGCTAGTACTAGAGTTATATCGCTCTAACAAAGCCAAGAATATATTATTGCTAGGCGCAATGTCGTAGCAAGTCGCTAACAAGGCCTTGTATAAGTTCGAAGATACGAGATTCTCGGTTTATTAATCCAATATCCATGTTGTTGTTTGACGTCAATAGATATTTACATTGGTTAACCATCCTGGCAATCGAACATTCTTCTGAGGATAAATGCCTTCAGCATCAGTGTAAGTGTTGGCGAACAAAGGAGACTGAATAGGTTAAATCAACAAAGAATCTTCACTTAATACGTTCCCAGGATGAAGTCCTCGCATTTTAACTGAATATACATGGCCGAAACTGAAGAAATGACCTTGTTTGTAGCTAATCTTCCCCGGCTTACCCCATTAGTAGTGGGAGTCAAATTCTACTCCATCTTTCGTAGATAAGTAGCATGGGAGAAGGTAGATAGAGGAAAACTTCTTGATATTGCTGGAAGATACATAACCCTATCATGGACATTGAATAACCACTTGTCCTTCTTTTTCTTAGACTAAGATGATTGATGAATGGCGTCACCAAACAAGAAATCCTGCTTAGAATATCTCTCATTCGAAAAGGAAGTGAGAGGTTCACCATTTATCAAATATGTTAACATCCATTCCCTTGCCCGGCTATCAATAATTAGCGTGTGCTGGACATCCTCTTATCAGATTGGGTAAACTCAGTGTGCCATAAGTCATCCAGATAATTGGTGTGCAAAAGTTCAGAAGTGGATCCCATCAGTTCAGCCAAAGGATCCATACCCAAGTAAACTGAAAAAGACACAAACGAGGAGTCAACAAATCTCATGAAGAAGAAAGATATGCACATTTTATGTGCCAATCTTTCAAAACAGACAAAAGTGCGCCAACGCACCAATAATAAGGAAAGTGAGCTGACTCGCCAATAATAAGGAAAGTGGGCCGACTCACCAATAATTGGGAAAGTGAGCCAAAATGTTTGTTTCTACTCTGAACGAAGAAAAGTGCGCCAACTTGCCAACAATTGGGAAATTGTGCCAAAATGGCTATTTTTACTCTTAACGAGGGAAAGTGCGCCAAGATGACTATTGCTGCTCTTAACGAGGGAAAAATTGCCAAAGTGGCTATTTCTTCTCTGAATGAGAGAAAAGTGCGCATGTACACGTGTCTTTGTATTCTATGTCTTCGTTCTTCTTCTTTCTGTTATCCTTCTTCCATTGTCAAAAGCATACATTGTACATGTAAAAAAAAGGGAAGAAGAAGACATCCGCCATGCCTATCAGAGCAGGATGTGCTACATCTCCTGATATGAATCTCGATGGTGGCATATTGAGCCATTCTCTAGCGGGCTGAGTCACTGCCGGCTCCTCGCCATCGTTGTCCGAGAAGAAGAAGCCGCTCCTTTACCCTTGTTGTTCTTGCTGCTCATTTGATAATTCCTTGGATCCATTGCTAAAAGCTTCAATAGAAGAAGAAAGCTAGGATTTTCTTAAGGAAGAAGGAGACAAAGAGATTTGAGAGCAGTAAAAAATTCTCTCTCCTTAAACCTCCTATTTATATATTTGGGAGAAAAAACTCTTTGACTGCTCTTCGAGATTCGAGCAGCAAGTTATGACCTGCAGCCATGTCAGCAGAACTGTTAGGATTCTGCCTTGAGTGCACGTACAAATATCTCAACAACTTTTATGCTTCTAATTCAAAGTATTTTGAATCTATCTGAACAAATTCAAAAACATTGAAGGGGGTCTTGTAGAAGCATAAAAAGTTTGTCTTATGAATATGGCACAGTTTTCTACAAATAAACTTAACAAAGGAAGAATGGCGCACTTTCTCTCTATTTAGAAAATGGTGCACTTTTTTGTTTTTCAAAGGTTGGTGCACTATTTAGAGAACAGAAAAGTGACATACTTTCAAGATGCTTTCATCAGTGCAGACATGTGTATAATTTACCTGTCTACTTTTCTCCGAGCATTAAATGCGACGAATCTGATAAGCTGGAACATAAACCAAAGAGTCTGAAGTTATTATTATAGCTGGATTGTAGCACGCAGACCCAAGTTGTCGTTAAGTGACCCAGCCAATGTGCCAAATAATTCAAAAGTGTGCCGCTATGCCAAATCCTTCATAAGTGTACCGTTGTGCCAACTTCTTCAAAAGTGCGTCGATGTGTCAACTTCTTCAAAAGTGCGCCGCTATGACAATCTCTACAAAAGTGCGGCGTTGTGCCAACTTCTTCAAAAGTGTGTCGCTATGCCAACTACATCAAAAGTGTGCCGTTGTGCCAAATCCTAAAAAAATGTGCCATCACGGCCAATTTTATCATAAGTACGCCATCACAGCTACTTCTTTAAGAGATCACTTGTATAGCCAATCTTTCCAAAAGTGCGCTAGTCTCCAGTCCACTTCTAAAGTGTGCATACTATTCTAACTGATAGTGAGCAGTTATGAGTGTGTGTCTTACATGCCATGCTTCTTGTTGTAAACCCCCTAGTTCTAATTTACAATTTTAGTATTTTTATTTATTTTATTATCTTATTGCTTTAATTATTAGATATTTATTTTAGTTATTTACTTAGATAATTAGATAATATAGTTTTTGATTTATTTTAACTATATAAATGATTATCTATATTTAATAACTATAAATTTTTAGCAAAAATATTTTTATAGTGTACAAATTACGTACTAAAGAGTTATGAATTTTTTTCTAGATTTAAGAATTCTATTTCTACATATATTTATTTATATATACTTATGTAAACAAAGAAAATAAAGAAAGAAAAAGAAAAGAGAAACAACATAAAGCAACAAACATAACAATAATAAAACCCTTATACCTACAATCATATTCCTACCCAAACCCGCGACCCCTGCAAACTACCGACCCCCCCCCCCAACAAACTCTTAGTTTATATATACATATATTTGCATATGTATATTCAACCCTAAACCTGATTCTCTTCTCCTCTTCCTCCTTGACCCCAGCGCTACTCCTGGACCACCACCAACCACCACCATCGACGTCGTGCGCCTCCCTGAGCTGTCGGCGATCGTCCCCAAACTGCTACACCCTCCTGGACATCAATAACTTCCATTGACCCAACTTTTAGGTAACACATCTCTCTCACCTCTCAATATTTTTATGAATGGTCACTTCGTACACGCTCATAACATGACCCTCTAGGAATTCCTTCAAGTGGAACGAATTTAGGCACCCTGTATTGATCGAAAAGTCGATCCAAAGTAGGGCAAAAAATCTGTCCAAAATAGTCCAGAAAATCAATCCAAACCACTCTTCGTACATGCTAATAATTTTTAGAATCTATATGAAGATGTTTACTGAAAACATATAGGACAACAAAACCTTTCTTTTAATTTTAATTAATTCAAAGTACTCGTAGAATAAAATAAGCCCAAAGTTGGATAAAAAATTAATTTTTAGGAATTAAAATTTTGTAACATGGAGTGCGCCCCACCAAACAGGACCACCTCGTTGCGTACTAATTGCATCAAAAGGCGTGTATAGTATATCCGGACGTATGAACTTTTACGGAAGTTGATTTGGACGTATGTGCACGCCAGAATCAACCTGTATCCGTAAACGTTCCCCCGTATCGACGTTTTGTAATATTCTCCATTAGTCAGTGCACACTCATCGGAATATGACAAAATTTAAGCCATCGAATTTGTAGTATTACATTGGTCCTGTGATCTGAGTTGCGTCTGATTCTTAGTCAGTCGACGAATCACCTTTTTTGTGGGGCCCACGATTTGACTTGACGAACGAATTTGTGATCGGCTCACCGGAATCCAAAATTGGACATACTGTTAAGTTCATATCGTTGATTTGGATATATTGACCTATAATTTGTCCTATTTAGAGATTTTTATTCCTGGCAAATTTTTGGTGCAAAGTAGGCCACATATGGACACTTCTTTGATCCGAAATTATTTTTTTGCCCTTGTGTCCAAATTGGACAAAAGGATAGTATTTTCTGACTATATTTCTTATTCCGAAAATATTGGTGATATTTATTTCAGCATCCGGAGACGTTTATTCAGCTTTCGTATTTTCTAGTTCGATGTACTCTGTTGTCTTACGTCGTTTCAGCACCAAATAACTGTCAGGCAAGTATACATTGCCATGATGATTGTTTTTTTACATTTGTACATCATGTCACATTTATATTACTTATTTACTTAGTTATTTTCTATAAAATTGTGCGTCCAAGATAGACTTGGGTGCAACGATGGATTCCGTCGTCTTTATTTTATTTACTATGCATATTGACCTAGAGTTATGTGACAATCCAATATTTGTGAGGTATTTTCATATCTTCATGACCATAAAACGTACTTTGTACATACACAAATATGTGATATGCATGAGAGGGCATGAACCATCGTATTCGTATCGCTTCCGATGCATAAGGGACGTGTGTCGGCATAGTTAAATTTATTATTTTATGATGCATTCATTGGACTTAGTGGTGAGGAACTGGATGTGTCCTGTTGTGGATACAATTCGGACAGTCATTTGGGTGGGAAGTATATACACGAGTCATTTGGACTACTTTACACATTCCCTTGTAACCCGCACGCTTCGCCGGAAATGCATGGTGAGATGACCCTTATATTATTTACAGACGGCCTCTGACGATAAAAAGATGTTATGCTTTTTAGGCCATTAATTCTCTGAGGGAATTATGCCAAATCCATTTTTAGCCAGACAACCCATTCGTGGGAAGGTTATCTTCAATTGCATTCACGTAGCTTGGTTAGTTTACCGCGTGCGACCAAGTCGTCCCTTTTGGCGGGGCGCACTCAGTTCCGGGGTGAAATAGGGCGTTGGTTTTCCTATTTTTGGATCGCGGTTTGCGATCACCACAGGACGC
Organism: Iris macrosiphon; assembly: GCA_036927795.1. Classification (NCBI taxonomy): domain Eukaryota; kingdom Viridiplantae; phylum Streptophyta; class Magnoliopsida; order Asparagales; family Iridaceae; genus Iris; species Iris macrosiphon. The sequence goes on along the minus strand of JAYESA010000007.1, from coordinate 28,145,040 downwards.
GACGCACCGAGCCGGTTGCACGGGCATCGAGAGGGTTATATAGTCTATGCAACACAACTGACGGAATTAAAAACGGGGCAACGAGGAGAGAGAAAATGCTACCTGAACAGGGCTCCGTGAAGACTAATTTTCACGTGTCCGAGGGTACTGTTTCGTGTCCGTATCGAGTTGTTGTGTCCAGGCTAGGGTTCAGGGTGCTGCCGGAGAACCGTCGGAGAGTGGCTGTGCTTGGGGCGGTCGGGGAATGGCTGCTCTGGTCGGCGGAGGGTGGCTCGTTGGGCTGAGCAGAGGCGGCTCGTCGGGCTGAGCGGAGGCGACTCGCCTGGGCGCTGCTGCGGAGGGGAGCGGGGTCGATCTGCTATGCTCGAGACGAAGGAGGCTGCTCTGGCCGGCGGAGGTCGACGAGAGGGTGGCACTGTCGGACGGAGCGGGGCTGAGGGAAGAGGAGAAGACGGCTGTGGGGTTCTCGCCGGAGCTGAGGGGATCGATGGCTGGTCGAATAGGGCATTGGGGAAGATGGGAGGAGAGGGAGTCGACGGCGAGGGGTTGTGGAGTTCAGGTCGGCGGCGGGGTTCGCTGGGGTATGGCGGAGATCGATCTGGAATAAGGCGGCGGCGGCAAGGCACGGATGTCGAGGAGAATTTATAGGCGGCTACAGTATTTCCGGTGGGGGAAATTAGGGTTCGATTTGGATTTCAGGTCCAGGTCGGGTTTCACTCGGATCCGACCCGACCTGACCCGTTAAGCTGGGTTGGTTTAGTTCGGTTTAGTTAGCGGTTTGGTTTGGTTCAGTCAGGTTTGGTTTGGTTCAGTCAGGTTTGATTGGATTTAATTCTACAATAGTTTTTAGGGCTTTAAAAATGATTCCGGAGTCCAATAAATTCACCGAAAATTATCCTATGTCCGGTTTTCCAATTTACACCATAAAATATTATTTCCATAATATTTTAACATCAATTAACATCATTTAAAAATCTTTTAATCATAATTACCTTAGTTCTTCATCCAGAAAAATATCGAAAATGATCGGGAAAATTATATTAAAAATTATTCTGAAAAATCAGGGTGTTTACAATCTACCCCCCTTAAGAGGATTGCGTCCTCGCAATCAAAGAATAAGCTACTAAAGGAAGAATTATGGAAATTACAAGAATGCTTAGGTGATAACTGCATCCGCGAATAAGTGGGGATAACGTTGGCGCATACTATCCTCCCGTTCCCAAGTCGATTCGCTAGGAGAATGATGTTTCCAAGCTATACGGACCAGTCTAATTGTCTGTCCTCGCAATGTCTTCTCACTGATGTCGAGGATGCCAACTGGTTGTTCTTCATATCTCAAGCTTGGGCCCACTGCGATCTCTGAATGATCGACTACGTGACTTGGGTCAGTCACGTACCTTCTCAGCTGTGAGACGTGGAATACGTCATGCACTCCCTCTAAGAAAGGAGGTAATACAAGACGATAAGCCACCTCACCAATGCGCTCCAGAATATCAAATGGCCCGATATACCTTGGGCTCAACTTGCCTCTACTCCCAAATCGAATGGTACCTCGAGAGGGCAAAATCCTCAAGAATACGTGCTCTCCTTCTTTGAACTCTAGGGGACGTCTGTGTGTATCAGCCCAATGCTTCTGTCTGTCCTGGGCTGCTCGAAGGTGATTCTGAATCTGTTTTACCTTCTCCACTGTCTGTATTATCAATTCTGGACCCAGTATTTGACGTTCACCAACGTCACTCCAATATATTGGCGATCTGTACTTTATTCCGTATAATGCCTCGAATGGTGCCATCTGAATGCTGGTCTGATAACTGTTGTTGTAGGAGAACTCCACCAAGTACAAATGATCTTCCCAAGATCCTCCAAAGTCTAGCATACACGATCGCAACATATCCTCCAAGATCTGAATCGTGCGCTCCGATTGACCATATGTCTGTGGGTGGTAACCTGTGCTAAATTTGAGTCTGGTGCCAAGACTCTCTTGCATGCTTCTCCAGAAATGAGATCTAAATCTCGAATCTTGATCCGATACAATACTAACCGGCACTCCATGTAATCTTACGATTTATCGCATATACATGTCGGCTAGTACCTCTGTGGACTGTCCAACTCTAAATGGCAAGAAGTGTGCCGATTTAGTGAGTCGGTCCACGATAACCCATATTGCATCTCTTCCGCTGGGGCTCCTTGGAAATCCTGTGACAAAATCCATCGTGATATGTTCCCACTTCCATTCTGGTATAGGAAGCGGCTGTAACATACCTGCAGTCCTCTGATGCTCGGCCTTTACTTGTTGACAGACTAAATATTTAGCCACAAATCTTGCAATCTCCCTTTTTATTCTATGCCACCAATAATACTGCCTCAAGTCTCGGTACATCTTGGTTCCTCCTGGGTGAACAGAGTACATAGAGCTATGTGCTTCAGTCATTAACTCATGTCTTAGTTCTCCATTTGGAACATACAGGCAATTTCTACACCTTAATGTCCCGTCTTCATGTATGCGAAGTCCTGTCTGCATGCCTGCTTCTGTCCTCTCTTTCAGTCTTCGAAATCTAGCATCGGTGGGCAATGCCTCTTTAATTCTTTCCACAAGTGATGACTTAACTTCGAGATTAGCCAGCAATCTACTCTGTCCTGGTAAAACAACCTCTATCTGAAGCTCCTGTAGATCTCTCAATAACTCGGGCTGCATCGTCAAGAAATAAGCTGTAGGCTTCCTGCTGAGTGCGTCTGCTACAATATTCGCCTTTCCCGGATGATACTACAGATCTATATCAAAATCTACCATCAATTCAAGCCAACGTCTCTGCCTCATGTTGAGCTCCTTCTGAGTATATACATACTTCAGACTCTTGTGATCAGTAACAATTTCTATCTTCTCCCCATAAAGATAGTGCCTCCAAATCTTTAGTGCAAATATAACTGCTGCTAGCTCCAGATCGTGTGTTGGGTAGTTCTTCTCGTGGACCTTTAACTGTCTTGATGCATAAGCAATAACTTTGCCATGTTGTATCAAAACACATCCTAATCCACTACCTGATGCATCACTGTAAACAACAAAACCTCCTGACCCTGAAGGAAGAGTCAAGATAGGTGCTGTTGTCAATCTTCTCTTCAATTCTTCGAAAGCCTTCTGGCAGTCTTCTGTCCATATAAACTCCTGGTCTTTACGTGTCAACTTTGTCATCGGCTCCGCGATCCTGGAGAAATTTTCTACAAACCTTCGGTAATATCCCGCAAGTCCGAGAAAACTTCTCACCTCTGCAACTGATGTAGGTGTAGGCCAAGTCTCTATTGCCGCAACTTTTTCTGGATCAACTGAAAGTCCTTCTCCTGAGATGATATGTCCCAAGAAAGGCACTTTATCCATACAAAACTCACACTTACTGAGTTTGGCATATAACTTCTCCTGTCTCAAGGTCTCTAACACGATTCTGAGATGCTCCTCGTGCTCTTCGTGGCTCTTAGAATATATTAGAATGTCGTCAATGAACACAACCACAAATTTATCCAAGAACTGATGAAAGACTCTGTTCATCAAACTCATAAACACTGCTGGCGCATTGGTTAAACCAAACGGCATTACCAAGAACTCATAATGTCCATACTTGGTCCTGAAAGCTGTCTTCGGTATATCCTCCTTCCTTACTTTAATCTGATGATAGCCGGATCTAAGGTCAATCTTCGAGAATACCCTAGCACCACTCAATTGATCGAATATATCATCAATGCATGGTAAGGGATACCTGTTCTTGATGGTCACAGCATTCAGTGCCATGTAGTCAATGCACAAACGTACTGTTCCATCCTTCTTCGGCACAAATAATATGGATGCTCCCCAAGGTGAAACACTGGGCCGGATAAAACCCTTCTCCAGAAGATCATCAACATGTTCCTTCAACTCCACTAACTCTTTAGGTGCTAGCCGATATACTGATGAAGTGATAGGCTCTGCTCCTGGAGTTAAGTCTATTGTGAATTCTATTTCTCGATCAGGTGGTAAACCTGGAAGATCATTAGGAAATACATCCACAAACTCTGATATGACTCTTGGGTAACCTGTCTCCCCTTCTACAGATAGTACCCTAAGAGTAGGCTAAATTCCTTGCTCTACTGCTCCCCGAAGAAACTCAAATTCTGGATGTCCAGGCGGTCTAAATATTATATTTCCAAGTCGGCAATCAAGAGTCGCATGGTACTGACTTAACCAGTCCAAACCAAGTACAACATCATAATCCGGCATAAAAAAGATCAGAAATTGAGCTCGCATCTCTCTTCCACAGACTATAACAGAACATGATCTACAGACGTCACTAACCGGAATAATTCCACCTCCCGTAAGAATTCTCTTCATCTTCGGAAGGGGTGCGGTAGCTACTCAATGGGTGGCTACAAAGCTAGCTGCTATAAATGAATATGATGCTCCAGAATCAAATAAAGCTACAGCTGGTAATGAAGCTACTAAAATAGTACCTGCGATAACTTCGCCTGCAGTAGCTTCCTCATCGACAACCAATGTGAATGCCTGTCCTCGCCCCTGAGCTGGACCTCTCTGCTGCTGAGCCTGCTGAAATAGGGCTGCCTATGGAGCCAGTGGTGGTCTCTGCTGGTATCCTCCTGCAGCTGGTGGCCTGACTCCTCCAACTCCTGTCTGCGATGCCCCTACTGCTGGATAAGCTGGTCGTGGTACAGGTAAAGCTAGTCTCGATGCTCCCTCTCTGCGCTCGGTGCAGTCTCTGGTTTGATGCTGGTTGGATCCGCAAGTTAGGCATAGTCCTAACTTGCATCTGCATTCTCTCTCAATGTGTCCTACCTTGCCGCAGTGGTGACAAGTAGGAAGGGATATGGCCCTGTGTGCTGCTCTATCTGGCATACTCCTCTGGGATCGTTTTGCAGAATCCCCATGTGCTGTCCTAGATGGTGCTGATGTGATTGGCCTCTTCAGATTTGACTCCCTTCTAGTGACGCGCTCCATGCATCGCGCTGCTGCAAGGACGTCGGTATACGATGTAGGTGCGACCGATCCAATCAATCTCTGGAGCTCAAACTTTAGTTCGTCGAAGAACTTCTCAGCTTTCTCTTCCTTCGTCGAAATCAAGGTTGGGGCGAAGCGACTGAGGCGAATAAATTCTGCGTTGTATTCTTCCACTGTCATATTGCCTTGGATAAGGCGGTTGAACTTGTCTCTGAGCTCTGACCGTACTACTGCTGGAACATACATCTCTCGGAAGAGTCTGGAGAACTCTTTCCAAGTGACTCGGTCCTGTCCGAGCCTCCTCTATTCTGCTAACCACCAATGATGTGCATTTTTAATCAACTGCATTCTGACCGCAGTCATCCATTTCTTCCGTGGAAGTTCAGCTGCTTCCAACTGGTGCTGAATATTTGTGAGCCATTCGTGAACTTCTGTTGGCCCCTCTTTACCAGAAAAGGTACGAGGCTTGAGCTGACAAAAATTGGTGATAGATCCCGTCGCTGATCGCCTCGCTGGTGGGTTTGCCTGCTCCATTGCTGATACTAGGTTGGTTCTCAAATACTCTGTCTCGTGACGCTGAGCCTCGTGCTGAACCTACTGCCGGGCTTGCATCATGGCATACATCATCTGAAATATCTGTTGCCCGTCCATGGCTTATCCTGGCGGGAAAACTGGCATCTGCGGAGTAAACTGTGGCGGAGGTGGGATGTCATCACGCCGGAACCTTGGATTAGGCTGGCCGATTTGATTGCTTTGCGATGTTTGTCCTCCGTTCCCTGGTGTCTCTCCGTCTACATAAGTAACCACAACGTCGTGTGGCGTATCCAAGGGAATCTCATCTTCGTTCCTGGGATCCATTACTCTGCAACCAGAAGATAAACTATAAGAACGCTCAGAGGAATCAACACAGGATGCAAATCAAGTAACAAATTCGAGTTCGATATAGAGTTCAAAAATGGTTCAAATAATGGATGAGATCCTATAACTTATCCTATCCTTAAGGCAGGCTTGTTCAGTCCCTAAGTTAAAACCGAACAATTTAGTCGTAGACATGCATGGACCACCACAAAAACTATGTCATGCCCCAGTCCCAAAATACCGAGGGACCAGACACGTGGCAATGGCCAGCAGCACGCACCGATGGACAAACCCAATTTAATGGATCCATCAGGGCGTACTTAAGCTGTAAAACAAAGTCTACGACAATATGGCACAACTAATCTCATCCATACAAGATATAAAATATGATCCACAGAATATAAGGAATATAAAACATTAACCAGTCTCAACAAAGTGCTTCGGGGAACAACCCGATAAATATCTGATACAATGGTTCAACAGACCAGAATATAAATGACTGAATAAAATAAATACTGAGCATGAAACATGGATGCTCAGAAAAAGTCTTCAGCTAACACCTCATCCTCGGGTGTCGGTACAGCTCATGTATCTGCTCCTGCTACTACTGTTGTCCCATATACCTCGGGATAAATCTCGTCTGCAAATCCTGGGGACATAATCCGGATCCAGGTCCTCAGGGGACATAACAAGGTACAGATAATACAAGCCAAAATAAATGCAGTGCAGCAATAATGAAGTAAATAGGGTAAGCTAAATAACCATCTATGTGAAAATGCAAGATGAAAGCATCACGAGTACTCAGGCTGAGCCACTACAAGCTCTGTGTCGGGAAGCCGGTAGCAGTAATAATGAGTAATGGGCCAAGCTCGGGTTTCAGAGTCTTGTGCCTCACAGAAGTAGGGGGTATATATGTAATCAGCCTGTAGCATGTGTGTCTCTCCCCACCCAATGTAATCACACGTCTTATGTGCATAACGTCTCATGTACATGGCACGCAAGATCATAGCTAATACAGTAAGTCATAGAGTATCCAAGAGTATAATGTCTATGTCAGAAGTCTGTATCCTATACAGAATCACCATGAATATCTCAGAAAGATCCTGTCATGAATGGTGTCAAGTGTCCTGGATATAATGTACTTGTTAAGACAAGTACGAGAATGTAAAGGGGTCACGAATGTCCATCTCTAGATGACATACACAACATCGCGTACGATGTTGGCACCCGACTAATAATCGGACGCTAAGTAAGTCACACGGTCCTAGGTTAAGCATGCACAGCTATATAAATAAGCAAGAAAATATGCAACAAGAACTGTAAAGTTGGCAAGGTATACTTGCCCACTGATGTATAACTATGTCAAGGAAATAAGTAGCAAGGCTGCAGGGTTTGGCAAGGTACACTTGCTGGGGTTCGAATACCAACAGTCGTCCCTGTATCAGTGGATCCTGTAGGTACTCCTCCAAAAGCTGTAATAAACATCACCAACAGTCTCAGAAGATATCAAATAGCTAGAAACGCATGTCCTTAAGTCCAATTTGGACACAAGGGCAAAAATAATATTTCTGGGCCAAAATGGGGTCCACGTGTGGGCCACTTTGCACCGAAAAGTGTGTCAGGGTCAAAGGTCTCTAAATTCGTCAAACTTAGTGTCCACAAGTCAGGAACAATGATACGAACCCAACAGAACTTCCAGAATTGGATTCCGATGAGCCGATCACAAAATCGCCCGTCAAGTGGAGCATGTGGGGCCCACGATACGCAATTTTGTCAACGTTCTCAGAATCGAACCAAACTTGGGTCACAGGACCAGCGTATTGCTACGAGTCCGATGGCATAAGTTTCGTCTCGATCCGACGTGTGTACACAAAGTTACAACATGTTCTAGAACAGACGGATACGGGGCGTTGTCGGCGGATACGCGTTGATTTCGGTGTGCACGCACATCCAAATCAACTTCTGTGAAATCCCACACATCCGTATCAACGACGCGCACATTTCGGCAAAGATCGCGTGCGACCAAGTCATCCCGTTTTGCGGGGCGCACTCAGTTCTGGGGTAAAATAGGGCATTGGTTTTCCTGTTTTTGGATCGCGGTTTACGATCACCACAGGACGCGACGCACCGAGCAGGTTGCACAGGCATCGAGAGGGTTATATAGTCTACGCAACACAACTGACGGAATTGAAAACGGGGCAACAAGGAGAGAGAAAATGCTACCTGAACAGGGCTCCGTGAAGACTGATTCTCACGTGTCCGAGGGTACTGTTTCGTGTCCGTATCGAGTTGCTGTGTCCAGGCTAGGGTTCAGGGTGCTGCCGGAGAACCGTCGGAGAGTGGCTATGCTCGGGGCGGCCGGGGAGTGGCTACTCTGGTCGGTGGAGGGCGGCTCGTCGGGCTAAGCAGAGGCGGCTCGTCGGGCTGAGCGGAGGCGACTCGCCTGGGCGCTGCTGCGGAGGGAAGCGGGGTCGATCTGCTGTGCTCGAGGTGGAGGAGGCTGCTCTAGCCGACGGAGGTCGACAAGAGGGAGGCGCTGTCGGACGAAGCGGGGCTGAGGGAAGAGGAGAAGACGGCTGCGGGGTTCTCGCCGGAGCTGAGGGGATCGATGGCTGGTCGAATAGGGCATCGGGAAAGATGGGAGGAGAGGGAGTCGACGGCGAGGGATTGTGGAGTTCAGGTCGGCGGCGGGGTTCACTGGGGTGCGGCGGAGATCGATCTGGAATAAGGCAGCGGCGGCTAGGCACGGATGTCGGGGAGAATTTATAGGCGGCTACAGTGTTTCCGGTGGGGGAAATTAGGGTTCGGTTTGGATTTCGGGTCCGGGTCAGGTTTCACTCCGATCCGACCCGACCCGACCCGTTAAGCTGGGTTGGTTTAGTTCGGTTTAGTCAACGGTTTGGTTTGGTTCAGTCAGGTTTGGTTTGGTTCAGTCAGGTTTGATTGGGTTTAATTCTACAATAGTTTTTAGGGCTTTAAAAATGATTTCGGAGTCCAATAAATTCACCAAAAATTACTCTATGTCCGGTTTTCCAATTTACACCATAAAATATTATTTTCATAATATTTTAACATTAATTAACAGCATTTAAAAATCTTTTAATCATAATTACCTTAGTTCTTCATCCAGAAAAATACTGAAAATGATCGAAAAAATTATATTAAAAATTATTCTGAAAAATCAGGGTGTTTACACACCTCAAGCAAACACTTAAACCAGCCCACCTATACTCCTTCTCATTAGACCAGCCCACCTCAATGAGCCCAGATAGGCCCAAGCCGAGGCGAGCCCACAACTTCCACACACATATATATATATATGAAGTTCCTCCACTTGAAACCCTAAGAAAACATTCACCACCCTCTCCAAGCCCTAGCCGACCCCCACCTAAACAAACCTCCCTGTCGGTCGGACCCCTCAACCCCGACCACCTCACCCGACCGACTGCTCCAGCCGCCCGCTCCCTGACCGACTGCTCCAGCCACCCGCTCCCTGACCGACTGCTCCCGCTGCTCACCGGACCGACTGCTCCCGCCGCTCCCTGACCGACTGCTTCCGCCGCTCCCTGACCGACTGCTCCAGCCGCCGCGCCCGACCGGTGCACACCCCAGCCCACTCCGCGACCGAAGTACTACCCCGATCCTGACTTCCCATCAGCGCTGGACGGATCCGTCCACGCTGCCGGAGACACCCTCGTCGAAGGAGCAGACGTCCTACGTCCTATTGAACAGGTACTCGTCCTTCAGCAGTTCCTTTCTTGTGTTCCAACCATCTCACCACGTATCGTGTCCATGAATGATTGTTGGGACTGTGTGTCGAGAATCATAGTTGAAACACAACCTTTCTAACCCTAATTAAAATGATGATGGCTTAATGATTAACCAGAATAGAATTTGTTAATAAATAGAAATTCCTTAACCACGATACCTGTCATAAAGGACTTTAGTTAATTTAACGTCTGGTCATAAACCACGTGCACTGAATATAGAAACCAAAGACAGGTGTTCGCATAGAACATAAATCAGGGATAACCGTAACTGGATAATTATTGCCCCGAGGCACCTGTTAACCGAAGACAACACTCGTGTACACCCTAGCTACGTGCACACGTGACGCTGTACTCGAGCAACAGTGAACTCGCGACAAGTATTCAAGAGTAGTGTTTTAACCGTACGTAGATAAGGCGTAGTATCTGATGCATGTATTATTGTGTTATATTGTTGTCTAGGGTCTTTGGATCAGCCAGGAGATGCTACCGGAACCGGCTTTTGGCATTCATCTCTCGAAGACTCAGGCAAGATACCTTGCTATATTTTGCTGTCTAATTTAAATTATGCAAATGCTGTATTGTATGCTTGTTGTTCTGTCTTATACAACTGTGCGCGTCCGAGATTGTCTCGGGTGCATTCGACGGATACGTCGAAGATTGGTATGCATTGACTTAGTCATTAGTAGACTCACCCTATGGGAGGATATCCTATATTCTTCCAAGACCTGATACTATTACACGTATTTATAGGGATAAATCTTATATTGGGATGCGTGTTCGCGTGATCGACTAACTATCGCCACGTGCGACGTGCATCACGGTTAGCAAAAAATCTAGGACTATTTCAATTTAGAGACATGGCATTTAGATAAGGGATATGCGTGTCAATTATTTGACGGGTATATCTACATTGGGAGGGGAGGACGACTGGTAGGCATATGGGACACCCCACTCCTTTACACTGATACCGCACTCGACGGAGTGATACGGACATATTTATATATATTACTGATACCACGTTCTGTAGAGTGTGGGTCGTTACTTGATGACATTGCAGATACCATACTCTATAGAATGTTGGATGTTACTGTATTCCTGCGCCCATGTTATAGGGGATATGTGTGGCATATACTAGCCGGTTGTCACGACTGGTGAATTACGTCAGCATATGTCTAGCTTACACCTTCTCATATACTCACAGTTGTTCTCACATTGCATTCACTTAGATTGGCTAGCACACCCTTTATTACATTTATTTTATTCAGTATTTATATATGGCTTGTCTCTTTGTATCTTGTTACGTCCCTCTGAGGACCTGGTTCCCTTCCAGATTTAGACGAGACTTTCTACCCGACAGTATACGGCCCCGGACAGGAGATGAGATTCGCTACAGCCGAGGAGTTAGAGGTACAGTCGTCAGAGTTTCCGTGATCAGTTGGTAGGCCTTCAGCCTAGATTGGGTGCATCATTATCTAGTCAGCCGATGCCCTAATCATTATCTTTTATATCTCATTTTAGTACTTTATTTCGTCATAGTAGTGGGTTTGTTCCCACCAGACTTCACTGATTGTACTATGATATCTTGAGACTGGTATTTATTATCCAGCAGTTTATTTAGTACCTCTTGCTCTTTATTTTGTGGATGAGATTAGATTACCTGTTATTGACTGATATTGTACATGTTAGTATTTTAGGACAGCGTAGCACACTTCAGGGATCCATTAAATTGGGATATCTTCGGAGACGTGTCAGCTGGCTATTGCCACGTGGCCTGGTCCCGTATATTTTTGGGACTGGGGCGTGACAGGTACTAGCTCCCATGTTTCATTCTTCGTCAAGGCCTGAAGTTCCTCATGCATGGCACTCAACCACCTATGATCTTGCTTACCTTCTAGTTGTTAGGTACAAGCACCGAATGTAATGATGCAAGGAAGAACTTATATGCAGGTGTAATGGATGTATATGAAACTTAATGTGCAATATCAATATCCCAACTGCCAAACTTAGCTGAAGGTTTTCCAGCATTGACTCTAGAAGTTCTCTGAAGCTAGACAGGAATATTAGAAGTATGAGGGGAGGAATTGTTACCATATGACTTAGGTGGAAAGGATGAAGAAGGACCTGGAGAAGTGAGACTTGGGACATCAGCATTTATGGGTACTGGCATAGGCACAGGAGACCGCTCATGTTGTTTTTGGTGATTATGATGCTCCGGCTACTCATGCTCCCTATATATTGTCGGCTCCCCCTGAGACACCATCACTCATCGGTGACTCGAAAGAAATTAGAATCATACCAACCACGATGTCGCTCTTATTTTCTCTCTCTACTAGCATTAGTAGAGCCATCCTCGAACAAGAAACTCAAGTCCTTCTCCCCATTAAATGGTTTAAACTCCCAAAAGGTCACGTCCATACTGACAAACAATCTTCTTTCAGTGGGACACTAACACTTATATCCATTTTGACTTGATGAGTAGCCCACAAAGATATATTTAACTGCTTGTGGATCCAGCTTGCTCACCATCGATCTGTGATCTTTCACGAAATATGTGCATCCAAACACTCTGAGTGGAACAATAAAAATATTAGAGTCCAAGAGCATCTCACATGGTGTCTTCATCCTTAATACCCTTGACGGCATCATATTGATTAGATAAGTTGTTGTCATAACAGCCTCACTCCACAAGAACTTAGGCACATTCATCGTCAGCATCAATGAAATGTGCAACTTCTAGTAGATGATGTTCTTGCGTTTAGCTACCCTATTCTAAGCAGGAGTATCTGGGAAAGTGGTTTGGTGAAGAATTTTCTGACTAAATATGAACGTAGCAAACTCATTGTTGGTATACTCGATCCTATTATCTGTTCGAAGAATCTTCACATGCACTCCAAACTAGGTCTACACATACGCCAAGAAGTCTTGAAAATATTTATACACCTCAAATTTCTGCTTCATCATGTAGATCCAGGTCATATATGAGTAGCAATTATAGTGCATAAAATCCGGATACGACCGGGATGCGCACTATATAATAGACTTGTGGCTAGTCTGTCTGAGTCATAAATTTGTGTTTAGAATCTTCGGCATCATCTTGCCATGGACAAAATATGATGATCATTTCCAACTCATGGATAGGTATCATGCCCCAGTACCAGAATACGGAGACGGACATGGCCAGCTCCCCCGTATAAGGTATAGAACGTCGTACGGCAGTCACGGTTGTAACTAGACAAGGGGTGCATACTATAAACAAATCACTTAAGGTCGTACAGCATATCTATTATCTCAATCAGTCAAGTAAGAATAGTAAATATAGAATATATATGACAAGGAAGTAAGGCGTCCCAAATGCCCTGCCCTAATATTCTGGGAACTAGTTATGCAAAAATAAGAAAGCTGACAGAGTAGCAAAAGTATATGACCATGATCAACTGTAGTCTGATTAATTACAATCATATAAGAAAACTAAATATCCAGATTTATGGCTAACAAGTGTCGTTGGCTAAACGTCCAAATGCCTAAAATGTGCAATAACAAGAAGGAAAGAAGAAACCAACTCATTTCCCTCAGTGGCCATCCATCTGGTATGCCCCATTTTTCATAGAAAAGTACGCTTGATCCTCGGGTTCTGGTTCTAAACCTGGCAATGCAAAACCAGTGGAGTTAGACCCCAAATAGCAAGTACCACAAAGGAAGCACGAATAAAGAAATAAAACCAGGTTATGATATAGATACATATATATAGTTTTATCTCGTAGTTTCGGTTTATAGCCTAGCGTGACACAATAATCTAACCCTACAACCAAACATGGACAAGGGTTAGACCATCACACCATGATAGTCCATGTCCCTAGACTATTTGACAGCAGATACAAAACATAAACAAGCTTAGTTACATAATCGGCAAATCACTTGTATGGCTTACTAGGTGGATTCTGGGTTATCCCAGCGAAATTATGCATATAACAGGAATCCTCAGATCGAACCATGTTCTAGCAGGGGCTAGCCGAGCCATGAATCCCTTTATAGTACATAGTAGTATGCACTGATCCCTTGTAAGGCCACCGTACTAAGATCGCATAGAACACATAGTATAATATAATAGTCGGATATTGTCATCCACTAATGAGGATTTAAATAATATCCATGGGGGCCAGCCTTCACTACCCATAAAATGATTGAGGGTGGCTAGTTAAACGCGATCTCGGGATTCCTTCCCTCCCAATGCTCTACATATTTTAGTTGCCTAATTAATTATACGGTCAACTGGAATCACATGGCATGGTCATTTGTTACTCCCCTTATATCTTGTACCGTAGTACGGGCACGCTAGATATGAATTATTTTTTTTACTTTGCAGTTCAATTTGGATTCACCCCAGCATGATGCAACAGTCAAACGAATCCTAGCCACACTTGGTTATTGACTAACTATCATGTCCATGCTGAAGGAATTTTATTACATCATATGTCGCTTAGCACGTAGGCACATCTCAGTGTGAAACATGTAACATAATCACGTAGAAATACTTAGCACGTAGGAACACATAGCTCGTAGTAAGTGTATCAGCATAGATACCAATAGTCGAGTCAAGTCACCAATCATGGGTAAATCACATGGGTTCTAGCATATATTCAGGTCTAACATGTGGTCACATAGCACACATACATTATCAATCATTAAAATCATACGTTAAATCCCCAAAACTCAATAAAGCAACCAAACCAAGCAAAATAGTGAAATGTGCACATAGGCCGCATGAGGATCAGGGATGCATAGAGTCAGTGTCGCATAGCAAATCGATCGCATTTGGCATGACAAGTCTCGGCTGCATATGACAGGGCAAAGTCCATTCCTTGGGACAAGTATTGAGTGACGCACATTTAATATGTATCAGTGAAGTAACATAAAGTGATTGATGTGACAAGCCATAAAGTGTGTTAGAGCAAAAAAACAAAATTCTAGAAACATGTGCCATGGTTCGGAGTCATGCGTCAAAGGAATGGTGGCCGCATACTCTCCAGGCCCCATAGGACACTCGGTCGTATATTACTCTTTTGGACTTAGCGAATTTCACATTCGTTCAGCGAGTGAAACACAAGGAGTTCACGGATTAGCTCCAGAACACTTGCGTAATGGCAGTCATGCATCCAACAAGATGGACACATGCTGGTCAGTATGCGACAAAGAGCTCAGGCCGCATAGCACTCAGGCCGTATGATACTTTCGGCCGCATAACTCGCTGGCCGCATGAAGACTTCATCTTCTCCACATAGCAGGTTCGGCCATAGCAAAAACTCCAAAAATCCTAAAAATTATTTTCTTCATAAAAATCTTATTTTAATCCTGAATCAAGTGAACCAAAAGCCAAAATGCTCAAAAAAAAGTGCTCCATCAATTCCAAAAACTAGTTTTCTAAAATACTATATTTTAATAGATCAAAACCACCAAAAACTCGAGGAACCCTTGAAAACCCTAAACTTTAAATGTAGATCTACTCAAATTTACACATTAAAACCAAAAACTCTAAGTACTAAAAGTATTTAGAATCATAATGTTCACATATTAGAATAATAAAATACAAGAAAAGAGCAAGAATCATAAATTAAGAGATTTTTCTATGTAGTGCAAGGTGTACTTGCCTAAATGAAAGAAGAAGAAAAAATGAGAGAATAAGGGAAGAGAGAGAAAGAAGTTAACTTATATAGCTAGGATTTGAGGTTTAGACCATGGGTTTACTCATGACTAAAATAACCCAACAATTAAACTGTGAGTCTAATTAAACCAAAGAATGGGTCTAGTCTACATGACATGCAACCTAATTACCATGCAATCAACAAATAATATATGAAGGAAAACTAATATGTTCCAAATACGTATATCGAGAACGGGAAGTAATATCTCTACCCACCTTAGAAAAATTATGTCCTCGAAATTCAAACCCAAGGCTAGCTAGAGAAATCAAAATGAGCACTGTGCTAACTACAAGCTTATCTACACATACAATCAAAATCAAGCATATAATAAAGAAAAGTAGTGTCACATAGCATGGGTAAATGAATCACGAGATTCGAGATACGAAGACATAAGAACAAATATACCTTTCTAGTCGAATAGGTACGAATATCGAGACCAGATATCATCATCGTGCTCCCATGTCGACTCTCCCGAAGGGTGATGACCCCAAGCAACTTGGACAAGATGAATAGTCCAATTCTTGAGCACTTCTTCCTTTGGTCCAAAATAGATACGGGTTGTTCCTAGTAAGACAAGTCGGTACCAACGACTAGCTCAGAATGGTCAAGAATATGACTCAGATACGGGATATACCTACGAAATTGAGACACATAAAATACATCGTGCACCTCACATAGCGAAGGTGGAAGGGCAAGGCGATAAGAAACATGGCCCACCCGCTCGAAGATATCGAACGGACCAATGTATCATGAACTAAGCTTCCTGCGAAACCCAAATCTAATGACTCCATAGGTTGGCAAAATCCGCAAGAATACGTGGTCACCGACACAAAACTCTAAAGGCCTACGATATTGATCTGCCCAATTTTGATGCCTATCTTGCGCAACCCGAAGTCATTCTCTGATCTGTTTGAAAACTTCTACTTTCTGCGTGATCATCTTTGGGCCTAACAACTTTCGCTCACCTATGTCATCCCATGCCATTGGTGATCTATACTTTCTTCCAAATAACGCTTCGAATGATGCCATCTGAATACTTGCTTGATAACTATTGTTGTTTGAAAACTCAATGAGATAAAGTTGATCTTCCCAGGACCCTCCAAAATCTAAAGTACAAGCTCGCAACATATCTTCCAAGGTCTGGATGGTTCTCTCTGATTGCCCGCCAGTTTGAGGATAGTAGGCAGTAATGAATCTCAATTTGGTGCCCAAACTCTAGTGCATGCTCTTCCAAAAATTTGAAGTAAACCGAGTATCTCGATCTGATACGATACTCACTGAGACGTTGTGTTGTCTTACTATCTGTCGTATGTACATCTCTGCTAACTGCTCTATGGATTTCCTTACTCAGAAAGGAAGAAATTGAGCTACTTTTGTGAGACGATCTACTATTACCCAAACTGTATCACAATCATTCGGGGATCTAGGTAAACCGGTCATAAAGTCCATCGTAATATGTTCCTACTTCCACTCTGAAATAGGAAGCAACTGCAATAATCATGCTGGTCTCTACTGGTCGGCCTTTACTTGCTGACATACCAAACACCAAGAAATAAAGTCCATCGTAATATGTTCCTACTTCCACTCTGAAATAGGAAGCAACTGCAATAATCATGCTGGTCTCTACTGGTCGGCCTTTACTTGCTGACATACCAAACACCAAGAAATGAATCGTACTATCTCTTTCTTCATCCCGTTCTACCAAAAATGTTGCTTGATGTCTTGATACATCTTGGTACCTCCTGGATAAATTATTGGGAACTGTGTACCACGATCATTACTTCTTGTTGGATATATCTACTTGGTACACAGAGATGGTTTCCAAACCTAAGAGTTCCATCTTCATGAATCATCAACTCTTTCCTGAGACCAGACTCATATTACGCCTGAAGCTTCTGAACTATCGGATCTTCTGCCTGAGCTTCCTTAATTCTTTCAACCAAGGTAGACTGAATCTGTAAACTAGCCAGTACTCCTACATCCTGCGAAAGTACTATCTTTACACCCATCTCTCAAAGATCTTCTAAGATATGCCATTGTGATGTCAGCATAAATATATTATCTCTCCTGCTAAGAGCATCTGCTACCATATTTGTCTTGCATGGATGGAACTAAAATTCCATATTATAGTCCTTTATCAATTTTAGCCATCTTATATGCCTCATGTTCAGGTCCTTCTGGGTAAATACATACTTTAAGCTCTTATGATCCATAATATCTCCACCAGATCACCACGCAAGTAGTACCTCAATATCTTAAGTGCAAATACTATCGCCGCCAACTCCAAATCGTGAGTCGGATAATTCTTCCCATGATCTCAAAGTTGTCATGATGCATAATCTATCACTCTTCTATGTTGCATCAATACACACCCAAGTCCTTTGCATGACGTATCGCAATACACTGTAAACCCTCCAGAACCTACTAGAAGCGTGAGAATCAGAGCTAAAATCAATCCCTTCTTCAATTCTTCAAATAATGTCTGGAACTCTGCTGACCAATCAAGCTTAGCTTCCTTGTGCGTCAATTGAGTCAGTGGTATTGAAATCCTTGCAAAGTCTGCCATGAATCTTCTGTAGTATCCTGCCAATACTAGAAAACTATGCACTTTAGCTACTGTCTTAGGAACTGGCCAACCCTTTACGGCTTTAACCTTCTTCGGATCTACTGTCACTCCTTCTCCCGAGATGATATGACCCAAGAATGATATGTGATCCAACCAAAACTCATACTTGCTGAGCTTTGCATATAACTGGTGTTCCTTCAGAATCTATAAGACCTTCTGAAGATGCTCTTCGTGCTCCTCTTTACTACTAGAATAAACAAGAATGGCGTCTATAAAAACTACCACAAACTGTCCTAGATATGGCATGAAAATGCGGTTCATTAAATGCATAAATATCGTTGGAGCATTAGTCAGTTCGAATGGCATAACTAAGAATTCGTAATGCCCATATCATGACCTAAATATTATCTTGGGCATGTCTTGCTACCGAACTCTTACTAGATGATACCCTGATCAAAGATCGATCTTGGAGAAAACCTTGGCCTTGCTCAATTGATCAAACAAATCATTAATTCTTGGTAATGGGTACTTGTTCTTCACTGTTACTGCATTCAGTTATCTGTAATCGATACAAAATCGTGATGACCCATCCTTCTTCCTCACTAGAACCACTGGCACTCCCCAAGGTAATCCACTGGTTCGTATAAACTTTTTTGTCTTTAGCTCTTCTACGTGTTGGTACAGCTTGTTTAATTCTGATGGTGCCATTTGGTAAACTTTACAAGATATTGACCTTACTTTAGAGATCAACTCTATACAAAACTTAACATCCCTTACTGGTGGTAACCCTGGTAGTTCTCTTGGGAAGACGTCTAAGAACTCCTTGACTATCTTGGAAAGTTATTATTCTGCTATCACTGTTACTATGATCCTCTCTTCATGTTGGTCCCCTACAGATTTGTCGAAGGCGAAACCTTTCATGCCCGGGATACTAAATAATACCCTAACCTTATGGCAATCTATCGTAGTATGACTATCTTTCAGTCATTCCATGCCTAAGATAATGTCAAAGTTACCCATAAGAAACTCGATCAATCATGCTGGTAGTGAACGCTCGCACACTACGACTGGACACGCTATACATATTCTACTAACTCCTACGAGCCCATTACCAGTGAGTATATTCAACCTCTCTGAAAATGCCTCAAATTCCAATCCAATGCGTATTGTGAATCGTGCAAATACAAATGAATGAGATGCTCCTAAATCAAAAAAAATGCTAGTGCATGATAAGATGAGACAGAGATGTTACCTGCCACCACGTCGCCAGATGCAGAAGCCTCCTCTAGAGATAAAGTGAAAGCTTGCCCTTGGTTCTGTTGGGCTCCTCGTTGTTGCCTCCCTTGGATACGCTGTTGTGGCCTCTGCTGGCCCTGTTGCTAATTCTGCTGCTATTGGTACATCTGAGCTTGCGTCGGTAGTGGACGCTGAGCTAATGGCCTCACTGTTATTGCTGGCCCTCTCTACTGGATTGCCCTTGGTGCTAGAAGCACTGGTAACTGTTGGACTGACCCTCCTGGCCTTTGTATTATCAAAAAATTAGCAATGCAGTGATCTGGACTGCCATAACTCATACACAACCCATTGGCTTCCCTACACACATCTCTAGTATGGCCTCCCTTGCCACAGTAAGTGCAACCCACCGGTGCTCCCTAACGTTGTTGATGTTGTTGCTGTTTCGGCTACAGTCGAGCCAGTACTATCACCGTCGAAACTGTCGTCCTCCTAGGTGCTGAATCATGGATGCGAACTCTAGATGATGGTACTGATGTCCGAGGTAGTCCTTCACCTCCTCCTCCACTCTTAGCATGAGACCTCTTTTATCCTCGTATCCATGCCAATAACCTCTGTATGGTAAGCTCGTGCCTCTGAGCTGCTATCAATACTTTATCATAAGTCTGGTAGTCATGCCCCTCAACTAGTTATAGAATCTCCAGATGAAGTCCTTGCTGGAACCTTATTATTTTATCTGACTCCATAGCCACCATAGTCAGAGCGAATCTACTCAGCCAGTAAAACTCGGCTGCATATCCATCCACAGTCCTACCGGCCTACTTGAGACCGATAAACCTCTATTGGAGCTCATACTGCGCTACGACTCCAAAATATTTAGCCTTGAATCGAGCTCTAAAATTGTCCCAAGGGATAGGACGCCTCAAGCCAACCTCTACTGACGCCCACCAGTCACGGGCAACGTCTTGAAGCTACAATCAAACTTGATCAACTTGTTCATCCGTCGGAACCCTTGATGCTGCCAGAATAACCTCAATATCTTGCAACAGTCATCTGCTGTAACGGCGTCCTCTGTGCTATCAAAGTACCTTGGGTTAAGTTGGCAAAATCTAATCGACGCCCCTGAATCAGTCCCCTCGCCTCTTTTCAGAGCCGTCTGTAAACCTTAACTCAACAAGATATTATACTCTTGTTGTTTAAAATGTTGTTGTACCGCCATCTGGTGTTACTGTGTAGCCATCATTCCCCGAAGGATCTCCAGTAATACCAGGGTATCAAGTATCGTTGGTACTGCTGGTACTACTGGGGGTACGAGGATCTCAGGGGCTGGTTGCTCAATATGTCCAACTTCTGGTTCCACTATGTCAGCTTGTTCAACTACTGTCTCTATTCGAATTTGACTTTGAACAGGTGCTACCTTCCGTTGTTGCCCAGGGAAATCCTATCCTGCCATGCCTGCTGCTCCAGCAACTGAAGAAGCCCTAAAGAAAAGGATAAGAAACATCATGAAATGGATGGGAAGGATCAAGGAAATAATTAATTCAATAGTCAGGAAAGGCTTCAAGGGGAACGAATTCAGGATTTCAAAGGAACATGTTTGATTGAGACTCCTATGACCAAAATACCCCACAAGTTTGAAAACACAGACCTGCATGGGCCACCACTAAAATCTTGTCACACCCCAGTACCAAAATACGGAGACGGACATGACCAGCTCCCCCGTACAAGGTATAGAACGTTGTACGGTGGTCACGGTTTTAACTAGACAAGGAGGTGCATACTATAAGCAAGTCACTTAGGGTCACACAGCACATCTATTATCTCAATTAGTCAAGTAAGAACAGTAAACATAGAACATATATGACAAGAAAGTAAGGCGTCCCAAACGCCCTGCCATAATATTCTGGAAACCAGTTGTGCAATAATAAGAAAGCTGGTAGAGTAGCAAAAGTACATGACCATGATCAGTTGTAGTCTAATTAATTACAATCATGTAAGAAAACTAAATATTCAGATTTACGGCTAATAAGTGCCGATGGCTAAATGCCCAAATGAGTAAAATATGCAATAACAAGCAGGGAAGAAGAAACCTACTCGTTTCTTTCAATGGTCATCCGTCTGGTGCACATCATTGTTCAAGAGAAAGTACGCTTGATCCTCGGGTGCTGGTTCTAAACCTAGCCATGCAAAAATGGTTTTGCTAGACCCCAAATAGTAAGTACCACAAAGGAAGCAGGAATGAAGAAATAAAACCAGGTTATGAAATAGATACATATATATATATATATATAGTTATGTCGCGTAGTTTCAGTTCATAGCCTATCGTGACACAATAATCTAATCCTAGAACCAAACAAGGATAAGGGTTAGACCATCGCACCATGATAGTCCATGTCCCTAGACTATTTGACAACAGATACAATACACAAACAAGTTCAGTTACATAATCGATCAATCACTTGTACGGCTTACTAGGTGGAGTCTGGTTATCCCAGCAGAATTATGCATATAATAGGAATCCTCAGATCGAACCATATTCTAGCAGGGGCTAGCCGAGCCATGAATTGCCGCATAGCTCATAGTAGTATGCATCGGTCCCTTGTAAGGCCATTATGCTAAGATCGTATAAAATATATAGTATAATATAATAGTCGGATATTGCCATCCACTAATGAGGATTTAGATAATATCCATGGGGGCCAGCCTTCACTCCCCAAACAATGATTGAGGGAGGCTAGTTAAGCGCGATCTCGGGATTTTGTCCCTCCCAATGCTTTATATATTTTAGTTGCCTAATTAACTATACGGTTGGCTGAAATCACATGGCGTGGTCACATGTTACTCCCCTTATATGTCATACCATAGTACGGGCACGCTAGATACGAATCCAATTTGTTACTTTGCAGTTTAATTTGGATTCAACCCAGCGTAATGCAATAGTCAAACGAATCCTAGCCACACTTAGTTATTGATTAACTATCATGTCCATGCTGGAGTAATTTTATTTTATCACATGTCGCTAAGCACGAAGGCAGACCTTGTATGAAATATATAACATAATCACGTAGAAACACTTAGCACGTAGGAACACATAGCACATAGTAAGTGTATTGGCACGGATACCAATAGTCGAGTCAAGTCACCAATTATTGGTAAATTATATAGTTTCCAGCACATAGTCAGGTCTAACATGTGGTCACGTAGCTCAAATACATTAGAAATCATTTAAATCATACGTGGAATCCCCAAAACTCAAAAAATATCCAAACCAATCAAAATAGTGAAACGTGTACATAGGCCGCATGAGGATCAGGGACTCATAGAGTCAATGTCGCATAGGAAGTCAGTCGCATATGGGTCGGTGCTGCATGAGAAGTCTCGGCCGCATATGGGTCGGTGCCGCATGAGAAGCCTCAGTCGCATATGACAGGGTAAAGCCCACTCCTTGGGATAAGTGTTGAGTGACGTGCATTTAATATAGTCAGTGAAGTAACATAAAGTGATTAATGTGACAAGCCATAAAGTGTGTCATAGCGAAAAGATAAAATCCTATAAACATGTGCCACGGTTCAAAGTCATGCGTCCAAGGAATGGTGGCCGCATACTCTCCAGGCCGTATAGGATACTTGGCCGCATATTGCTCTTTTGGACTTAGTGAATTTCTTATTTGTTTAGTGAGCGAAACACAAGGAGTTCACGGATTAGCTCCAGAATACTTGCGTAATGGTAGCCATGCATCCAATAAGATGGACGCATACTGGTCAGTATGCGGCAAAGAGCTCAGGCCGCATAGCACTCAGGTCGCATGACACTCTCGGCCGCATAACTCGTTGGCCGCACGAAGACTTCGTCATCTCCAAACAGCAAGTTCGGCCATGGCAAAAACTCCAAAAATTCCAAAAAATATTTTCTTCATAAAAATCTCATTTTAATCCCGAATCAAGTGAACCAAAAGCCAAAATGCTCGAAATAAAGTGCTCCATCAATTCCAAAACTGGTTTTCTAAAATACTATATTTTAATAGATCAAAACTACCAAAAACTCGAGAAATCCATGAAAATCCTAAACTTCAAATGTAGATCTACTCAATTTTACCCATTAAAATCAAAAACTCCAAGTACTAAAAGTGTTTAGAATCATAATGTACACATATTAGAATAATAAAATACAAAAAAAGAGCAAGAATCAAAAATTAAGAGATTTCTCCATGTAGTGCAAGGTGTACATGCCTAAATGAAAGGAGAAAAATGAGATAATGAGGAAAGAGAGAGAAAGAAATTAACTTATATAGCTAGGGTTTGAGATTTAGACTATGGGTTCACTCATGACCAAACTAACCCAACAATTAAACCGAGTCTAATTGAACCAAAGAATGGGTCTAGTCTCCATGACATGTAACTTAATTACCATGCAAGCAACAAATAATATAAGCAAAAAAACTAATATGTTCCAAATACATATATCGGGAATGGGGAGTGAAAATAGACCTCTATTGAAATGAGTCCAATAGTTTTTGTATTTTTTTGCTTGGTTTTCTGGATTTCGCTTTAGGATTTCGTTTTGATATTGTTTTGGATTTGCTTGGTTTTTGTTGTTGGCTTTCTCGCTTGGAGATTTGGTTCTTGGGAATTTCGGAAGGAAGGATAGGTGAAAGGATTCTAACTCGATGCTCGTGCAATTGCAGATCCGTGTAACTGACGCTTGATCGTCACTAGGCGGGACTCCTTCTTTTATCACTTTATTTAATTGGTGGGTGGTTCGGACCCTTCTTTTATGCTTGTTCACGCCCACATCCTTAATGTTTCAAACATTCAATCGATGATGCCCGACTGAACGACTAGAAAATCTTTAGCTACAATGCATACCAAGGATAGAACTGAATAAGGCTATCGTGCGGAACAAGTAACCATTACCAAGGATAGACGACCTATTTGATCAACTACAGGGAGCGACAGTATTCTCTAAAATTGATCACAGGTCGGGCTATCAACAGTTGAAGATCAAATTCGGTGACGTCCCCAAGTCATCGTTCCGAATCCGATACGGGCACTATGAATTTCTTATAATGTTGTTCGGCTTGACGAATGCCCCAGCTACTTTCATGGGTCTGATGAACAAGCATTCCGACCGTTCAGGGATAAGTTTATGGTTGTATTTATTGACGACATATTAATATATTCCAAGGATAAAATGGAGCACAAGGAATACTTGAAGATCATGCTATAGACGTTACGGGAGCATCAGTTGTTTGCAAAGCTCAGCAAGTGTGAGTTCTAGTTGAGCAGCATGGCATTCTTTGGATATGTCATCTCCGCAGAAGGTGTCACCGTAGACCCAAAGAAGATCAAGGCGGTGGTGGATTGGAGGCAACCTACTTCAGCTAGTAAAGTTCATAGCTTTCTTGGCCTAGTGGGTTACTACCGTAGGTTCGTAAAAGATTTTTCTAAATTGGCCTCGTATTTGACTCGCCTTACTCAAAAAGGGATTACATTCAAGTGGAGTAATGACTGCGAAGCTAGCTTCTAGGAGCTAAAGCAACGGCTCATTCCAGCTCTAATACTTGCACTTCCGGATGGAGTAGAAGAGTTTCAGATATACAGCGATACTTTGGGACTCGGCTTAGGGTGTGTTCTCATGCAGAGAGACAAGGTGATATCGTACGTCTCAAGAAAATTGAAGCCGCACGAGAAGAACTACCCAACACATGACTTGGAATTAAAATTGGCGGTAATTGTGTTCGCACTAAAGTTGTGGCGGCATTATCTATATGGTTTTGCTTGCAAAATCTACACAGACCACAAGAGCCTCAAGTACCTATTCACCCAACAGGAACTGAACCTCTGACAACGGCGCTGGCTAGAACTGATAAAGGACTATGACATGACGATCGCATATACGCCAGGCAAGAAAAATGTCGTTGTTGATGCTCTGATTTGAAAGCATGTGGGCTCCCTATCCATTAACAATAGTCTACTTCAGGATCTAGAGGCAATGAGCATCGAATTTTGAGTTCAACGTCGAGGATGCAGCTGGCTCCACACTATCTTAAGCCGATTTTGTGTGATAGAATCAAGTTTGCTCAGAAGGATGATCAATTCCTGAAGAAAATGCGTGAGTTGATCTCGAAGGAAAAGGTGTCCGACTTTGTAGAAGGCGAAGATGGTACCCTACAGGTAAAAGAAAGAGTACGAGTTCATAGTGATCCAGAACTTTGAAAGAAAATCATGACAGAGGCACACTATACGAAGTATTCCATACAATCGGGGAGCACCAAGATGTACAAGGACTTGTGCATAACCTTTTGGTAGCATGGTATAAAGCGGGAGGTGGCAACATTTGTGTCACAGTGTATGGCATGTCAATAGGGAAAGCTGAACATCAGAGGCCCGACGGAGAGCTGCAGAACCTCGTATTCCCGAGTAAAAATTGGACAACATTGCCATGGATTTTATCGTGGGCTTTTCGAAGACGTCGCGGGGGCATGATGCGATTTGGGTCATAGTTGATCGTTTGACCAAATCTGCCCATTTTTTCCTATCAAAGTTATATGGAGCGTCGATCGGCTAGCGTAGATTTACATCGACGAGATTGTTCGACCACACGGAGTACCTGTCTCAATCATCTCGGACCGCGACAAACATTTCTTATCTCTTTTTTTGGACTAGCCTACAGTCTGTATTGGGCACCAAGCTAAAGTTCAATACCATATATCACCCCCATACTGACGGCCAAACGGAGAGGACGAATCAGATACTTGAAGATATATTGCGACTGTGCACGATCAATTCAAAGACTAGTTGGGACACATACCTACTATTAGCGGAGTTCGCGTACAATAATAGTTATCAATTGAGTATCCAGATGGCATCGTATGAAGTATTCTATGGATGAAAGTATCAATCTCCAATCTGTTAGGATGAAGTTGGCGAGTGACAGGTACTCAGGCCAGATCTGGTGGAGCAGGCCATTGAAAAAGTTCGCTTGATTCAAAAAAAGACTCTATACTACGCAGAGCCGACAGAAGAGCTACGTCGATGCTCATTGAAGACCCTTGGAGCTTATGGTCGGGGATCACGTCTTCTTGAATGTGACATCGATGCTATGAGTGATGCGCTTTACGGTATTAAGGGTAAATTGAATCCCAGATTTGTTGGCCCCTTTGAGATACCTGAGCGAGTGGCAGTTGTAGCCTATCGAGTTATGTTATCCCCTGCCCTGGCAGAAGTGCACGATATCATCTATGTCTCTCAACTTTGGAACTATGTGCATGATTCGAGTCATGTGGTTAGTTTCGAACAGTTGGATCTAAGCACAGACTTATCGTACTTAGAGGAACCTGTGCAGATCTTGGATCACAAGGAGAAGGTGCTGCAAAACTGAACAATGTCCTTGGTTCACGTGTTATGGCAGAACCATCGGTTGAAGAATCAACGTGGGAGATGGAGTCAGAGATGAAGGAGAAGTACCCTTCATTGTTCGTTCAGTCGGAGGTAAGACCTTGCTTTTAAGTTTTGGAAAACCTTTTCTTAGTGGTATATTATGTATTGCCTTAAATTCTGATCCGACCGGGATACGCACTATATAATGGGCTTGTGGCTAGTTTGTCTAAGTTATAACTTAGTGTTTAGAATCTTCGGCATCCTTTTGCCATGGATAAAATGTGATGATCCTTTTTAACTCATGGATAGGCCTCTATTGGAATGAGTCTAAAAGTTTTCGTGTTTAGTTGCTTGATTTTGCTTTGAGATTTTATTTTGGTGTTGCTTTCGATTTGCTTGATTTTCGTTGTTGACTTTCTCATTTGGAGCTTTAGTTCTTGGAGATTTCGGAAGAAAGGATAGGTGAAAGGATTCTAACTCGATGCTCGTTCTTTTGCAGGTCCACGTAACTGACGCTTGATCGTCGCTAGGCGAACTCCTTCTTTTATTACTTTCTTTAATCGATGGGTGTTCAGACCCTTCTTTCCTACTTCTTCACGCCCATATCTCTAATATTTCAAATATTCAATCGATGATGCCCGGCTGAACACCTAGGAAATCCTTAGCCACAATGCATGCTAGCTACTAAGAAAGGAACATGGATAATTGTAGACTAACTTGTATATTAATGTGCACGATCTATAACACGAGTTTCGAAATAAAGTGGGCAGTTGTGGTTCGAAACCAAGAAATTGCTTGATGGAATGCGGCATCTGAAATATTGGTTGCGGCCTGGTGCCTCAGAGAGTTTGAACCCACGGGATACCAAAATTGGAATACGGCTTTGAGAAAATATGAACTATTGCATAAGTATATATATATATATATATATATATATATATATATATATATATATATATAGTTGCTTTAATTTCTTCTGTTTTATCTCATGCATTGTATGATAGTTGAGTTGTTCACACATTTGCATGGTCTGGGACAACTTTTGCACAAGGTTTGGCATTTTCTCAAAAAGGTATTCCAGGGCACTGGAACCATATCGACCCGGGGGGGAATATTTAATCGTGCTTAGCCCGATGTATTGCGGGACCTTCAACGGAGCTTGCTACCCAGACTGATAGGGCACGCCGTAATGCCTTGGATAAGTCTCCATGGTGTCGATCACACCAATGACCATATATAAATAGAACATATGCTAATCTATTTTCTTGTCCAGATGGTAAGTATACTTGTGTTTCTTTGTAGGAAAGGGGCGCATCGATTGAGTAAGCGACAGATGTTATATATGGTTTATATGTTATTTTTTCTTTAAAAATATGCAACTGATATGAACTGAATTTACCTCGTTCTTAATAACAATATCATTTTAATCCATGCTCGCCCCTAATAAGCAAGTGTTGATTTAGGCGAGCGGGTTCGTCCCGCTCACCAGTACAGTTGAGTACTGAACTACGTTTGTGGGCAAACATTCCAGGCATTTAGGGTATGCAACGCTAGTGGATAGACGAGTAGGCGTTAGAAGCTCTTCTATTTTGAAGTATAGTTGAAGCTAGTTCATTTTGGAGGCATAAATTTTTAATCTATACAAGGGCGTAATATACGAACGACAAAGCTTATCTGATGGAGCACGCCCTATATTTTGAGTTTTCTTTTGTAATGCAATCAATGTAGCCGAGAGGCGCATCAAATGTAAACTCTATGTAAATTACTCTGAATTATCAATGAAAAGCATATTTTCTTTATATACTTTGTGTTCAACTCTCTGTGAATATATTTTCTAACTTATGTTTCAAATGGATTACTATCACTGCACATTCTTGCCCTGTGCGAGCGCAACTCAGGCTAGCATGACATCACGTCCAAGCGAGGACGAAGGTTCTGCAAAGGATCCAAGCGAGGACGATCGACCCTTAGAGGATCGGGGCATGACAAGTTGGTATCAGAGCATGGCTTCACTTCCTTGAATTTTAAAAAAGATATTTTAGAAGTTTGATGTGCCTCTCGATTGAATGCATTCAGTGTCCACTACATAAGATAAATTACCCTATACAATGAGCCCATAGATAAAAATTATCATTTTTGGAGTGTTGACAAGCTACTCTATTTTGTAGCAATGGCAAAGAAGAACGATGTCGCTGCAATCAGTGCTCATCCTATCCAGAACGATCTATCAAGTTCAGGAGAATCCGGAGGAGCGGGCTCAAACGATATGACGGAGAGGCTCATATAGTTAATAGAGGTGCAGCAAAAGCAGGTTGCCACTCAACAGGCGCAAATTCAGTCACAGTTTAATGCACAACAAAAGTATATGGACACCATGATGCAATTGATTGCATCTTTGGTGCCCAGCAACGGTGCGTCTACGACGACACCTGTTACACCGCCAGCCATGACGGTAGAAGACGAATCAGAGAAAATGCAGCCTTCCGCTAAGACTTTCTGTAGGGCATCTGAGTTCACCAAGATGCACCACCCACGTTTAGGGCGAGCGAAATCGGATGTGGTGATGGGATGGATCATAAAACTCGAAGGACTATTCAACTTTATCGGCATTAAAGGGTCCAAACGAGTGACGTGTGCATCGATACAACTAGA
Organism: Iris macrosiphon; assembly: GCA_036927795.1. Taxonomy (NCBI): domain Eukaryota; kingdom Viridiplantae; phylum Streptophyta; class Magnoliopsida; order Asparagales; family Iridaceae; genus Iris; species Iris macrosiphon. The sequence goes on along the minus strand of JAYESA010000007.1, from coordinate 28,115,905 downwards.
GTTGCGGGCGCATGATTGGTGTGAAGCCACCAAACAAGAGATTTATGAAGCCAATTCCAACTGTAAAATTACTTGGGAGATGTTCAAATATATCTTTATTAAACAATACATTCCTAGGGCAGTGTGGCAACAAAAAGATTACGACTTCAGCAATCTGGTACAAGAAAGTATGTCTGTTGATGACTATGATTCAGTGTTCGCATGACTTGCCAAGTTTGTCGGATAGTTTTTGCCTAACCAGCAGGCATGGTGCTATCATTTTCAGAAGGGCCTGAATGACGACCTACGTAGGGATGTCATAAATCAAAAGTGCCAGACCTACCGGGAGTGTTATGAAGCTGCTCTGAATAGCGAACGGATCTTTGGGTACAATTCTCAAAAGGCAAATGGATAGACTACCTGCACCAATTTCAACAAGCGACCTCATGAAGGGGATGGTCTGGGCTCCAATCATCTCAGTACTGGTCTGGAACTCCTCTGTCATAGCTAGGTGAGCAACTCCTCAGCCTCCACATCCCCTGCCTCCTTGACCTACACATCCACCTCTCTTTCCTCCGCCTCTTCGGCCTCGACCAGAATTGTGGGGTTGCGAGCAGTTATAGTTGAGGTGCCCTTTCTTTCCGCAATTGTAGCACTCCCTGTCATCGCTGATGGGAGCACTAGGAACCACCAATGCCGAGCGGACATCAGGTGAGGTCTCGCATTTTATCACCTTCTGTCTGATATGTTCTTGCTCCATCGATGCGACAGCCTCTTCCAGGGATGAGAGAGATGGCAGATGACATATTGTTGCCCTCCTAACCTCAAAATATGGGTTTAGGCCCTTGAGAAAATGAGCCACACGCCTACCTCTAGTTACTGCTTCCCAAGGAAAATATCTGCCGGGTTCTGCAATGATAGCAGATCATAGTGGTCCAAGTCTGCGCATAAGCGACGTAGCTCCGCTGTATACTGGAGTACTGTCTTCTTCCCCTGTGTGGTAGCATCAATCTTCTCCTCAACTTCCATCATCATCATGACACTCCCAACTCCATAGTACATCCCAGCCAATGTCGTCCAGACATCAGCTGTATTGCAGATCGACTCCACCATCCCAACTATGGATGGAGATACACAAGTTAACAGCCAAGAAACCACCAGAGAATTAAGGTGAATCTAAGTGCTCCACTCAGCACTCATCTTATCATTTGGCTCAATGCACTCTCCTTTCATATTTTTTTTCAATTCCTTTGGTCCGAAGGTTCAACAGCGCCTTCCTAGACCAACTTAGGTAGTTTTTCGTCCCCTCAAGTATGATGTCATTGGGAAGCAACTCTATCTTCTTCATCACCTACGACGGTTCTGGTGCGGGCACAACTACCCTATTGGATGAGGTCTCCTCTAATTTGGCATGAAACACCATGGCCACCCCCTCCAGTATCTCCTTCAGCTCCTGACTAGTCACAGGTGTTCCCATCTCCACAGTTGCACTTATTGCAAACCCAACACATGGACGAGGTCAAACGCAACTCAAACACATGTCATGCGCCTACGCGCGATGACGACTGTCTTCATCTATTTGTACACCCCCCAAGTACATGAGGCAGGAGAGGTACACGATGGGTAGGACTCGCCGGAAGAAAGGCGAGAAATAGAGATCTGTGCAAAACTTTCCAGTAAGTATGCTCTTTAATCTCGGAACCCACGTTAAGATCGAAATCAGAGGATCACACAAGAGTTCCTCTTTGATTATCCATGATCCAACAAACAACTCGCCTACGCCGGTGTACGACGAGGACATGATCAGCAGCAGGGGGCTTCCACTCGGGCATAGGGAGGCGGGGGGGGAGGGGGGGTGAGCGAGAGAAAGGAGAAGGGGTTTTTTTTTTTTTTTAAAGGAGAAGGGGATTTTGTTTTTTGTTTTTTTTTGGGAGAGAAAGAATTCAGAGTTTTGGCTCTGATACCATGTAGAATGGAATAATGGATAATTTATTATTCAGGAGGGAGTACATACTCCTCCTTATTTTCTATCCGATGTGGGACTAAATAAGTCCTTATAACTCAACAAAAGAACATTTGGAGAATGATTTATCCATTAGTTGTAACATTGCTGATAACCATAATCTTTGTTGTCAGAGCTTTGTATCATGGGTTTGCCATTTTGTATTGATAGTGCATTCATATTACTATTACTATTATTAATATTTAATGTTGTTAGAATAAAATTATTTCCAATAGATGTATATACTGCTAGCAGTTGCTAAACCTTACCTTTTTGCACTACATTGTATACGCAAGAAAGCTTTGATATCGTGCTTCTAATTCTTATTTTAATTCCAGACTACTTGGTTGAGAAGCTTGGAATTGGTAGGAGCAATTCAAATTTTACAAGTAATGTTACCAAGTGAAACTCATGAAACAGATAAACCTTGAACATCCAGGAAAATTATAGAGTTTGTCAAAGAGATGGATATTATTCCCAATGTTATGATTGTTTATAGGATATTATTGACTTTATTTGTGACCGTTGCATCTACAGAAAGAAGTTTTTCCAATTTAAAATTATTGAAATTTTAGTTGTGGACCACTGTCTCAAAATGATACATACCCATGTATTAGTGTCTAGTGATCCAGTGAGCTACAGTGTCGAACATTCAGTAATCTGTTGTGGGCTATGCCAATATTCAGTGATCTAGACAGTATCAGAGTTCCTAGACAACATTGTATCAGAGCTCTTACACATGCAGTAATCAAGTATCAGAGCCATTCTTCATTCCTAATTCAGCTATCAACTACACTCTTAAGTGCCAATCAGTTCTTAGTTCTTATTAGCTGTGCTCAGTATCAAGAGCCACATTTCAATCATTCCCATTTCTCAGTCCCAGTCCCCAGTTCCTATCAGCAATGATCAGTGATCCCTACTACAACTCTTAGCTTTGGAGCAACTAAAGGACTGGAGGGATCTAAGTATACTAAGGGTGCAGTGAGGACTGTTTGATATCACTACATTGGCTAATGAAAACTGACAATTGCAAGTGGAGAGTATCAGGCTTGTGTCTGAAAGGGTATCAGATAGTATCAGATACTGAAAGGGCTATTGGAAAGAAGCTACATTGCAGTGAGAAGAAACTAAATTCTAGTGTCCAGAAACTACATTGCAACCAGTGTCCAGAAGCTATATTGCAGTGTCCAAAAGGGGGGCGGTCACAGTTTACAGTTAACTGGGCAATCACAGTTAGTTGTCCCAGTTAGTTAGGCAGTTAGAACCAATCTTGTAATAAAAGTATAAATAGATAAAGAGAGAGGAGAGGAGACAGATGTAATCTTGTTCATTTTCTCATTCATCAGTGTAAACTTTACATTCTTTTACTGTTACATTTTCACTTTCAATAATACAAACACATTCAGTTCTCTCTATTGTTCTTCCATATTCTCTCTATTCTTGATTCTTGATCTCTGCAATTCTTGAGCAATGTCTTCGATGATACGATCTCCTCCATCATATGGCCATCAAGGAGGGGATCTAACACAAGATAGGCTAAATGGATTAGCAATCATTTGTATTGAAAATTATGTATTGGAAAATATTGATCGTGGAGATATAATTGATGATTTTGCCTCAAAGTGCTAGAAAACAACATTTTAGACGATAATTTTATGTGAGATTTCAATTATTATTTTTGGTTTTGCATGTAAATGTTGTTTTTTGCTCGAGTTAATTTTAGACAATGTAGAAGTTTTTTGGAAGATAAAATGCATATCAAGGATGGAGAGGTTGTGCCATGTGGAAATTGAAATTAAAAAAAGTACGAAGCTTTGGTTCTTCAATGTAATATTTGTTGTTAGTGTAAACTTTTTTCCTTGTGGCAATGCTTTATTTGACTTGTAGTATAGTTCGCATAAACCTTATGATTTAATTAAATTGACTTCTTTTCCGTCATAATCCTTTTTTAACCAATATATATCATCACACGATTATTTTTTAATCACTAAATATGATTGCCTAAATTTTTATTTTTCTTAAGTTATAAAATTTCTTATTAATATTTGAGGTGCATCATTTTGAAATTTTGTCCCAGGCATGAAAAAAATTCAAGACCGGGCCTATGTTAGTTGATTAATAATAGGGGTATATTTTATGGTATTTAAATGCAAATTAATTAATTTATTAATTAGTCACTTTTTATTAAAAAATTCAACATAAATACCAATAATTACATACTTCCATTTTCCAATTCTTCCAAAAATAGTAAATCTGTTGGCACAACAAGTCAATGACCAACCTGATTTTGACATTCGATTAACCACATCTCAATATGACTTGGTGCAACGAATACATCACATGAAGACTTGAAGATTGAATGCAAGCTCGATTTGTTTTGTATCAGGATACGATATTGTGGTCATTGTAATTTTTTACTTTTATTACGTATCTTTTGTTCTTTTATAGGACAAAATGTACATCGGGTCCTGTTGGCACTAGGGAGCACAAACCTTAGCCTAAACCAAACCCTAGTACACAAAAATAAACCTGACC